>JAPDNY010000007.1:101356057-102556057 GCA_029375565.1 Gekko gecko
TTCAATATGTATGGGTTCCTGAACCATCATATTAAGGAGGAAGGAAACAACCCCACAGCAAGCACCATTGATTTATGTCCTGAAGTTGGTGGTCAGGCCTGCCAATTTAGGACCAGAACTCTGGTGCTGGTATCAGTGTGCTGGCATCGAAGCCAAAATTGACTTTATAGCACTCTATGCTGGAATGCTGCACTTGTGCCCATGTTCTTTGTGGTAGAAAGACAGGGTAGTGGAGGCAAACTGGCATATGGGCAGAAGATATTGTATATTGGATGGAAGAGGAAATAAGATGAAAAGGAAATTAACCTTTTCCCTGTCCATCATTTTTCCATTTCAGATTGAGCAACATCAGCCAAATATGTGATTTGTATGGCATGATGTGGAAGGAAGATGAATCTCGGCACAGCTCATGTGCAGGTGGGGATAAGCAAAATGGTGGCTATAATCATTTGGGCAACTGCAACCTGCCAGCATTTGGAGCCAGGGTAGAGTTCTCCAAATAATGGTAGCCATGGAATGCTACCTAACACAACCCACCCTCAGAATAGGCTATGACAAAGATCAATCATTTAAATAAACTAATTAAATCAGAGTATAGTTGTTGTGTATTGGACTGTGAATCTGGGCTATACATTCCTATGTTAAGCTTGATTTCAAATATGGCTCTTCAGCTGTCGCATTACTATTGGCTGGTTTCTGAGAAACCTCTGTACAGAACCAATCATCTTATAAATATGTAGCAAAGTGGGAACAATTGTGATTGGACCTTATCTCTGTAATTCTATTGGTCCTTAACTTATTTGGGAGTGGCTTTGACAGCCCGGGAGAGTTTAAAAGAAGGAGCTGTGCTCCATTGTTTTGTGGTGTGTTATTGTGGTGTTCTGAGTTGGAGTTTGCTGTTACAAATAAACTGAAATCACTTGCTGAAATCAGAACGTTGTTGAGTTCCATACTTAACAATAGTTGTCCTGATTATTTGGGGATGGTGCTGGACAGCACTGAATATACTTAAGAGATGTCATTCCTGTCCCTGCACCTTTGGCCATATTATCATGGAATTATATTCTGTGAATGGTTCTTCATTTATATTTAGCTCCATTATTTCAACATAATATCATCATAGACATTGGGAGAAAATATCCCCCACAGATGGCTTTCAGACAAACCTTCTTTTTCAGCATGGCATATTTTCAAAGTATGAAATAAATTTCTTCTTTTTGCAAATTGCCTAACTGTAAAAATCCCTTAGAACAGGCCTAATTAAGTTTAATTGTTGATAATGGAAGTCATTGCTGGTACTCAAGATAATTCAGCTGACAGGTGATAGTGGATTAATGTTCAGTTAAAAAGCCAACCCATTGTAAAGAGCTCAGAGATGTGGACATGTAGAATTCCACTGTGCCTCAAGTATCTGTATTAGCTGTTTTTAGCAGTCATGGCACAATTATTAATATCTAATATTCTTTAAAAGGGACCACAACAATAAACACCCCTTCAAAGAACAGTAATTTATTTAGACAGAAAAAAATACATTGCCTGTTGAGAATCTGCTTGAGATAGCTTACAAAAAGTTACACAGAGCATAGCCCAGGGAAGCTCCTAAATCTTGGCTACAAAGGAACTTTTCAATCCTTGAGCTTGTCTGACCAAATTTGAAAAGCTACCTAGTCTGAATTAACTAAATTTAGGTAGAATCCTTGTATATGGTTTCTTTAAGCCATTTCTCAGTCCATGTGACTTGCAAATGCTCTATACTAGGGTTGCCAACCTCCAGGTGGCACCCGGGGATCTCCCGCTATTATACTTGATCTTCAGACAATCAAGATCAGTTCCCCTGGAGAAAATTGCTGCTTTGGAGGGTGGATTCTATGGTACTATACACTGCTGAGGTCCTCCTCACCCCAAATCCCATCCACTCCTGGCTCTACCCCCCCCCCAATCTCCAGGTATTTCCCAACCCAGAGCTGGCAACCCTATATACTATCTCATTCCTACCTAAAGTAACAAGAACTGAGGTGACATAATGGAACTCAGCCTAATTTCAGATCCAGCTTTGTTTCAGATTGAGGAAGTCCTGCACACCGCCCTTACTCAGAGAGGGTAGAATATTCATTGAACTGCAATAGTTCAATAGTGGAATAACTTTCAGCCATAAAAAAAACATGCTTTTAGGATCATTTGTATAGGGCAGTCTGACTTGTGTTTAGTGCTCAGGACTTGGAGGGGGGGAGAGGAAATATTTTTATTATCACACAATTCAGTTAGATGCTGCAAGAAATATTTTTTCCCTTCATGGAATATATGAATTTTGACCCAAAAATCAAAACTCACCAAAAAATCAGTTCCACTCTTCTGAAACAGAATGCTGTAGAAAATCATTAATGACACTGGATCAGCAAGCCATGAAAGGCTCACAATAACAGAAATGTTACCCTCAAAATAGATTAGAAAATATTGTACAGACAGTAGTGATGTGATGGTATTTTCTCATGGGTAAAAGTGGGAGATCACTACAGTTTGTATAGATTAAATGGGCTGCTCATAAATTCACACTGAAGTTCATTAGGTCAGTGCTAGATTTCTGTACAGAATAAATAATCATAACCTTTGTGAACCTTCTCGAGATGACTATGTCAAGCACTTAAAGCAGAAATTTATGCATTCCTGGATGTGCATAGAAAAAGATTATATCACTAACCTTTCTCAACATGTGTACATTTAACCAAACAGCTACACTTCCTCTCTACCAAGGCTGAGTTAAGACTGGCAGTTTGCCTCGCTATAGCCACGTTTCAGCCATGTTTTACAAGCAGATTAAAGGGGGCATTTACACAGGCACATCTGCCTGGCGTTCCCCACCTGTAGTCACCATTCCTCACCCATGCTGTTCCGCTTTGCTCCCATGTTTAAAAGATACCTGGTAAAAGTGGTAGCAAATCCCTGAGAGCCTGTTTATCCTGCTTCATTCCACTTCAGGAAAGTGTGAACACCAACCCGAAAAGCCAGGAGCAACCCATATTGTGCATAAGGCAGCAGTGATATGATTGGCTGTGCTCCTCTCTACTGCCCAATATGCTACCAGCGCAATGGGATCCAAATTGGCTATGTGTGCATGTGCGCATAAACACTCATATGCACATGCACACATAGCTGAATTACCAGGGAAAAGCCATTTACAGCCATGCCTCTGGGCCAGCAGTCTGAACTCTCCCACACACCTCCTCCTGATATACTCCAGCATCAGTCAGTGCGGTGTGACCGGGAAAACCCAGAACAGTTTGTTCCGGGGCTTTTTTTGCCACGACTGGCTCCCGCTTCAAACTGCCAGTCTGAACTCAGCCCTATATAGGCCCTTCACACAATTTAGGTCCCATCCAGTAGTGCTGAAATACTAATTTTTTCCAGTCCCAATTTGAAATAATGCACGCAAGCGCTATTGGCTCTTGTGAACTGTTGTCTGCCTCATGTAGAGCAGTTCATTGTCAGGTGGCTTGAGAAGCCATTTGAGCTCTGTCTCTGCAGTAGGCTTTGGGTGTGAGTTGGCCCAACTACCATCTCTGAGAATAATATAAGGCCAAGCAGCAATTTTTTTGAGCTTCCTTCAAAATGACCTGGAAGGGCACCTTTTTTACCTGCTGCACAGTGTCCTGGATATTGTCTAATTAGGCCTGATCTTTTGACTGGTTAGGCCATAGCTAGTTTTGGCAGTAATAGTGTGAACTGCTACAGCATAGGTAGAGATAATCATCAAGCATCTGAGGATAGGGGAGCTGTCCCCATGCTAGCCCATCACTGAACAGAGTGGCCTGGTGGGATGAGAGAGGAACACCTTTGGTGACTGAGCAGTATTAACTGAGCTCTTAGTTGGTGGAGCAGCATGTAGGAGATAGGGATAAGGTTGTTGTTGTTTTTGAGGATTTTATTTGGCAATTTGTATTTCATACATCCAACGAATACACAAACATGGAACATACTACAAAAAATAAGCTAACTAACAATTGAAATAGAAAGCAGATAAGCAATACCAGATAGATCTTGCAACCTATAAACATCCTTAATATTGCATTTCAGTTAAGTACTTCAGTTTTTTTGGTACTGGTTTACATGCAAGTAGATAAATTAAGCCAGCAATAATGTTGGTTAAGTTTGGAGCCAGGCAGCATTACCTGACATCTGCTAGTAACTCCCAGGAGCTTTTGGGTGCAGGGCTGGGTGACATCATGATGTGCAATGCTGCAATGTCACTTCTGGTTACAAACCCAGAAGTAGCATGGCATCATGGCAACATTCTAGAGTTTTGAGTGTTTGTTCATTATGTTAAGAATTTGGGACACAATAAGGTTTCTGTGAGTGTACCACCCACCCAGCTGCCCTATTGTCTCCCTGCCTGAGTTGGTCTTTGTCAGTAGAGTACCAGGGGAAGTGCGTCCTTGTTTGTTCTCCTGAACCCCTCTGTGGTGTTTAGTACTATCAATCATGGTATTGTTCTAGAGAGGCTGGCTGAATTGGGGAATGTTGGTTCCACTCTTACTTGAATGGCTGATTGTAAAAAGGTCATGTTGGGAGACTGCTGCTCAGCCCTGTGGTATTTGTGCTGTGGGGTCCTACAGGGTTCCATTTTGTCCTCCACACTGTTTAACATCTACATGAAACCACTGGGAAAGATAATCAGGGGATTTGGAGTAACATGTGGGTGACACCCATTTCAACTTCTCCTTAAAAGCTGAGCCAGGTGGATCTGTGGAAATCCTGAACAGGTGACTGGAGATGTTAATGGGAGCCAATAAATTGAATAAATCCATACAAGACTGAACTGCTGCTGATTAATGACAAAGCTGCTCAAGGACTGAAGAGTCAGCCTGTCCTGGAGGGCGTTACACTCCCCCTAAAGGAATAGGTTCATAGCTTGGGGAAATTGCTGGATCCTGGCCAGCAGTTGGAGGCAAAAATCTGCTCTGTGACACATAGTAGTGTATCTCATCATTGTCTTTGGCTCATATACCAGCTATGGCCAATCCTCAAAAATCGTGATCTGACCATGGCCATCTATGCTCTGATTACATCCAGGTTAGAATACTGTAATGCACTTTATGTGGGGCTGCCGTTGAAAACAGCCCAGAAACTACAGTTTAGGCAAAATGCAGCAGCCAGGCTATTGCTAGAGGCAGGATACAGGGATTGTATCACTCCAGCACTGAAAGATATATACTGGCTGCCCATTTGTTTCTGGGCATGATTCAAAGTGCTAGTTCTTACCTTCAGAGCTCCAAATGGCTTGGAGCCAAGATACTGGAAGGATCATCTCCTCCCATGCTATCCAGCCTCCAGTTAAGATCTGCCTCACAAGCCCTGTTCTGTGTACCCCTTCAGAGGTGAGGCAAGTGACTGCCAATTTTTTTTTAATGCACAACTATCAGAAAGGTTTAAAACAGATAAAAGAGCTCATAGTTTTGAACAATCTAAAGCTGAATTTGAAACAGAATTATGTACAAATGACAAACATGTTATTGCTAAAATGTTTAAATGTCTTATTGAAATTTGAGACAGAGGAAGAACAAGTGAAAGAATCTATGATAAAGTGGGTTAAAATTAGATATAATATACAAAGGAACAATGGGAAAATATGTGGTTGAAGGGTCTTAAATTTACATTAAACTCCAGTCTTAAAGATAATTTCTATAAAATGATGTATTGATGGTATATGTCACCAGAGAAATTAGCTATAAGCCTCTGGTTTCATTTGAACACCAGTCTTTAAAATCTTCTGCATTAGTGAGTGTATTTGTATCCAATTTTTTCTACTATATTACACATCCACTATAAATCATAAAATGTCTTTTTCATTTTGTTCACATTTCCAACAAACATTTGAAATATTTTTATACACCATTCAGCCCCAGCTGGAGCCCAGCCTGCATTAGCAATATCTGTTCCCACTGTTCCATGATCCTGCTGAGTATACTCATTATGCAGACAACCTCATTCCTGGGTCACACTACCAGTGGCTCCCACACTCTGGTTATAAGATTGTGGTTGCACCAATTCCCTTGCCAGCCTCTGTCATTGGCTAGTTATTCACTGCAACAGCTCTCAGCAAGTTTGCTTCAAGTGCTGCTATATTTCCTGTCAAGGAAGAAGCAGAAGAAAGTTTACCAGAAATCATTGGCAACTTGGGTGGCAGTGGTACAACCCCTGATGCCTTGCCTACAGAAGCTTTGGGATGGCATGCTGCACACTCAAGAATTTCAATGCTCACTATCAACTCTGGGACAGTAGGGGTGTCCTTTTCTTCATCAGAAGAAACTGGTGCTGCCTGCCTGGGGAGGTGGCCTCTTTGTCAGGCCACCTTCTTCTGTTGAACCTTTTTAGGAGCCATCCCGCACCAAGACTTGGAGGAGATAACCATAAGATATCTATCAAATAAGAAAATGTTCCTTGTTTTCATTTTGTTCTATATTATTTTATTATAAATATATATTGATAATAACAGCTACATATGTCAAGCTTTTTAAAATTCTCTGTTACTGTTCTTTTTTTTTATAACAAAGATTTTTATTGGAATATATTCAACATTGTTAAACACAATTTCCAAATCCACTTATAAACTATATCCCTTCCCCCCTAATAGGCTTCCAACACTGCTATTGCCAATAACAAAAAAAAATTAATAGTAATCAAGTTTAAACTTATAACAATCGATAAACCAGGTAACATGTTTTCTGTATACAGAAATCTGACTCATCTAACATTATTCCATTTTCAATAAGAATCAAGGTTATACATTTTCCCTTTCATTTTATATTCAGTTTCCATATATATTTTCAGGTCTTCCCATTCATTTAAATACTGTTCTGCCATTTCTCCATTTAATTTTTTAGTCATTTTGTCCATTTCAGCTAAAAATAGCAGTTTTCTTAACCAGTCCTGTATATCTGGTACTTTATCCGATTTCCATTGTTGTGCAAAAGCCATTCTCGCCGACGTGATCATGTACCATAATACTGTTCTCTTTTCTTGCTTAATTTTTTCCATTGTCAAACCTAAGAGTAGAAGTTCTGGAGTTTTTATAATAGGGATTTTCAATATTTTCTGCATCTCACAATAAACATTTGACCAGTATACTTTTGCTTTCTCGCATGTCCACCACATATGATAAAAAGAATCCTCTATTTTTTTTTACATTTCCAACATTTGTTACTCAGGTTCTTATCCATACTTATATTAGCAATCTTTTTTGGTGTCATGTACCACCTATAAAGCATCTTATAACAGTTTTCTTTTACATTAACACAAGTTGAAATTTTTAGAGCTTTCCTCCATAAAAATTCCCAAGATTCCATTGAAATTTCCTTATTCATATTTATGGCCCACTTTATCATTTGCTCTTTAACAGTTTCATCCAAAGTATATACAGTTAGCAGTATTTTATATAACTTGGAAATCATTTTTCCCCCTTTATCCAACCAAATATCTTCAAACTCATCATTTTTAGCTCTGAAACCCACCTCTTTACAATCTTTTTTAAAAATATCTTGTATTTGTCCATATTGTAACCAACCATATTCAAATACTAATACATTATTTGGTTTTAAGATATAATTCTTCCCTTCTTTTTGAAGCAACTCTTGGTACTTCAACCAATCACTACCTTTATGTTCTGAAAAAGGATGAATAACTGCAGCCGGAACAATCCATAAAGGTCTTTCATCGGGAATTGTATTCCTGTATCTGGTCCATGCTTCAAACAGCGTTCTTCTTATATAATGATGCTTAAACATTGAGTCCACCTTATTTTTCCCATACCAAAGATAGGCATCCCAGCCAAATCTGCAATCATGGCCCTCAAGGGCCAGTAGCTTTCTATTTTCCAAATTAACCCAATCAGACAACCAAGACAAACATACAGCTTCATGGTACAAATGCAAATTCGGGACTTGAAAACCACCTCTCTCTTTTACATCATACATTATTTTTATTTTAATTCTTGGCCTCTTCCCTGCCCAGATAAATTTTAAAATTTCTCTTTGCCATTTTACTGACACTTTCATGTCTTTCACAATTGGTATTGTCTGAAATAAAAACATTAACCTGGGCAGTACATTCATTTTGACAACGGCAATTCTTCCAAGAAGAGAGAGTCTAAGTTTCTCCCATTTTCTCAAATCATGACTTATCGATATCCACAGTTTTTCATAATTATTCTTCTCTGTTACTGTTCTTAATACTTTATTGATCATGCAACAATAACCTTTTTATTTTAACTATTAATTTAACACTCTAATGTAATGACTGCAACTATTAAACCTTAAGGTTAACTCCAAACTAGAACAGACATAACTGCAAAAACAAACTGCTGTTGTGTAAAATCAAAGGCCCTCGCAAATAAACCACCCACAACTATAACTATCCAAAGGAACAGTTAAAATGGCCGCTGAGGAGGGTAATGTTAAATGGTGTTAGAACTAACAGCAGGCAGCTCACAAAATGGCCATTGAAAAGGAAAGACTAAATGGCCTCCTGACTATTCCCACTAAAAATAGCAGCCCAGAAAACATCTTCTTTATAACTATATAATCCAGTGATCAGAGAATCAATAATTCTTAGCTGAAAATAACCTAACCAGCAAAGTGTAAAAGAACCACAATGACTTTTTAACTATTATTAACATTTTAAAAACATAGAAAGAACTAAATGACATCACTAACTTTCCTCTTAAGCCCCCAAACAGCCCCAACACCAAAAGGAACTAAAAACCACTTTAAACAAGCAAGTTCCCCTCCAACCCTTATTACTAAGAGAAAATAGAGATGCTCCCAATTGCCAATCCCAGATTGGTGCCTAATCACACCCACAGCCCAATAATTAAATTAAAGAATGGAAGGATATTGATGTGTGTGGGAGGGAGATAGTAACAAACAATGCACTCATGAGTTAAATCTAGTATGAAACAAGGAGGGAGGTAGTGAAGGGATATACAAAATACAGGATTAAGATAATGATTGGTGGTAATGGGGGAAGGGAGGATTAACAATCACCATCACTTAATGACCAATGTAACCCACACATACCAAAATACTGAAAGCACACTCAATAACCCAATCTAACAAACCACTGCTCAGCCAGACGAGTAATACTCAAAAGAACCAGATCACTCTTGAAGACCGGCCCTAGGATGCTCCTTGCTCCTCAGCAGCAAGAAGCAAAAGCTGAAGGACAAGCTAAGGGAGGAATAATTTAATCATCCTGCCTGCCTTGCCATTGGATGGCTGCATCCTAGCCAGCCAATCCAGCCTGAAGTTTCTTTTGAAGCTGGACTGGGGCAAATTAATCTACAGTTCTAATGGCTGTGAATGCCTCTTTTTAGGAAGCTTGCATATACAGTTCACAAAAATCAAGTGCAAACAGTGGTGTTCACAAACCAAGGGGAAGTCACCCATTGCTTATTTTCACCAGCACAGACTGACTACATCTTCTTCTTTTTGGCTATTGTCTGCAGGTGTGTTTTTCTTCTGTGGACCTAAATGGGAAGAAAAGCTATTTCTTCCAGAGTCCTTGGAAGTTGCAGGCACAGCCCACCACTGCGTGATCAGATGCAACCACGGGTGAGTGGGGGGGGTGTCATTGTTTCCTATGCACTTCAACAAGGAATTGATGAATCACATCTCCTCACTGAGGGCTCCCTATGGAGTTTTCGATGATGCGCATACCAAGAAGGAGGGGGGGGAAACAGGCACGGGGCCAGATGGCCTGATCACACCATCCTGATGCCATGAGAGCTTGCTGGAGCAAGGGGAAAGTCCATCTGTGGCCCATCGTAACCTGTTTACTACCGGATTTCCCTAGTGTCTTTTTACTCTGCTTCTGCAGTGGAGCAAAACGGGTTGCCAATGGGTGTGGGGCACTTCCCAGATGTTCGTGTCTGATCGTGCCCTTTAAATCTGCCCAACATTTGTCCCTATGGCGAGGCTAATTGTGCATGTGATCGCGCTCCTAGAGTTACAAACTCTGGGTTGGGAAATTCCTGGAGATTTGGGAGTGGAGCCCATAGAGGGCAGGATTTGGGGAAGGGAGGGACCATAAACAGTATAATGCCACAAAGTCCACCCTCCAGGGGAACTAACCTCTATTGTGTGGAGATCTATTGTAATTCCAGATGCTCTCCAGGCCCCACCTAGAGGCTGGCATCTTCAGGTTTAGGATGTTTTTGACTCAAGGAATCAATTGTAAGTTTCACTATTGCACAGTTCCACTTTGCTTTCATTCCTGGTCCTGGCTCTTCTCTCGACTTTCCAAGTTCTTCACTGACTCTATTCCCTGGCCCTGCCTAGGGAGGTCTTTTTAAAAAAAAAAAAAAAAAAATAGAGAACAACAAACTTTCATGTATCTGATTGTTTCATCTTTGGCATCATTATTGCTTAGAACATCAGAGGTAGGTTTTGGGGGGTAAAATGTTTCATTGTATCCCATGAAGAGAATAGATCATTAACTTCAAATATAATTTGGAAAGATTATTTAGTTCAGAAAGATGAAATGGCTGAAACACCAAAGAAGCCTCTTTGATTTAAATGAATGGTGACTGCTGTACTTTGGAGTCTTCCCTTTGATTATTGCATTTGACAGGTCAAATTCTCTATAGACTAGCTTGACTTTGTTGCTGCTCTATTCTTTTTTCTTTGAACATATATCAGCAATGGAATGAGACATACATTCTACATTCTTGTGTACTGACAGGAACAACACTTGTTCAAGCAGGATTTTAAAAGAAGCTGCTTGAGAGAAATGCTGACTTTCCTTCAGTTCTACCCACCTCTCCTTTCCATTCTAGAAGACATACTTAAAGCATTTGTTTCCAAGACTCATTTGGAAGTATGATTGCCAGCAATTGTTGGTCTTTTGGCAGAGCTACTGTGCCTCTAGCAACTAGATGACAGGTAAACATCAAATAGTGTTGCTAGAATGAAGCTGCTCATTCATTAACTAGAGCTCAGAAATATGTGTATATTAGTTGCTGTAGATTTTCCGGGTTGTGTGGCCATGGTCTTGGCATTGTAGGACCTGACGTTTTGCCAGTAGCTGTGACTGGCATCCTCAGAGGTGGAGTACTCTCTGTGTCAAGCCTTCAACAACATATGTGTATATTATTCTGATTTTATATCATCTACTTTGGCTGTTTGTAGGCTTCCAGATCAGGGACCTGAAGGACTGTCTCTCCCAGTATGAGCCTGTGTATCAAGTTAGATCTTCCCAGGACATTCTCTTCCTCTTGGCTCAAACACATCTTTTCTCAGCCATGCCACTTGTTTCTTGGAACAGTCTCCCAGAAGAGGTCAGGAGAATCCTCACAATAGCCTGATTCCAAGGTACTGCAAAGCCTTAAAAAGGCTTCTGAGGACAGTTGAATAATTGATGATGTTTATGCAGTGAAGTAAATGTAGTGGAGATGAAGTCTGGGCAGCTTTTACTGTCATTTTTAGTTTTCTTATTTACAATGTTTGAATAAAAATTTGTGTTGGGTTTTTACACCTGCAATTGTACACCTGGCTGCAATCTTCCTTCAGCCACCCTTTGGTGCTGGGAAGGCGAGAGGGTGTTGCCCTGCAAGGCTTTTGAGCCTCTTTATGGACTGTAATAAAATAATAAACTGTGCCAGTGTATACCTAAGGGATTGAACCACATGGTGACCCCACCAAGATGTCAGAAGAGACTGCACCCAGGCAAGAGACATTCTCCTGACCTCCCCAGCAGCTCCAGTGCCCAGCATAGGTTACCAGCCTGTTCCTCATGAAGGAGAATGGAGCAGACCCAGTATGCACTAAACACAGCACCATGCCTTAATACAATACAAGGACTAGGAATTCCAAAACCGCCATTGAGAGTTCCTTCTACATCAGGCAGGCAGCCTCTTTCCCTCCCCCTTCACCTGCAAGACCTCACGTAGACCTGGCAGAGTCTATTCATCGTTGCCTGGTAACTAATTGATGGCCATCAGCAGCCTGGCTAATGCCATCAAGAAGACAATGGAATCGGCCTGGTGACTCATCCTAGCTGCTACCAGGTGTCAGACATGAGCAAGTTTCTAGCTCTCAGTATCGACCATCCCTCAGGCACACCTCCACACACCTCCCCTACATCTTCCAACCAATAGGGTATTTTCAGGGACGGACTTACCAGGAGGTGGAATTAGAGGCTGGAACCAGCCCCCACCCTCCTGCTTATAAGGAGACGCCTGACCACCGGCTCTCTCTCTGCTCTTCGACCCCTATTGAACCTTTGACCCTCTTATGTCCAGCTTGCTATCCCCAACCCTTGCCTCCATCTTTAAACTCTAGGTCTGCAGCCTGAGTTTCCATGTGCTACCTGCTGGCCAGGCCACATGGTTCCCCATTTTTCTTAGTTTCCTTCCCCTCCATTTTTCCTGAGGAACACTCTGCACAATGGGACCAGTAAGTATTGCCCACCAACAATTTACCTACTAATGTAAATGTGCTTATTTATCTCTGTATTTCCTAGTCTTGAGTAATTGTGTGTGAGCCTGTGTATTGTTTGCTTGTGCAGAACTTCAGTAAAAGATTTTATTTATCAACTACAAAAGTCTCCTGGTCTGTTACCAACACCTCCCGGCGGGGCTGACCTCTGTATACACAAGTGTTCGCTCTCGCAGCCAATTGCCTATTAATAATCAATCATATTCCCCTCGTTATTATTCATAATAACGCGCAATCCGGCTAACAAGGGGGATAGATATTTTAATGAATAATTTTGCTGCCATGGTGATGCAAATAATGGAAAGGTTACACTTGTCATGTTTCTGTCTATATTTTATTTAAATACTTTGTTCATCACTGTGTCGCCCTGCAGAACCAGAAAGATGGCTAGGTACCTCCTGTAACTCAGCTGGAGTTTAAAATAGCCAGGCTGGAAGTGACATGCCATTGCCGCAGGGCCTGTCCTGAAACCATGGGAGTTAAAAGCCACCAGCCTGGAAGATGGGTGGGCAGTGGAGATGGGATTGGAGATGTGTGCAGCTGGCACAGAGGATGCTGGTGAGCAGAGGTGATGCTCTGAGGGAGGACTGGAGCTGTGGACCCAAGAGAAAGCCAAGGCAAGACTCTGAGAGAGAAGAGCAGGACAGGCAGGGATAGGGATGCTGATGGAAGAGGAGCTGGGGATCAGGGAAATTGGGATAGTGCGGAGCCAGGTACGTGCTGGAGGTAGAAGCTGGGGGATATGAAATGCCAGATCCAGCAGCAGCAGCAATTACTAGGAGACTTCCAGGAGATTGGTTGGGGGCTCCACACTCAATGCAAGCCCAGAAACTGTGGCAGGGATGTGGACTGCACTCAGTGGGAGAACAGGGAGACATAGGTCATTAAGTGAGTCTGGTAGGACTCTATAATTACTGATAGAAAATAATTTATTGATTGATTGATTGATTCAATTTATACCCCTCTCTCCTTGCATAGTTTGGGAGAAGTCTGGGAGGGCAACCCTGGCTGACGAAAGTCAAGGGCCCATTGCCTGAGTCCACATAGGAATGAAATTTGTGTTTTAACAACAAAGGCTAGGGGCCCCGGTCACACGAGAGGATTTGCCATGCAAGAGGGATGGATCGGGGCGCATTAAGTGGGCATGATCATACCGCAACATCTGGGAAGTGGAGTGCACCCATCCTCAATCCGTTCCGTCCCGGCAAAATCGTGCATCAAAAAGGTAGCACCAAAAGGGTACTACCTACCAGTTGATGTGCAGCAGGGGCGGGCATCTGATCTCCGCTGTGCCCCTCTCCACGCAGCTTCCTAGGCCCTGTTGAACTGCGCATGCCCGGGCATGCACAGCAGGCTCGCCTCATTCCCCTGTCTGTGGCTTCCCCCCAGCATCTGATCATGCTGGGGAGCAACTGCATGGCAGCTCGGGGATCCGTCTGATCCCACCGCCATGCGTCTCTTTTGATGCAGCTCTAAAAAGCCGCACTTCAGCCGCACCTTTTCCCCCAGTGTGACTGGAGCCTAAGATGACTTACAACTCATTAAGAATAAATACAAAAAGTTAAAAACAAGCAAACAGCCAAAAGTAAGCTAAAATCAGAATCACTAAAATATCATTTTAACCTGTTTTGTAAAAATAATCAGTTGATGCAAACTGAGCGACTATGGGAATAGAGTTCAAAAGATAAAACCACCACAATGAAGGCCCTATCCCTAGTAGACATCCATAATGGGAGCACCAAGAAATGAATCTCTAGAGGATGTATAGAAAATCTGATATCTCAGATCCAAGCTGTTTATTCCTACAGTTATACAACAGTTTAAAGTTACACCAGAGTCATGGATGCTCCTAGCAGAATCTGTCCCTGAGACTGAAGGCTGAAATGTAGAAGCATTTTTTTTTCAGGCAAAGACTCTTAGTATGCCAGGCTTGGTCATTTAGAGTTTTCACATTGGTTACCAGTTGTAGTGGTTGATGATGAACTCCAATACCCTCATCTGTGCCTAAAAGTGAGCACACATAAGTTATGATAGTGAATCAAGCAGGTTAGGACTTCACTTTGAGCCATGAAATACTGGTTCAGAGTTCCTCTTTGTATAGTTGATATTGATTTGGAAAACATGAATCTTGGTTGCAAAGAAAGCAGGCTAATATGCCAGCAACTGAGGACCTACTTTCCAATTCACTCTCCCTTTATTCATTAATAATATTTGTTCTTGGAAAAAAGTTTCATTATGGCATCTCCTCTTACCTAAAGTGAAGCAATTGTCTAGACCTTTTCAGATTAACTTTGCAAAGTGCACATGCACTCCAGAAGGTCATTCATTTTTAAAACGCATTTTAGGCCAGGGTTTGAAGAGAAGTAACAAGGTACTTCCAGGTCTCCCCACCCTTCAAGAACAGCCATTAACTGTGAAGTTCAACATATGACAGCCCTTCTCTCTTCTCTCTCTCACATTTTTGAAACAGGTACAATGAAAATGCTTCGAGGGGGATTGGAACCACAGCAGCAAGCTTATGCGTATTCATTAAAAAGTCTTATGGAACAGATGCATGTATGAGCCCTGTAATCATAGGGAATTAATACTTTGAATAGGTCCCTGTTTGCATGGAAAAGGTTATGTAAGCCTTGAGTGTTTTAGGCTTTTTAGGCATTTAAAATGCATATAAATATTTTAAATAAATAAAATAAGCCAATAATACAATGTGTACATATATAGGTTCTATACATACCTTTCAATAAGCACATTTAGGCTGAGATCAAAGCTTGCTGCCATGTTCCTTTCTCCCCTCCATGTATATTCATTGTATGAGCTTTGAACATTTGAAAAGGGGGGTAGGTGGGAGTATACAGTCAGTATATATTTGTCATATAGAAGATGGTGTGGAGTTGTTTTCTGTTACTCCAGAAGGTTGGACCAGAACTAAAAGGTTGAAAAAGAGTTTTGGGCTAAACATTAGGAAGAACTTCCTGACAGAGCACTTCCTAAGTGGAACAGGCTTCCTTGGGAGGTGGTGGGCTCACCTTCTTTGGTGATTTTTAAGCAGAGGCTAGATGGCCATCTGACAGCAATGTGGATTCTGTGAATTTAGGCAGATTATGAGATGGAGGCAGGAAGGGTTGCATCAGTGCTTAGTTCTCATGGTCCTTTCTTTCACACCCAGGGAAATGTTGATTGCCACTTTGGGGTCAGGAAGCAATTTTTCTCCAGGCCAGTTTGGTCAGGGATCCAGGAGAGTTTTTTGCCATCTTCTGGGCTTGGAGCAGGGGTCACTGGGGTTGTGTGTGTGGGGGGGGCAGTAGTGAATTTCCTGCATTGTACAGGGGGTTGGACTAGATGATCCTGGAGGTCCCTTCCAATTCTATGATTCTGTGAAGAGGTCCTTTGCATCAATTACCACCTTTTAGCTTGAGGTACCAGGGACTGAACGTGGGACCTTCTGCAAGCAAAGCACATGCTCTCCCACCAAGCCACATCTCCTCCCCTACTACATATGATGACTCAATACAATCAACAAAATGGGACATTGACTAAACAATTTGGATTGCTGAAATCTGGAACTACCAGAAGGAACTGAAGCATAGCATAAGTATTACTGTGACATATTAAGCGGTGCAAAAATTACATAGTAGGATACTACTTATAGTAAGCTATATGCAGGAATATAGACCTAAAAATTTCTACAAGTTTGTGAAACATTTTTTTTTACAGTTCAACCCTATTACTGGTGCAGAAAAGCCCTCTTGATTAACACAGTTGTGCATAGTTTGTGGCAAACCAGGAAAATGGCTTGGGGAGGCCATTCCATAAAGTGGGAGCCACAATGGAGAAAGTATATGTACAGGCAGTTGTTGATGTTTCCCATTTGCAGGTTAGCACTCACAGAAGCCCCTGCTGACATGAGTGAAGCTGACATGAAGAGGAAGAAGAGGAGGAGGAGAAGGAGATTGGATTTATACCCCACCCTTCACTACCTAAAGGAGCCTCAGAGCAGCTTACAATCATTTTCCCTTCCCACCCCCACAACAGACACCCTGTGATCAATGCTCCCTCTAAGCTGTGGAGTCCTGTGAGCAAAAATTCCACTTTGTGAGCTACTGGCATTAAAATTGTGAGCAAGTAATTTGGCTACTGTATAAACTAGCTTGCTATGGAGCCATCATTCCTCAGCTCAGACAAAAATGTGTGAGCCAGAGGCTATAAAACTGTGAGCTACCTCACACTAACTCAGCTTAGAGGGAACACTGCCTGTAATCAGTTTTTTAGCCTCTGGCTCATGCCTTTTTGTCTTAGCTCAGGAAGGATGGCTCCAGAGCAAACTAATTTACGCAGTAGCCAAATTGCTCACTCACAACTTTAATGCCAGTAGTTCACAAATTAGAAATTTTGCTCATAAGACTCCACAGCATAGAGGGAACATTGCCTGTGAGGTAGGTGGGGCTGAGAGAGCTCCTTCAAGGACTGCTTTTCAGAGAACAGTTCTGAGAGAACTGTGACTGGCACAAGGTCACCTAGCT
This sequence comes from Gekko gecko, assembly GCA_029375565.1. Lineage (NCBI taxonomy): Eukaryota > Metazoa > Chordata > Lepidosauria > Squamata > Gekkonidae > Gekko > Gekko gecko. The sequence goes on from JAPDNY010000007.1 coordinate 101,373,063, forward strand.
GGATGCATGTGAAGGAGTGGGAAATCAAACCCGGTTCTCCCAGATTAGAATCCACGCTCTTAACCAGTACACCAAATGCTCCTAACCAATACACCAAATAGCTGAACTGCAGCATTCTGTGCCAGTTGGAGTTGGCTTTGAGGGGAGATGGATATACAGTGCATTACAGCAGTCTAATACCAATATCACTGTGATGTGGCTCCAAGTGATGTGGCCATAGCATGGGCTAAACTGAGTTGGTCGAAAAATTTTTTCCAGCTGCATTAACTCACCTTTCCACCAATAAAGTTGGAAACCAGTATAGCTCCAATGTTTTCAACTGAGTGAGCAAGAGTCAGCCGAACTCCATCAAAAGTGAGGAGAACAATATCCTTCAAGACCTCCATCTTCCCAGCCAGCATTACCTGTCTTTTCAGGATTTAGTTTCAGTGTGTTCACTTTTAGCCAGTTAACTGCAGCAGCCAGGCAACTATTCAGGACCTCTACCGCATCACCAATAAATTTGGATAAGAATATATATAGATGGATACCATCAGTATATTGATGACTATCAACCCCAAAACTATGAATGACTTGTCATATGGGCTTTATACAGAGACTGAAAAACACAGACAATAGAATTGCACCCCATGGAACCCCAAATAATAGCTTCCACACTGATGACAACAGTTACTAGCACTGCACCTGTATATTGTGCATAGCCACTCTCACTAGAAAAAAAGGGCAACTATACTTTGTAGGAGGCAATGATAAGAAGTGTATCTGATAAATGCCCTTGACCACTGTACCCCTCATTTGGTCACATAGCAACTTTACCCCTAGACAAGATGACCACAGAAGACCAAGGTACTTTTGAGTGATAACTCTTGCATGTGGTAATTTGGCTATGTGCATGACCTCACTGCATATCTTAAAAAGAAAGGCTGCAAATGATGCCAATGCTATTTACCAGCCATGCATGGTAATGTGATATACCTTCCATTTTTGCCACCTGCAACAATACGGAGAGACAAATGTATGTGATTGGTAGGCTCTGTTTAGCTTGGTGGGTTGCAAGTAGTAAAGGCTTGTCATAAAAGGATATAAGTCACACACACTAAATAATCCACTTTCAATCCAATTTCAATGCACTTTCAAAATGGCCAGTTCACACAGTAAAATCCAATTAGAAAGTGCACTGAAAGTGGATTGAAAGTGGATTATTTAGTGTGTGTGACCACAGTCATAGTTGGAGAAACCTCTTCTACATGTGACAGAAAGGTAGTGACATGAGTTATTCCATGAAAACAAAAGAAAACTTAATTTTTATTCAAACACTTTTAAGAAAAGCTTCCCTGCCCACCATGAATTTAGCAATGCCAGAGTAAATGGAAACTAACAAAAATATAAAGTATACCAGTTGATTTGAAGTGTTGGCAGTAAACACACATTGCTTTCGACAGATCCATCTCAAGAAATGTGCAATTGGATTGTGGCATTGATTTCGACCGGCGATGAGCTAAGATAGCTGACAAACATTGTGGGGCTTATCTTTTCAGACTGATTCATTTTATAAAGACTGGCATGTGTGCATTTAAAAGAGGCTTCCTGGTAAAGCCTTTTCTTCTCCCCTTCCTTGATAGCTGTCATTTCAAGAACAATTTACACAGCAACAGTATTCTACAAATTGTACTTTAAACAAGAAAATACAAAATATATTATATAAGCTATTTTATAAAACACATAAGAAATTGGTTCAGTGAACATGAGATTGTTTTAATGAGTATTTCTGCAACTGCATGTAGAATGATTGAAGAGATGGGCAGGGTTCACAAAAATGCAGGGTAATTAATAGTCTGGTGAAGATGTTTTGTTTCCCTTAACTATGGAAAGAGGGTATATATAGCAGCTAATACAGATTTTTAAGTGTCACAAGGTAAAAACTGTATATCAACATTGACTTTATTATCAGTGGATTTAATATCAGATACAAAGCTGCAGAATAGTAAGAAATTCTAATATTTTAGGGCATAGTAACACTTACTAGAAAATCCCCTATTAGAGCAAGTAGGTTCCAGCTCCTTTCCTACAGATTGGCTCCACTTCTTTCTCTTGCATTTTTCTCTCTGTTCTCCACTCATTCCATGATCTATTTTCACTGTTGATAAAGCTCAGATGGTCCCACTATTCCCAGTCAAAACTGTCTGCACCAGTAAAAGGCAAAAGGTAATGCTGTCTCGCAGCTCTGCTATCCAGGGCTGAAACTGAAATTTCCACTGAAATAAAAGGAAACCTTGAATGGTCATCAACAGTACTATGAAAACAGTACTAAGATTCCTCTTCCCCATAGAATTCCCGAAGCATTTTCTTAGTGACAAATGCAGGTAAAATGTTTTGCTGAAACTCAACACATCAGTTCCATTTTAATTTCATTTTTAAAAGGCAGCTACTTAGAAGGTGGCCCATTTTACTTGCATAAAGCATGCAGCTTTGCTAGTGAATGTTGTCAGCTTCTTCATTCTCTTCCAGAACAGAAGGACAGTCAAAAACAATCAGGAATATGCAAGGAAGAGATTAAGATAAATATAGTTTGGACATACTGTGATGGACAGTAAATGGTTAATCACAGGCAAGACCAGCTGCACCCCAGGCAACTGGCTGTCTTTATACCTAGTGGGGTCCCCAAAATTGTGCCAACCTAGCAGGGCAGAATAGCCACCAGACTATCCGCACTCTAGGCCACCTTGCTCTTATCATCACAAGGTCAGCCTCCACTTGTAAAACCAGGGCCTTGCCCTTCATGGTGAGGCAGAATAGCTACCAGACCATTTGCACTTCGGGCCACCTTGCCCATCATGGTGAGGCTGCACCCCAGGCAACCTGTCCGCTTGTAATACCAGGGCCTTGCCCTTCATGGTGAGGCAGAATAGCCACCAGACCATCTGCACTTTGGGCCACCTTGCCCATCATGGTGAGGCTACACCCCAGGCAACCTGTCCGCTTGTAATACCAGGGCCTTGCCCTCCATAGTGAGGCAGAATAGCCACCAGCCTATCTGCGCTCTGGGCTGCCTTGCTCCTATCATCACAAGGCCAGCCTCCTTTTTAACACAAGGGCCTTGTCCCTCATGGCGAAGCAGAATAGCCAACCAGACCATCTGCACTCTAGGCCACCCTTGCTCCTGTCATTGCAAGGTCAGCCTCAGTTTGTCTCACAAGGGCCTTGCCGGCCAGACTATCCATACTCTGGGCCATCTTGCTCTTATCTTCGCAAGGTTTGCCTCAGCTTGTAACACAAGGGCCTTCCCAGCCAGGGAGTCCTCTTGGCCAAGTGGGTGGCCCAAAAGACCATGCTGTCACTGCAGACATTGATTCTTCATCTCGCCCCGCAGCCAGCAGCACCTGATGGAAAAGCCTCATTAATAACGGAAAACTTTGCAATTCCATTCTTCAAATGCTAGACAAAAGCCTGCCAAAGCTCACTGATCCACAGTGCCACCCCCCAGAAAGGAGTGCAGTGACTGGACAAAGGTCCTGACCTGAAGAAAGTCCCACTGACACTACCGCATAGCAAGGGAGTGCGTAGCCCAGAGCAGCTGCTGTGGAAGCAGTGCTGAACTGAGAAGAATGGGTTCCAAACTTCACCCCAGGAAAGGCCCAACTTGCCCAAAGCCCGGCACTAACCACTGCAAACTGATGCCTGATTAGTGGAGTTCCATCCACATGCCTAAAGCGGTAACCATCATCCTAACTGTGCAGCGACATCCCAGGTCACAAAAATTGACCCTTTTTCACTGCCAGGGAAATGGGTTGCCTCTGGTCCTCTAGAGCTCTTTTTTCCCAAGACTTTCATAGAATGCTTTAGTAATTGCACTACATTTACACAGCAATGTGTGCATTTGCACAGTCACTGTGATTTGCAAGGCACTGCCCAACGTTCATAGGGCTTATGTTTGCCCTGATCAATTGAAATAACTTAGTGAAATTCCTGGGTAGCAAAGGAAGCCCACTCCCTTTAAAGGGATGTTAATTATCCAGTGATGTTATTTACCTCCATGCCATGAAAAACCACAGCTGTGCATTTCCACACATTAAGTCTCTATTAAAAAGACAAGACTTTTCATTTTGGCTCTTCTGGCAACCCTGCACCCTGAAAGATAGGAAATTGAGGCCTAGAATTGTCACTGGCTAAAGTCTGTATCAGAAGAGAGCATCTCTGATCAAACCCCCAGATCCCCTGGATTGTCAAACAGCGGAAACAAAACTAGGAGATCTGGATAAATTCTCTCAGTGCCTTGGCAGTCTTAAAGAAGTTTCCAATGACTGCAAGTAGACCTGAACAGGAAGGCATCCATTGCTTTAAAAGTCAAGGGACCGCCCCAATAAGGTATTTTGAAATGCTTCTAGGTATTTAATTTATCTAGCTCTGAAATAACCACTAAGAACCACCATAGCCAACTGGTGAGTTCGGCTTTAAAATTGTGGTATTGCCAATTTACAATGTGGTGTCACTTTAGAAACCTGTATAATTTAATTTTGTTTGTTTGTTTGCATTTTATGTATTTATTCATTCATTTTAAAACACCTTATCCTGAAGAGTGCACAGTACCTATCATTTCTTAATAGAAACTGGGTCCCTATCCTAAAGACCAAGACAAGCACACAGAAATGTGCACTGGTTCCTTCTTACAATCCAGTATATACACATACATGAAGGCTGTATGCTCACTCGCCATAATGTGAACATGGCTCCAGTGGCACTTATTTATCATACGTAAGGAAGGCTGGGCTGCCAAGTCTAGAAGTAGTTTCATTCCTCCCAAGTGCATGGGCAGAACAGCTGTCTGGCTTCCCAAGCCATGCTGGTCCTCCGATGGGTCCTGCTTAAGTCTTGTCCACACTGGAACCTCCCTGGAAGCCATCTGCCTCATTTCCTGTTGCAGTGGTTGCGCCACCGCATCCCAGCTGGCACCTCCCACAGCCTGTCATAACCAACACCACTCATTTAGGCCCTGGCAACTCACTGGACCTCCCCTTAAAGACAAATGCACTATTAAACCAGTGAAGAGTGCTCATTAAGACCAAACCAATGACGTGTAATGACATGTCAGCTTTTGAATTCCCAGATCACAGCATCAGATGGGAAGTCACACCGTATCCCTGCTAAAACAGAAAACAGAAGGTACTAATGAAGTATTACAATGGATATTTTGAATCTGAACACATGACAAAGATTAACCCAATTTGCCAACTCAGTGTGCATTCACACTGTCAAAGTCACATGTTGCTGATAAGGATTCCTTCACAGAAGGAAACCCTTAGAAGTTCAGTTGTTTTCCATTCAGATTACACTTGATCTCACCCCCACACACTAAGTGCCCAATTGAGCTACCCCATTTCAAGTAACTGTTCCCATTGGCTGCACTCCCCCACCTCAAATTCTGTTTTATTCATAGTTTACAGTTAGAAACCATTAAAAGTTTCCATAGTATTCAGAGAAGGAGAAGAGACCAGATCTATACCCCGCTCTTCACTTAGAGTAGCCCGCAATCTCCTTCCCTTCTTCTCCCTACAAAAGACACCCTGTGAGGTAGGTGGGGCTGAGAGAGCTCTAGAGAACCACTCTTAAGAGTACATCTCCAAGAGAACTGTGACTGACCCAAGGTCACCCAGCTGGCTTCATGTGGAGGAATGTGGAATCAAACCTGGTTCCTCAGTTTAGAGTCCACTGTACTTAATCACTACATCAGAAATACATCCCTTTGCCTTAGGGCCAAATATTGTAATCTGAAGAACTCGCAATTTATAATATTTTTTTCTGAATAAAACCATGTAAAATGCTTATTAATAGAAATCCCTTACTACAGTCTCAAATATAAATAAGCCTTGCTGCATTAAGTAGGCAGCTGAATAGAATATCACCTACTTAGACTGGCAAAGGCTCTCCAGTTCATAAGCAGAGGTCTTTCATATCGCTTACTGCCAAATCCTTCAACTAAAATTGCTGGAGATTGAACCCGGGACCTTTTGCATGTCAAGCAGATGGTCTCTCACTGAGACATATCCCCACCTAAAATGCCCTTCAGGCAGATATTACAGAAATTAGTTCCCTTATAAACCTAGCTTAAAAACCATGCCAGCAACAGTGGATGGAGAAAGGAAGGAAGGAGAGTGGCTTTGTACCCTGCCCGTCATTCATTGACTAGGGACTTTGGGGCATGCCCTTTCCCTTGTGACTGGTCATGGCCTTTGCGATACGCCCTTCTGCAGCCTCTCATTCACCTAAAATGGCTGCTAGGAATAACACTCTAAAATGGCTGCCTTATAAAATTGGCCTCCAACCTGATGCCTCCCTACCACCATCTTTGACTACCAGTAGGAAGAGGGCCCTGGCTCAAACCTCCCCCCCCTTTGCTGAAACTTAAACCCTAAGAACAAAGAAAGACTTTTCTGGCCTCCTGGCAGCCTTAAATAATTGGATAGGGAGGGGGTTTACTGAACCGAGGAGGGGGAAGGCAACCTTACCCTGCTGCTGCCCCTTACTCACCACTAGGCCTGGAGTCCCCTCACAGATCCACCTACACTGTGCTCCATGTGCCTGTGTTTTGCTTGTTTATTAAACAAAACAGCGACACACCCTGCAGCTGTGAGCCTCTTTGTCCTATAGATTGGACCACAGCCATGGACCCAGGGATCAGGCTGCTGCTGTGGCCCAGACGCCCAGCCACAGACACAGCCTGCCGCTTCCCGGGCCCACCACAGAAGGCCCGTAGAAGACGAAGAGCGCAGTCGCCGTGCTGCTGCTTCCCAGGCTGAAGGCCTCCCAAAGCCAGCAACCCAGTCCCCAGATCAGACCACAGCCGTGGCCCCTAGGACCAGGCCGCCATTGCAGCCCCAATACTCCGGCTGCTGGCCACCACCGTGGCTCGCCACCACTGCAAAGAACCCATAGAAGATGAAGAGCGCCATTGCCACACTGCTGCTGCTGCTTCCCAGGCTGAAGGCCTCCTGAAGCCAGCAGCCCAGCTCCCAGATTGGACTGCAGTTGCAGTCCCTAGGACCAGGCCGCCAATGTGGCCTCGATGCTCCAGCCATCGCCACGGGCCGCCGCCATGGGCCACCACTAGATGACACCAGGGGCCGCCGCCAGACAACACCATGGACCGCTGACACCACCGGATGTCACCGTGGGCCCACCAGAGAGGCCCCATAGAAAATGAAGAGCGCCACTGCCCTGCTGCTGCTTCTCAGGCCGAAGGCCTCCCAAAGCCAGCAGCCCAGTCCTCATGCTCACTTCTATCTGAGCACGCCAGAGGACTGCTGAGGCAGAGGGCGGGAGCCGAGCCTAAGTAAGCTGGCTCTGCACCCTGCCTGGCACTGCACTTCTCACAGCACCGGTGCTGTCTCTTCCTGCCTCATGAGGAGGCAGTTTAGACCCCTCCCACCAGTGCAAGCTCGGTGGTAGTTGGGGCTCACAATATGGTTATACTTTTTATCAAATACATGAACAATAAAAGACAACAAATTGGTAAGTTTCTCATATGTAAAAGACTATGGCTTTCAAGGAAAATTTAGAGCTCTTTTACTTAGTACTCTCACTAATGAAAAATCAGGATTCATGTTATATAAAACTATCTTATTGTCACTTGTGTGTTCAGCTCCCCTCCCCATGACTTTTGCTCTGTCTCTTACCTTCCAGATGCCCAAGGTGATTTGTCACTCTTTTCCTCACTGGGTTCTTTTATCACAGTTTCTTTTAATCCTTTTTTATAGGTTGTGCTTGCTTCCCATCTCTCAGATCTTCATTCCCTCAGAGAGGTGTTCCTTCTCCCAAACCCTAGATGCCCATCCTGGTGAATAGCACGTCATGGCCTCCCCACTTTAGATTCCACTGCTGCCCAGGAGCCACCATCTCTGGAGCTTTCCTGGTGACTGGTCAGATTCTCCATGGACTTCCTACAGCCCTTCATCAACTTCCTCCATTGACCTGTGGCTCTTTTTGAGCTTTCCCAGGCTGCAGGGTGGTCTCTGCCCTGTTGATGTTGATGTCACACCAATTCTGGTGTGAAGGTACATCTGGCCAGGGCAATAGATGTGCACAGCTGAAGTTCAGTGCATGCAGGGCTGTTCCCCACTCACACATATTGAGCCAAATCATTGGTCTATCTAGCTCAGTGTTGTCTACTCTAACAGGCAACTGTTCTCCAAGGTTTCAAACAGAGGCCCCTGCCACCTGAGGTTCTTTTAAAGAGAACTGATGGGATTTCATGCTGGGCCTTCCACACCAAGCACTAACCACAGCAACCACTCACTAAACTGTGTCTCCTCTTGAAACATGAATTGTTTCCTTTTGCAAGCATTTAGAACTATCCTAGATTTTGGCATGATGGCAATTGTGTTGACTGTGCTAATCCTGCCAAATTAAAAGTGAGCCACATCCTTAATATGTGGATTATGGAAAACCTCTGTGCTGTTCAAGGCACCAGTCACACCACAAACTTCCCCATCTGAAATAAAACCATAACATTTTTTTTGAGAATGTAGATGCTGCCTGTGGAGAGATCTGCTCAAGGCAATATGTAATATTTGTCACTCTACAGGTAGCCATTTTAGGCCAAAAATTCATTATCAGTTTCGAAGGCAGCTTCTTTTTTTGCAGAGCTTTCTAGCAACACAATTAATGATTCAATCATAATACATCAGGTGGAGCAGTATGTACTCTTTGCTGATTATTTTAAAAACAGGTATGAGATCAGCTGAGATCCAAGAAAATGTTATCAGAATGTCAGGCAGAACCCTGCAGTTCATCTAACACAAATCAGCATACAGTGAAAGATCACAAAGGAATGAATCCATTAATAAACATATATGCTAAAAAAATGAAGGTAGAACTGGGAAAGCAGGATTTTACTCATGCACTGCAAAAGTTTTTTGTACCTGCCTCACTAAACATGAATCCTACCATGAAAACCTTCGGTGTGCTGATTTAGTTTTAGCTCCCTGCTGAGTGCACAGTCTTGGAAATGAAATGTGTATGAGCATTACCAACTTGTGACATGAATCATTTGTCTCATATTATTTTGAACTGTTCTTAAAATGTGTAAACAAATCGGAACCATAAATCAGAATGAGGAACTTTGGCTCCCAGCATGCAAAATGAAGAATCTGGAGCATTATCCATTGCTCTTATGACTTGATCTCCCACATGTGAGTCTTCACTCCTTATACATGTTATATAGGAGGAAAGGGTGTTGGCTATCATCATGTTCCTTACAAAAAATTATAGTCTGAAACCCATCACACTTCTCTGAAAACAATTTGCACAGGAACTGTTTCAAAGCAGCAGCAGCACAAAACTTCAAAGTGTCTAGTTGCAATGAATATGTCACCAATGGGAATATACATATCAATGGATTGGGTGATGGTGGGGAAAAACTAATTTATAACCCACTAGCATTTTCTTAGATGTTAATTAAAATCATCCCAAACACTTGAGATATAATTAAGAAGAAAACAACAAATACTCCAGCCCTGCAAAGATTATCTGTGAAATAATCTACAGCAACCTAATGTGTAATGTTTAAGAAGAGAAATATGTCATATAACAAAAGGCTTTAGAAGGTTATTACCTTGTGTGAGAAACTAAAGCCTGACATTGTTTATGCAGATCAATTAATTGTATTTTTTAAAAAGATTATCATTTCTTAATCCACAAGTGATACATAAACAAATGGTGAAGATAATTTAAACCAGGTATTGCATAATAATATATACATGTGGTTTGGTGAAGCAAAGTGAAATACAGAGATGAACTGAAATGTTAATTCACAGGCACTGGTATGACTCATTAAGGAAGATGGTTTGCTGTGAACTTAAATCCTTTTTTAAAAACAAAAATTGGAAAAAATACTTCATTTTGTCAGTTGCTAATGAATAGAGATGAACTAGCTCACGAGCCAGAATCCATCACAAACTTGGGCCCCTTTGAAGGGGGGGAAGCAAAACCGGTTAAATGGCTCACAGCCCTTTAAACCTAACAGCTCAGACATGGTCTTGCTCCCCCCATCAAAAGGGAAGGAAGCAAAACTGAACAGTTAAATGGCTACCAGTCATTTAAACTTAACAGCTCAGCAGTGGACCTACTGAGTTACTAGGTTTAAAGGCTGTGATCCATTTAACCCTTTGGTTTTGCTCCCCCCTTTGATGGGGGAAAGCAAAACTGAAGGGTTAAATGACTCTGTGATCCCTGCCCCTTTTCTCCCAGCCACAGCAAGTTGTGGCTGGAAGAAAAGGGAAAGGAAATAATTTCCTGGGTGATCCCCCCTTTTCTCCTGGCTCTGGAGAACCACAGCCAGGAGAAAGGTTGGAAGGGAAGTCCCTTCCAGGGCAGTCCCTGCCCTTTTTTTGCTGGCTGTGGCAAGACATGGCCAGGAGAAAGGGGGAAAGGAAGTCCTTTCCTGGGCAATCCCTCTGAAAAGTACTGAGACTGACGAGTGATTTCAGCTCTCACATACTTTATTAGATCAGGAACAAGACAACTAAGCCGGCTCGCAGGCCGGCTTTTATTCCAAAGTGAACCCACACCCCAAACACACACAACACCTGTGATTTGCTATTTACAGTTAATTGAGTTACCCCGGGCTCCCCGATTGGAAGAATGCGAGGAGCCTACAATCTATTGTCTAAAAGAACGAAGCTCAGGCCCTTTGCCTGACCACGTGGCGGACCGGTCCAAACCGGTCCAAGCACATGGTTGACCCGAGTCCATGTTTCTCCGTGGATACACTACACCCCTCCCCCCTTAAACCGCGAGGCACCCACAGACAAAATCCTTTAGATAAGTGGGAGGTTTCCGAACCTTTGTTGAGCGCCGGATAGCTGGAGCAGGTGAAGATGCCAGCGCCTGGGTGCTGGTCGGGGACCTTACCAGTGCCAGTGACCGGTGAGTGACCGGTGAGGTGTTCCCCGCGATGGTCAGGGCATCTGGAGATGAGGTGATGGGTGCAGCGGCCGAGCTGTCCGCCTGGCTGGACTCTTTTTTTTAAAGAAATTTTATTAACAGGATATAATAATACATTCCATAATTGATAACCAATTCTTGACAAATCCTTTTTCACATTCTATCCCCCCCTCCCCTGGCTTCCAGCGATGCTCCACCCCCATTAATATTTCTATCAACATTTTCTTACATTCAATTCTTATTTGCATGGCTGGACTCTTGTTGCGTTGGCGGAGGCTGTGGGTCTATTACCTCAGGTGGTTCGGGGTCCTCATACTCGTACGGCTCCCGTGGCACCACCTGTTGGTGGAGTTGGTCGATGTGGTGGTGCAGCATGGTGCCGTCCTCGCAGGAGACCTCATATGAGCAGGGTCCCCTGACCCTTACCACCCTTGCCGGGATCCATGGCAGGCCTGAGGTGTAGCTCCTGGCGTAGACAGGATCCTCAGGGAAGAATGCTCTGCTTGCTTCCTGGTCCTCAGTGTCCAGCTCACGCTCTGGGGCCCGATCCGGGTGTAGCCTGTCCAAGCGTGACGTGAGGTGGCGACCCAGGAGAAGTTCTGCCGGGCTGTGTCCGGTGGTTGCGTGCAGAGTTATGCGCTGCCCAAAAAGGAATGAAGCCAGTTTGTACTTCCAGTCCGAGGAGTCAACCCACTGTAGTGCTTCCTTTGCGGTGCAGACCATCCGCTTGGCTTGCCCATTCGTGGCAGGGTGGAACAGCGCGGAATGTACGTGCCAGATGCCGTAGTAATCGGTGAAGTCCTGGAACTCCCGGGAGGTAAAAGCGGTGCCGTTGTCAGTGATCAGTGTGTCCGGGAGGCCCTGAGAGCTGAAGATCTGCCACATGGCCCTGATGGTGGATTTTGAGGAGGTGGACAATACCAGGACTACCTCTAGCCATTTGCTGTAGGTGTCAACTAGTACAAAGAAAATCTGCCCCTGGAACAGCCCCGAGAAATCCAGGTTGAGCCAGGACCAGGGACGATGGGAGGACTCCCAGGCTCTCTCCAGAGCGCGTGGTGGGTCGGGGCATGAGGCCTGGCAGGGCTGGCATCTTTTTACTTTGTCCTCGATGTCCTTGTCAAGGCCTGGCCATCAGACGTAGCTTCACACTAATGCCTTCATGCAGACCACCCCCGGGTGATGTTCATGTAGTGCCTCCAGGACACGCTGCTGCAGTGGCGCTGGAATCACCACCCAGCCTCCCCACATTAAGCACCCCTTGTAAAGGGACAGTTTGTGTTTACGGGCAGTGAACGGGGCAGACTCAGGGCCCTCCTTGGCCACTGGCCACCCCCTCCCCACCCAGTCCAAGACCTGACAGAGAATGGGATCCCGAGCCGTGCGGTGGGCCACCTCCTGCACATGGACCAGATGGTCGGGAAGTGTCTCCATGAGGGTGACCAGGTGCTCGGGTGTGGGGTCAGGGTCCGTGGTTGCCAGAGGCAGGCAGCTAAGGGCATCTGTGTGCCCCATCACCTTCCCAGGTCAGTGGGTGAGGGAGTAAGAGTACCCCAACAGGAAAATGGACCATCGCAAGACCCAGGGGGAGACCATTTTCAGGGTCTGACGATACGCAGCGAGGAGTCCCAGCAGTGGCTTATGGTCCGTAACGATTTCAAAGGGCCAGCCATAGAGGTTGTGATGAAACTTCCGGAACCTCACCACAATTGCTAGCGCCTCTTTATCAATTTGCACGTAATTGCGCTCTGCCAACGGCAAGGTCCACGAGTAATAAGCGACTGGGACCTCTCTGCCGTCTGGCAACCGGTGGCCCAGGACCACCCCAACCCTGTAGGGGGAGGCATCGCAGGCAAGGACCACCAGAAGCAACTCTGAGAAGTGATGAAGGACAGTGTTTGAGACCAGCAAGTCCTTGACACTCTGGAATGCCGCTGCATGCTTAAGTCCCCAGGCCCAGGGCATGTCTTTGTCGAGGAGGCGGTGGAGCGGCTCCGCCACGGCCACCTTGAGGGCCAGGAATGCATGATAAAAATTGAGCAGGCTGAGGAAAGCCTGCAATTATGCCTTGGAAGAGGGCGTGGGGGCGTGGGTGATGGCCTTCACCTTGTCGTCCATGGGGTGGATCCCTTGCGCATCCACAGCAAACCCCAGGAACTCTATGTGGGGTACACCCAGAAGATATTTCTCCTTCTTTACTTTCAGCCCGGCAGCATCAAATCTCTGGAGGACCTGGCGGAGGTGGTCCGTGAAGGAGGAGGGGTCCGGTGCCGCGACGATGACATAGTCTAAAAAGGGCTGTACTCTGGGGATGCCTTTTAGGAGAGAGTCCATAAAAGATTGAAAAATCCCGGGAGCCACACAAACCCCGAACTGAAGCCTCGTGACCCGGAAGGCCCCCTTGTGCGTAGCGATTGTCTGGGCCTCTGCGGCAGTGGCATCAATGGGCAGCTGTTGGTAAGCCTGTGCCAGGTTGAGTTTACCAAAGACCTTGGCCCCCACCAAGGAAGCGAGGACGTGGCTTACCATCGGGACCGGGTACGCGTGGTCCTGCAAGGCCTTGTTTATTGTGCACTTGTAGTTGGCACAAATGCACACGTCCCCATTAGGTTTGACGAGCGTAACTATGGGGGTCTCCCAGCATGCGGAAGTGACCGGCTCCAGCACCCCTTGCGCTACGAGGTGATCAAGTTCCGCTTCAATTTTCGCTCGCATCACAATGGGGGGAACCTGAGCCTTTATCCAAATGGGCTATACAGCTGGATCCAGATCCAGCGAAATGGGGTCCCCAGTGTACTTTCCCAAAGTCCCATCAAACACCCTGGGGAATTCCCGGCACACCACTTCCCAGTCCGCTGTTCGGATCTGGTTCAACCCTGTTATCTGGAGACCCAGGGGTTTGAACCACGAGAGTCCCAATAGGCTGGTGAGCTGTCCCTCCACCAACAACAGGTCCAGTGTGCCCAAGAACCCTTTGAATTGGACCTTGAACTTGCCCCAGCCCCGGACGGCCATAGGGTTCTTATTAAAGTCCCGCAAAACCAGACCCTGTGGCTTGTGCAACTGGGGTCCCCCTTTCGGGCATAGGGCATGGAGGGTCTCCGCCGATATAATTGAAAACGAAGACCCCGAATCAATCTCCATTTCACAGGGGGACCCTTCAATCCGGACATTCACATGCACTTTGTCTGGGCTGTTAGGGGGCAAGTTACATACCGTTTGTTGGTGGTGGACCGAAATGGTGTGCAGATCATCAGCTTCAATGTGCGCTGTGAGGGTTGTCCGTTGGCCTTTGGAGCAGCAGACCTCGATGTGCCCCATTTTGTTGCACGCCCTGCAGATTGCAGTGCGAAATTGACAGGTCCATCGCTTGTGAGCGTGGCCACAGTTCGCACAGGCTGTGACTTGGCCTCTCGGGTCTGCTGAGGTCACTGAGATGGTCGGTGGTGTATCTGGAGCATCTCCTCGTCGTCCAATGCGTCGGACCCGTGCGTTCCTTGTGTACGGTGGACCGCCGAGCTGAGGCGGTCTTGGTGGGCCTTTTTGTAAGCCGCGGCCTCCTGGATGGCCTTATCCAGTGTGAGGTCGTTATTGCTGGCCAGTTTTGCTGCAGTTTGGGCTCGCGGAGTCCCATGAGAAACTGGTTTAGGAGCGTATCCGAGAGGCTTGGAAACGTGCGTCTCATGTCTGCCCGTCGAAGACCCACCAGGAACTCTGTGGTGGACTCATCTGGGCCCTGGACCCTTGCAAAGAACCCCAGCCGCTCTATGAATTTTGTGGGCTTAGGTGAGAAGTGGTCCATTAGGGCCTTCACCAGCACTGCATACGACTCCTCCTGTGTGGTCCTGGGGTTGAGGAGATCCCGCAGGAAGAGAAGAGTGTCTATGCGACAGACACTCAGGAATAGGACCTTCTTCTTTGCCACATCCACTACATCGTGGTAACTGAAATAGGTCTCCAACCAGGTGTCCCATTTGTGCGGCTGGGAGATGTCGAAGGCTTGGAGGTGAACTGGAGGCGCGGCCATCTTACCCCGGTTAGGTGAGTTGTGGTGGCCGGGTATGAACATCAAAGCTGGGCGGAAGGCACGCTGCTCTCGGGGTCAGCGGCGAGGCTCGGGAGCGTTGCGGGGAGCAGCAGGCTCGATGCGAAGCTCGGGAGCGTGGGCAGCTTCAATTGCAGTGAGCGGTGCAGTGCTGCTCTCGGGGTCAGCGGTGCGATGCTCGTGAGCGGTGTGATAAGCAGCGGGGCTCGATGCGATGCTCTTCTATGTGGTCGTTGTTCATGGAGGGAGTTGGCATCCCATCCTCGTCACCAGTGAAAAGTATTGAGCCTGATGAGTGATTTCAGCTCTCACATACTTTATTAGATCGGGAACAAGACAACTAAGCCAGCTCGCATTCTGGCTTTTATTCCAAAGTGAACCCACACCCCAAACACACACAACACCTGTGATTTGCTATTTACAGTTAATTGAGTTACCCTGAACTCCTTGATTGGAAGAATGTGAGGAGCCTACAATCTATTGTCTAAAGAAACGAAGCTCAGGCCCTTTGCCTGACCACTTGGCAGACCGGTCCGAACTGGTCCGAGCACATGGTTGCCCCGTGTCCATGTTTCTCCATGGATACACGACACCCTTCTTTTTTCTGGGCTCCAGCGAGCTGCAACCTGGAGAACGGTTGGAAGGTGCTGTTCCTGCCCCCTTTCTTCCGGCTGCAGCAAGCCAGACCAGTTCGGTTCAGACCAATTTGGTTCAGATGGGGCTCATTTGGGTCCATTCGGTTTGGGGTTCAGTTTGTGGGCTGCCCCAAACCCTAAACTGAATTACCCCTTTTAGGTTTGTGCCCATCCCTTCTACTGGACAGTACTCAAAAACCTTTACATGGCATTGAAATGATGTGTCTTCTACAAGCATGGAAATTGGGACTTCAGCAGCCCTTTAGCTAGGGTTTTTTGGGGGACGGAGCCATGGGGGGGTGGGCAGCTAATTTAAAGTTCCAGAGTAAGTGGGGGGGTAAGACCCAGCAGTCACAGCTTCTCTCTCTCCCCAGTAAATGCATGGAGAAAACACAGCTGGTGGTTGGTTTAGCACTCACTGTCAGCATGCTGCTCTGATGGCCAGATGGCAATGAGTGACAGCGGCTGCAGGAGCAGCAGTGGCAGTAGGGGAGGGGATCCCCAGCAATGCCCAGGCTATCGGAGGCCTCCTCCTTCTCCTCTCTCTCTCCCCTAGTTTGGGGAGGCAGAAGGTTCCCTGAGAGCCTAGACCCACCCCAGCCTGCAATGCCTGCCAGGCTGGCACTCAGCTCACCCTCCCTCCCCCAGAGCACTGCATCCCTTTTCAAATTGCAAAGCCAGGCAGACTGAAGCAGGTGGAGGGCAGCAGCATCCGGGGGGGGAATGCTGGGGAAGGGGGAGAGATCCAGTGGGGGGAGCAAGAAGAGCCAGCTGGGAGCTCTTAGCTGGATGTTTTTCCCAGCCCGCCCAGGCTAGCCCAGCAAGACCTCCTATGCCTCTGTCACCACCACTGCTGCCACCACTGTTCTGGACTTTCCTGGTCACCAGAGTGTGGCTGGGGGTGCTGCCGCTGAAGCATGTCTGAGGCTGGTAGTGGAGCAGGGCCAGTGGGGAAGCAGCCAAAGAGCTCAGTTGTTGGGCAGCTAGGTTGGAGGCAGCGTGGTACAGGTAGCAAGCTGAAGCACTTTAGGGCCAGCCTGGGAGAGAGGTGGCCCAGAAAAAATGGTAGAGGGGTGGGCTTCCCAAGCCCGGACTTCAGTGACATAATGAGTTGAGCACTTTACTGTACTCTGAAGTGACCTCTTAAAAACAAGCGCCCACACCCCACATTTTTATCCTCTTTCATAGTTGTTGCATATTTCTGCATTCTGTACAGAAACCATATCCATGTGGGAAAAGGCATGGAGCTTCCTTGTAGTCACATTATGCAATATATGTAATTATTTAATTTTTATAAATCCACTTGGAAATAATAATTGATCTCAGCTTCTTATTGTTTGAGCCCATGAAATTTTTTTGAAAAAAACATATTTTCTATGTGGGAGACATGTGTGTAGTAATGTCAGGGGTCTTTTGGGGGGGAGCGCACCGGAGCCCAGCTCCGGGAGCTCAGGAGCCAAGCCCCGCCCCCAGCCGGCTTCCCGGGGAGTCTTTCAGGCAGCCGAATGTCAATTTCAGCTCCATTATATCCTATGGGCCATTGAAGTCAATGGTGAAAACATAGGGTATATTCTGGTGGCTGGAGGGGAGGGGGTTTGAGGGAGAGGCTCCAAACTCACAATATAGCTGATGGAGCCTCTCCCCAAGATACCCACCAAGTTTCAAGAACTTTGGACCAGGGGGTCCAATTCTATGGGCCCCTAAACAGGTTGCCCCTATTCCCTCCATTGTTCTCTATGGTGGGAAAAATATAACTTTTTTCCCACCATAGAGAACAATGGAGGGAATAGGGGCAACCTGTTTGGGGGCCATAGAATTGGACCCCTGGTCCAATGATCTTAAAACTTGGTGGGTATCTTGGGGAGAGGCTCCATCAGCTACCCTGTGAGTTTGGAGCCTCTCCCTCAAACCCTCCCCTCCAGCCACCAGAATATACCCTATGTTTTAACCATTGACTTCAATGGCCCATAGGATATACTAGGGCTGAATTGCTGCCGAATTTCTTTCATTCCCTCCTTTCCTTCTCTCTTTTCCCTCTTTTCCTCCTTCTTCTCTTCTCTCTTTCTTTCCCACCTTCTTCTCCTCTCTTTTTTTCTCCTTTCCCTGTTTCCCTCCTTCTTCCCTCTTTCTTTCCCTCTTTCCTTCCTTCTTTCATTCTCTCTACTCTCTCTCTCTCTCCTTCCCTCTTTCCTCCTTCTGTGGCCCAACTCTCATGAGAAGGAGTTTAAACTTTAAACCCCTTCTCTCTTAGCTCCCCAACCCAGACCAGCTGGGCAAGGGAAGGGGAGGCTTTTGAAGATGCCTCCCCCCCTTTTGCTTCCCCTTCTGACATCACTTCCGGTGATGTCAGGGGGTGTGGCATATTCTAATAGCATAATAGCTCATTAGCATACCATATGCTAATGAGCTCCTGCAGCTGTTTTTCTACGAAAAGACCCCTGAGTAATGTCCTTAGGATTCTGCAAATGACACCAAACTCATACAGTACAGAATAACATAGTGTATCCCACATCCTGCTATTTCATGCTGGATCTTCTGAATAAAATAGAAAAGAATTCCTTCTTGTAGAACAAAATCTGTGTTTTCCCCCCCATTGAAACTGCAGCACCTCAGACATGTTGAGAGAATAACCCTTCTCAAACATTTCAAACATTCATGGGTTAATTGTGAAGGGCTGAAAACTATTAAAACCTCTTAAAAGTGTCCTTGTAAAATTGGTTTATTTGTTTCATTTTGTTTTGCTTTTATACATTCTTAAGACACAACAGAATTTTAAGTTCCGCATGGGGCCAGGGTGGGTATCCACATGAGCTTTTGCCAATATCTCTAATTAGTTTTTACATGAGTAAATTGTACAACATATTGAACTGTAAGTCAAGAAATTCTGTTGCTTTGCAGCCTTTTAAGGTAAGGCATTGCAGCATGTCTTTGGATCACGTCTATATTTCTTGGTTACTTGAATATAAGAGATGCAGAATTCAGATTTTCAAACATATGGTAGAAATATCTAAAAATCAGCTAGGGACCAGAGTGGATAACTCTGAAGCAGCTGAGAACGAAAACAGCTGCCTGTTCAATTCTATGTTCTTCATGAAATGTGAGGCAGTGGGAGACACCAGATGTGATGATGTGATTGCCTTTCTCACAGCTGCTGCCAAAAATGGTGGCATTTACACAGAGACCCACTTCACAGCAGTACTGGAATTGGCAGTCTGCTCAGTGACCATCTCTAGGCTGTAAAATATGCTGCTTCTGTAAGAAGTGTGTAACTGACCCTATCACCTTCATGGCTATGGCTATAGTGCAAGAGTCATAACTATGAAGGTAATCAAGGGAGAAAAATCCAACTTCCAATAAAGGGGAAAAAAGACACGACATATCCCTATGCTTTCAATTAGCACGCAACTGGAGATATGGAAGATGTTTTTATAAAAAAGCAGCTATCTTTTCCTCTAGGATGCCCCATACTCAAATCTGCAATAAGATCTATGTTTACAAGGCCTTTCCAGAGACTATTTCCATGTAGGAAAGGCACATCTTTATAGTACATGTCAGAAACTGAGAGCAAGTTTATAAAATTGTCTGGTAATACTTTTCCTGGACTGTATCTCTTCAGAATCTATGTATCTTGAGGTTTATGTGTTTGAACTGCTAGCTCATGAAAAAAAGTGCTTTGGAAAACTACCACGTCATGGAGAAAGATTGTAGTTAATATTCACTTTAACATGCTTTCTATGTGCAAGAATGTGTGTCATGAGGAGCATTCAAAGTATCTAAAGCTGCACACAACTTCAGGCCAATTTCATACTGCGGGTGTGAGACTAATCCATACCGTCTCTCTAGTGCTTACTGCTGCTGGGTTATCCTATATCTGACCATGTTTAAAATAGGAATGTTAACTACTTTGAAATGGACATGACTGCCCACTGAATTTAACATGATCAATTTTTTATTTACTCAGTCTTAACATTCAAAGTCCAGATATTCCACCAGTCATTAATGAAAACCAACTGATCAAGCACCCATTATTTAATCAGTTTCAGTCTGTTACAAGATACTACTGTCAGAGCAATATGCACAAGAGAACTTCAGATTATATACATATGGTGTATACTTCCAAACTGTCACAATTTGGATGCAGATTTCAACTATAGCTAATCATTTTTTCTTCAGACTAATTTTCTCACTTCTATCACTTGCTAATAATTTAACCCACACTTTCCTAAGTGTTTCTCATTCTTTACTGGAGTTGCCATCATGTATTGGCTGTATTGCCATCACACATCGTCACTGTGTTTGCCCTGTGAGAAAGATGACAAGATCACAAGAATTATTGTTAAAGATCCAACCATAAATGCATAGCAGAGATGAGATCAGAACACAGGTTCACCACTTTTAATTCTTACTCATATGAACATTTATAAATGCTCCAAATGGGCATACCAGGGATGATCAGACACCTGCTCATTAGACTCACTTTTTTTTTTTTTTGCTGATCACAAATAGGTAGCTTATTGTGTATCAATAAGTTCTGTACTAATGAGCAGTTCCAGCCTGTTCACTGGACTCATATGAACATAAGAGAAGCCAATGTTGGATCAGGCCAATGGCCTGTCTAGTCCAACACTTTGTCACACATTTACCAAAAATACCAGGTGCCATCAGGAGGTCCACCAGTGGGGCCAGGACACTAGAAGTCCACCCACTGTTGCCCCCCAAGCACCAAGAATACAGAGCAGCACTTGCCCTAGACTGAAAGTTCCTATCTATACCTTGTGGCTAATAGCCACTGATGGACTTCTGCTCCATATGCTTATCTAATTCCCTCTTGAAGCTGTCCATGCTTGTAGCTACCACCACCTCCTGTAGCAGTGAATTCCATGTGTTAATAACTTTTTGGGTGAAGAAGTACTTCCTTTTGTCTGTTCTAACCCAACTGCTCAGCAATTTCATTGAGTGCCCATGAGTTCTTGTACTGTGAGAAAGGGAGAAAAGTACTTCTTTCTCAACTTGCTTTATCCCATGCATAATCTTATAAACCTCGATCATGCCACCCCTCAGCCATCGTTTCTCAAAGCTAAAGAGCTCCAAGCATGTTAACCTTTCATCCATAGGGAAAAAGTTCCATCCCTTTTATCATTCTAGTTGCCCTTTTCTGCCCTTTTTTCCAACGCTATAATATCCTTTTTGAGGTGTGGTGCCCAGAACTGTACACAGTACTCCAAATGAGGTTGCACCATTGATTTATACAGGGGCATGATGATACTGGCTGATTTGTTTTCAATTCCCTTCCTAATAACCCCCAGCATAGTGTTGGCCTTTTTTATTGCAGTTGCACACTGTCCAGACATTTTCATTGAGATATCTACTACGACTCCAAGATCTCTCCTTGGTCAGTCTCTGCCAGTTCAGACCCCAACAACTTGTATTTATAGTTAGGATTTTTTGCTCCACTTTGTACTTGGCCACATTGAACCCCATTTGCCACATTGACGCCCAGTTGCCCATCTTTGACAGATCCCTTTGGAGTGCCTCACAATCCTTCCTGGTTCTCACCACTCTAAAAAACTTTGTGTCATCTACAAATTTAGCCACTTCACTGCTTACTCCCAACTCCAAATCATTAATAAACAAGTTAAAAAGCATCAGACTGAGATCCCTGTGGTACCTCATTGCTTATCACCCTTCGCTGAGAAAATCTCCCATTTATACTCACTCACTGTTTCCTATTAATTAGCCAGTTTTTGATCCACAAGATCCTTTTATCCCGTGACTGTTGAGTTTACTTAGGAGCCTTTGATGAGGAACTTTATCAAAAGCTTTCTGGAAGTCAAGGTAAACAACATCTATTAGGTCCCCCTTGTCCACATGTTTGTTTACTCCCTCAAAAAACACTAACAGGTTAGTGAGACAAGATCTTCCCTTACAGAATCCATGCTGAGTCTGCCTCAATAGTTTTTGTTCATCTGTGTGCCTACTAATTCTTTCCTTAATAACAGTTTCCACCAACTTACCCGGTATTGATGTCAGACTGGCTGGCCTGTAATTTCCTGGATCTCCCCTGGAGCCCTTTTTAAAGATGGGAGTGACATTAGCTACCTTCCAGTCCTCAGGAATGGAGGCAGATTTTAAAGAAAGATTACATATTAATGAAAGGAGATCCACAAGTTCACATTTGAGTTCTTTCAGAACTCTCGGATGAACAGCATCCGGGCCTGGTGATTTATTAGTTTTTAAATTGTCCATCAGTCGGAGGACTTCCTCTCTTGTCACCACAATCTGATTCAGGTCTTTCAACCCCCCTCCCGAAATCGGTGCTTCTGGAGTGGGCAAGCACTTCTCATCTTCCACAGTGAAGACAGAGGCAAAAAATGCATTCAACTTCTCAGCCATTTCCCTATCATCCTTCAGTACTCCTTTTACCCCTTGGTCATCCAAGAGCCCCACTGACTCCCTGGCTGGTTTCCTGCTTCTAATGTATTTGAAGAAAGTTTTACTGTTGGTCTTTATGTTTTTTGCTACATGATCCTCATATTCCCTTTTTGCCTGCCTGATCACAGACTTGCATTTTATTTGCCACAGCCTGTATTCCCTTTTATCAACCTCACTGAGACTAGCTTTCTACCGCTTAAAGGAATCCTTCTTCCCTTTTACAGCTTCCATTACTTTGTTTTGACCCTTTCTACTTTTCCTTTCTGTTTCTTCCTCACATGTCCCCTCATATCAGTGAAGTTACCTCTTTTAAAGTTAAAAGTGGTTGTGTCAGTCTTTTTGGGCAACTCCCTATTTATACAAATGTTAAACTCAATAACATTATGGTCACTGTTCCTAAGCGGTGCAATCACTTTTACATCTCTCACCAGGACTTGGGCATTTCTCAGGACCAAATCCAGGATTGCCTCTCCCCTGGTAGGTTTTGTGACCATCTGTTCCATAGCACAGTCATTGAGAGTGTCTAGAAACTCAATCTCTTTTTCATGACTTGAACACATATTGACCCAATCAATGTGTGGGTAGATAAAATCAACTCTTATGACACAGTTATTTTGTCTAGCCGCTATCTTTAATTCATTCATCATTTTGTAATCCTCCTCTATCTTTTGATTTGGTGAGTGATAACAAACTCCCAGTGTTAAGCTTCCTTTTGGGTCCACTATTTCAACCCATAGCATTTCTAGAAGCAAATCCAATTCACTTACCCTCTCAATCTTACTGGACTGTATACCCTCTCTGACATACAGAGCCACCCCATCTCCAACCATTCCCCCCTATCCTTCCAATATAATTTATAACCAGGATTCACCGTATCCCACTGATTTTCCTCATCCCACCTAGTTTCTGAAATACCCACAACGTCTATTTTTCCCCCAACACCAAGCATTCCAGTTCCCCAATTTTACTTGAGACATTTCTAGCATTTGTGTATAAACACCTATAGTTTCCCATGCATGTTAAGCCCACAACCTTCCTCTTGCTCCCTCGAGACCTTGCCAGGCAGTCCATATCGTTAGCCACAGTCTCAGTGGACAATTCTAATCCTTTTCCTTGTACAAAAGTAACAGCTACCCCTTCATCTCTTTGAGATGAGCCATCCTGAACCAGAGACTTTTCATCTCCTGTCAGCTTTCCCCCAATATTCAGTTCAAAAACTGCTCTTCCACCTTTTTGATTTTAAGCACCAGCAGCCTGGTTCCTTCTTGGGACAAATGGAGACCATCTCTTTTGTACAGCTCCCTCTTGTTCCAAAAAGCATCCCAGTGCCTAACAAACTTGAACCTTTCCCCCCTACACCATCATCTCATCCACACATTGAGACTCTTGATCTGTGCCTGTCTCTCCAGCCCTGCGTGTGGAACAGGTAGCACTTCTGAGAAGGCTACCTTGGAGGTTCTGGCTTTGAGTTTCCTGTTCAGCAGCCTAAATTTCTCCTCTAGGACCTCATGACTGCATTTCCCCACCTTGTTGGTGCCAACATGTACCACAACCATTGGTTCCTCCCCAGCACTGTCTAGCAGCCTATCTACAACACACGTAATGTCTGCTACCTTCGCACCAGGCAGGCAAGTCACCATACAGTCAGTATGCGGGTTCGCCACCCAGCTGTCTACCTGCCTAAGGATCGAATCACCAACTACCAAAAGCCCCCCTCCCTGCCTGCCCAGGGGTAGTTCCTTGGTGTGAAAGGATACCCGTTCACCTGCTGAAGAAGAGGTCCCTTCTGAAGGCACATTCCCCTTATCTGCAGCACGGTGCCCTGTTTCCCCTTGACCGTCATGCTCCTTGACAGCAGCAGGGCTGCCATTTTCAGAGTGGGGCATATCTAACAAGTCCCCGATAGTCTTCTTCATGTGTCTAGCTGACTGTTTTTGTTTTTCCAGGTCTGCCACCTTGGCCTCATGGGAGCAAATTCATCCCCTGAGAACCAGGAGCCTCTTGCACCAGGCACACACCCAAGACTTCTGTCCAGTGGGCAGATAGTCATACATGTGACATTCCATGCAACCCCCTGCTGGCATTCTGGCTTCATAACTGCTTTTAAAATAATAATTACATATAATCCCCCTTTTGAAACCCTTTGTATTTATGTGGTTCTCCTTGTAGAAGTCTATTTACCTTACTGGGAACCCAAGAAGACTAGGGCCCTGGCTCTCTGGCTCTTCCTGGGCTTCTTATAGAGCCCCTAGGCCAAGAGCCCTTTGGCTCTCACCCATTGGTTCATGGCAGAGGCTCATGTCTCTGGCAAGGTGCTGCCTTAAATAGAAGCTTTCCCCAGCAGAGGATGTGGCCAGCAGCTATTCAAATTCACCCAGGCACTCAATTACAGTCAAACAATGACCCTTTCACACCCTTTCTCAAGCAGCCAGGACTCTACAACAACTCACAACTCACCCACACACTCCCAAACACAGTACCCTCTCAGCTAAATCACCTCAGTTGAAATTAAATAAAAAACACTCACCCTTCTAGCAGCTCTATCTCCCGCTCCTTCTCAGAGCTCAGCTCCTATGATCCATGACCCCAGGTAGAATTAATATGGCTTACTGTGCAGATGTAAATGCCTCTGTAAGATGAAGAAACTAATGCCTCAAGGAAACAAAACTTCGTCACTATAGCTACTGTGCAGGTGTATTTGTCTTTTTTATTATTATTATTAAAAAGAAATAACAAATACAAGTAAACCAGTACATTCAAAAATATAGTAAATCCTTATAATAAACATTGTCTGCAGGTATATTTGTCCATGGACATTCATGGACAAACAAACAAATTGAATATTTGGCTTATTGGTGATCATGGCTGTTGTACGTGGACAAACAAACAAATTGAGTATTTGGCTTACTGGTGATCCTGGCTGTTGTACAAGGTATGTTTGACTATCAAACATGTTTGCTGTAAATTTGTGGCAGTTCTTGTGCACACAGATGTTTAAACTAAAATCCTGAGCATAAATGCTATTGTGTTATTGATTGATAGACACTTTATTAGGCAAGAACTCAAGAAAAAACCCCTTTTGATATTTTACTTATATATTTAAAATATGTAAAATTAAAATTAGGGTAGTTTCCAGTGTGTTCTTCAAACATGACTTTCTGAGTGCAGCACCAAAGACACAACACATAGCATGCACCATGCTGAACTATGCATATATGATATATATATTTTTTGCACTTTCAGAGGTATTAAATTCCAGATCTGTCCTAATATTGTTGAAACACATTGATGGAAAGAATTCTTTTTTCTAACCCCCTCCCCTATTGTTTACAAATGCTTTCTATGACTGCTTCTACTCTCTTCTGCTCTCTTTTGTATATTTTATCCTAACTATCTGCTTTTGCATTCATACAATTTCTCTACAACACAATGACTCATTGCAGTCACTTAGTACTTAGGGCTGTCCAAACATCCACTGGCTAAGCTCACTTTCTTCTTACTGCTTGTGAGCAGGGAGCTGATATTTTGTCACACTGTCTAGCTGTTACTGAGCTGTTCAAGTCTGTCTGATGGATTACTTTCTCTGTATTTAGACCAAGGGTTTAGACTTTCCAATTTCCTGGGAGGTGCTGGGGCTGGTCCAGAACTAATGCTATGCTAGGTCCTTAAAAGAATCAGGGGTCAGTGACATCATAGGGAGGAGCCTCCACTGCTACTGTGTATGGAGGCAAGACCATGGGGGATTTAGGGAGGGGCTCCCCAGAAATTTAAGGGGCCTAGGCATTCCCCCCAACAATGCCCCTGGGCTAGGCCAAACTTAGGAAAAGGTGGGAGTTGGCCAGTGGTTATAGTGGTATCTCAGTGATCTCCTGCTGTGTCCTGTTTTTGAAATTCACTTTTAGAATAGTCACTTTAAGATCTGCAAATATACATACCATGTGAATAGGATGAACTAATGGTCACAAATTCGACACTAAGAAGGGCAACACAGAAAAGCCTGTAGGGGAATGTTTTTTTAAGTTTTCCTGGGCATTCATTTACAGGACTCTTGTTTCTGCTGTGTTCATAAGGGTGACTTAGTACTGAAATGCACTAAATTATGGCATCACAGATGCCTTCATTTGGTAAATGCATGGCTGGAGTCTCCGAGCCAGAGCAGAATACAAAACAGTTGCTGTGCACTCAATTTCTGAACAATGTACAGAGTTCACAGTAGTAGCAATTTTCTTACTTCAAACTCATATCCTACAAGTGAGTAGACAATACAATATAGTGTAGTTGGCAGCATTTCACACATGTACATTCTCACAAAGTCCAATGAGAATCCTAGCTACTGCTCCACAGACCTGTCATTGATGTTCAGCACTCATGAGTCAATCATTCAGTTAGAGAGCAAGTGAAATAGTCAGTCAATTAGTGATGATAAAGTCTTACTGTTTGTTGTTTATCTGTGTTGTTGACATCATTTTTCTCTGTGTGTGTTTTTGCACAGCCTTATGGGAACTGTAGCATTTATTTACCTGCCCCAACCATCCATGATCCTGGAGAAGAATTGAGTTTATCTACTGTGCAAAAGGCAGAGGGAAATCTAATGCCACCACCACAGTTACTACAGAACTGTAATGTTGTTCAACAGCTGCTCAAGTTGGATGGTGGTGAGGTGAAAGGATCAGAAATTGGTTCACAAACCATCAGAAATGATACATTGTCCTGTTGATCATGTTTGCCAGGAAGTTTGTCACACCTCTGCTTGAGAAATAAAACCATGTGGATCCCAGTAGAGGCAAAGAGAATGTGGAAGAGAAGAAATGCACTAAGCATCTGCCCTGTTATGGAGCTCGTGTTCACTACCACACAGGACTTTCCCATAGGACACCTGTTAAATACAAAATAGCACCCATGGCCCTTTGCCTTTTACTCTAGGGCTGATCACACCCTAGAACAGAGGAGTAGTCTGTGGGTTCAAATCCAGCAGAGAACAGAAAATCTGAGGCAAGTATCTTTTTACAATGAAATAAAACTTTATTAAAACTACTTATATATCCTACCAGCAGTGTTCCCTCTAAGCTGAGTTAGTGTGAGCTAGCTCACAGTTTTTTACCCTGTGGCTCACAGATTTTTGTCTTAGCTCAGGAAAGATGGCTCCAGAGCTAACTAATTTATGCAGTAGCCAAATTGCTTGCTCACAATTTTAAAGCCAGTAGCTCACAAAGCAGAATTTTTGCTCACAAGACTCCACACCTTAGAGGGAACATTGCCTACCAGTACAAGATTGGAAAACATGGAGAGAGCTGGCCCATAGAATCACCAAGAGTTGGACATGACTGAATGGCTAACAACAACAACAGCATGTATCCTAAACTAACCTCATTCACACTCTCACTCACCTCATGCTAGGTAAGGTAAAGGTAAAGGTTCCCTTGCTCGAAAGCCAGTCAAATCCGACTCTAGGGTTGCAGTGCTCATCTCCGCTTCAAAGCCGAAGAGCCAGCGCTGTCCAAAGACATTTCCGTGGTCATGTGGCCGGCATGACTAAACACCAAGGTGCACGGAACGCTGTTACCTTCCCACCGAAGTGGTACCTATTTATCTACTTGCAATTTCTTGCTTTCGAACTGCTAGGTTGGCAGGAGCTGGAACTAGAGACGGGAGCTCACTCCGTCTTGCGGCACCTGGGTCTTGAACTGCTGAACTACTGACCTTCCACAGCCTGCAGTTCAGCGTCTTAACCACTTGAGCCACCGCAGCTCCTCATGCTAGGTCGGCCATACCTAAAATCTGCATGCAAGCATCCATCAAGGAGGGGACTCCAATGATTAGAGCATGGAATTCTTGCATGCACTGGTTGCCTGAGCAGGAGAACACCCATGATGATGGAAAGTAGAACTCTTTCTCGTTGCAAAGTAGAACTCTACCTGTTCTGTCCTTTGTAGAGCTATGATACCACAGTCTCTACAGCCCTTCTCTGCTGTTTCTTCACTTCTTCAGTCCTCCCCTCTGAGCCTCCTCCAAAATGCAGGTGTAGGCAGTTTTTATTTGGTACCAGATGTTCCTTATTGACATCTTTAATGTAAACAATGTAAAACATGAGAATATCTCTTCATAAGAAGGATACTGCAAGCTATTGCTATGCCCAACCAATGTAAAACCCAAGAGTCTGAAACTATGTAAAATGCAAGAAACTCAACCTATGTAAACATGAACATTTCACTGTGAAAGCATGAGACTCCACCAAAAAACCCACAAACATGACACTAACCAACTCCAGCAAAGACCACACTTTTAAAAAACAAACAAAAACACTTGACACTGACAGAATCTTACCAAAAGCAGACTGGCACTCTGATACCAAGCCCCAGGAAGCAGTAACAGAGGGGGAAAGGGGGGAGGGGGGAAACAGTACTGGGAGCTTCAGTTAACCCTGAATATTTCCGGATTCATTTTTTGGTATCCCAAAACATCCCAGATATATTTGAGAGACATGATTATATTTTAAAAAGTGATAAGGTGTTTTTCTGGTATATATTTGGCCCAGTTACACTCAACTGCACATCCCTAGTCTGGTGCTAGTGCTATTTATCTTTTCCTATCACACCATCTTACTTCCCACTAAACAAGTGCTGCAATTTTGCACACACTTAGTGCAAAGCAGCTCTCCCCAGCTCCATGGGGTTCACTTGTAAGCAGATGCAGCTGCACAAGAGCATGCTGAGCTCTCTGGCAGGAATCTCTTTCATCCCCTCCCCCCAGATTCCTCCTCCCTCACCTTTGAAGAAGGGGGCAGAGGTGAAAGCAAGGTGATTCTTTTTTTTTAATGTTCTCTTTTTTATATAAACAGGTGCTGCAATTTTGTGCACACTTAAGGGAAAGCAAGCTCTCCCCCAGATCCATGAAGTTTACTCATGAGCAAAGCAGGATCTCTGGACATTCTCCCCACCTCCTTTTATCTGAACAAGTAAGGCTCTAGTTGCACTGCCAGCTCCTGAAAAATAGCCAACAGCCTAGCACATTCCTCCATGCCAGCTGGGCCCACAAAAAGAAAATAATTTAAATAATGTGTGACTATCAGACTCAGCTTTCAGCTAGAAGGCCCATTCCAGCATGGTGTTAAACCTCTCAAAGGCAGATCAAGATTCAGGCTGATTCTGCATTGGCTTTTCCCTCCATTGTTTTATGAAGCCCACACTGGAACAGAAATTCCCCTCCGCAATGCATACTGCTTTCACTTCCTTTGGATTTTATGGTGGCCTCCACCAGGGCTTTTTTGTAGCAGGAACTCCTTTGCATATTAGGTGACACACCCCTAACATAGCCAATCCTCCAAGGGCTTACAGTAGCCCCTGTAAGAAGAGCTCTGTAAGCTCTTGGAGGATTGGCTACATTAGGGGTGTGTTGCCTAATATGCAAAGTAGTTCCTGCTACAAAAAGAGCACTGGCCTCCACACTCCATGCCTTCTGGGTTTTGTGTGTAATGTGACCCTTCATCAAGCACTGCTCACTCTCTTATCTCTGGATCATTACCTTTCTCTCTCTCCTTGGGATTCTCCCCCTCCCCTTGTTTATCTGCACCCAGAAACGTCAACACTCTAGTTGCTCTCCTCTGCCCACCTCATTTTAAAATAAACCCTGTAGAGAGCCTTCCCCCACTTTTTAATGACAATGTAATGACATTTTACCATTACTGTGCATACACATTTTTTTAAAAGGGCTCCATTACTGATGAGCAGCATGATGGAAGGCAGCATAGCCGCCTTTCAAAGTAACTGCAGAACACATGGGGCTGGTCTCATCCTGACAAACTACAAAGGAAAAGCCATATTGCTGAAGGAGGGCCACAATGTCAAACCATCAAATGAGAATTCAACTCACTGGTAAAAAGAGATATTCTTTTTGTTTTCTTGGTGCTTGGAGGGGGGGGTCAACAGTGGAAGGCTTTCTAGTGTCCTGGCCCCACTGCTGGACCTCCTGATGGGACCTGGTATTTTTGGCCACTGTGTGACAGAGTGTTGGACTGGATGGGCCATTGGCTTGATCCAACATTGGCTTCTCTTATGTTCTTGTTGTTGTTGTTGTTCAGTTGCACAGTCGAGTCCGACTCTTCATGACCCCATGGACCAGATCACACCAGGCCCTCCTGTCTTCCACTGTCCTCTGAAGTTTGCTCAATTTCATGTTTGTTGCGTCGATGACACTGTCTAACTATCTCATCCTTTGCCGTCCCCTTCTTCTTTGTCCTTCAATCTTTCCCAGCATCAGGGTCTTCTCCAGTGAGAACATTTGGTGGCCAAAGTATTTGAGCTTCAACTTCAGGATCTGGCCTTCCAGGGAACAATCAGGGTTGATTTCTTTTAGGATTGAATGATAAGACCATACTGCAGAAATGGTCTCAGTTGCCAAGAAGTTCATATCTTTTGTGTTAAAAATGCTCCTGTAAGGCTGTTCCTCATTTTGGTATCACTGCTGATACTCAAATTTTGAAGAATAGAAATACAAATAGAAATGAAACTTTTTCATTTTTTCTTCTTAGTAATCAAGGGATGTGTGTTGGGGAGACTATCCATTTAACAGTAAGAGAATAAGAGTACTAGAAACCATAATTTGTGTCACAGAAATCATGGCCATGACATATATATATCCTTAATGATGAGCCTTGATTTACACTATAAAGGGGAAAATATTTTTGTTCCTTGAGTTTTTAAGGCAACTTCAAAGGCAGGAAACTGCTTTAATCCTGCCTAAAACTACTCAAAATAAAGCGTCTGTACTATGCCAGAGCCCATCCAGGACCTTTAAGATATTCAGGAGAGGAAACTAGTCTTTTTCATGAATAATTTTAAAAAGAAAATGGAAAGCTTGAAATATAACAGGATTCTTTTCCCCAAAAAGGACAAAAATCTGAAAATGGTAAAACTGCTATTCATAGTATCTCTTTGTAACAAAGAATTCATTCAGGATGTGCATGAGGAAGGGGGAGACAGGGTATAATGGTCATATATTCGTTAGACTGCTGATGCCAATACAAATAAGGTGAATAGAATTTATGTAACTGATTACAGGGCCTGTATAAATGTTGTTCCTGTTAGTCTTTTGGGGTTTCTGTGTGGCACTGTGGCATGCTTGCACTGCCACAGTGCCACTTGTTCTGGAGTGTGCCACTTGTTCTCCTGGCAAACAAGCACCTCCCAAGACAGTTCACTTTCCCTAAGATTCTCTGGGAGAAAAGTGTGAAGTATTCATAATATGGTCACCCTGTAGCAATCCAATTTTTTTTTTTGAAGCTTGTTCCTATATGCACAGCTTTGACTTATGAAATCATTGCCTTTGTGGATCAGGAGTCTCAGCCTTTGTGGATCAGCCAGTATCATAATGCCCCTCTACAAATCAATGGTGCGACATCATTTGGAATACTGTGTGTAATTCTGATCACCGCACCTCAGAAAGGATATTATAGCATTGGAAAAAGTGCAGAAAAGGGCAACTAGAATGATAAAAGGGTTGGAACACTTTCCCTGTGAAGAAAAGTAGAGGTGCTTGGGGCTCTTTAGCTTTGAGAAACAACAACTGAGGGGTGATATGATCAAAGTTTACAAGATTATGCATGGGATAGAGCAGATAGAGAAAAAAGTACTTTTCTCCCTTTCTCACAATACAAGAACTCATGGGCACTCAATGAAATTGTTGAGCAGTCAGGTTAGAATGGATAAAAGGAAGTACTTCTTCACCCAAAGAGTGATTAACACATGGAATTCACAGCTTCAAGAGGGAACTGGATAAACATATGGAGCAGAAGTCCATCAGTGGCTATTAACCACAAGGTATAGATAGGAACTCTCAGTCTGGGGCAGGTGATGCACTCTATTCTTGGTGCTGGGGGGGCAGCAGTGGGAGGGCTTCTAGTGTCCTGGTCCCACTGGTGGACCTCCTGATGGCACCTGGTCTTTTTGGCCACTGTGTGACAGGGTGTTGAACTGGGTGGGCCATTGGCCTGATTCAACATTGGCTTCTCCTATGTTCTTATGTTCTTATTATTGCCATCTTTTTATCCAACAGAAAGTTGGGTCCAGGAGCACCCCCATGCTACAAACCTGCTCCTTTATGGTGAGTTCAATCCCATCCAGAACAGGGGATAACCCATTTCCTGGGTCAGACCTCCCCCATCCCAAGGGCCAATGATTTATACAGGGGCATTATGATACTGGCAGATTTGTTTTCAATTCTCTTCCTAATAATCCCCAGCATAGCGTTGGCCTTCTTTATTTATTGCAGTTACACACTGTCTAGACATTTTCATTGAGTTATCTACTATGACTCCAAGATCTCTGTCTTGGTCAGTCTCTGCCAGTTCAGACCCCATCAATGTGTATTTATATTTAGGATTTTTGGCTCCAGTGTGTATCACTTTGCACTTGGCTACATTGAACCCCATTTGCCACTTTGACGTCCACTTACCCATCCTCGACAAATCCTTTTGGAGTGCCTCAGAATCCTCCCTGGTTTTCACTACCCTGAACAACTTTGTGTCATCTGCAAATTTAGCCACTTCACTGCTTACTCCCAACTCCAAATCATTAATAAACAAGTTAAAAAGCATCGGACCGAGTACTGATCCCGGTGGTACCCCACCGCTTACCACCCTCCACTGAGAAAGTTTTCCATTTATACTCACTCTCTGTTTCCTATTTATAAGCCAGTTTTTGATCCACAAGAGGACTTGTCCTTTTATCCCATGACTACTGAGCTTACTTAGGAGCCTTTGATGAGGAACTTTATCAAAAGCTTTCTGGAAGTCAAGGTAAACAACATCTATTGGGTCCCCCTTGTTCACATGTTTGTTCACTCCCTCAAAAAACACTAACAGGTTAGTGAGAGAAGATCTTCCCTTACAGAACCCATGCTGAGTTTGCCTCAATAATTTTGTTCATCAATGTGCCTACTAATTCTTTCCTTAATAACAGTTTCCACCAACTTACCTGGTATCGATCTCAGACTGACTGGCCTGTAATTTCCCAGATCTCCCCTGGAGCCCTTTTTAAAGATGGGAGTGACATTGGCTACCTTCCAGACCTCAGGAATGGAGGCAGATTTTAAAGAAAGATTACATATTTTTGTAAGGAGATCCACTAGTTCACATTTGAGTTCTTTCAGAACTCTCAATGAATGCCATCCGGGCCTGATGATTTATTAGTTTTTAAATTGTCCATCAGTCAGAGGACTTCCTCTCTTGTCACCTCTATCTGATTCAGGTCTTTCACCCCCCTCCCGAAATCGGTGCTTCTGGAACGGGCAAGCACTTCTCATCTTCCACAGTGAAAACAGAGGCAAAAAATGCATTCAGCTTCTCAGCCATTTCCCTGTCATCCTCCAGGAGTCCTTTTACCCCGTGGTCATCCAAGGGCTTCACTGCCTCCCTCGCTGGTTTCCTACTTCTAATGTATTTGAAGAAAGTTTTACTGTTGGCCTTTATGCTTTTTGCGATATGCTCCTCATATTCCCTTTTTACTTGCCTGATCACAGACTTGCATTTTATTTTCCACAGCCTGTGTTCCTTTTTATCAACCTCACTGAGACTAGCTTTCCACCGCTTAAAGGAATCCTTCTTACCTTTTACAGCTTCCATTATGGCTGAGTTCAGACTGGTAATTTGCCCTGGTAGGGATCCCGGGCCAACGACGATTCAATCCCAGAGTAAATGGGACATTCACACAGGCACATCTGCCTGGCGTCCCCCACCCGTAGCCAACCCGTGCTGTTGCACTTCACTGCCGGATTAAAAAAATACCTGATAAAAGCTGTCGCAAATCCGAAAGCCTGCATGTGTCGTGCATTTTTCCACTTCCGGGGAGTCTGAACGCGCAGCCAAAAAGCCGGGAGCAACCCGCGTTGGGCAGGAGGCAGCAGCAGTGTGATTGGCTTAATGGGGAAATGCCGAATATAGCACGCCTCCAGCGCAGCAGTCTAAACGCTCCTGTGTGCCTCCGTCCCATATCTTCTGGCAGAGGCCCTCGCAGTGTGAATGGGAAAACCCGGTATAGTTTAATCCGTTTTTTTTTTTTGCTACGACTGGCTACCGGAGCAAACTGCCAGTCTGTACTCAGCCTACTTTATTTGTTAACCATGCAGGCTTTTTTCTATACCAATTTGTGCCTTTCCTAACCTGCGGTATATATTTTTTCTGAGCTTCTAGGATTGTCTTTATTTAAAGCTTCCCCAATGGTTTTGGGAATTGTCCCCAAGCTTCCCAATGGTTTTGACCTTTTCCACTTTTCCTTTCAATTTCTTCCTCATATGTCCCCGCATACCAGAGAAGTTACCCCTTTTAAAGTTGAAAGTGGTTATGTCAGTCTTTTTGGACAACTCCCTATTTATACAAATGTTAAATTCAGTAACGTTATGGTCACTGTTCCTAAGCTGTGCAATCACTTTTACATCTCTCACCAGGTCTTGGGCGTTAGTTAGGACTAAATCCAGGATTGCCTCTCCCTTGGTAGGGTCTGTGACCATCTGTTCCATAGCGCAGTCATTGAGAGTGTCTAAAAATTCAATCTCTTTTTCCCGACTAGAACTCATATTGACCCAATCAATGTGTGGGTAGTTAAAGTCACCTATTACAACACAGCTATTTTGTCTAGCTGCTATCTTTAATTCATTCATTTTATAATCCTCCTCTACCTTTTGATCTGGTGGGCGATAACAAACTCCCACTGTTAAGCCTCCTTTTGGACCCACTATTTCAACCCATAGCATTTCCAGAAGCAAATTCAATTTTCTTACCCTCTCAATCTTACTGGACTGCATAGCCTCTCTGACATACAGAGCCACCCCACCTCCAACCCTTCCACCCCCATCTTTCTGATATAATTTATAACCAGGAATCACTGTCTCCCACTGATTTTCCTCATCCCACCTCATTTCTGAAATACCCACAATGTCTATTTTTCCTCCCAACACCAAGCATTCCAATTCCCCAATTTTACCTTGGAGACTTCTAGCATTTGTGTATAAACACCTATAGTTTCCCACACTTGTTAAGCCCACAACCTTCCTCTTGCCGCCTCGAGACCTTGCCAGGCAGTCCCTATCATTAGCCACAGTCTCAGTGGACAATTGTAATCCATTTCCTTGTACAAAAGTAACAGCTACCCCTTCATCTGTTTGAGATGAGCCATCCCGAACCAGAGACTTTTCCTCTCCTGCCAGGGTTGTCTTACACCAGCTTTGGCTGGTGAGCCAGCTGCGGTCCTTCCTGCATGGAGAGATCTTGTCATTGTGCTGCATACTCTGCCGATATATATCTTAGACTACAATATCTGTGAAGTGGACTGCCCTTGAAGACTGCCTGGAAGCTACAGTTGGTACAGAATGCTGCAGCCAGAATGTTGAGTGGAATAGGTCATAGGGACCATAACACTCCAGTCTTGTCCCATCTGCACTGGATTCTAGTTTTCATCTTAATTCAATCTAAGGTGCTGTATAGACCTTTAAAGCCCTGGTCTGGGACCAACTAACCTTAAGGACTGCCTTCTCCCATATAAACCTACCTGTTCACTCCAGTCTTCCTTCCTTCCTTCCTTCCTTCCTTCCTTCCTTCCTTCCTTCCTTCCTTCCTTCCTTCCTTCCTTCCTTCCATTTATATCCTGCCCCCCACCAAGATGGGCTCAGAGTGGCTTACATGACATTTCATAAAATACAATACAATCAAAAAGCCTGTCATGAACATATAAACAAATAACATAGAATAACAGTAATATAAGATACACCAAAAAGCACTGGAACATAACCAAGTTAAACAAGATGAAAGGATATTTATAATATGACTTAGATGTCTGTATAATTCCAATAGCTTCCACACCAGTTGAGTTGTCACTTATTGTGCAGTGGGCACAGGCTGGAGATAGCGATGGTACACCAGGGCGCAGCTGGAGATAGAAGAAGGTAAAGCCAAGACACAGGGACATGCCTCAGTATATAATGTGACTCCTTAATCAAACACCTGGTGGAAGAGCTCCATTTTACAGGTCCTGTGGAACTGTAAAAGGTCCCACAGGGCCCTGATCTTATTGGGAGCTCATTCCACCAGGATGGAGCAATTACTGAGAAGGCCGTGGCCCTGGCATCCTTAGGGCCTGGAAGGGCCAATTGATTTTGCATCCCTGGATGCAGTGCTGTCTGGTGAACATGTGGGGAAAGGTGGTCCTTCGGGTATGCTGGACCCTGACCATATAGGTCTTTAAAGGTTACAACCAGCACCTTGAAATGAATCCAGTATGCTATCAGCAGCCAGTGCAGTGCCTTCTGTACAGGTTGGATGTGCTCACACACCCATCAACAGCTTGGCTGCTGCATTCTGCACTAGCTGCAGCTTCCGTATTTGAGACAAGGGCAGCACCACGTAGAGAGTGTTACAGTAGTGCAGTCTCAAGGTGACAATTGCATGGATCACTGTTGCCATGTTTTTACATTTGAGGAAGGGAACCAACTGTCTGATCAGCCAGAGATGATAAAAGGCCAACCTGGCAGTGGCTGCTACTTGGGGCTCCATTGTTAAGAAAGCATCCAAGAGCACTCTCAAGCTCCTAACCTCCAGCACCGGCACTAACTGTGCCCCATCAGAGGACAGGATTGGGATCCCTATCACCAGACCATCCCAACTCAGGCACAGGACCTCCATCTTCATTGGATTCAATTTCAGTTGACTCAGTCTAAGCCAACCAGCCACAGCCTGCAACGCCCAATCCAGATCTTCCAGTGTAGAGTCAGACCAGACACCCAACAACAGATAGAGCTGGGTGTCATCCTCATACTGGTGACACCCTAGCCCATGCCTTCAGGCAATCTGGGTAAGGGGGCACATATAGATGTTAACATTGGGGAAAGTACCTCCCCTTGGATGCCTTTGGGACAGCTATTCCTCTAGCACCACCCTTTTCCCCTGACCCTGGAGAAAGGATGCAAGCCATTGTAAGGCAAGCCCTTGGACTCTGGCATCAGCTAGGTGGTGGGTCAGTAGCTGATGATCATCTGTGTTGAACACTGCCAATAGGTCCAACAACAAAAGCACCACTGATCCACCTCGATCCAGATGCCTCCGAAGGTCATTTGTGAGGGTGCCCAGTGCTGTCTCCATTTCATGTCCTGGGTGGAAGCTGGACTGGAAGGGGTCTAAGATCTTTGGAGGCCCTGTTTCAGTTTCTCCTACCATTTGAGGCTAGACAGCTGGAAACCTGACAAAGGACTTTTTCAGTCATGGCACTAAAATTTCAGAATTCCCTCCCCAGGGAAATTCTTCTGTCCCCCACTATCAGTGGATAAAGACTTCTGCATTTCATTTGGCACACCCCCAGTAACTGTTATTGGCCCTCCTCCCTGGTTCTGGTGTACTTTGTTAATGTGTTTTTATTGAATTATTTTATAATTTTAAATGTTGTTTTAATTGTTCAAATGTTTCAATGTTTTGCCCTGACCTGGATAGCCCAGGCAAGCCCAAACTTGTCAGATCTCAGAAGCTAAGTAGGGTTGACTCTGGTAGGTACTCCTTGAAATACCAGAGATGGGAGGCAGGAGTAGGCTTTATTCAGCCACCTGTTTGAATAAACTCCAGGCCCCCAGTCCGTAGGGGGTCAGTCACTAGAGGTTGTCATAACACACACTCACACATGCACACACATGCAGATATTTTTTTAAAAAAAACAAAAATAAATGTTTCAGTGTTTCTATGTTTGCTGCCTTGAGGGCCCTGATTGAGTGGAAAGGGGGCATTAAAACATTTTAAATAAACAAAGAAATCTCATAAAATAATGTGACTATTACAGTACCACCTGAAGCAGAGCTGCACACTTAGAAGGCTGTAACTAAATTCATAAGAAAGCACTATTCATTTAGTACAAGCAGCATTAGAATGTCATTCTTGTATGCATGTCTTTTTCAAATGCAAATCCATTCTAGGGCTTATCTACATGATGCTATGTTGGTTTTATTATCAGTTTTACTGTCATGGGCCATGAATCCTGGCCTCTGTTAAAGAATCTTGGGAATTGTCATTTGGCAAGAGTTCTGACAATGTCCTAGAGATCTCTTGGAGACCATTACTCCTACGTTCCTTGGGGAAATGGGCCAACTGTTAAATCAAATTGTGTACTGGAAATATGTGCTTAGCCTTTGAGTAATACTATGCAGTTCTTCATACTGATCTATCCCACTAGTTGCTGAGCTCAGATTATAACTGCTTGAATTATGGTGATGTTTGCAATTTGTGGTGACTATTATGACGTCAGGAGTTCTCTGCACCAGGTTAAAAAAACTAGCCTTCCTTGCCCCTTCTGCCCCTCCCTTCTCTTAAACTTGCCTGGTGGTTACAGGAAAAGCACAGCTATACAATTGATAAAGTATTTTGGGAAGCCTTTATCTTTTTTCTTTCTCTCTGACACTAGAATACTAGGACTGCAGCCACCCAGGCACACTACTTTCTGAGAAATATAGGATGATGCTTCCCAGATTTCCTGGAGCGTTGACACTTTACCTTGGAGAGGTAGGGCAGGCTCACATAACGGCCTCTACTGTATGATCAAATGAGGGATGGGGGGCAAGGTTCACATGTGTTTGAGGGATTATTGAAGGGCTGGAGCAACAGTTGGTCTCTGTGGCAAGGTTTTGGTGTTTGGAAAGATATTTTTTGATTTTTTTAAAAAATAGTTTGACTTGCCAGGTGAAATCCACAAGTCAAAGTGAGCCTGTCCATCATGAAATCCCATCTATATTAGAGAACAGAGCCTTGCTGAAAGGTTGGGAGCCAGCACAGTGTAGTGGTTAAGAGACTGCAGGGTGACCTTAGGCCAGTCACAGTTCTCTCAGAACTCTCTCAGCCCCAACTACCTCACAAGGTGCCTGTTGTGGGAAGAGGAAGGGAAGGTGATTGTAAACCTCTTTGAGACTCCTTAAGGTAGAGAAAAGCAGGGTATAACAGCCCACGCTTCTTCTTGTAAGACAGACATACATTATAGAACTCAACCCAACAAGAACTCCTTTGTGTACTATGGACATATACAACATTTTCAAACATTGTTTATTTAAATGTAAATAATTTGAGGAACAACTAAAACAGTTAATATACTGTAATGTGTTTAATGACAATACATTATTAAAGACTTAAATGTTTTCAATTTTTTTTAATTAATATAATATCTGACTATGCTGGTAGTCCTACCTGTTGTGACTGTATTAGAGTGTTTCTGTCCTGCATGGCATAGTGGTGGATACAGCATCGAACCAAGAACTTGGGAGACCCAGGATCTAATCCCAACTTTACCATGGAAGATGGCTTGAGTACTTTGATCTAGTCTAGTCACAGACCATTTCCATAGAAGTGCAGACCTCAGCATTGGCATTCTTAAATAATAGAAGTTTGCAAAACTTTCTGTACAACTCCCCAGGAGTAGAGTTGAAGTGAGTGCCCCCTTACCCCATGTTTTCTGAATTCCCTTTCCCCCTTTCAGATCTGAACTCACAGTTTTTCAGTGAGGAATTCCCAGTTTTGGATTTTGTTTCCCATCACCTTTTTGTGTCATGAGTGTCAGGTGACCAACCCACCTCCCAATCACCTGCCCTCCCACAGGTTGTTCCC
Source organism: Gekko gecko (assembly GCA_029375565.1). Lineage (NCBI taxonomy): Eukaryota > Metazoa > Chordata > Lepidosauria > Squamata > Gekkonidae > Gekko > Gekko gecko. The sequence goes on from JAPDNY010000007.1 coordinate 101,412,730, forward strand.
CAAGCCATCAACTATTTCTTTCTTTTTAAAAAAAAAATGTAATATTGATTGTGTTATAACACAATTTTTTCATTGCAATATATCAACCTTATAACATAGGGGCAAAATGGGCAGTGAGGTTCCATGAAGATGTCTCCATGTGATTGCTCATCCATGAAGATCCTTTTCTTTGCTTTCATTTCATGTAGATTTCTTTTCTTTGTGGGTAGGTTATACTGCTTCACACTACAGTTTGTTTGTTTGTTTGTTTCATTCTTCCTTTCCCGTTTCATTTTCCATAGTTCCCCCTTGTGGTTTGGATGATGGTTAAGGCAAGACTTACTCTAAAAGAATCATATGATACATCCATTTTTTTTAATGAGTGAATTGGATAACTGTGGAAACTAAACAGGTGTGGATCCTATATTTTGGGGACTCTATAAATGTTAAGGATATGTTACAAAGTTGTTTTGAACTGATGTTATGAAATGATGTATAACACTTGTGAGATACTTTCTATAGGAACTATTGGGAATCTTCTATGGCCATTTGGTAATTCCGTGGCTAGGCTAAGGAGGGTGGGGATTTTATAATGGCAGCAACCATTTTTTCCCCAACAATTCTTGGGCATGTGTGGTCACTAACCACAGAACAGAGAATCACAACATCATAGATCCGTTCCAACCTGCTCACTAGAAATCTAACTCCAACCAATAGTGGCCACTGCTGTACATTGGTGGGGAGGTTTGAACAAAAGATTCTCAAAAATGGATAGGCTTAGGGTGGAAGAGCACTGGGTACTGGAGGTGGGCAGCCATTTTAACTTGTCACCAGTTCATTTCTCTGCTTTTTTTAATGTGATTTGTGATGCCTTCCAGTTCCAAGCCAAGTGGTAAAAGTGGGGTGTCCTGGAATGAGAGGGAAATGCTAGACCTTCTCTCACTGGGGGGAAGAGAAGATAGAGGAGGTGCTTGGCTCCTGCCACAGGAACATAGATATATTTGAAAAGATATCAGAGCAGATGCACTCTCTTGGTCACAAAAGATCAGTGATGGAGTGCAGGATGAAGACAAAGGCTATGAGACAGGAGTTCAAACAACTACTCTTTTTTTTTTCCCCAAGAAATTTTATTAACAGGATATAATAATACGTTCCATAATAGATAACCAATTCTTGACATATCCTTTTTCACAGTTTTCTATCCCCCCCTCCCCTGGCTTCCAGCGATGCTCCACCCCCATTAATATTTCTATCAACATTTTCTTACATTCAATTCTTATTCCATATTCAAATCATCATTTTCAATATTTTCCTTTTCTATTTCTCACTATTAGGTAACACTTCTAATACAATTCATTTTCTTACTACACTTCTATACTTAATAATTGTCAAAGCAAAGCAACCTATTCTTCACATCCCAATTGGATTCCAGATAGTCGTTAAAGTCTTTCCAATCTGATAAGAATTCTTCATCTTCTTTTCCATTAAGTTTTCTTGTCATTTTGTCCATTTCTATCATGAAAATCATTTTCCTTATCCATTCCCATTTATCAGGTATCTGCTCCTGCTTCCAGAGTTGAGCATAAGTCATTCTTGCAGTTGTAATTAAATACCATAACAATGTTCTCTTTGTCACTTTAACTTCTTCCATTTTGAGCCCTAAAAGTAACATTTCTGGTTCTTTTTTCAAAGTACATTTCAAGATTTTCTGAATTTCATTATGGATCTCAGTCCAAAAAGCTGCCACTTTTTTTGCATGTCCACCACATATGGTAAAATGAGCCCTCTTTTTTCTTACACTTCCAACATTTGTTAGACATGTTCTCATTTATATTAGCAATTTTTTTAGGCGTCATATACCATCTATACATCATTTTATAACAGTTTTCCTTCACATTAACACATGTTGAAATTTTAATTGACTTTTTCCACAAGCATTCCCATGACGACATTTCTATATCTCTATTTATATTTATAGCCCATTTCACCATTTGCTCTTTTACAATCTCATCTTCAGTGTACCATTTTAACAAAATCTTATACATTCTAGAAATCATTTTTTTTTACCTTTTTCTACCCACACCATTTCAATTTCATTATTTTCTTTCCTGAAACCATACTTCATTTTATCAGTCTTAAATAAATCATAAATCTGCCTGTAATTTAACCAATCATATTTGAATTCCAGCTCCTCTCTAGCTCTCATCGCGAAACTACTCCCCTCAGTCTTCAAAATGTCTCTGTAAGGTAACCAATCTTTCCCTTTGTGCCTTGAAAGTGGTTTGATTACTTCAGCTGGAACAATCCACAACGGTCTTGTTTCAAAAAAGAATCTCTTATATCTCATCCACATCATGTATAGTGATCTCCTTATAAAGTGGTGTTTGAAAAGATTGTCCACTTTAGACTTTTCATACCATAAATAGGCATGCCATCCAAATTTACGATCATGTCCTTCTAACGCCAACAGTTTTCTGTTGTCCAAATTAATCCATTGTTCAAGCCAAGCCAAACATACAGCATCATGATATAGTCTAAAGTTAGGGAGTTGGAAACCTCCCCTTTCTTTTGCATCACATAGAATTTTCATTTTAATCCTTGGTTTCCTTCCAGCCCACACAAACGTTGAAATCTCTTTTTGCCATAAATTCAACACTTTACAGTCTTTTACTATTGGAATTGTCTGGAATAAAAATAACATACGAGGTAAAATGTTCATTTTAACTACCGAGATTCTGCCCAGAAGTGATAGATTCAAAGTATTCCATTTTTTAATGTCCTGTTGAACTTTAGTCCAAGTCTTTTCATAATTGTTCTTAAACAAGTCTATATTTTTCATTGTTATCTCAATTCCCAGATATCTAGTTTTCTTCACCACTTCACATTGAACTTTTTCTTGTAAATCCAGTTGATTTTCTTTTCTCATGTTTTTGCAAAGTAACTTTGTTTTATTCTTATTCACATAAAATCCAGCCAAATCTCCAAATTCTTTAATCCTTTCCATCAGTAGCGGTATATTGATTACTGGATCTTCAATTATAAACATTACATCATCTGCAAAAGCCCTGTATTTATACTCAAAACCTCTAATTGTAAGTCCTTTTATATCTTTGTCTTCTTTTATTTTTATTCAGCATCACTTCCAAAATCCAGATAAATAGTAAAGGAGATAACGGGCATCCTTGTCTGGTCCCTTTTTGAACTTTAAAATAGTCTGTCATCTCTTTATTTACATTTAGCTACGCTTTTGTTCACAATATATCGCCCTAATCATATTTAAAAAGGGCTGCCCAATGTCCATTCTATCAAACACTTGTAACATAAATTCCCAGTTTAAATTGTCAAAGGCTTTTTCAGCATCTAAAAATAGAAAAGCAACTTCTTTTTCCAGATGTTTATCATAGTATTCAATTGCGTCGATCACAATCCTTAAGTTGTCTCTAATTTGCCTACTTGGTAAAAACCCGGCTTGTTCTTCTCTTATGACGTCTTTTAGATAATTCTTCAATCTCTCTGAAATTACTTTGGCAAACAATTTATAGTCATTATTGAGTAGTGAAATTGGTCTATAGTTTTTAACATCTGTCAAATCTTGTCCTTCCTTGGGTATGAGTGATATGTTGGCTTCTTTCCAAGATTCTGGTATTGCTTTGGTCGACTGAATTTCATTTATTAGAAGTTCCATAATCAGGGTCAGCTCCTCCTTTAATTTTGTATAAAATTTTACGGAAAATCCATCTGGTCCTGAAGCTTTCCCTAATTTGGCATCTTCTATTGCTTTGTATATCTCTTCTTTCTGGATTGGGCCATTCAACATTTCCTTGATTTTCGGGTCCATCTCAGGTAAATCTACTTTGTCCAAGTAGTTTTTGATTTTCACTGGATCAATATTCTTTTTTTGAAATAATTTTGCATAATATTTGAAGGCTCTTTTTAATCCATTCATATCTACTATTTCTTTACCTTCTTCAATTATCTTACTAATTGTCCTTCTCTCCCTTCAGTTTTTCAATTGCCACGCCAAATATTTTCCTGGCTTATTTGCTCCTTCAAAAGATTTTTGCTGCAATTTCTTTAAGTTCCAGTATTGTTCTCTGTTCAATATCACCTTTAATTGGTCTTGTAAGATTTGAATTTCTTTAAGAAGTCTTTTTTTGCCTGGTCTCCTTTTTAACTCATTTTCTTTTTGCTGAATTTTTTCCTGCAATTCCTTTTGTTGTTTCAAATTTTGCTTCTTATCTGCCGCATTCATTGATATCAATACTCCTCTCATCACCAGCTTATAGGCATCTCAGACTGTCTGTATTTTTACGTTTTGGTTTAAGTTCATTTGAAAAAAACTTTGAGTTTCCTTACGCAATGTCTCCACTAACTTTGTCTTATCCAATAAATCTTCATTGATTCTCCAATGGAACTGTTTCGTCTTTTCTTTTAATATCCAAATTAAGGGATTATGATCTGAACTTGTCCTTGGCAAAATTTCCATCTTCTGAGTTTTTAGTGCAATTTCACTCGACATCCAAATCATATCTATTCTTGAGAAGGATTTGTGTCAGTTAGAGTAGAAAGTAAAGTCTTTGACCTTTGGGTTCCATTTCCTCCACACATCTTCCAGTTTCTCTTGTTCAATCAATTTTAAAAAAAATTGGGGTAACTTCCCAATCTTCTCATCACCCCTTTGTGATTTCCTGTCCAGTTTATTATTAACAGTACCATTGAAGTCTCCAGCTAAGATTATCTGATCATAATGCACCTGGTCCAATTCCTTCATCAAGTCTTTAAAAAAATTCTCTTTAGCTCTGTTAGAAGCATACAAATTAACAACCAGTGTCTTTTTTTGAAGCATTGTAATTTCTACAGCAACATATCTCCCTTCTTTATCCGTAAAAATTTGTTTTGGCTCCAAGCTTCTATTTACATAAATCACAACTCCTTTATTTTTTTTTCTCTGCCAATGAATAAAATTCTTCTCCCAACTTTTTATTAATCAAATATTTATTGTCCCTTTTTTATATGGGTTTCTTGTAGACAGATGATATTAGATTTCTGCTTTTGTAGCCAATAGTTCACTACCTTTCTTTTGAAAGGTGAACTAAGTCCATTTACATTCCACGATAACAATTTGTAATCCATCATGAAGTGTTTTTAAATATCTCCGAAATCTTCAGAGTTTTCAGCTTTAAACCTGTACATATCTCCAGGTGTTTTAATCATATGTCTTTTCAAATTGTAGGTAAATGACAAACCTTGTGGTATCTCCCATCTGAATCTAATATTCAACTGCTTCAACTTATCCACCAACTTCTTGTATTTCTTTCTATCCTGCAAGATGGTCCTTGGGAGTTCTTTCATTATTATTATCTTTTTACCGTCAATTTCCAATGGTTGTGTGAACTGCTTCTTAAATACATCCTCTTTCATTTTCCTTGCTACAAATTGAACAATGACATCTCTTGGTAGATTTTTTTTTTTTTGTGCATAAGCTGAGTTCACTCTGTAAATTAGATCAAAATCCGAATCTATTTCTCCTTGATCTTCTCCCAGATATTCAGTCAAAGCTGCCATCACTTCCATACGTATGTTTTCCCCCAACTTTTCTTCTATCCCTCTTAATCTCAGATGGTTTAACATTGCTTTATATTCTACCACTGCCTCAAGATTACAGTTATTTTGTGTATTTGTTTCAATTTCCCCCCCCAAATTTTGTGTCTTTTGCTCCATTTCAGTTGATTTTGTCGCCAAAGCTTTAACTTGGTTACTTGTATTTTCCATTTCTTTTTTGATCTCTGCCACCTCTGCAAGCATTAACTCTCTCAAGGCTGCCACATTTTTTTCTTGAACTTCTTCCAACTGTTCCAGCTGCTTTTCCATTTGTTTCCCTAATTGCTTGTCCATCTGCTTCATCATACCTTGAATCGCTTTGAGCATACATTTCTCCATTGCTTGCATTGCTGCCTGCCATTCTTTCTTCTCTTTAGATGACATGCTTGGACTTGCAGCTGATGCTGCTCTTTGTCGAGGTCTTGGTTCTGTTTTGGAAATTTGTCGATGCACTTCAGCTGTCTTCTCAGTATCTTTCAAATTCCACTTTTTTCACTGTTTTTAATAGTCTACTTTGTTTTAAAATTACGTTTTAAAATTCAGTCCTCCACAAAATGGTGGGTGCAATTTCTCAATGGTTTCTGTGGCTAGAGTAGGCTCTCTTTAGAGTTCCTGTTTCTGGTCCCACGTTAACAATATCCTACCGGAAACACTTCCAGTCCATCTCCTTTTAAGTCCTCCAGCACACACTCTAGCCAAATTACGGTTTCAGCCGGACACAGATTTGTGTTGCACCTTCATCTCGTGATCTTTCCAGTCACATTCACTCATATGCTTATTGCTCAGTCTCTGACTGCAGGAATGTTAAACAAAGTCAATTTAATCCAATTTCAGCGCTTTAACGAACTTTTCTAAATTCTATGATGGATCGATTATTCAACTTTAATCCTTATGCACTTAACCGCCTTGTTCGAATTTTATTATATCTTCTCCCCAGTAAGCAAATCATTTTTGTTACCTTAAATGTTTATCTTGGGACTTTGCATCGCTTCTCTTTGTTTCCCTCTTCCAGTAGTTTCTTAAGAGATCAGGAAATTGTGAATTTAAGCTGATATTTCAGCTCGGCTGGCTTCTTTAGTGCTGTCTTGCAATAGCCCGCTTCTGAGAGGAGTTCAAAGCATAAACAAGCCCCCTCCAGGACTTGTGCACGCTGATCTCAACTCTCACTTGGACCTTTGTTGCTTGCCTGTCACCCCCCTGTCTGGGGGATGCCGTGTTGGGCAATATAGCTGCCCAAACTGTCAGAAGAAGCTGCCGTCCACTCCGCTCTTTTGCAGAGTGCGTCAGTTTGCCATTTTACTCCGACTGGAAGCCAACCCAAACAACTACTCTTGGCCTACAGTGATGGCTGTTGATAGTCAAACAACCTTACAAATCAAGGGTGCTATACATTGTAGTCTGTCAACATTTGGTTCCATTGCTGAAGTTCTGAGTGGGTATGCATGATGACTATAGAAATGCTTGCTTTGATTTATTCTAGAGGACCCAGTAGAGGAAGAGCCTACGCTGCCACTGGTTGAGTTATCAGCACCAACTCAGATCGCCAGTTCCAGGAACAGGCAATGGTAAGTAGCCATATTGAACAATGTTGCAGATAAAATGCTGGAGCAGGGAAATTCTGACCACAGTGAGGCCATGCAGCAGATTGACTCATGGATGCAAAGGGAGGACCAGGGATATCAAGTGTTACTTGACGATGGAGAATGTGACAGGAATGTTTTTCAGGAAACCATGCAGCAGAACATGAATATTATGAAGGTTGCTGTGGATGCTCTGAAAAGTCTTGGAGATTTGTTTTGGGATATACAACACTCCTTTGTGCCCCAGGAAAGAATCCTGCTCTATCCCTTCATACAGGCACTAGCATCCCTTCAGCAATCTGGATCTTATGGTGAGAAAATAAGCAGCAACGCTTCTTCCATTGGTGATGCTCAGAATGCCAAAGCTGTGGCAAAAACCAATACACAAATGAAGAGCATAGATTGCCACCCAAGCAACCTCTGCCCCACTTGACACAAGGAGCAAAGGTGGGGACAAGAAGTGTTCATGTGTTGCCAGAAAATGGGTTTATTTTGAACCCTAGTCATTATGGGGTGCATTTCATCCCCCAAACCACAATAAGTTGACCTGCTGCACCATGGAAAGAATTGTAACTATTTATTTACATGAAACTAAAACAGTGCCTAAAGGTATAACTGGTATTCAAGTACAATTCAATCCATTGGTATTGCTTTTACATGTAGACTTTGGTGTAAGCTGACCTTTTCACATTAAAGAAACTTTGATTGTCCTCCTGTCAGCAGCCAAGTCAGCTATAGCTTCAAAATGGAAAGATCCAGAGATTCCAAAATTGACATTATGGCATAATAAATTGTGGACACACTTTATTATGGCCAAGATTTCAGCTGATTTGGCACATAATCCTGATGGAAAAATAAACCCTACTTTTATAGCTATTTGGAATCCTATTTTACAATATCTAAGAGTACAAAGAGAAATTTCAGAAATTGCAAAGATAATGAATTTGATATGATCTGTATATTATTGGTAATAGTACAAGATGATCTCTGTTAATCCTCTTGACCTCTGGTTAAATATTCTACCTGAGAACTACTGTAATTGTAATTGTTATTTTATTTTAAGAATTTAATAAAATATATATATTTTTAAAAAACTTTAAAAAACCCTAAAACAGTACCTACCCACTTCCCAAAAGCACAACAATCTATATAGCTGTAATAAAAAAAACAAAAACAACAACCACAACTGCAACAACAGACAGACAATAAAATTACACACACCCTTTCAGCTTTCCTGGTGGCAGTTGACTGTGGCCTGCAGTGTAGCCAGCTCATCCACAAAGCTGGCCATCATACTGCTTTTACAAACTGTTTCTGATGCTGCAGTTTATTCTGCAGTACCTGAGGGAGGTGATGGAGAAGCTGGAGCAATCATCTCCTCTGCCTCGTCTTGATGTTCCCTGCCAGCTTCCTCAGGCAGTTCTTCCCTGGCCTTTAGTGGTGCTGCTACTGCTGGTGCTTCCAGCTGTGGACAGCTTGTAGCTGTATTTGTACAAGGAGAAAGGGGGGGTATTAAAAAGCTGTTGACAGGGTGCAACGAACATGTCATTTACTGAGATCAATATCAGGTAGGGCAGACTGTTGGGGTTGAGTTGACAGCACATCAACTACTGCAGATTATGGAAACTGACTGAAGGCCAATTTGTAGTAGAACTCCTGGTAGTGTGCCATGCAGACTCTCCCTAATGACATGCAAAATCACTCTGGGGGGGCAAAATACCTCACCATGGAGAGGGTTTCCCAACATTGCCAATAACACGGGATTTGGTTTGGGGCAATTCACAGGTCCACTATACCCCCACACACACACCAAAGCAGTGGTTTTCCAGCCTTGCCAAGAATTGGTATAGTGGGAGATAGCAGAAGACCTGTAGGAGGTCCGGGAAATGTTCTGCAAGAAAAGCCTCCCCCATGGCACAGGAATGATGAAGGATGGGGTTGGATCCCCAAAGTCCCACAGTGAAGCAGGGAATGGCTGCAGATGGAGGTCAGGGTTTGGGTGTGGCAACATTGCCATGGCATGCCAGAGATCACAACCACTCCTCAGCAGGTGATGGTGGGGTTGAATGAGACTCAAGCTTGGCAGCTGCATTGCTCTGCCCTATAGCCCACCCCACAGTTGTGGGTGGTTCAGAGAGTCAGTGCCAGGTCTTCTCAGGGCAAAGGGCCATTCCACCTCACACTGCCACTCCTGGTAGTTGCCTGTCAGCTGTGCAAGGGGGGCACCTGGTAGATTGGTCTCACAAAGGTGGGGAAGGATGCTGACAAGGGATGCTGGGCGGGACAAGTCAGGAAGCAGTCCCACCAATGCTGAGGGTATACCTGGGAGGAGGGCCCTAAAGGGGAGCTCCTGATTGGGTTCTCAGCCTGATCACTCAATAGGTGCTTATGAGGGACAGATGGAATTGGTAGGCTCAGGGGATCCCAGCCCACCAGGGGCTAAATTAAGCAGGGAGTTTCAGGCCTCCTGGGGAGGAAGAGCATGACAGTCTCCCAGGGAAGACTGGAACCACAGAGAGAGACCAAGGGAGAGTCTGTGAGCAGGGGAGAAGGACTCAGCTGTCCCTCCTCTTGCAGCAACTGAGGCCTTCAAGCCAAGGTAACTTGCTCAGCAATCATGCCCTGGAGAAGTCTGATCCCCTGAGCCTGGACCCAGGGGCTCCAGGACCTGATAACAGGAAAATAGGTATTGCATATATTTTACACACACACACACACAGTTTCCATTTTTTCCCATGGCTTCAAAATTTCCATAAATTTTACATTTTTAGTTAGTGATGGGATACAAAACATTTTAGATATGTAAATCCCCCCTACCCATTGCACTTCTTTCTTTTTTTCTTTGTGTCCAAAATTCATCATTACTGCTTAGAACTCTGCATATCATCAAATCGCTTAAGTTTACAAACATTAACAAATTAATCTTTTCAACACCTGAGAAAAACTACTATCCTTAGCATAATGCACTAGTAAAGTACTCTTACTTGGCTTATCTCCTACTGAGTTGAAAGCAGACCAATCGAACAACAGCTTTCCATAGGATTATATTGTTATACAATGTAGTACAGCTGGCAGGAAGAAAATGAAATTGGATCTACATTTTTACAGCTTTAAATTCTAGGGAATGCCTAAGATTCAGGGTCAAGAACAGCAGTTCATGCACTCCAGGATCTTACTTCAAAATTTCTGTCAGTAATGGTGAGATAAGCCATTTTCTCATCAAATTTGTCATATAATCCAAAGGAAGGGGGATACAAAGGAAATACAAAGAATTTCAAGTTATGCATTTGTCAGCTAGAGTTATAGTAGGTGTTTACATTCTAATTGACTACAGGCTAACCTAGGCTTATTGTGTATGTTTAGAAAATATAACATATCTAGGGGGAAATCTGAAGGATTTTTTTAACTCATTGAGCAATATGACCTTTTACAGTTCTTCAAAAATGGAACTCCAAAGCTCTCACAGAGTTAAGTCTATAATTTTTATAGAACAAACTTGAATAAATAAGTCTGAATAAATCTTATGATCATTATGAGAATACAAGGCAATGGAAAATGAAGGTATTGTCATATTTACTTTGCAAATGGAAAAAGGTAATAACAGAAAAATGCCTTTTTAAAGCAAACATCAATCAAACATTGAACATGCAACAATTTCCTTACTAGACACAGTTGAATAGCTGTTTATTAAGAAAGTAAACATTTATTCTGTGATTTCAAAGTAAAAAAAACCCCACCAAGCACATTAACCTCTTTTGTGAGCTGGCACACTGAAAGATAAGCAAATCCTCAGAGAATTTAGAAATGTAATCTGTTTTACAAGAAAACTCATAGAAGATTTAACAAACCTTCATAGATTCCCCACCAGTGCTATGATTGGCTCTTTGCTTTTGAGAAAAAGGAAACTGGCTCCAGAAAACATATAAGTGAGTGCCATGTTACCCACCAGCACCATATTTGGGATCACTGAATTAATTTGTGCTAGGATTCACTAGGACTTAATTATTTGTTATTGTTCAGTCACACAGACAAGTCTGACTCTTCATGACCCCATGGACCACGTCACACCAGGGCCTCCTGTCTTCCGCCGTCCTCTGGAGTTTGCTTAATTTCATGTTCATTGCATCGATAACACTGTCTAACCAGTTTGGTGTAGTTGTTAAGTATGCGGACTCTAATCTGGGAGAACTGGGTTTGATTCCCTACTCCGCCACTCACAGCCGCTGGATGATCTTGCGCAAGCCATAGTTCTGTTAAAGCTGTCCTTGAAAGGGCAGTTCTTGAAAGAGCTCTCTCATCCCCACCTACCTCACAGGGTGTTTGTTGTGGGGAGGGGAAGGGAAAGGAGTGGGTAAGCCACTCTAAGACTCCAAGTGAAGGGTGGGGTATAAATCCAATCTCTTCTCCTCTTCTTCTCTTAACCATCTCATCCTTTGCCGTCCTCTTCTTTTTTTTTACCTTCAATCTTTCCCAGCATCAGGGTCTTCTCCAGTGAATGCTCTCTTCTCATTTGGTGGCCAAAATATTTGAGCTTCAGTATCTGGCCTTCCAGGGAACAGTCAGGGTTGATTTCTTTTAGGACTGACTGATTTGATCTCCTTGTAGTCCAAGGGACTCTCAAGAGTCTTCTCCAGCACTATAATTCAAAAGCATCTATTCTTCGATGCTTGGCCTTCTTTGGTCCAATTCTCGCAGCCATACATTACTACTGGGAGTACCATTGCTTTGACCATATGGACTTTTGTTGGCAGGGTCATCTGTACTTTTATTATGCTGCCTAGGTTTGCCATAGCTTTCCTCCTGAGGAGCAGGTGTCTTTTGATTTCATGGAAATCCAAGCAAAACATCCGTGACAAAAATAATGATAAGTCAATAAAGATATATATCTATATCTATATCTATAGATATAGATATAGATAGATATAGATATATATATACACAAACACACACACAAAATTGTTTACTATAATAATTCTGTAGAAAACTCTCTTCTTATATTGCTCACATGCCACATGCAACGGGTTTTACAAAATGTAAAGGATATCCATTTCACAGGATTGCTTTATCTGAGCATGTAGCGATTACATTTCTAATCAATTTCCACTTATCAACTCTTGAAGGAAACATTCCATCTTGACACTCTGAAATCAGAACCCATGGGATGTTTTCTTCAAAAGTTGATAAGTGGGACTTCCAGTGTTTGGTGGCTTATACCTTGGTGTGTCCCATTGAAGCTCTGATGGGGACACACTGAGCTGAGGTGATCAGGAGGGGTCTTGGCTGGTTCCAGACCCCCACAGAGTCTCTGAGAGAGACTCTCAGACTGGGGAGCCAGGATAAGCCTCTCCCAAGGTGACGGCTGAGGGATCAAGGCTTGCCTGTCCCTGAAAGGTCCTGGTGTCTCTGAGCCAACATGGCGACCAAAGCTGGCCTCCGGACAAGCGGACAGGAAAGTAAGTGAAACTGACTCTGGCAGCAACTGAAATTGTCTAAACAATGAGTCAATCAAACCCCTGTAAAAGCAAAGAAGTCTAAGTCTGCTAGATCAATCTGAGAAGGAGCAGCGGGAGGGGAAGGGCTGGAGATCCACCCCCCCTCAAAATGTAGCAGTTCTTAAGTGTTTTAAAAAAGAGAGAAAGAATGGAACTGACCGTACAAGACTCCTTTTCAGCTTGAAAGCTACATTTTAAGCCAAGAAACGTTGAATTCAGATAAACTTTATTTTAAAAATAAAACTTTTCTTCTTTGTAAACAAGATGTCTGGGATAGGGAGTAGAATGATGCTGGAAAAGAAACCGACTCCAGGAAGCTCTGTATCAACGACTCCCCCCAGACACAAGAAGCGGCTGCAGACTTTTCTAATGTGCTTGCTGCAGTAAAAATCAACTTGCCCACATGAAAAAAGGCCCAAATGACAGACAAATGGATTGAAAAAGTTGAAACAAAGTCTACAGATATTAAGCAAGAACTGGAAGAAGTCAAAAAAGAAAGAAATACAGATAAAAATCAACTACTACAGCTGTAACGGGAAAGATCTATGCACATTTTACGCTTCCAAGGACTGTCTGAACAGAAGGGAGAAGACCTAAAAATAGCATTAAGTGGAGTGATAGCTTCAATTTCGGATCTAAAACAAGAGGATCTTCAGTGTGACATGGACTTGGCATATTGTGCATATCCTGATTTTATAAGAAAAACAAATTACCTGATGAAATTTACATTAAATTTTCTAAGAGAACAATGAGAGACAATGTTTTAAAAGCTACAACAGGAAAAACATTAAAAGTCAACGAGCACGAAATTAAAGTCTTAAAAGATATTCCATCTGAGATCCGGAAACAAAGATGTCAATATAAAGACTTAATTCTTTTCCTGAGAAGTCAACAAATTGTCTACAGATGGAGCTTTCCAGAAGGACTTGTCTTCAAACATAAGGATAAGAAAATTAAAATTGACTCTGTCCAAAAGGCCAAAAATTTCTTGAAGCAACAAATGGGCGCAGATAAAGATGAAGACCCAAATTTGGAGGAAGGAGAGGAACCGAGTGAGGAAGAGTGGGATAATACTTCAAGTGACTCCAGCAGTTCTGCCTCAGAGTCAGAGAAAGGAGCAGCAGCACCCAAATTAGCAAAAGTGAAGAAAGAGAAGCCGAAGAAATAAACATTTTACTCTGGATTACAAAAATTTTGACTCTAACATAATTAAATTCTACTTTGCAGGGGCTTGGACTCTTTCTTTTTTCATTATAATCTTCAATATATTATTATATTTTTCAGTATATTATTGTTATTTCAGGAGAGATTTACTTATCTTTATGGTCAGGGACCAGCCTACCTGAGGGACCGCCTTTCCTTGCATGTTCCCCAGAGAGCACTGCGATCAGGATACCAAAACTGCCTGGATCTCCCTGGCCCAAAGGAAGTCAGGTTGATGGCAACTAGGACCAGAGCTTTCTCGTTCATAGCTCTGTCCTACTGGAATGAGCTCCCTGCCAAGATCAGGGCCCTGTGGGACCTGTCACAGTTCCACAGGGTGATGAAAACAGAGATTTTTAGGCAGGTGTTCCATTAGGAGTGGCATCTTAAAAGCGGTTCCCTGAGTGAACTCAGACCTAGTATGACTTAACATGGTGGCACCGCTGAATGTGTCCTTAAACTGCACTTTATTTTATCACCATCAAAGTCATGTTTTGTCTTGTGTTTTAAATGACTTGTTGTATTTTATTATGTGTAAATTGTATATTGTGTGTCAGTTTTTGGAAGCCGCCCTGAGCCTATCTTGGCAGGGATGGCGGGGTAAAAGTTAAAACAAATAAATAAATAATAAAATTATCTGTAATCTAACATAAAATTCCTGTCTTAAATTAGTGGTAGTATTCCCCTGTACCCCTGCCTTTAGATTTAGGATGTAGAATATAAAATCAATAAAATATTATATTAAAAAAAAGTTGATAAATGGAAATTGATAAGAACTGTAATCACTACATGCTCATATAAAGCAATCCTGTGAAATGGATATTTTTTACATTGCACATAATCCATTGCATGTGGCGTGTAAGCAATATAAGAAGAGAGTTCTCTACAGAATTATAGTAAACAATTTTGCATATACATCTTTATTGACTTTTTATTTTTGTCACAGAAGTTTTGTTTGGATTTCCATCTCCTCCCGTGATCTCTCACTTTTGGCTTCATCTTTTGATTTCATGGCTGCAGTCACCGTCTGCAATGATCTTGGATCCCAGGAACGTGAAGACTGTCACTGCTTCTATGACTTCCCCTTCTATTTGCCAAGGAGTGATGGGGCCGGATGCCATGATCTTTGGTTTTTTGATGAGTTTCCAGCCAACTTTTGTGCTCTCTTCTTTCACCATTAGCAAGAGGCTCTTTAGGTCCTCTTCACTTTCTGCCATTAGAGTGATATCGTCTGCATATCTGAGGTTGTCCCTGGCAATCTTAATTCCAGCTTGCAATTCATCCTGGCCAGCATTTTGCATGATGTACTCTGCATATAAATTAAATAAACTGGGTGACAATATGCATCCTTATTGTATTCCTTTTCCTATGCTAAACCAATCAGTTGTTCCATATCTGGTTCTAACTGTTGCTTCTTCATCCTTATACAGGATTCTCAGGAGACATGTGAGGTGGTCTGATACTCACAACACTTTAAGGACTTGCCATATAGTGTGTTGTGATCCACACAATCAAAGGCTTTAACATAGTCAATGAAGCAGAAGTAGATCTTTTCCTGGTACTCTCTTGCTCTCTTCATAGTCCAACGAATGTTGGCAATTTGATCTCTAGTTCCTATTCAAAACCCAGTTTGTACTTCTAATAGTTCTCTGTCTATGTACTATTGAAGCCTAGCTTGTAGGATCTTGAGCAGGACCTTGCTGGTGTGTGAAATGAGTGTAATGGTGCGATAGTTTGAACATTCCTCAACATTGCCCTTCTTTTGGATTGGAATGTCAACTGACTTTTTCCAATCCTGTGACCACTGTTGCATGTTCCAAAATTGCTGGCATATGGAGTGTAGCACTTTAACAGCATCATCTTTTAAGACTTTGAATAGCTCAGCTGGGGTACCATCACCTCCACTAGCTTTGTTGTTAGTAATGCTTTCCAAGGCCCATTTGACTTCACACTCCAGGATGTCTGGCTTGAGATCAGTGATCACACCTTTGTGGTTGTCAAGAACATCGAGGTCCTTCTTGTATAGTTCTTCTGTGTATTCCTGCCATCTCTTCCTAATTTCTTCTGCTTCTGTTAGGTCCCTACCATTTTTGTCCTTTATCGTGGCCAGCTTTGCATGGAACATTCCTTTGATTTCTCCAATTTTCTTGATGAGATCTCTAGTCCTTCCCATTCCATTGTTTTTGTCTATTACTTTGCATTGTTCATTCAGGAAGGCCTCCTCATCTCTCCTTGCTGTTCTCTGGAAATCTGCATTCAGTTGGGCAAGTCTTTCCTTTTCACCTTTGCCTTTCGCTTTCCTTCTTTCCTCTGCTATTTGTAAAGTCTCATCAGACAGCCACTTGGCTTTCTTGCATTTCTTTTTCTTTAGGATGGTGGTGATTGCTGCCTCCTGTACAATGTCATGAGCCTCCGTCCATAGTTCTTCAGGCACTCTGTCTATCAAATCTAGTCCCTTAAACCTATTCTTCACCTCCACTGTAAATTCATAAGGAATGTGTTCTAGGTCAAACCTGAGCGGTCTAGTGGTTTTCCCAACTTTCTTCAGTTTAACCCTGAATTTTGCAATGAGTTGCTCATGATCTGAGCCACAATCAGCTCCAGGTCTTGTTTTTATTTTATTTATTTATTTAATTCTATTTATACCCCGCCTTCCCTACCAAGGCAGGCTGTATAGAGCTTCTCCATCTTTGACTGTAAATTATATAATCAATCTGATTTTGGTGTTGTCCATCTAGTGATGCCCATGTGTAGAGTCACCTCTTAGGTTGTTGGAAGAGGGTGTTCACTATGACCAGCGTGTTCTTTTGACCAAACTCTGCTACCCTTTGCCTTGTTTCATTTTGTTCTCCAAGGCCAAACTTGTCTGTTATTCTGTTTACTTTTTGATTTCCTATTTTAGCATTACAGTCCCCTATGATGATAAGGATGTCTTTTTTGTGTGTGTTAGTTCTAGGAAGTGTTGTAGGTCTTCATAGAACCAGTCCATTTCAGCTTCTTCTGAGTCAGTGCCTGGAGCACAGACTTGGACTACTGCGATGTTGAATGGTTTGCCTCGGATTTGGACAGTGATCATTCTGTCATTTTTGAGATTGTATCCCATTACTGCCTTTCTCACTCTCTTGTTGAATATAAAGGCCACACCATTTTTTCTATGGGATTCTTGGCCACAATAGTAGATCTCTCATGGATCAGTGCTTTGATGTGGTAAGGGGGCTTGCATCATTTGATGAGGCTGTGGGCTATGCCATGGAGGGCCACCCAGGATGGACAGGCCACAGCAGAAAACTCAGACAAAAACATGATCTACTGGAGAAGGAAATGGCAACCCACTCCAGTATCTTTGCCAAGAAAACCCCATGGACAGTAACAAAAGGACTTAATTATGCAACCTGTTATAAAGCCTAAGATTAATCTCTGAAGAGATAAGTAGTAATAAAATTTTGAGCGCCTTTGAACTTCCTAAAGCAGAAGAGTATTTATATTTGCCTTTTAGAGAGGTAACAGGTACTGCTGACAGTATGACACTTTGATTTTATAGGCATGTTCAAGTTATCAATGATGTGATTTAATTTCCAGTATGGTATCCAGTGCATTTATCAGAGTAATAATAGGACTTTATGGAATCACACGTTCTCATTAGAGATATACAGTAACATTCAGACTCTGATCTTCAAGAAGGATCCTTACTTTTATGCAGTAATTTTTTCTGGCTCTAAAAAACTGAGAAAGGGCCTTTGTAATGTTTTGCTCTGGTTATTATACTTCTTTTCATTTTATGTCATCTTGTTAAGTAGACTAACCCTTGTTAACTTTTAACCTACATGGACTCTGCTAAGATGAAGGTCATTTGCAGCCTCTTCAAATACTTCATCACTTTCGGCTTTCCCCCCAAGATTAAGAAGAATAGAATACAAAACAGCCTCTAGACCACACCGGCAGTTTAAAAAATATACAGAAGGCATACTTCCCCCACTGTTCATAGCACTTCCTCTATAGTTAGGCAGCTTCCCAATCAATAACAGTAATTAAAATCATCCATTATCGAGAACATGGCCATTTCACACAGTACGTTTTATCTCTGAAGGCTATTCTTGTCCTCCTAGCTTAAATTGCTCTGCTGTCTTACAGAACTAAAGAGAGTCACCTTACTGTGGACTCTCTTTAGTACCTATTCATACTCTACAGCTATGATGGGTGAAATCCTTCACCAGACTCAGTCTCACTTCTTTCCTTTCAGTATCAATGAAATTATATTCAAAGTCAGTCTGAAAGCTGAATTGTCTCACTGGAAACCAGCTGTCTAATCTTAAAACATGTGTGCACATGCTTAGTAATTCTTCTGTGGTCAGGGCTTCTAACAAGGATTCACTCATATACATATTCAGGGGTCTTTTGTAGAAAAAGACCTGCAGGAGCTCATTAGCATATGGTATGCTAATGAGCTACTAGCCTATTAGCATATATCACGCCCCCTGACATCACTGGAAGTGATGTCAAAAGGGGAAGCAAAAGGGAGGGCATCCTCAAAAGCCTCCCCTTCCTTTCCCCAGTTGGTGGGGTGGGGGCAGAGAAGAGAGAAGGGGTTTAAAGTTTAAACCCCTTCTCACTAGAGTTGGGCCACTGAAGGAGGGAAGAGGGAAGGAAAGAGAGAGAGTAGAGAGAAGAAAAGAAGGAAGGAAAGGGGGAAAGAGAAGGAAAGAAGGAGGGAAAGAGAGCGAAGGGAAGAACAAGGGAAACAGGGAAAGGAGGAAAAAGAGAAGAGAAGAAGGTGGGAAGGAAAGAAAGAAAGAAGGAAAGGAGGAAAAGAGGAAGGAAGGAAGAGAAGGGAAAGAGAGAAAGAAAAGAAGGGAAAGAAAAGGGGGGGCTTTCCAGCATTCCCTGGGCCCAGTGGTCCTGCACGGGCTGGGGACGCTACAGGGGGTGGAGGGGAGCTTTTTGGCATCTCCCGGGCCCAGCACTCCTGCGGGGCCCGGGGATGCTGCAGCGGGGGGCTTTCCAGCCTTCCCCAGCCCAGCACTCCTGCATGAGCCGAGGACGCTGCAGGGAGATTTCCAGTGTTCCCTGGCCAAGGATACTGCGGGAGGCGGGGGGAGCTCTTCAGCATCCCCCGGGCCCAGCGCTCCTGTGCAGGCCAGGGACGCCGGCGGGGGGCGGGGCTTGCCACCACCACCATTGTTGAGCTCCCGGAGCAGCGCTCTGGTGTGCTCTCCCTCCAAAAGACCCCTGTGCATATTACCCCATCCCAATACATACAATCTTACAAATCCTGAAAAAAAATCATATCTGATTTTTGAAATAACATAAATATGCTATTATCAGATCAGCTGTTCCCCCCTCACCCAACCTGAACTCTTGGTAAACTGTATTTATTCTTTAGTTGTTTTAGATTTTCCAGGCTATATGGCCGTGATCTTGGCATGCCAAGACCATGGCCATACAATCCAGAAAACTTACAACTAATGAACTCCAGCCATGAAAGCCTTCAACAACATATTGTACTTATTCTCATTCCCTACATGCATGTAGTTCAGAAAGTGTCACTGTGATCAGAGGCCAAGTTTGCAGCAGTAGGTGAGGTGTACCTCACTGATTTTGATTGAATTTACTTCGTTGTTGAGTGTCTGTGATTGTAGCCCTATAATTATAATTTTGCCATATGTAGGTGATGTGACAACAAGAGATATTTTATAATAGGGATGTCATGCCCCTGCTGGGTGGGGGATCCCCTTCCCCCATCCTCTGGCTCTCCCGCCACTGATCATCTGGACAGCAGGAAAAAACAGCCCAAAAAATGAGGGAGAACAAAAAAGGAAGGGGAACAAAAAACTTAACCCAAGTAAACTGAATTAAGAAACTAAAAGAAAATAGAAATAGGAGGGTTGCAATAATAAAATATTTATAAAATATTTATCAATATAGGACCAAGTGTTTATTATATTCTTATAATTATCAATGGCTCAAGTCTAAGGTGCACAGGGGAACCTGGCAACCCTATTTTATAATGGCCATAATTTATAATTTTAAAAGTGATCTAACAAGAAACAGTAATTATTGGTCCTAAGCTCAATACAGAAGAAAGAAAAGTATTTTTACAAAGTAGAATGGCAGAATTCCAATAAACATTAACATGGCAAAATGATATAATCACCACTAAGCTTCTGGAAATCAAATAGTATTAATAGCTCTTGATCAGAAGAAATTTTTAAAAGAATCAGAATAGATGATAGGTTCCCCCTTTCTTTCTCACACTTATTCTTTCTTACATACTTTTTTCTCTATATAAACGTTTGGGGAGAAAACCTGATCCAAAGCTCTCATATAAATAAAGCTACCATTTCAAGCTTCACCTGAAGCAAGATAACATTCCAAAAGAGTTTACACTTTTATCTCCATTCATAATGCCTCTAGCAAAGTAACGTAAGAAAATCCAAAGGACAAGTATGCTATTTTATTTCAGTAGTTATTCCCTGTCAAAGAAGGGGCAACATGGTATAAAACACATCTCCAGATCCTTATAATTTTCCATGGTCATATCACTATTCACTTCTGCTGATACAGATGGCAACCCACAATTCAATAAACTAATTTTAAAGAAATATTTAAGTGTGTATCCTAGTTATTTGCCATTTAGTTAAAGGTTTTCTTTAATTGAACATCATTTATTTATTGCATCATACAATTTATCTTTGCTTATTTAAAGTAAAAATTCAGATCAATTAAATGTATTGAATGAACATTATGAAATAAAAGGAAGGGGATGGAGAAACAGAATAGCTCGCCCCCATTCCAGCCTACATCCCATTCCAAGGGTTGCCGGCAGTGAGGCTAGGATAACCCCCCTCTGACATTGATGTTGTGTAACACCAGGTCTATTAGCAGAATGAGGACCTGGCATGCATGCATGAGACCTTTGTAGACCAGAGGTGCTGCCTTTACCCTAGGGTAGCCCCAACAACAGGTGTACCCCACTGTCTAACCTGAACCAGAAACCCACAAAACTCAGGCCAAGGAAGACTGAAAACACAGAGCAAGTCATAGTTCTAGAAACAGGGTCTCCATTTTCAGGTGACAGCCAGGCAACCTCAGAACAAACCTCCAGTCTTCCACCCCACCCCAGAAGAGGTATGCATATGAAACAATGGATTCAACTAGGTAGGTATCTGCATTTCTAAAGGTTATTCAGTTGCCACCTGGCACATAGCCCTTTCTATCTCCAGAATTTCACCTAGCCCTTTTGTGTTCTTTGTCTCCAAGCCTCTTTCCTGCTCCATCCCTCAGGATGCCAAGATAAA
Organism: Gekko gecko; assembly: GCA_029375565.1. NCBI lineage: Eukaryota > Metazoa > Chordata > Lepidosauria > Squamata > Gekkonidae > Gekko > Gekko gecko. Next base: position 101,433,880 of record JAPDNY010000007.1, read on the forward strand.
CCAATCATACATTGAAATGTTTAGCAACCGTTCCTGATGCTAATCAGGGACTCATCTCCTACCTTTTGTCTATACTTGGGAAGCTTTCCGAACTACCCAGACTGGACCATTAATGGTCAGAAAACCCATTCAACTAGCCACCCAGCACCTGGCAGATTTAATCAAGGCCATTGTTCAGCCTGACCCTGCCTCTCTGGAATGTCATTAAACATAAAAACATAAGAGAAGCCAATGTTGGATCAGGCCAATGGCCCACTCTGTCACACAGTGGCCAAAAATACCCGGTGCCATCAGGAGGTCCACCAGTGGGGCCAGGACACTAGAAGCCCTCCCACTTTTGCCCCCGCCAAACACCGTGGGTCCAGGACACTAGAATGCCCCCCCCCCCAGCACCAAGAATAGAATGCATCACTTGCCCCAGACTGAGAGTTCCTATCTATACCTTGTGGCTAATAGCCACTGATGGACTTCTGCTCCATATGTTTATCTAATTCCCTCTTGAAGCTGTCCATGCTTGTAGCTGCCGCCACCCCCTGTGGCAGTGAATTCCATGTGTTAATCACTCTTTGGGTGAAGAGGTAGTTCCTTTTATCTGTTCTAACTCGACCGCTCAGCAATTTCATTGAGTGTCCATGAGTTCTTGTATTGTGAGAAAGGAAGAAAAGTCCTTCTTTTTCAACCTGCTCCATCCCATGCATAATCTTATAAACCTTGATCCTGTCACCCCTCAGCCATCGTTTCTCAAAGCCAAAGAGACCCAAGCTTTTTAAACTTTTGTCATAAGGAAAGTGTTCCAACCCTTTTATCATTCTAGTTGCCCTCTTCTGCATTTTTTCCAATGCTATAAAAACTTTTTTGTGGTGTGGTGCCCAGAACTGTACATAGTACTCCAAATGAGGTCACACCATTGATTTATACAGGGGCATGATGATTTGTTTTCAATTCCCTTCCTAATAATCCCCAGCATAGCGTTGGCCTTTTTTTATTGCACTTGCACACTGTCTAGACATTTTCGTTTAGTTATCTACTACGACTCCATGATCTCTCTCTTGGTCAGTCTCTGCTAGTTTGGACTCCATCAATATGTATTTATATTTAGGATTTTTTTACTCCAATGTGCATCACTTTGCACTTGGCCACATTGAACCCCATTTATCACTTTGACGTCCACTTACCCAACCTTGACAGATCCCTTTGGAGTGCCTCACAATCCTTCCTGGTTCTCACCTGAACAACTTCGTGTCATCCGCAAATTTAGCCACTTCACTGCTTACTCTCAATTCCAAATCATTAATAAACAAGTTTAAAAGCATCAGACCGAGTACTGATCCCTGTGCTACCCCACTGCTTACCACCCTCCACTGAGAAAATTTCCCATTTATACTCACTCTCTGTTTCCTATTAATTAGCCAGTTTTTGATCCACAAGAGGACTTGTCATTTTATCCCGTGACTATTGAGCTTACTTAGGAGCCTTTGATGAGGAACTTTATCAAAAGCTTTCTGGAAGTCAAGGTAAACAACATCTATTGGGTCATGTTTATTCACTCCCTCAAAAAACACTAACAGGTTAGTGAAACAAGATCTTCCCTTAGAGAACCAATATTGAGTTTGCCTCAATAGTTTTTGTTCATCAGTGTACCTACTTTCCTTAATAGCAGTTTCCACCAACTTACCTGGTATCGATGTCAGACTGACTGGCCTGTAATTTCCCGGATCTACTCTGGAACCCTTTTAAAAGATGGGAGTGACATTAGCTACCTTCCAGTCCTCAGGAATGGAGGCAGACTTTAATGAAAGATTACATATTTTTGTCAGGAGATCTACAAGTTCACATTTGAGTTCTTTCAGAACTCTCAGATGTATGCCATCCGGGCCTGCTGATTTATCAGTTTTTATGTTGTCTATCAGTTGTAGGACCTCCTGTCTCGTCACCTCAATATGACTCAGATCTTTCCACACCCCTCCCAAAATCAGCGATTCTGGAGTGGGCAAGCACTTCTCATCTTCCACAGTGAAGACATAGGCAAAAAATGCATTCAGCTTCTCTGCCATTTCCCTATCATCCTTCAGTACTCCTTTTACCCCTTTGTCATCCAATGGTCCCACTGCCTCCCTGGCTGGTCTCCTGCTTCTAATGTATTTGAAGAAAGTTTTATTGTTGGTCTTTATGTTTTTTTTTGCTACATGCTTCTCATATTCCCTTTTTGTCTGCCTGATTACAGACTTGCATTTTATTTGCCACAGCCTGTATTCCCTTTTATCAACCTCACTGAGGGTGCAATCATACTTACCAGAAGCTGCGGCAGACATGCGATTCCCCCGCGGATTAAAGGAACACGATCAGACAGACACATCTGTCTGGTGTCCCGAAGTCATCGGCAGGGCATCATTTCATGCCGCAGGAGTGTGGTTAAAAGCTACTAATGAAAACCTACTATTATTGAGAACTGCGGGGTGTGCGGCTGAAAGTATGATCGCACAAACGTGCATCATTGCAGCCAGGGCAAACAGCCTCACTTCCTGCCTGCATTTTCTTCCTTCTGCATGACCGCAGCCTGAGACTAGCTTTCCACAGCTTAAAGGAATCCTTCTTACCTTTTACAGCTACCATTACTTTGTTTGTTAACCATGCAGGCTTTTTTCTATCCCTATTTGTGCCTTTCCTAACCCGCAGTATATTTTTTTTCTGAGCTTCTATGATTGTAGTTTTAATAGTTTCCAAGCATCCCCAATGGTTTTGACCCTTTCTACTTTTTCTTTCACTTTCTTCCTCACATGTCCCCTCATATCAGAGAGGTTACCCCTTTTAAAGTTAAAAGTAGTTGTGTCAGTCTCTTTGGGCAACTCCCTATTTATACAAATGTTAAACTCAATAACATTATGGTCACTGTTCCCAAGTGATGCAATCACTTTTACATCTCTCACCAAGTCTTGGGCGTTACTTAGGACCAAATCCAGGATCGCCTCTCCCCTGGTAGGTTCTGTGACCATCTGTTCCATAGCACAGTTATTAAGAGTGTCTAGAAACTCAGGCTGATTTCCCACAACAGCTGCCTCGGTGTTGCGCCGCCATTTGCCCCGACACTATCGGTCAATTTAACATTGTCATTGTAAAATAAAGTATATTGACCACTGAGGAAGGCCTGAAGGGGCCGAAATGCATATGGTCTTTTGGTCAAAGGTTTTACTCAACAATTGGATCTGTATAATAATCAGTTTGGCATGATATAGCTTTGAGTCTGATATTTAGACTTTCTTTTAACCTTATGTATGTTTTATTCATGTGTACACCGTAATAAACATTTGTATGTTTTTATAATAATTTATTTGTTAGCTTGACCCTTTTAGCTTGCAATCTTTTTTCCTCACCAGAGGCAGGCCTCTCAAGACCTCCCATTAGTCAGCATTGCTTTCCAAAGTCTATATTCGTCCATGCACAAACCCAAACTTGATTGTGTCTGTGAGCTCATGCCCAGCCCAATTATTTAAGAAGAAGAAGAAGAGAGGAGAAAAAGAGATTGGATTTATACCCCACCCTTCATTCGGAGTCTCAGAGTGGCTTACCATCTCCTTTCCCTTCCGCTCCCCACAACAGACACCCTGTGAGGTAGGTGGGGCTCAGAGAGCTCTTTCCAGAACTGTCCTTAAGAGAACAGTTCTGACAAAACTGTGGATTGCCCAAGGTCAACCAGAAGCTGCAAGTGGAGGAGTGGGAAATCAAACTCAGTTCTCCCAGATTAGAGTCTGAGCACTTATCCACTATAACAAACTGGCTCATTTAGAATGATTTCATCCTTGACGACTCTCCCACAAGGCAGGTTAAATGCTAGGGAATTGGACACTGGTTGTGAGGCTTTTGCGAGCTATTTTGCAGGTTAAGTCTTGTCGCTCTGCCATGACCTCCCCACCACAGTTGAAACAGTGAGTGAACTTGAGGCCCCATGCATGTTTTTTTTTGTCCAGTTTTGGATTATTTCAGTCTACTCAGTCTAGAGGAAGTTGACACACTGCTCTTAACTGTATGCCCTACCATGTGCCTCCTTGACCTGTGCCCATCATGGCTCATTAAAGCGGGTCACGAAGGGTTTTGAGGTGCCCTAAGGGAGATTATTAACAAGTCCCTCTCAGAGGGCTTGTTCCCTGGGATGCTTAAGGAGGCCGTGGTTCATCCCTTCTCAAAAAAAAATCATTGGATCCGGCTGAATTGGTCGGTTTCCAACTTGTCCTATATGGGCAAGTTAATTAAGAGGGTTGTGGCAGTCTAGTTACAGAGCTTTTTGGATGACACTTCCATCTTAGAGCCCTTCCAGGCTAGCTTCCACCCAGGACACAGGATGGAGACAGCACTGGTCGCCCTCATGGATTACCTTCAGAGGCATCCGGATCAAGGTGGATTGGCCGTGTTGCTGTTGTTAGACCTGTTGGCAGCATTCGACATGGTCAACCATCAGTTACTGACCCACCACCTTGCCAACACTGGAGTCCAGGGGCTTGCCTTGCAATGGCTCGCATCCTTTCTCTGGGGCCAGGGACAAAGGGTGGCGCTAGAGGAACAGCTGTCCCAAAGGCACCCACTGATCTGTGGTGGTATTTTCCCCAGTGTTATTAAATATCTATATGCACCCTCTTGCCCAGATTGCCCAAAGGCACAGGCTAGGGTGTCATCAGTTTGCAGATGAAACCCAGCTCTATCTGTTGTTGGTTGGCCGGTCTGACTCTGGACCAGATGTTGCAAGCTGTAGCTGGTTGGCTTAGACTGAGCTGATTGAAATTGAATCTGATGAAGATGGCGGTCCTATGCCTGAGTTGGTGTCAGGCTCACCAGATAGTCAGTCAAACACCAAGGCTTCTTCAGAAGATAGTGTTTATTAAGACAAGGCTGATGATACAGGTACAAGCTTTTTGTCAGTGATAACATGAAACAGAAAGCATCCCAAGATATAGCTCATTCAAACTACCTACCCATTACCTAAGCCAATGGATACTTTGCACACGCGCGTGAAACTACCAACTAATCAGCTTAAGAAAACAACCCAGACCAGTACTTTCTCAGCGCCAGGATGGCAGCAACATGAGATCCAAGGTCAGGCAAAATGATAAGAAACAGAACAGACACCACTAAATCAGTAAGAGACCAGAGGCCTCTTTACTCCCGCATTCCAACAGCTGAAAGGATGCCTCCCTTCACCCCCCCATGACAGGGTTACCTGACAGTTGGGGCAGTCCAGGGGTAGGGATCCCACTCCCGACCTTCAATGGGGCATAGCTGTTGCCAGCACTGGAGGTTAGGAGTTTGGGAGTGCTCTTGGATGCCTCCTTAACAATAGAGGCCCAAGTAGCAGCCACTGCCAGGTCAGCCTTTTATCATCTTTGGTTGATTAGGCAGTTGGTTCCCATCCTTGAACACAACAACTTGTCAGCAGTGATCCATGTGATGGTCACCTCGAGGCTGGACTACTGTAATGCTCTCTACATGGGGCTGCCCTTGTCTCAAATCTGGAAACTTCAACTAGTGCAGAATGTGGCAGCCAGGCTGCTGATGGGTATCCCCACATGGAAGCACATCCAGCCTGTGCTGAAGGCACTGCACTTGTTGCCAATAGCATAACAGACTCACTTCAAGGTGCTGTTTTTAACCTTTAAAGCCCTACATGGTCAGGGTCTGGCATACCTGAGGGACTGCCTTTCCCCACATGTTCCCAGAGAGCACTGAGTTCAGGGCTGCAAAATCGGTTGGTCCTTCCAGGCCCCAAGGATGCCAGGCTGGCAACAACCAGGGCCAGGGCCTTCTTGTTGGTGGCTCCATTCTGGTGGAAGAGATCAGGGCCCTGTGGGACCTTTTACAGTTTCACAGGGCCTGAAAGATGGAGCTCTTCCACCAGATGTTTGACTATGGAGCCTCATCATACACCGAGGAGTGTCCCTGTGCCCTAGCTTTACCACCTCTGCCAGCATGTGTCCTGGCCTTACCATCACTATCTTCAGTCTTTACCCACTGCATAACAAGTGATCAAACTGAGCTGATGTGAAGTTATGGGAATTGTACTGTCAACTAAGACATATTATAAATAATCTTTGCTCCTGTTTACTTGATAATGTTCCAGGGTTTAGTTGTGTTTTAAATGATTGGTATTTTATATCATATGTTTATATGCTATGATGGGTTTTAATTGTATTTCTATGAAATATTTGTAAGCTGCCCTGAACCTGCCTTGGTGAGGAAGGCGGGGTATAGATTAAATTGATAGAATATAAAATAAAATATTAAAGAGAACTATTTTTTTTAAACTTTAGCTATATGATTAAAGTAATACATGAAGGTTTATATAGTGTTTGTATATTTGCATGATCGCACTTTCTTTTGTGCCAGTTACATGTTTTCCTGCTTCTTCTTTGTGTCAGAAAGAAAAGCAAGTCAGTGGTGTCTTACTGAAGCATATGTCAACATATGAGAGGCTAGCACTGCTGGACTAGTTTAATGCTTAGTCCATTGTCTCCTATCATATTTCACAATTGCATATGTATAGGCAGTGCCCTCCCATTCCAATGCATGAAAACAAACAAACAAACAAAAATTCCTAGTCTAGTTCATGACTGGATGGCATCATTCTTCATTTCCTAGGGAGGGGAAGCATGTTGCCATGCAAAGCAGGAATTGGAATGGGAATCAGAGTGGCCAGATTTTTTCTGCAGTGCAGGATTATCAAGATGTTTTACTCATCCATGCAGGTAAGCCATCTTTGTGGGAGCAAGCAGTACTTGGGTTAGAAATTTTTCTAAGTGGTTATGCCTGTCACCTTCTCCCATACCACTAGTAAATGGAAGAAAACTGAGACCAGTGATGCTGCTAGTGCCTCTAGTCCTTTGCCTTGGACCTGTGTTACGATGCATGTATAGGAACCAACAATAATAGTGCACCATGACTATCATCTCCTGCCATCGCACATATTGTTGTGAGCCAAAGTAACCCCAGTGGCACTGCTAGCATCTTAGGAGTGTGATGGTGTGGGTGTGAGAGACAATGATGAGTGTAGGGTATAGCGTCACTTCCCCTGACATCTGGAACAAGCTGTTGCAACAATGTGTGAATGGCTTCTTCTGACTAATGCCACAAATAGAAGTTATTTGGGCAGTGAACTGGCTTTAATATAGTCTACTGGAATAGTCATTAGTATTTTGTGTGTGCATATGTGTGTGTTAACAGGGAGGCACACACACCCTAATCAAATATCTGGCTGAATGTGGCCTACTTTCGATTAGGTCCAAATCCACACAAAAAATGGCCTGACAGGTGGCTCACTCTTTTAATTGGGCAATGGCAGTTAAAAAAATGTGCTGACAAAATGGTGGAACTTAGGGGGAACACTGATTATCTGAACAGAGTGAAATCAGAAACAGAGATTATGGAAGAGAATGACACAAACAGCTGATCTGGAGAATTAGGAAACTTGAGGAGTCACAACAATATTAAGTCTATAGTGATAACATCAATGTATTAATCAGTTGCTTCATACAGGAAGGCTAAATGAGCTAGGTCAACAATTAACTAATGCTGGAAATCTTTCTGAGGCATTTCGATCTTAAAACAACTTGACTTCCATCATCACCCATTCCTTTAAACAGCACTGTATAGCTGACCATAGTTCATCTAGATGTAACACAGATTCATTGTTCGACGATGAATGTCAAAGACTGGAGTCACAGCTGCGTGCCATATATCACTCTTACCATAATAGTAAAGCTACCAACATTTCATCTAGTTACTTTAAACTGAAAAAAAAATCTTAAGAACACAATAGCTCATAAGAAGAGATAATCATGTATCAGGAATTGGGATCTATTAATTAACGCCTCTCTTGCTAAAAATAGCAAACAATTCCGGTCACTAGTTGCCGGTGTAACAGGCTGAATTCACCCCCCGGCAGAGTAACCCCGGGGTTACTCTGGCCTAGGCTAGTAACCCCTGCTGGGCCAGACCAGAGTAACCCCGGGGGTTAATCCAGACTAATCCCTGCCAGACAAACCTCTGCCGGGACACACCAGAGTAACCCCAACTGCACAACACAACAACCTGTAACACCGGGCCAAAGTAACCCCTCGGGTATAAAGTTGCCAAACTATCTGAACCTGGGTCTCACAGTCCCCAATATAGCGTAGTAAGTTAAATGTCATTGTAACCAGCACAGTGTCAGCTTCTGAGGGTTTAAGGTCCATAAGAAACTTGTCAGCCAATCTGAGATTCCTCTGGGTAGTGAAGAACAGGGTATGAATCCAATCTCATTAGTCAACAGAGCCAAATATCAACAGTACGACTGAAATTTCTTTTGATGTGCAGTTGGGGTTACTCTGGCATGGCCCGGCAGAGGTTTGTCTGGCAGGGGTTAGTCTGGATTAACCTCTGGGGTTACTCTGGCCTGGCCTGGCAGGGTTATTCTAGTTACACTGGTGCTTTCAATAACAGGAGTCCATCCTCTTGTCATTCTATCCCAGCCCAAGTTTGAACAGATTATTTCTTAAATATTTTTTTTTATCCTTCAATCACTTCGCTTGGACAACAAGAGTCAATTCCCCCCCCCGATTTACCTGAATGGTCCCCAGTCAGTCCAAATGAAATTAGTATTTAATTAACCACCTGAAAGCTGGAAAGGCCCCAGGGCCAGATGGACTCCCTCCGGAATTATTTAAAAACAACTCTGAATGGTGGGCCTCTCCTGGCGACTCTTTTTACCATAATAGATAAAACTGGAACCATGCCTGACACATGGACTAATGCTATTGTAGTTCAATTTTTTTTTTAAAGGTGATCCTCAATTACTAGAGAACTACCACCCAGTAAGTTTGCTTTCTATTTTGGGTAAGCTTTATGCAAGGCATTTTCTGGACAAACTTACTGCCTGGATGTATGATCAAAACCTCCCAGGTGTAGAACAGATTGGTTTCTGCCCTGGTAAATCCACTCTTGATCAGTGCATTACACTTGCCCACTTGATAGAGGAATACAGTGGCAGAGATGGGAAAAAGCTGTTCTCTGCTTTTCTTGATTTAAAAGGGGCATTTGGCTCTATTCTCAAGAACCTTTTATGGAATAAGCTGAATAGTATGGGTCTGGACAAATGCTTACTTGTTCTTCTCCACAAAATGTACTCTTCTGCTAGCTGCTAAGTATGTTACGGTCTCATTGGTGGGCTAACCTCTAAGATCCCTTCTAACTGAGGAGTCAAGGTTGTGTTTTGGCTCCTTATTTAATTTATTCGTGAATGATCTAGCTTCTACTTTAGATATGATAGATGGCCATTTCCCTAAACTTAGTTCTTTTGCTGCCCCTCTATTACTCTATGCTGATGATGCTGTGGTGTTATCCCATTCTCAGAAGGGCCTTAAGTGATTTCTTTCTGCATTTGTTTCCTATTGGGATACAAACCTCCTATCCGTTAATTTTGTGAAATCAAAAATTATGGTATTCTCAAGCTCTTGGAAATGCCTAAATTGGTGTATTAAAGGAAACAACATTGAACAAGTAAAATCTTTCAAATACCTGGATGTTACCTTTCAGTATAACAACAGTTGGATAGCACAGTGGAAACAACCAGTTAACTTGGCCAAATCTAGTTTGTCTGTGGTTGCAAGATTCTTTCACGTGAAAGGTAACCAATTTGTACCTGCTGCTATCCACATTTTTAATGCTAAATCATTTTCCCAAATATTATACAGGATCCCCATTTGAATTAGTGCCTTTAATTATCAGGCTGAGCAAATCCAGGCAATATTATTGTGCCATATTTTGGGAGTGCCTAATTGCAGCAGCTATGCAGCTATGTTCTTTGAATCTGGGAAGAAACTTTTAGAAACCAAAGCATAGCTCTCAGCTCTGAAATTTTGGTTACATCTTCATTTTTGAACGAAACCCAAAAGTTATGTCTATTTGATGTTGTCTGATTCCTTTATACCTAGTTGGGCACACTGGATGCAATGGAAAATACAATCTATAGGTGTTCCCCTCAATTCTCTTCTTATGTTAAATGAAAACCTAGAATACAGAACTGTCAGAGTCTCTTAAACAATGAAAAACAAAGTCTCTGTTCTCTAGCACATAAGGAATGCTCCCCTCTGGTGTTCAGCATCGCCCCTAACCATGGGGTGCCTGTTGCTTACTTCTCACAGCTTATTTCCCCTCAGCTACGTCAAGCTTCCATGCTCATTTGATTTAATGCCCTACCATCAGCAGTCCTATCTGGGAGATTTGCAAACATTCCCTATCACAAAAGACTTTGCCCACGTAGAGCAAGGAAACCTGAATAGGTAGCTCACATTTTACTCTACTGTGATTTTGATGAACCAAATTGGGGAACTTCGTAATTTGTCCCCTCTTGTTTAATCTTTCTGGACTATCTGATGAGAGGTTAGTTTTCTTTTTATTACATACTCTTTTTATTACATACCCATATTACATACTCTTTAGCAAAGTATCTCTCAATTGCTAAGATGATTAGGGAGCATAAGATTAAACCTCTCGCTGGCTGACTTTTATTGTATTTCAAATCTGAGGTAGCATCTCAATCTGTAGTCTTTGCTGTATATTTTATGTATGCCACTAAAGGTGGCTCAGAGGTTAAGAAGCTGAGCTGCAGACTGGAAGGTCTGTAGTTTTGTCAGTTCAAGACCCAAGTGCCGCGTGATGGAGTCAGCTCCCACCTCTAGCCCCAGCTCCTGCCAACCTAGCAGTTCAAAAGCAAGAAACTGCAAGTAGATAAATACGTACCGCTTCAGTGGTAAGGTAACAGTGTTCTGTGCACCTTGATGCTTAGTCATGCTGGCCACATGACCACAGAAATGTCTTCAGAAAGTGCTAGCTCTTTGGCTTGGAAATGGAAATGAGCACCGTCCCCTAGAGTTGGATTCAACTGGCTTTCAAGCAAGGAAAACCTTTACTTTTTTAAAAGGTACTGAAACTCAAACTGAAGATAGACCATACTTTCCAAAGAGGAAAGAACTTGAATTCCCATGGGAATTCAATGAGCACTGGGCTAGTGAGGTTACCCAGCCCTAAGAAAGTTTTCAAGGTAGTGATTCTAGGGAGCCAATGAGCTCCAAGGAAACTTGCTTCACCAGACAGACAATGCCCCTCTGAGTGCTCACCAGTGAACCTACTAAATACTTTCTTTTCTGCTCTGAACTCTGCTACAGGGACAGTACAGGGAATGCAGAGAATGGTGCTGAAGTTGCCATGAATATTTTTAGTTAATAAAATAATATGCAGAAAAGATCTGAATTTTTTATGTTTCAGTTCTCAACTTTGAGCTCTTTTAAGCTTTCAAATATTGCCTCATTATAATCATTCATTGCTGGCGCAGGGGAGTCCTGCAGAGGTCCACAACAAACATACCACACAACAATTTTGGAATAAAAAACAGGCCACAGCTTTTATTGATTACAGACCAAGGAGCATTGGTGAAGCATGGGGGTGGATCCTGGAAAATCAAGCAACCTGCCAGCCACCCGATAACCACATCCCTCAGCCAACCTGCTGAGGGAAAAACCTGGGAGTGACAAATACTACTAGTATCACAAGGGTGGCTGCCGCTGCATGGTACCAATTTGACACCTGGGGTGAGCCTGGGCACAGCCCCCGAGATGGGCCTACTGCGTGTTGGCTGAAACACCCAGACCCCTTAAGAGGGTCCCCAAAAGGGGGGAGGTAGACACACAGGCCCATCTCCCCACAAAGGATCCACCCAAAATGTGCAAAACCTCCAGTTGTGACAGCAAAGAACTTAGGGAACCCTTTAAACCAGGGAGGGTGGCTGGCAGTGCTGCTTAAATTTTCTCGGGCAGGCTCTACATCATCACTGCATAGAGCTCACCAAATTCAAGGTGTCCAATCAGCTGTCCCAACCCAGCTAGCCTCTGCTGGCCAATAGCCTGATGGGGGGAAGAAGACCTCCTCCAGCCCTCCTCTGCTCATGCAGCAATCTGGCCTTTCAGGTTAGTCTTGGCTGCATTGTTGCAAATCTGCTCCTAGTCATAGGTCTTTAAAATATGAATTAGGTCTTTATTTTTTTTTTATTTTGTAAATAAGCCCTGAACCTATTTTGTATTTTAAGCAATATGCAAATTGGTGGCAATATGTTTACCTAATTAAACTTTATTTACCTAATCAATATTTGGTATAGTATTATTGTTCTGTGTAGGCAATTGCCTTCTTGTATAGTTGTTCGTTGCTTTAAGTTTCATTTCCCTACCTCAAACAAACAAATAGCCATTATTACCTCTGGCATCTAAAGGCTCCTGAGGTATTTTAAATGTTTCTGTTTAGTTTTTCTGCAATTGTCACAACTCAACACAAATTTCATTTTGATAATCAGTAAATTCAAATATTTATTTGAAAATATTTGTGCAGGTCACTGTGGTATTGTTTTCTAACTGTAATCTTCGTTAATATTTGTATACACTATACAAATAGCTTTGGCTAAATTCTTTTTGAAATAATGTATGATCCATATCAAGACTCATTCCAATCTTGAAGGAGAAACTGTGGAAAACCAAGTAAACATGGGTTTATGATTTGGGACAAATCTGACTGAGCATAACATAGACAGAACACCATACACTGGTTGGTCCTTCCCTGACTACTGTAGACAGAACTACATATAGAACCCCATGAAAAATTTCACTAGTATCCAAATTTTTAACTGCCCTAAAATTGGATTTAGTTTTAGGAGAACCTTTGAATTCACTTCAAGATTCTGCTTTAGGTGTACTTTGGAAACATTTCAGAATGAAACTGTACCTGGTGAGTCTTTGACCAAGCACAATTGCTGACACTATTTTACCTGGATGGAAAGATCATAGAAATCATAGCTTCCTTTGGATCCAACTGTGATGGGCAAGAGGCTGTCCTGTCTCTGTACAGAAGTACAGCCATTCATCTGAACCTATGGGAGTGCTCCTTCAGCATTCAATCACCTTTCAGAAGCAGGATAGACTGCTGGGAGGAAGCACAGAAGAAGACAGTTCACTACAGGCCTACCTCAGTGAGAGTACATAGAGAGTTGAGTTCTCTTTCAGAGGACACAGTAGTCATAGCTCATCTGTGCATCAGAAAAAGAGCAGACAGAGTGAAAGCTAGCTCTGCTTGGTAGAGTGGCAGTGTGGTTCAGCTCTACTTTTGAGAGATAATAGAAGCGTACCCAATTTTTAGGCCAGTCTGTGGTAATGAGCTGACATTGGTCCTTTCTGCAATCTCCTTTTAATTCATGTTCATTGCAGTGTCCTCCAAGCGATTCTGCACTAAAATTGAATTCAACCTTCTTTTTAATCCAGCCCCCCCCCCCATTCTGCACTAAAATTGAGTTAAACTTTCTTTTTATTCTGTTTTTTTCTCCCATTCTGCATTACATCACCTCCCTTCAGTGGTCAGCCCAGTTTCAGCCTGCTGTTGCCCTGAGTTATTTGGATGCTGTTGTGCCATGGATTAAATTGGCTCAACTCAAACACAGAGAAGATCTGGAGTACCAGGCAAATGTGGAAAGGATCCTTGTCCCATTTAGTCTGGCTCTTGGGAGAGGGCAGGCTGGTGGGTGAAGAATCCTGTGTAGTGGGGGAATCCAACCTAGTGGCTTGCCAGTAAAAGCCTACTTGTGCCTGAAAGCATTAAAGAAACTTAAAACCACTCTCTGAAACCATAACTATCTTAAACTTCTATGTCCCAGCCAGGTTTCTTCTTTGTTTACCTGGAGACCTGTGCTGCTGATCTGTTCTTTGAAACCAACCTGTAAATAAATCTTCTGTGTTGTTTATATACAATTCCTGCCTCAGTGATCTCTGTATTGTACTTCACACCACAAAACTTTCCTCATGGCAGCAAGCTCATTCCTATACACTTGCTACCTTAAGAACACCTGGTAACTGAGGGGAAGGTGTATAATTTAAAACAAACCTGGTCCCCCAATGTTGTAGGAGGCTGTTAGAGTCCCCTCAGTTGGTAGAAAAGGTCTGTTACCTCAACCTTCTGAGAAAGTGTCAACTTCATATCTTTCCTTCATAACAATGACTATCACACATGCTAATGACAACCAGCTTTAAGAACAAATGCTGGAGATACATGTTATTCAGCTGCACAGTGAGCCCAGCTTCATGATGGAACTGCCATATGAATATATGAATATGTCAATGAATCACTGGTTGAAAACCACTAGCCTTCCCCTACCCATTCCTTTAAAAAAAATTAAGATAACAAAGGAATTACAGCTTTTCCAACACATAAGTGAAATGCAATTGTTAGCCGAAATGCTCTGATCTATAATTAATAGAACATTTGGGACAGTTTTTAATATTGGGATTCTTTGGTCTGTGTATACGAAGGATGGGCTGCCACACTATTTCCCAGTAAAGAGGCGAGAGACAGGAGTAAAATAAATCTTTTGTTTACTGTGTAATAATATTCAGCAGAACACATACAATCACACACACACTGGCATACAAGAGACTAAATAAAAGCAGGCAAGAAATAAATAGCACATTTGCATGAGCAGGTATTGATGAGGGCAATAATTACCTCTGATGTGCAGCTCCTGGAATCTTCCAGAGGGAGGTAAAGGGGCGGGAAAGAATATGGAAAGAAAATGGGGAGCATGCGTATTAGGCCGGCTAAGCACACGTGTGTTACTCCAGCTGCAGACTGGAGCCTTAAAGCGAGGTAGGGGTTGGGGAGAGTAAGCTGGACGTAAGAGGTAAAGCAGGTATAGAGAGGTCGTTGGTGGGGGGGGTAGGCGAGGCAGAGAGAGAGCTCTGAGAAGCGTGTGTGTGTTTTTAAAACCTCTCGAGCAATGGGCGTGGAAAGCCAGGCGGCTTAAACCTGAAGATACTCCCTGTTGGCTAGGGATTGGTTGTTTAGGGTCAATTTCAAATGCTAGTGGCTATCTTGACCAGTGGTCACCTGGGTGCTGGGAAGGGGGAAGTTGGAACAAAGAAGAATGGCTCTTCACTTGGATCCTCCATGAGGACCTTGTACTTTGGCACATAGGAGGGTTTAATCCCTTTATACTGGAGACAGCGAGTCTGGCCTGCATGCGAGAGTCTTTTGTTTGAGTGTAAACCTGTGACTGTAGTATGTGACACCCGGCAAGCAAGCTATGGGGACCCTCTGGAGTGGCTTTAACCAGCATCTCATAGTCTTTGGCTGGTTTCTGTGTTCCTCTCTGGGCTTTTCCCCATGGCGCTTTATTATACAGTCTCTTGGCTGGCACACCATCAGGTTCATAACAACATAAAAACAGTCCAGAAATAGCCCGATAAAAGGAGGCTGGGCTAACATATCCCCCCCTTGCGGACCTGGAGCCGTCAGGTGACACGGTCCGCACACATACAAGCTGGAGTGTTGGATGATGTCGCTGGAGTCCTCAGGTGCCGTCAGGTGACCCGGTCCGCACACATACAAGCTGGAGCGTTGGATGATGTCGCTGGAGTCCTCAGGTCTGGAGCAGACTGCTGGCAGGCAGTGATGTCCTCTGTGGCTCCTCCCTGCTCCCAGGTTCCCTATCTACTCTATGTGGATGATGCATGTGGGTATGGGAAGCTAACCTAAGCCAAATTGGTTTGGGCTGGAAGTGGCTTTTGCATAGTTCAGAGGTAATTATGGCAATGTGTGCATTAAAAAGTTAAAAACAATTTATACAACCCAAATCAATATAATCATTCAAAAAGGATTCTTTACTCTCAACCAGGAAAAACTATAATACTTAGTTAACTGTAAACATTATACATTGAATGATTTATTATAGCATGCACTTATATTACACTCAAAACCTAAACGTTGGTTAACTTCAGTTGTCAACCTGGAACTGTTGTTGACATAGAAAACTTAAACCTAAAGCATGCTTATAACTGTGCAATTATATTATCACACCCCTCGTAGTAAGAGTCCTGCTAACCGCACTCGGAGGAGCTTACTTAGGTGTGCAAACCATGCTTTAATCGCTGGGCGATTCAGCTTCGGGGTTGCCTCGGCTATTATGGCAACCGTCAAAGCACATGATAGACAAATAAACAATATATATAACACATATTTGATCCAAAGTAGTTCTGTCTTCCTTTTGGGTTGCGGTCTGACCATGGCACGGGGACGGGAGGAAGACGCACCAAACATTAGTTTTGTTCTTGGGGAGGGGCTGGGTCGATTGAGCGCTTTCGGCATCCTCTGAGTCCTATGGGCTGCTCCGGACTTAAATGAGAACAAACAGTTAGTAAGGAAAAGCTCTTAAGTTCTCCTTCGGGATCGGTAGCCGAGCTGAAAGGGAGGGGGAGGGTGGATAAGGAAATTCCCCAAACGCTGGAGGAGTCTGCTTGGAGCGCCAAGCTGAATGGAGGGGAGAAAGAGTCATTGCGGGCGGCCGATCGGCTACGGAAATGCCCGATCCGTCTTGGCACATGCGCGGTCAGCCGAGCCGAGTAGAGTAGTCACAGAAAGTCCCGACCACCTTCGGAGCATGCTCAGGTTTAGACGGAAAGGTCCGATTGTGAACAAAGGTTCCCGAGTTCTCCCGGAGCACGCATGAGCGGCCGAGTCAAAAGAGAGGCTACCTATTTGCATAACACCCCCCCTAGATCCCAAGGATTGTGGGTGCTTGTGCTTTGTTGGGTCACCATGAGTGTAAAAGAGATTACAGTGCATGGTTCTCCTGGGCTGAGGCCGGCTCAATAACTCTCCCTCCCCCGTGAGGTGGAGGCGATGCCAGCTTGGGACCGTTCCTCGAACCCAGGCGTCCGGAAGAATGTGACGCTGGTAAGCTCGAGGAACAGCCCTTTGTCGGCCATTGGCCCTTTTAAACAGGAGCCATTGGGCTCCGGAGGGAACGATGTCAAATCGTACCTCTTTTAAACCAGGGGGACCCTTGCGGGGGTTCCCCAATCAATACAGTTAAAAGAAAAGAACAAAAATAAAAAGGTTCAAAAAACAACTCCTCCCCTGCGCCAGTAACATGGGCTGTTCCAGGGTCCCTCCTTATATGGAATGGCTCATCCCTGGGGTTTAACTTATTCAGGGTTGGGGGTTCCTTTGTATGCAAACATTTTCCCAAAAAGCATGATGGGTAAAACGCTTGTTCTCATTTAGAAAAATTCTGTAAAAATATTTAAAAACACATTTGATGCGGCGAGCAAAAGTAGAATGAGGCTTGGTAGAGTGGGCAAGGTATGGGCCGTGCTCACTGGGTTGCCAAAACTCTCCCTGCAACCAGGAGGGTGGAAGGGGAACAAGGCGACCCGGGGCTGGAAAAAAAGTTGGTGCGTGGGGCTTCGGACTCCTGCCCTGCCGGCTGAAAGATTGGCAGTGGAGTGTCTAGCCTCTAGCGCCACCGCGGCTCCTTAGCTTATGGCTTGAAGTTGACAGGGAGCCTTTCTTATACACACATAGGCAGCACAACATAGAAGACGTTGAACACGCAAGGGAACGGAAGAGGGAAATTGAGACACGATGGAGGATAGACACGACATTTAAGAACGAGATGAGGCATTCAGTTGCATAGCAGTGATAGCGGGATGATGTAGCAGGGAAGTCATCTTTTGAATTCTTTTAGCTTGAGATCTGACCCACAGTCCCAAGGCTATCAAGACCAGTATACATATGATTTGGATTGCCACAATAATGACTATTGGGTGGAGCATTATGTTCAGTATACCGGTAGATTTTTCTGACCAACCTAGTAATGATTCCCAGAATGAGTGATGGGAGGAGTCTCTGATGTCTACGGCCAGGTCTGCAATTTTTTCTCCGTTATGTGCCACTAGTAGGGAGGCTTTTTCTCCTGCAGATTCCAGCTGCTTGAGTTTGTTTTGCAACTCAGGGTGTTTGAGTAATTCTTTTATGACCTCCAGACCCATTCCTAAGGACACTGGGGAGGCGGTGTCATATAGCTCAGGGGAAAACTGCATCTCCTGCTTGACCCAAACTGGGGGTTCAAACTTGAAGTCACAGCCTTCCACTGAGGAGACGTAACAGAAGCATCTGTTGATCTTAGGTAGCATAGGCTGTATGTACCTGGAGTTAATGTGAACGAAATAGCAGTGGGTTCGAATGCAGACACAGGCTTTGCCAATGTATACTATAGTTGAAGTATTTTCCTTCACCGCATCAAACTGGCATGTGGCTTCGGTTCCCTTAAGGGGGGCCACACAGGGGTGGTGCTTTTCCAGTGCACTGTCCTCGCATATAAATCCCAAGTTTTCCTTGTACCTGCACCCTTCTGTATTGACGGTCTGCCAGCCATCAGAAGTGATTCTTGCCCACCTTTGACTATTCCTGGCATATAAAACTGTGCTTACATCAACCTGCAGGCCAAGGGGAACTACTGGGAATATAGGGAATGTTTCTTGTGCACTAGCAGTGACTATAATTAATTCTAATCTGTGGGTGCTGTGGACATAGGTGGCATTTGCCACAGTCCACCAGTCGGCTAGTCTTGCTTCCTCTGGAGTCACGCTTCCTTTTAGGAAACCCTTGATCTCTAATGGGATTTTCCCTGCCATAGCTTGAGTAATTATTCTGGTGGCTGTGAGCATGTTCATGGTTTGCATCTGCATGCACGAGAGTGTGCGGGAGATATTCTTTTGGAGAGACTGGACTCCTTGTACCAGTGTGCCAAAATCCTGCTCCATAATGTGTTCCCACTTTACAAGGAGGGGATTGGTGATCCGTGGTAGGTCTGCTAAGACATGGAAGGATTGCGATATGGTTGCTGCTAGATCGTATGTGTCTGATCCTACTCTTGAAGCTTTGTTGGCTATAACTTCGAGACTGGCTGAATTTAATACAGAGACACCGGCCCCTACTGGTGCAAGCCAGTCTGTTATGCTCCTTTTGTATTGTTTCGGTGCGTCAGCTGTTTGCCATAAGTTAAGCCAGCTTTCCCAGCCCTGTTTAAAAGGCTGGAGGTATTGTGCACATAACTTTTGTGTCCATGGGACCTTCAGTGGGTTTAAAGGGACCTCTAGGTCCTTCATGTCTATAATGACCTTCCTAACGTGCATTTGTGGTTGTAATAGCACTCTTTCTGGCTGATGGTACTTAATGGTGTGTGACCCTGCTACCGGGTCCTCTAACTTGTGGAGACTTTCTATATTCTGTATGAGTGGATCAAAACTGATGGTGGTTGTGTTCTTATGCCTAATTGTAAGTGTGTAATTCCCTCTTATGTGTATGGTATTAATAACTAACATTCCCAAGGTATCAAATGTGCGTTTTGTGTACATCGGGGTGCATGGGGTGTTAGGCAGTTCAACCATCCAGTCGGGCGGTCCCTCTAAGGATTTCATGTTGAAATCAATGCTCCAATTTAAAGATGTCCAATTTACCAAGTGGAATTCCTGTGTCTCACCTTGTGGGTTAGCCAGTGTAATGGATGTCCCATCCTCTGGGTGTATGCCTTTACTTGTTCCTATTGATAGTATGATCCTGAGGGGGTCCCCTTCATTCCACACAGCAGCTGAAACTATAGCTGTCTCACATGTGGCTTTAAGGATTTTGCCCTGGCACAAGAGTACTATCAATTTCTCCATTAGGTCTCCCTCTGGGGGGCAGATCCATATGCTTTTCTTTGGCTCTTCTCTGGTGCAATTAATTAAACCAGATGGGAGGCATTCCTGTATTTCATCCACTGTTTTGACACTGTACCCCTTTTCTTCCATCAGTGTTACAGGTGCTACGCCATCGTCAAGACATGTTATATTTTTATTCATGTGTTCCCCTTTACAATTCCACTGGTATATGGTTGACTGAGTATCCCCTTTAACTTGTGTCCCAAAGAACAGTAACACACATGCAACCGTACTTATACTTACTCCTCGCCCAAAACGTGGTGTTCTGTCCATTATGGGAACTCTGTAACACAAAAGGATTATGCAACCTCAACTAAAGGAGGGAGGGGAAGCGGTGCTCCCTTGGCACCATCTTTTCTCTCATGCTGTGGTCGACCCAGGAAAAAGGACTGGCACAGCACAGTGAAAAGAAGAGAAGAAGAGTTTGTAACATGGCTGAGACTTGCGGTCCCCAGCTGGGGAATCGAGCCTGGTGCCTCTGCCTTTTGGGCAGGTGCTATATTTGTTGAACCCAAATGCTCTATAGTGGGGCTATGCCGGTTGTATTCCAGTGTAAAGTTTTGTAGCTCCCAGACTCGAAGTCTCTCTTGCTCTTTCTCACACCTACCATCTCGCCTTCCCTGGAATCTGTCCCTGGCCGCACAGCCATGAGTGCAGTATAGCCCAGGAAGGTTATGAAAAACAGTTGTTCAAAGCAAGAGGGTATTGTGATGCTTTGGAGAAAGAGGGGAATTAACAGCACAGCAAACAAAAAAGACAAAAGTACCGCAAACAAACAACTGAAACAATTCCCATGTAATTACTGTATCTCAGCGTGCTCTCTCTCTCTCTCTCTCTCCCCCCCCCTCGCTAACCTGGGTCCATCAGGACACTGGTTAGTGTCTCTTCGGAGTCAAAAAAGGTGCCCTCCAGGCTGAACAGTTGAGGGTCATCTATTGTGTTTGGTGGGGGTAGAGAGATCTGCCTGATTGGCAGGGATGTGTGCATTGGTGCTGGAGAGGCAGGCAGTGGGTCTGGCGGTTTTGCGGGTGGTCTGTTGACTGGTTTGCCTTTCCAAAGCTTCAATTGGGAGGAGTGGAAGAACTTGTGCCAGATAACCCCGCACTTGTGGGGTATGGCGAGCTTATAGACCGCTGGGCTTATGCGTTCTGCTATTGGGACCGGGCCTTCCCATTTACCCATAAGCGCGTGCTTTTTCCTAGAAAACTTTCTGTATAATACCTCCTGACCTGGGTTCCAAACCTGGGGATTTCTGACCCAGCCAAGCTTTTTGTCCACTGCTAATTGACTGGCTCCCAACATTTTGGCAACCCGAACGTGGATGGTCTGGATTTCCCTCAAAAGATCCGCCATCCAAGCATCATTGGCAACTTTGGCCTCAAAATCTGCGGGCAAGTCTGACTCGATCCAGAGGTGTTCGGGGAGGCGCATTTTTCTTCCTGTCATGACCATATGTGGAGAGTAGCCATGCTTGGCTGTGGTCCCTCTAATGGCCATGAGTATAATGGGGAGCTTGGTGTCCCAGTCCCGTCCGGAAGATTTAACCAATTTTCTTAGTGCTTCCTTTAAGGTGTGGTTTGCACGTTCAATAGAGCCAGACGACTGGGGGTGGGCGGCGATATGGAACCTCTGTTGTATCCCTAGGGCGCGGCAGAGCTCCTGGGTGACCTCCCCAATGAAATGGGCCCCTAAATCGCTGTCTAATACCCTCGGGAGACCCCAGCGACTGTATAGGTTGTTAAACAGTATTTTGGCTGTAGTAGAAGCGGAATTGTCCTTGCACGGAAAAGCCTCGACCCATTTGGAGAAGGGGTCAATGACCGTGAGGCAGTGCTTGTTGCCTCTCTGTGTCTTAGGCAAAGGGCCGATAAAATCAATTTGAATGCGGGCCCAAGGTCCCTCAATCCTTTGGTGTTGAATGGGAGCTTTGGGACCTGAGGAATCTGCGTTGACCATGGCACATGGAAGGCAGTTGTCGACCCAGTGCGCAACGTCCCTTCTCATGCCTGGCCACCAGCCAGTATCCCGAACACGTTCCAAAGTCGAATCTTTGCCCCTGTGTCCTTGGTCATGAATGAACTGGATTAGGTCACTTCTAACCTCCACTGGTACCACCCAGTGGCGATTGCCCTCTTTGTCTACAGCCCAGACAACTCCTTCATACTCTAAGATTTGGTATTTTCCTGTGGGATCTTTCCCCGCTGAAAGCAGAGCCATGACATCTGAGTCATTCCTTTGTAGGTCCCCCAAGTCGACAAAGGTAGGAGGAAGGGGTTCTCTATTGTGTGCAGCTTTGGCCTTGGTCCTGGTAGTAACTGCTTGAATGGGCTTACTGGAGGTTTCAGTGGGAGGGGGCAGATAAGCTGCCTCTTTAGCAAGCCGGTCTGCCAAACCGTTCCAATATGCAATTTCTGTATTCTGTTTTTGGTGGCCCTTGACATGACAGATGTGAGTTGGTGCAGTTCTCTCATGGAGGAGATTTACAATGTCGTGCCACAAGTGCAGATGAGCTATGTGCTTGCCCTCTGCATTCTTCCAGTCTTGTTTTTCCCAGTGCGGGAGCCACACAGTAGCGGCTTTGGCCGTCCAGTCAGAATCTGTGTAAATAGAGAGGGGGCAGTCTCGCGGCTCGTAGGCCAGAATAGCCCGCAAGGCTGCGACCTCAGCGGCTTGACTGGAGTGTGGGCGCACCGCTTCTTGGATGGTAAACCCATCCTGTATTCTGACTGCCCCAAATCCGGTATGTGGGTGGCCGTCTACATGGAAAGAGGAGCCATCGCAGAACTAGCAAATAAAGCCTTTGTGCCTAGCTTCTTCGAGTGGTTCTCCCCATGTAGCGGACCAAGGGACATGCGCCACTGAAGAAAGTGGACACTCATGTTCGTCTCCTGTGATCAGTAACCCATAAGGGGCAGGAGGTTCTTTCAATTCCTTTTTGTACTCTATGCCCTTGTTAACTAATGCAAGCATCCATTGAGCGATTATGGCATTGGAAACCTGCCCGTCCTGAATTTTGCCAGACAGAATGTATTTGAGAGGGGTGTGTGTGGTCTGGACTATGACTTTTGCACCACCGATGATAAATTCCCAATGGGTGAGACTCCATACCAGAGCCAAGCAAACTTTCTCACAGGGGGTAAATTTCATTTCCACTGGAGAAAGGTTTTTAGATGCATAGGCAATGACTCTCTGTGTCCCATTTTGCAACTGTGTAAGGGTGGCCCCAATACTCTTTTCTGCTGTAGCTAATTGAATGTAAAAAGGCTGACTAGGGTCCAGGTGCGCGAGCGCAGGTGCGGAGGCAAGACTTTGTTTTAGGCTGGCAAATGCTTGCTGTTGTTCTGGTCCCCAATGCCACTGTGTCTGTTTCTTTAGGAGGGCATAAAGGGGTCTTGCTTTATCCGCAAATGACTCTATGAAGTCCCTTGAAAAATTAAAAGTTCCTAAGAGTGCACTTAGGGAGTGGATGTCTGTTGGGGCGGGCAGTTTGGCTATGGTCTCAAGCCTCTGCGTATCGGGAGTTCACCCCTCAGGTCCCAATACAAGTCCTAAGTACTTCACTTGCGTCTGAGCAAGCTGTGCCTTTTCTCTGCTAGCCTTAAAGCCTGTTTCCCTGATGAGGTTGAGGACTTCCCTGGTGATGTCCTGCACTTTTTCCAGAGTAGGGGCATGGATCAACACGTCATCAACATACGAAAGCACGTGATCTCGTGAGGATGGCTGCAAGCGGTCCCACATCTGGACTACATGCGCATGACAAATGGCTGGGCTTGAATGGAAGCCTTGTGGTGTTCGCATGAATGCATATTGTTGGCCCCGGAAAGTGAATGCAAATTTATACCAGCATGATTCATGTAGTCTCACGGAATGAAATGCGTTGGCCAAATCAACCACACTGTAATACCAGGAGCCAGCAGCAATGGCTGCTACAATTTCATTTATTTTGCCACAATGGGTGCGACTGGAGGGGTGATGGCATTCAAGGCTCTGAAGTCTACGGTCATCCGCCAGGTGACCCCGTCTGCTTTTAAAACGGGCCACAAGGGGGCGTTGCAGATAGACTGCATAGGTCTAATCACGTTCCATTTTAAAAGCCCTTCAATTGTTTTGGCTATGCCATTTTCGGCTTCTACTGGATATCTATATTGTCTTTGAGGCGGGGGATCATTTCCTTCGATGAGGACACATGCAGTCTTAACTGTGCCACACTCTGCTTTGTCTTTAATCCAAACTTCTGGAAACTCTTGGACCCAAGGGTCCGTGCTCACATTACTCACAGGTAGTGGGGCCTTCAGGGCTGCGCACCTATGGACAGCATTGATGAAGTCAGGGCCCCCGGGAATTTTCCACAAGAGACCATTGGCTAGATCAATGGTTATGCCATGGTCGCAAAAGAAATTAGCACCTAAAATTCCGTCGTCTTCTCCGCAGTTGTCGCAGGCAAGCACCGTAGTGGAAAAGTTTCCCACTGTTATGGGGATGTCCTTCCACACTTTAGCAGTGTGATTGCCTCCAGCAAAGCCTTGGAGGGAAATGGTATCCTTAGCTGGCTGTCCTTCTTTAGCTAGGGTTGGGTGTAGCACAGTAGTGGAAGCACCCGTGTCTACCAGTAAGGTTGCAGGCTTTTTTTTCCCCCTGGAGCCCCAATGCCTGCGGAAACCATCGGTCTTCCCCATGTGTCTGACCTAAGTGTAGTCACTACTCCTTGGGGAAGAGCGCGGGGCTCCGGGCACCCCTAGTGGAAGGGATTTGGCTGCACGCTAGTGACTTCCCGGGTTACTGCGGGAGCCATAGGCGGGTTATTTTGCGCGTCACTGTCTGCGAGGGCTATAAGGAGCATAGCATCAGGCTGTCCGTCAAATTGGTCCATGTCAAACCCTCTGTTTCTTAGAGACATCCACAGATGCCAACGAAGTGCGTCTGTGCTTTGCCCCCCCCTTGATGCCAGGCTTGCTGGGGTCCAGTAGGACCTGGGGGTGGCTGGGGGTTTTGCCCTTGTGTAAACTGTGGCTGCTGTGCATACACTGTTGCCAGTCCGGCTGGTTGCTGTGGGAAATTATTCTGTGGCATTGGTGGGGCAGAGGGCTGGGGAGGCTGCCACTGCACTTGTGCAGGAGCCTGGTTATTATGGTAACCCCCTCGGTTTTTTCCTCTGTAGCCGCCTTTGCTTCTGCTGTTATATTTTCCCTCATATCTGTTTCCATTGTACTTGCTCCCAGTAAAGTTCTGGGGAGGCACTGCATTATATTGCTGAGTGGGCTGAGGTTGGGCTACAGTATTCTGTGCATTTTGTGGCTGCGCCACATTATACCTTGAATGCGGGCCATTGTTTGTGTATGTAATTGTCTGTATTGGTTCCTCTTCATCTTTATACCTGTCCCTGTATTTCCTAGGAGCCTTAGTGGGTTTCACAGCACCCGTGCTGCGCAGCAATGTGGCTACTCTTCTGATTTTAATTAGTAATTGGTCCCATTCCATGTCTGTTGGGGCTTCCACATTTAAAGCTAGCTGTGTCTGGGCGTTAAAGCCTCTGATAAGAGCATCCTTGAAAGTTATATCATTATAGTCTGGGTAATCCTCGTCGTCCAGATCTACCTTTTCAGCTAACACTCCCAGAAGCTGTTTCCTAATTAAATAAACTTCAGGGTCTTCATTGCTCCCTTGCTGTTCTAACACAAATGCAGCTTCCAGTGATCTGTCTGGGTTTAGATATTCCATGACTCCTCTCATCCAAGTGTACTGGTCCTCATCATTTAATGCCTTGGCTGAAATAGCTGAATTAATGGCTGCTAAATCAGATCCTGTGGCACATCTCCTTGCTATTGCAGAGAGGTCCTCTCCGTTTAAGCTACCATAGGCAGTGCTGACTGATGTGAGCCAGGCTACGACGTTGTCCCTAGTAAGGGGGCCGACCTGCTCAGCAATTGCTTTGACCTCTTGCGGAGTCCAAACTCTTGTTTCTGTAACAGATTTTACGGTTCTACGGTCTCCTGTTTTTATGGTCTGTTCCCTGGTGTAAACCGGATTTATTGGCTGTGTGTTTGTTGCTTTCACATGAGCCTCCAAAGAATGACCAGTAGGTTCACCCTCGGGCTCTGAAACCTCTGGGCCCTTAAGACCACCTGGGTGAATGGTGCAGATCACTGCCTCTTGAATCCCCAGCTTCTCTCTGAGAGTTCTTATTTCTTTCTGGCATGCCTCATGGTTGGCCTTGGCATATCGCTCCTTCGCCTGCTCAGCGAGGTAGCGAGCTGCCTTTTGTGCAGTGGCGAGGTCCTCAGAAATTCTGGTGACCTCTGTTTCTGCTTTCCTTGCTCTCTCTGTAGCCTGGCTGGCTGCATATTTAGCATCTTGGGCGGAATTAGAAAGCCCAGTTTTCTCTAACATGAGGTTCATTCTTTCTGTCCTCAAATGAACCATTTCCTCCTCATGCTGCTCATGCATAGCATCTATTTCGTTTTGGTGCTCTTCCTTAAGAGTACAGATTTCGGCTTTAGCTGCTGTTAACTCAGCCTCTCTCTGCTCTAAGTCTTTCTTTAGTAATAGATTGGCAGCCATGGACTCCTGTAAGGCTAAAAGAAGTGCCCATGCCCCAGCTCGATCTTTTGCGGCTGTGGTTCGGTGTTTCTTGTCACAAAAGGCTTGAAATGCTTCCCGGGCGGCCTGGAGGGGATCCTCCATCTTAAATGCCTCTGGTGCCCACGGATTAAGGCCTTTCTTTGTCACCCATTTTTCTAGGCGAGGCAAGTCCTCGATGGTGCGGAACTTGGGTGCTTCAGTGGAAGTTGCGTCCTCCATTTTATAAGTTGTTATTTTAAGCTGGCTACTCTCTCCTCCTACTATTTCTGCTCGCGGGCGAGGTGAGCTTAGCTCTTTAGGCCTCGTGGTCCGTGAGTGACGGTTTTTGAAGGCTAGAATTCACTCCCCTGCCTGGATTACCGAAAACCCTTAAATTTGAGGTTTTTTAAGGCTAGACTTCTGTCCCTGCCGGGTTTTTCCCTCAATAACCCTTTCTATCTGGTTTTTCTAGGCTAGACCTCTGTCCCCGCCGGGCTTACCATTAACCCTTTTAATTCGGAGTTTTGAGCGTGGGCTTGGCCTGGGCCTCACGTCCCTTGCCAGATTACTCCTTTAAACCAGTCTATTGGGGTTTTTGGATACTCTATCCACCGGGATAACCTCCTACTAACCCGGGAAGGTTTCAGGGCAACCTACAACACCTGGATCCTTGAGACAATATGCCTCAGTGAGCGGACCTCTCAACTCACTTTTAACTTTAAGCACTCTGCTAGCTAGTCAAAGCAAAAGGCTTCCAGAGACTCTGGAGGAAGGTGGAACCTTGGCTTGGTTCTGCTTATTTCTCAGTGGGGCAATGGCATGTAGTGTTTTGTGGTGTGGTGCGCTTCCTGACACCCTACACTATCGTTCTCAGTTCCCAGCCCACAAAATAGACTGAAAGTTGGCTCGAGATAGCCTTGGGGCTTCATGTGGGAGACCCCTTGCGTTCGGAGCACCACTGGTCACTGGCTAATCCTAGCAGTCGGGTCCGGGGCAGCTGATCTCCATGACTCTTGAGTGCTTAGGGCACAGAGTCTCACATTGAAGGTAGGGAAATGGGTGAAGCCTCCCAAATAGAATGCTCACTAGAGCCAAGCATACAAGAACTTTCTTTCACACGTGTACTGAGTGCACTTTGCTGAGCTTACTCGCTCTTCATGGGAAAGGCGTGGCAGTTTCTCCTCTACATCTGGTTGAATGAATGAGACACGCGTCGACTCTCGTGTTCATTCAGACAAGCAGGACCATCCCAGCGGTGCCTCCACTTCTGTTAGCCGAAATGCTCTGATCTATAATTAATAGAGCATTTGGGACAGTTTTTAATATTGGGATTCTTTGGTCTGTGTATACGAAGGATGGGCTGCCACACTATTTCCCAGTAAAGAGGCGAGAGACAGGAGTAAAATAAATCTTTTGTTTACTGTGTAATAATATTCAGCAGAACACATACAATCACACACACACTGGCATACAAGAGACTAAATAAAAGCAGGCAAGGAATAAATAGCACATTTGCATGAGCAGGTATTGATGAGGGCAATAATTACCTCTGATGTGCAGCTCCTGGAATCTTCCAGAGGGAGGTAAAGGGGCGGGAAAGAATATGGAAAGAAAATGGGGAGCACGCGTATTAGGCCGGCTAAGCACACGTGTGTTACTCCAGCTGCAGACTGGAGCCTTAAAGCGAGGTAGGGGTTGGGGAGAGTAAGCTGGACGTAAGAGGTAAAGCAGGTATAGAGAGGTCGTTGGTGGGGGGGGGTAGGCGAGGCAGAGAGAGAGCTCTGAGAAGCATGTGTGTGTTTTTAAAACCTCTCGAGCAATGGGCGGCTTAAATCTGAAGACACTCCCTGTTGGCTAGGGATTAGTTGTTTAGGGTCAATTTCAAATGCTAGTGGCTATCTTGACCAGTGGTCACCTGGGTGCTGGGAAGGGGGAAGTTGGAACAAAGAAGAATGGCTCTTCACTTGGATCCTCCATGAGGACCTTGTACTTTGGCACATAGGAGGGTTTAATCCCTTTATACTGGAGACAGCGAGTCTGGCCTGCATGCGAGAGTCTTTTGTTTGAGTGTAAACCTGTGACTGTAGTATGTGACACCCGGCAAGCAAGCTATGGGGACCCTCTGGAGTGGCTTTAACCAGCATCTCATAGTCTTTGGCTGGTTTCTGTGTTCCTCTCTGGGCTTTTCCCCATGGCGCTTTATTATACAGTTTCTTGGCTGGCACACCATCAGGTTCATAACAACATAAAAACAGTCCAGAAATAGCCTGATAAAAGGAGGCTGGGCTAACACAATTACTATCATATATATAAAATATTGGAAACAGTACAACAGGTATGTCAATACACATAGGTAGACAGTAGGGATGATATTACATCTAATGTGAAGTACTAAGATTAAAGTGAATTGTAAAACTAAGGGGTATGGTAAGTGTTATATTTATAATCTTGTGAGCCTTGCGTAATGAGGAAATATCCACAGGGCAAGGGATTTTACTCTAGACCACATTGGAGAAAAGAGAGAAATAGAAAAGGAGAGGAGTAGGGGATAAAGAGGAAGAGATTAGAGGAAAAGCAGTTGATGGCAAGACTGGTTTGGAGGAGCAAGATCTTGTGTAAGAATATGAGTGATGAAGGAAAGCTATTTCTCAGTGAAACTTGTTTTTCTGGGATAGATATCAGATTGGAGTAGTCAATGTGTAATTTTCTCCTTTAATAGATGGTCCCAGATCTTTAAATACCATTCTGTTAAGGAGGGCGATGAATGTGATTTCTAGTGTTTTGCTAATACCGTCTGAGCCGCTGTCAACAAGCTATGTATCAGTACCCATTCCTTCATTTGTAACTTCAATGTCTGCCTCCTGCCCACTAATTCTCCTTCAGGCTCATTTATACAACTAATATGAGGGGACTTTTTATCTGTTTCCCCCTTCATATTGCAGCACTCAGTGCTACCTGGCATTTTGTTCAGGACCCTAAGCAGAGGGTTTTTCAGGCACAGATGAGGACGGGGTTCCTTGACAAAATCTGGGAAGATCCATTTGGATGAATGGCTTCTGCTTACACATCATAGAATCCAACCCTATTCTGTAGTATCCACCATCAACAATGGCTTTGCTTTGAAACCTGTGCAAAACATAAGTAGAGTGGTGGTAGCACAAATGAGTCCAAATTGTCTTAATCCAAGCCACTGAGGGCCCACTGAGGCTCAAATTGAATAAGGCAGGTAAGTCTCCTGATTTTAATGACAAGAAATTATAAGATGCTGAAATCAAGAGCAGAAAGTTGAAGGAGTGTATGAGGACTATTTATCATTTTCCTTTCCTGTTATTTTACACAAAAATTGCTCTGTAAACTGTTATTGCTCTGTAAATTATTGAACAGATACAGAAATAGCTTAGGGGAGTGAATTTTGAGTGAATAGACAATAGGAAGGGCCAAAAACTCCCAACAGTCTTTCACACTGAAATGCATCATCCTGGAAATGGTTTTAGGGTTTTGGTTTTTTTAAGTTAAAATTCCCTGAAATGTATTAGACCCCAGACCTTTACCTGGTTTGTCCTACTTGAGTTGGGGTGTGTGTGTGTGTGTCTCATATGGCTCAATGTTCCTTTATAAAAAAAAGTCTTCTAACTAGAAAAGTAGCCAACAAGGGAACAAAACAGTTACCAAGTCTTGTTTGCTTTCTATGCAGAGAGTTTGTGTGTGTACATGTGTGTATAACTGTTCAAGTGAGCCTCTTTCTGCAATCTAACTTATGGGAATGTTATATTTCTTCTTGTTTTATTCTCCTCAGTGTCGTTTCCTATGTGATATGAACTTTCCCCTCAAAATACCTTGACTATGTTGTTATAGGAGCTACGGTGGCTCAAGTGGTTAAGACGCTGAACTGCAGGCTGTGGAAGGTCAGTAGTTCAGCAGTTCGAGACCCGGGTGCCGCATGACAGGGTGAGCTCCTGTCTCTAGTTCCAGCTCCTGCCAACCTAGCAGTTCGAAAGCAAGAAATTGCAAGTAGATAAATAGGTACCACTTCCGTGGGAAGGTAACAGCGTTCCGTGCACCTTGGTGTTTAGTCATGCCGGCCACATGACCACGGAAATGTCTTTGGACAGCGCTGGCTCTTCGGCTTTGAAACGGAGATGAGCACCGCAACCCTAGAGTCGGATTCGACTGGCTTTCGAGCAAGGGAACCTTTACCTTTACCTTTATGTTGTTATAATGAACTTTTTTTTTTGGCCCCCCGAAGGGGATTTTTTATTGCATTTTTAAAAAAAAACTACAGAAAAAGGGAAGGGTACTAAAACACACTACAAGGGGGGATAGAAAAGAAAATCCAAGGTGTGGTGATTGTATACAATGCTTACAAATATGGCATTAAGAAGAACTTTCAGTTGTTAATCTTGAAGGTGACAGTTAGATCAATCACTTATAGAAGCTCTACCTCATACAGACTGTTTGGAGTACACTTCTGAAATACACTTAAATTTCTTTTATGCAAACATCAGGCATTCTCATCATCTAAAAAACAATAGTTTCTGCCCATCTGGCTATTACATTCTGTCCATTAACCAACCATTACCTGCAATTCTCCCAACATCCAAAATTATTTAAGTGAAATTACTAAATACATCAAAATTAGGCTTGAATATCCTTCTTCTAAAAGCTCACTCTATTTATACTCTTATTAAAACAACAACAACAAAGAAAGAACATAGATAGGCATCAAGTAACATCCCCTTCACCTCTTCCATTTAAAATATTAGTCTAAGTTGATAAAATACATTTAAATTTCATTTGCACAATCATCATCAATCATCCATCTTTTCTTTTAGTAAATACGATTTATTATTGGATATATCACATGTTCATGCAATTTAAACATAACAATACATATCCATTTTTCTTTTTCCCCTCTCCCCCCCAAACAAGGCTTCCCGCACTGCTCCAACCCCATTAATGTCTCTTTTATTCTATTACAATTACTTCTAAACTTATTTTTTCTTACTAACGGTAACAATTCAAAAGTCTAATTCTCTTTCATTTTCTTCTTAATAACTATCAAAACAAATCAAACCACGTTTAATATCCCAGTTTTTCAACAAGTATTTTTGAAAGTCTTTCCAGTCTTCAAAAAAGTTTCATCTTCTTCGTTGTTTAACTTTCTTGTTAATTTGTCCATTTCTGCCATAAACAACGTCTTTTTAATCCATTCCCATGTTTCAGGTACTTTATCTTGTTTCCAACATTGAGCAAAAGTCAGTCTAGCTGCTGTGATCAAGTACCATAGTAGTGTTCTCTTGGCTACATTTATTTCTTCCATTTTAAGACCTAACAATAACATCTGTGGGTCTTTCTTAAAAGTACATTTCAAAATTTTTTGTATCTCATTGTGGATCTCAGTCCAATACTTTACTGCTTTATCACATGTCCACCACATATGGTAAAAAGACCCTTCATGTTTCTTGCATTTCCAACATTTGTTAGACATACTTTCATTTATAATAGCAATTTTTTTAGGCGTCATATACCATCTGTACATCATTTTATAACAATTCTCTTTAACATTTACACAAGTTGAAATTTTCATTGACTTTTCCCACAAATATTCCCAAGATGTCATTAATATCTCATTATTAACATTTACAGCCCATTTTATCATTTGCTCTTTTACAGTTTCATCCTCAGTGTACCATTTCAATAAAACCTTGTACAGTTTAGAAATCATTTTTTTACCTTTCTCAAGCCATACAGTTTCAATTTCAGTGTTATTTTCTCTAAAACCATGTTCTCTTTTATCGGTCTTAAATAAGTCATAGATCTGTCTATATTTCAACCAATCATATTCAAATTCAACATCAAATCTATCTTTTAACACAAGGTTTTTCCCTTCTAATTTTAAAAGATTTTTGTAAGGTAGCCAATCTAACCCTTGATTTCTTGAATGTGGGTTAATCACTTCAGCTGGTACTATCCAAAGTGGTCTTTCTTCTGAGAAGAATTTTCTGTATCTCATCCATGTCTCGAACAGTGATTGTCTTACAAAGTGGTGTTTAAAAAATTTGTCCATTTTTACTTTTCCATACCATAAATATGCATGCCATCCAAATTTGTTATCATGCCCTTCTAAAGCCAATAACTTCTTATTCTCAAGATTAATCCACTGTTCCAACCATGTTAAACAGACGGCATCATAATACAGTCTTAAATTTGGTAGTTGTAGGCCTCCTCTCTCTCTTGCATCGCATAAAATTTTCATTTTGATCCTTGGCTTTCTTCCTGCCCATACAAATTTGGATAGTTCTTTCTGCCACGAATCCAGTACTTTCCTTTATTTTAGTATTGGAATGGTCTGAAATAAAAACATCAAACGCAGTAAGATATTCATTTTTACGGTTGCGATTCTTCCCATCAATGATAAATTCAAAGTGTCCCATTTCTTCATATCTTGCTGAATCCTGTGCCACACCTTTTCATAATTGTTTTTAAACAGGTCAATATTTTTCATGGTTAATTCAATTCCTAGATATTTAGTCTTTGTAACTACTTCACATTGAATTTTCTCTTGAAGTTCTGTTTGTCTTTGCTTCGTCATATTTTTACACATCACCTTAGTTTTATTTTTATTAACGTAAAAACCCGCAACTGAGCCAAATTCTTCAATTTTCTCCATCAGATGTGGTATTTTCTCAATAGGATCCTGAATCATAAACATCACATCATCTGCAAATGCCCTGTAATTATATACAAATCCTTTCGCTGTAAGTCCTTCAATACTATTATCTTTTCTTATCGCTGTCAGTAATATTTCCAATATCCAAATAAACAGCAACGGGGATAACGGGCAGCCTTGACGTGTTCCCTTTTGGACTTGGAAGAAATCCGTCCTTTCTTTATTTATATTCAAAGCCGCTTTTTGTTCTGAATATATTGCCACAATCATGTTTAAAAAAAACTGTCCAATATCCATTTTTTCAATAACTTGCAGCATAAACTCCCAATTTAAATTGTCAAAAGCTTTTTCCGCATCTAGGAAGAGGAATCCAACTTCTTTTTCTGGATGTTTGTCATAGTATTCAATTGCGTCGATCAAATCATCCATCTTTTCTATGTGAACCCTTCACCCCTATTTTATCCATACCTCCCCCCCTTAACCAAAGGCATTATCTGCAAAAATTCTTCGCTGGAGAATCTTCTTCTCTCGATCTTCTTCAGCTCACAGTCCATATTATTGTGTTAGGAGATGTACCTTTGAAAATGCTTTTATTTGTTATTTTCTGACCTGCACACACACCAGAATGGTGCTAGCAAGCGTCTTTGCATTGGGAGAAATGTATGCTTTGTTGGATGTGACTCTCTGCACTAGGAAGGTACCACATAGCCTGTACTTTCATGTAAATGAAGTCACAGACACACACACCTTGCATACCTCTACCCATGAGACACTGGGAACAAGAAGCATCTCCATTAGCATCTCCATTATGTTTCTTTAGAAGGATGTAAAAACGACAGCCTGTCCACCATTGAGGAATCCATACCTCGCATGTAACCCACAGGATGCTTGGCATTTGCATGTGTTAAGACTGTTTCCTGTTCTGTCACTTGGGCCAAGCCAGAGTCATCTGCACATCTAAGGTTTCCATGCCAACCCATCTTTGCACCTTGACCAAATGCTCCTGTGTAGTAAGGTGTAGACTTTCAATATTGCCCCACCTTAGTAGGAGGGTACCCCACATCCTATAGCCAATAGGTATAGGGATGGGATGGACCAGAGATACCCCAAAGCCAGCCCCCAATACTAGCTGATAAAACGAGGCGCAACTTTTGTTCTTAGCCGCCTCCTGCCGCCCTCGTTGCCTTGGCCATCCCCCAACCTAAGAGTCTTCCTATAGGTAACTTTTGTGTGCTGTCTTGGAATCCGGACCAAGAGACCCTTTACAATTGTTGGCAGGATCCAACATTGTAAAGTGAGAGTTTCCCTTAGTTAGAAACAACTCTTGTACTCTTCACTGTGGAAGGTCGATCTACAGGACCAGATAAATATTATGAGCTTTTCCCCTGCCTAAATACTTCTAGCTTTTAAAACCCCAATATTGTGTTTCCATTTCTACTGTATCTAAAGGAACTTGTATGTACGTGTGAGTGAATCTGTTTTGTTTGCCTGTGTACTAAAAAGATATTATTCAGTAAAGAGAATCTTTGATTTAAACTTAAGAAACCTTGTCAAGTGTTCTCTTTGGGGAAACGGATTCTAGGGACAAAGTTAGCTTTCTCTGTATACATAGGCCAGCAACTCAAATAAGTTAGTCCGCCTACTGCGTAGATAAGCAGTTTGGCTAACAATTGATATCTTCTAAAAATCCGCTATCTCCTGAACAACTAACCCACGTATCTACCTTTCACCCAACATTTCATTAGCTCTGTCCCCCCCCCCTTAAAATGCCTAGTAACTTTATTTTTCTCTTGTCAAGGGAGGACGTAGCTGCCCCACTGCCCACCAGTCTTTCTCAGTAGTGTTTATTGTTCAGTTAAACTTTCATCTTCTTGAAGAGGATTCAGTTTTGTTTTAATTCTTTCAATGTAACAAGCGCCATTATCAGAGGGGTCTGTTTATATTGAACTTTAAAGGGGTTTGCTAGTGAATTGCCTAAACAGGGATCCTTCCATACCAAGAAAATGGTTTTCAAGAGGTATTAAGTACTCTTCAGGAGTAACTACTATATAATTACCATCCACATTCATCAGTTTTGAAATACAGAATTACAGTCCCCTGAATAGACTAATTCAATATCCTGTAGAGAAACACTCTTCTTTTCTTTGGCAGACTAGAATATTAAATGTGTTATGATTTGGAGTGAAAATGGTTTGCTGGTTACCTGAAGTCAATGTCTGTAGAGACATTTTATAAAGTTAACATCTTTTCTTTTTTTCTTTTAGCTACTCTGCAGGAAAAAAAGGTAACACTAATGGGAATTGCCATATGGAAGACTCCCCTGCTGTGATGAATACCTGATGTGCACTACATTTTTTCAGAAGCTGAGAGTGAGATCTGTGGAAGTCTTGCCAGAATGCAGTCCAACTGCTATGGAAGCAAACCTCATTGTTTCTTAAATATGTTGACAATAACTATTGTTAGCTATGATCACCCATTTTCTCATATTAGGCCTATTTTGCTCTACTATTAGGATAGTGTAAATTAACCGAAACAGATTGTAATTATGTTTTATCTGCTATAAAATCAGGGTCATCAGAAGTTTGATAGTGCATTCAAGAATGTGGTAAATGCTTATATACTGTGAAGTCTCTTCTTGACCTTTTGGCTAAGATCAAGTGTAGTGAAGTCACTGAAGTTCATAATATTCTGGTTCAGAATACCACCTGATGCTTTCCTTAAATAGGTCTCATGACCTCAAAAATTCATCTCTGGTTCAGATTAGAATATAAAACAAAGAAGAATGCCTACCTGTGTCTCTCTCACCATTCCTATAAACTAGGGTTGGCATGAACCGAACCACGAAGCAAAATTCATGATGAATTTTGCCCTGTTCATGGTTTGTGAACTAAAGTTCATGATGAGTCTACTCATGTTCCATGAACTTTTAAAGCAGTTGGTGGGGGTTGTTGATAGAGCAAAAGGCAGAGGTTTAAAGGGACTCAGAGTACCTTTAAACCCCTGCTTTCTGTTTCCCTTGAAAACGAAACAAAAAAGCCCCAAAACTGAGTGGCAGGAAGCAGCATGCTTCCCACTGCTCAGCTATTTTGACTGTCTTGTGCAGTCCCCTTAAAGTTCATAGAGAGTGCACAAGACAGCCTTAAAAACAGTTCCCTGCTGCTCAGCTGTTTTTTAGGCTTTCTGCAAACCTTGTTTAAAGGGACTGTGGTTCCTTTCAATAGGGCTTGCAGGGCCACAAACCATGAACCAGTTTGGTTCATGAACAAACCTCCTGAACAAACCTCCCAAACCATGAACTGACATGAACTGCATTTCTGCCAGTTTGTACCCATTCCTACTATTAACTGACTGTTGGTGAAACTTGTTATAGATGTCCCAGTACAAGCCCACCTTCCCTGATACAGCAGCATTCCAGTTATGAGACATGTGGATTAGAATGTAAGAACATAAGAAAAGCCCTGCTGGATCAGACCAGTGGTCTGTCTTTTCCAGCATCTTGTTTAAACAGTGACCAACCACGTCCTCTGGAGATCCAGCAACAAGGCATAGAGGCCAAGGCCTTCCCCTGATGCTTCCTGCTAGCACTGGGCTTCAGAGGTTTACTGCCTCTGAATATGGAGGCCATGACTAATATACTATCCTTCATGAACCTAACTTCCTTTTAAAGTTGTCTATGCCTGTGGCCATCACTACATCCTCTGACAGCAAATTCCACATTTTAATCACTCTCAGTGTCAGGGCCATAGTGAGTGGGGGAGCACATGGTTCAGCACCTTCTAGCATATCTGCAGTACCCTCACCCCAATCCTCTACCCCACACTCATGGGGAGGATGGGCGCCTTATGGAGAAGATGATAGGAAGATAGGGCTCTTTTGTAGCAGGAACTCCTTTGCATATTAGGCGACACACCCCTAATGTAGCCAATCCTCCAAGAGCTTACAGAGCTCTTCTTAAAGGGGCTGCTGTAAGCTCTTGGAGGACTGGCTACATTAGGGGTGTGTCACTTTATATGGAAAGGAGTTCCTGCTACAAAAAGAGCCCTGTACGAAGCTTTTCTCCTTCATCTGAATCACTGAAAGTGTTAAACTGAGTGAGCTGCTTCCTAGAGAGGCTGAGAAAGGTAGGGAAGAGGAAATGTTCTTGGGGGGAGGAGGCTTTGCTATTAAAATTGCCAAAGAGAAAAGGGCCAAGTAAGTCACTGAGGGGGTAATCAGCTTTTTGGTCCTGAAAGGCAGAAATGTGGCTATCAAGTGTTTTTGAAGGGGAGCTTGTATCGCACAGTTTTAAAACACAATAACTTGAGCTCTTTGTGACAAAACTGGGAAGTGGAGGGCTGCAGTTCCAAGTTTCAGGAGCTGCATAGAAGAGGCCCCAACTACTTCCTGATGGAAGGTTCAGCTTATCCTTTTATTGGTGGAGTAAAACCTCCAGGCTTCAGCATTCCAACACCATTTGGCACCCCCCAAAAATCCTGGCTATGGGGCTAAAATGTACTGGAAGTGGCAGCTCAGCATAGTGTTTCAATCAGCTCTTTATTAGGTTGCATCAGAATAAGCCTGCAGAGGCTGGCTGCAAGCCGCCTTTTGTTCCTAACCTCCCCACACCCAAACCACACCCAGCACACACCCCAAACACTGTTATAGGCTCTATTTACAAGTCCATAGTCCAGATTGGGCTACTTAGAATCCGGGCTAGCCCATTGGTGCGCCCTTTGGATCCACAGTCTCTATTGTTCTCTCGAACGAAGCTCTGGCCCTTTTCAGACTGCATGGTCAGCCATGTGGTGGTAGGCATCTATTCTCAATACATTACACCCCTCCCCCCATAGTTTGAACACACCCACACACAAAGTCTTGTCGGTAACCTGGGTGTCTGCAGTCCCTAGTCGACCTCTGCAGTTCTTGGGCAGGGTTGCTCATTTGCACATTGGCTGGTTCTATCCTTGCTGGGGAAACCGGGGTGGATGCTGGAGCTGAGGTGACCTGCGGAAAAGGTCTTGCAGCAGCCGTGTTGGCTGGAGTCTGCTCGGGCTCTGCCTCCGGAGTGGTGGTCTCGCTGCTGGGCTTGACTGTGTCACTAACTGGCTCCCTGATGCCATCTCCGTCTACCATTGGTTCCAGTGGTGTTACTTGGTGGTGGATCTGGTCCACATGCCTGTGAAGCCTTTGGCTGTCTTTGGTAGATACCTCATACGATAGGGGTCCCTTCATGCAAATGACTTATGCTGGTATCTGTGATGGGCCCCGGGCGAAATTGCAAACATAGACTGGGTCTTCTGGGAAGAAGCCCCATGGAGCCTCTTGTTCTGACCCATGTACTTGCTCTGGGGCCCGGTTGGGGTGTAGCCTGTCGAGGCGGGTGGATAACCAGCAACCCGTAAGGATTTCTGTGGGGCTCCTGCCGGTGGCGGTGTGCGGGGTGCTCCTATTCCCAAACAGGAATGCTGAGAGCCAGTAGTCCCAATCTCCCTGCACGATGCATCGCAGGGCTTCTTTGGTGGTCCTCACCATTCATTCTGCCTGTCCATTCAGGGCTGGTTGAAAAGGTGCTGAATGAATGTGCTGGATTCCATAGTGGGTCATGAATTCTGCAAACTCTGCAGACGTGACGGCTGCCTCGTAGTCGAAGACCAGGACATCCGGGATTCCGTGGGTGCAGAGAACCTTCCAGAGGGACTTTATTGTGGCCCTTGATGAGGTGGACGCCACTGGGAGGACCTCGAGCCATTTGGAAAAGGAATCGACCACTAGGAAGAAAATCTGTCCCTGGAATGGGCCAGCGAAGTCCAAGTGCCAGCGGGCCCAGGGTTTGCCAGATGATTCCCACTTGCTTTCGGGAGATCCGGGGGGATTGGGTCGGGTCTCTTGGCATGTCTGGCACCGGTTGACAAGGTCCTTTATCTCTTTATCCAACCAAGGCCACCAGATGTAACTGCATGCTGAGGCTTTCATTCACACAATTCCTGGGTGGGTTTCATGTAGCGCAGCTAGTGTGCATTTGCGCAGGGGCTTGGAGACTATAACTCAGCTGCCTCACAAGAGACATCCCCTGTGCATGGATAGTTCATCTTTGCGGGAGGCAAATGCCGTGAATTCAGAGCCCACTTTCTCGCTGGGGCATCCCCTCCCCACCCAGTCGAGCACACGGGCGAGTACCCGGTCTCAGCTTGTGAACCGGGCTACCTCCACGACCTGGATGGGGCAGTCAGGCAAGTAATCGATGCGGAGGACATGATGAACAGGAGCGGGATCTGGGGTGATCTCTGGAAGCGGAAGGCGGCTGAGGGCATCTGCATGCCCTATAGCATTCCCTGGACGGTATCACAAGTCATATCTGTAGCCCGCCAGAAATATAAACCACTGCAGAACCCAGGGAGACATCATCTGGGGCGTTTGGCAGTCTGGGGCAAGGAGACCCAGCAGTGGCTTGTGGTTGGTGATGATGGTGAAGGGGCGGCTGTAGAGGTAGTGCTGAAATTTCTTCACCCCGGCCACGATCGCCATTGCCTCTTTATCAACTTGAGCATAATTATGCTCGGTTGCTGACAAGGTCCTTGAATAGTAGGCCACTGGCACCTCAAGGCTGGCCAGCAGCTGGTGATCCAACACCGCTTCCATGCCATAGGGCAATGCGTCACAGGCAAGAACCACGGGGAGGGACTCGTCGAAGTGTGCGAGCATGGAGTTGGACACCAACAAGTCCTTAACTGCCTTGAAAGCAGAGGTATTTCGTGGACCTCAGGACCAAGTAGCCACCTTATCCAGCAAATGGTGAAGGGGCTCAGCTACTGCCACTTTGTGTGGCCAGAACAAGTGATAAAAATTGAGCAGGCCTAAGAATGCCTGTAACTTAGATTTTGACCAGGGAGTTGGGGCTTCCACTATGGCTTTTATTTTGTCTTTAGTCGGATGAATGCCAGAAGCATCAATCCAGAATCCCAGGAACTCCACACTGGAGACTCCGAGGATACATTTCTCATGTTTCACTTTTAGCCCTGCCTCGCTGAAACGCTGGAGCACTGACTGTAGATGCTCCATGAAGAGGTTCTCCGATGGCACCGAGATCAGAATGTCATTGAAAAACAGGACAACTCTGGGAAGACCTTTAAGAAGGAAGTCCATTAATTGTTGGAAAATCCCTGGCACTACGCTCACCCCAAACTGTAGCCGCTACACCTTAAATGCTCCCCTGTGAGTCACTATTGTTTGCACCTTGGCCAACTGCTCATCTACAGGCAGTTGCTGATAAGCCTGCATGAGATCCAGCTTGCCAAGGCTGTGAGGACATGGCTGACCACCGGCATGGGGTACGCATGGTCTTGGAGCACTTTGTTTATTGTGCATTTGTAGTCCGCACAGATTCTAATGTCCCTATTGGGTTTCACAGGTATCACGATCGGGGTCTCCCACCTAGCGTGGGAGACTGGCTCCAAAACCCTTTGGTCAACCAGGCAGTCCAACTCAGCCTCTATTTTTGGGTGGAGAGTAAACGGGGGCATACAGTGCTTTATCCGAATGGGGTGCACCGTGGGGTCAAGGTTGAAAGATACTGGTGGGCTGGTGTAGCACCTGAGCAACCCATCAAAACCCCCAGGAAATTCTTGGCAGATGTCACTGAAGTCTCTGAGCCCCAGTTGATTAATGCCCATCACCGCTAGGCCCAGCGCCTTGAACCAAGACAGTCCCAGGAGGCTGGTGAGAGGGGCCTTCACCACAACCAGTTCCAAGAGGCCATCAAAAGCCTTGTATTGTACATGGAACTGGCCTACCCCCTTAATTGCTACGAGGTTCTTTTGGAAGTCCCATAGACGGAGGTCCATGGATCTATTCCTAGACTCTATCTTGTGGAACATAACAAAGCAAAAGACTCCCCCCCCCAAAATGCTCAATGGACTGAAATGCTCAATTTGAGCAAGACCTGAATCGTTTAAATCTGCACATTCTGGTGGAAGGTGGTGGGGATGTATGCTACACATGAACATACATGAAGCTGTCTTGTACTGAATCAGGCCCCTGGTCCATCAAAGGTTTAGTATTGTCTACTCAAGCTGAATGCAGCTCCCCAGGATCTCAGGCAGGCAGAGGTCTTTCACACCACCTACTGCTAGATCCAGTAACTGGACTGAACTTGGGACCTCCTGCATGCTAAGCAGATGTTCTACCACTGAGCCAGAACCCAGATAATCTCCTGCATGGGAATGTCTCACGACCTGATCCCTTTCAGACTTGCCTCTTGAAGGGGGTATAGTCCACTGGACTAATGCCTGGGTGTCAGTATCAATCCGTGGCCAGAGTATACATTCCTCTTATGATTATTACGAATGGGGGGAAAGTTTGAGGGCAGATATCTGTATTTGAAGAAGTGTGCTTGCACACAAAAGCTTATAAAATGCCTGTTGTTAAGATAGTCTTCTGTATTTCAACAACCTGTGTGTTTGTGCATGCATGAGCAGATCATCTGTGTTCATGGTGCATTTGCCCCTGGATCCCTGTCACTGAGGGCTGTGCCACCTAGTGTCTCTAATTGTGGTCCTTTGCTTTTTTTGCTATTGGTGTAAATGACAACTATTCATTTCCAACAAAGCTGCAGTCCAGTGGCACCTTTAAGACCAACAGAGTTTAATTCTGAGTATAAGCTTTTGTGTGCATGCATGACCAACACGGCTACTTACCTGAATCTATATTCATTTTTATATGAATAAGGTAAAAAAAAAAAGTGCTTGAGGAGATCATTGGTATGGAGTCTCTCTCAGCCTTTCCCCCAGTGACTGTATATTTCCTGGAATAAGCCCTGCTTTATCACACTGGAGTGTGGTGGAATGTTACAG
Source organism: Gekko gecko (assembly GCA_029375565.1). NCBI lineage: Eukaryota > Metazoa > Chordata > Lepidosauria > Squamata > Gekkonidae > Gekko > Gekko gecko. The sequence goes on from JAPDNY010000007.1 coordinate 101,475,528, forward strand.
CTATTTAATGGAAACATTAAAGAGATTTAAATTTCAACATCACAATTAATAGGATTTTTCAAAATGCTTTGTGATTTGTGTTTTTCTATTTGAGAGAGAAAATCAGAGTTTGTATTACTTGTTCTCACAATTAAAAAAAAAGCAATTTCAAATTTTGTGTTTTTCATTCTTCCTAAAATGAATTTATGTTTGAAAATTGGTGGGCGCATTGGGGGGGGGCAGAAGGTAGCCTTGCCTAATGTGCAAAAAGCCTGGCACCAGCCCTGAGCATGGGGGAAGAGGGTGCCTGGGACAGAAATGGGAAAAGCTAGATAGGTGGGTGGGAAAGAGACAAGGAAAGGGGAGAGACTGTTGCAGGGGAGGGGAGGGAAGGGGGGTGGGGAGGCAAGAAAATGGCAAGTAGATGGATGGAAGAGAAGCAAACAGAGAGGCCACAGGCACTGCCAGTATGGGTCGAAAAGGAAAAGCAGGAGGAAGAGAGGTAATGGGGAAATTAAATTACACCATGAGTTCTCATGGGGCTTCCAGTTTTAATATTTTCTTTGAATGTTTGTAGAATCTAAGTCCAAAACTGAATTTAGGGATGCTGAAACAGACATATGATCAGTTTGATAACCATTCTAAGTATGGGTATTCTGATACCTGCTGGTTTTGCCCACCATCTGTTCATCAGAGTGTTTGCTGTTTGCTATTCATCAGCAGTTCAAGACAGTTAGTCAGATTATCTTTCAAGTATTCAAACGGTATAGAGCAATCAACAGTATTTCACACATGCACATTCTCATGTGCAGGCTGCTTGGAAACCAATGGTATAAGTAAACAGTGGACTAATCAGTAAACCAGCAATTATAAGTACTTTTAAGTATTACCATTTGGTATTAGACTAAGTTATCAACATTGTTTTCCATGTGTGTATTTTTACACAGTTTTATGTGAGGTGTACTTCTCCCATCACATCATTTAATGACTGGAGCTGATCCATGACCCAGTAGGCTCAGTCTCACTGTGCCACCACCCTGCCCATGGGGCCTTGCAGTGAGGACACACCAACTCAAAGCTTATCAGCTGCTGTTCTTTATAAAATATATATCACTGGTACCTGGCATTACATATTATATCACACATGGCCCAGCTCAACAAAGTAACATTTATGTCAAATCTGGCCCTCAAAACAAATGAATTTGACATCTCTGTTATTCAGTTCTTTTAAATATGGGGGTCAAGAGGCCTAACAAACAGCCTTATAGGTGCTTTAGAAATGCCATTATGTCAGTACAATAATATTTTTTTTGTTTGAGCCTGAACATTTAGGGTTCTGTGTGGAACTGAGTTGTCATACCTAATAGAATCTGACTATATGAAAAAAATCTGGAAAAAAATGTTCTAGAAAGATAGAAAATAATTCTCAAACTTCAATATAGTATTGAAAGTGTGGATGATATCCTAGTCATCATAAATGACTGTGTACTGGAGCAGTTTGTCATCGAGCCAACCAAAAGGGTAGTGAACTTAGACTTGGTTCTGAGTGGGGTTCAATACCCAGCGAAAGATGTAGAGATCATTGTATGCATTGAGACCAATTATCACAATGCATTGTTGTCAAAAGTGACTTCTAAATGCAGCTATTTCAGAGATGCAAGAAGTAAAGGGGGAAAAAAAACATTCAATTCTTTGAATACAATAACATTTTTCAATACAGAGGCATATACAAGTTTAACACACAACAGTTGCTGAGTTTATTCAGTTATAACATTTCAGTTGTCAATTTCTGGGTGCAGGGAATAGTATCAACCAAATTTTTATTATTGAAGTGAATTTTTGGTTTCCCCCCAGCCTTAGGAATCTCAAAGTATAACTGTGAACTCTTTCTGGAAATTCCAATTATTTAGCCAGCTTTCCCCAGAAACTATGCTCTGAGACAGCTACAGTCTCCTATTTAAAGTACTCACTAAAATTAGCTTGCTTTCCCTGAAAACCAGAATCTTAGGCAACACATTTTCCTATTTAATGCATTCACTGAAATTAGTTTGCTTTCTCCCCAAACCAGGCTTGGAGATCTATAAAGTCTCCTGAGACAGGATCTGTCAACCTAACACTATATAGACACAAACCCTATCTGACCAAACCAACAGCTTAACAGATTTTTTTTTTCTCTTTCACTCCCTCCTGCCACCTGCTTCCTTCAGCCTTCCATGGCTCCTGATTGGCTTTAAGCTTCTCTGCACATACACACACCAAACAGAAATAAAGGTGCTTGCTGATTGACAGGAAGGGACAGGACTTTTGCCCATCCACCATAGCACCTAAAAACATAATGTGCAAGGCATCCTGCAAATCCATCCCATTACTACATAGCATGATGGTAAGTCTAGATTGGTTAGTTTAATGGAAAGAAGTATACAGCACTGTCTGTAAGAAATATGGCACCCTAGAGTGCTTTCACAAAGAAAGTGGCTTTCTGGTTTGTACAGAGATATAAGCCATTTTTTAAAAACAATCAGTAAGGCAATGCAACCTCTGCATTGTGAGACATTTGTGACTGTCCACAGATTTGCCGTCAAGTAATCCCATTATTGTAGCTGAAAGTTTCCAGGAATCATGGCATCTGATTTTACTCTATTTTTCACATGATTATTTTAAAAGGTTTCTAGGGAGCAGTTTCCCTGTAATGCTTTTTCTCTGGTTTTTTGTTGGTGTCTAGGGACAGGGAATACTATTCTTGAAAATGCTGGAATTGCAAACAGCTTTTTCAAGATATTTCTCTTTCCTACCAGTTTGTTTTGAGTATCTGATTTATTTTAGTGGCAGCTACAAGCATGGACAGTTTCAAGAGGGAATTAGATAAACATATGGAGCAGAAGTCCATCAGTGGCTATTAGCCACAAGGTATAGATAGGAACTCTCAGTCTGTGGTAGATGATGCACTCTATTCTTGGTGCTGGGGGGGCAGCAGTGGGAGGGCTTCTAGTGTCCTGGCCCCACTGCTGGACCTCCTGATGGCACCCGGTATTTTTGGCCACTGTGTGACAGAGTGTTAGACTAGATGGGCCATTGGCCTGATTCAACATTGGTTTCTCTTATGTTCTTATGTTCTTATTTGATTGGCTACATCAGAAAATGTGGGAGGATTACAGATCCTTTACATAGATAAATCATATATACAAGAACCACATTTTTTATAATACTTCAAATCACTTATAAAGTCTGGTGAAAGGCTGAAGGCTCCTCAGGGCTGAAGAGACATGTTGGGTCACAAGCCTTGTTCTCTTATCTCCCATTTATGAGACTACTACTGGAGGCCTGCAGCTGACGGAGGAGGGTAAGGTGTCCAGGATGTGCCAAGAGGGCACCCATGATGCTGAAGATCAGGGGTCTTTTTTGGGGGGAGTGCACCAGAGCGCAGCTCCGGGAGCTCAGGAGCAAAGCCCCACACCCGGCTGGCTCCCAGGGAGTCTTTCAGGCAACCAAATGTCAATTTCAGCTCCATTATATCCTATGGGCCATTGAAGTCAATGGTGAAAACATAGGGTATATTCTGGGGGCTGGAGGGGAGGGGTTTGAGGGAGAGGCTCCAAACTCACAGGGTAGCTGATTGATCCTCTCCCCAAGATACCCACCAAGTTTCAAGAACATTGGACCAGGGGGTCCAAATCTATGGGCCCCCAAACAGGTTGCCCCATTCCCTCCATTGTTCTCTATGGTGGGGAAAAAGTAACATAGAATTGAACCCCCTGGTCCAATGTTCTTGAAACTTGGTGGGTATCTTGGGGAGAGGCTCAATCAGCTACCCTGTGAGTTTGGAGCCTCTCCCTCAAACCCTCCCCTCCAGCCCCCAGAATATATCCTATGTTTTCACCATTGACTTCAATGGCCCATAGGATAAAATGGGGCTGAATTGCCGCTAAATTTCTTTCATTCCCTCCTTTCCTTCTCTCTTTTTCCTCCTTCCCTCCTTCTTCTCTTCTCTCTTTCTTTCTTTCCCACATTCTTCTCTTCCCTTTCTTCCTCCTTTCCCTGTTTCCCTCCCCTTTCCTTCTCTTTTTTCCCCTCTTTCCTTCCTTCGTTCTTTCCCTCTTTCCTCCTTCTGTGGCTCAACTCTCATGAGAAGGAGTTTAAACTTTAAACCCCTTCTCTTAGCTCCCCCACCCAGATCAGCTGGGGAAGGGGAGGGGAGGCTTTTGAAGATGCCTTCCCCCCCTTTTGCTTCCCCTTCTGACATCACTTCCGGTGATGTCAGGGGGTGTGACATATGCTAATAGCCTAATAGCTCATTAGCATACCATATGCTAATGAGCTCCTGCAGCTGTTTTTCTATGAAAAGACCCCTGCTGAAGATTATCCATTAACTTACATGTATCAGGATTTAAATCCAAACTGGAGTGAGTTGAGATAGCTGTTTGGCACAGGACAGGATCTCAACTCTGGTAATTAAAATAGCTGTGCATATGACACAAATGAAAATTAGCATTATTTAAAAATAGAAATTAAGCTCCAGTTCTAAATTCTTTAGCTGGCCATCTTCAGCAAACAGCTGAGCTTGCACTATGGCTCTGTCTCTCTGACCTACTCATGTATAACACTTATGCAGCAGTGGTCTCAGTCAATCAGTTTAATTGCTGAGGACAAGAACAAGAAGCCCTGGTGACATCTTCAAGATGGAGGAAGCAAAATTACATGTTGCCTCAATTTCTAAGTAGTATTTGATCAGCCAAGCAATGTCATGTACCTACTGCACAGTTCATATGTAGTATTCAGTAACTCAGATAATATATATTGTACACTATCAACTCCAGGACTTCTTTTAGCTCTAGGCTAATTAGAAATTGCATAGCTTTCCCAACCCACCATAAATTCCACATTAAGCAGTCACTAAAGGTCAGTTGTCCCTAATAAATTGCTGCTCCTGGCATTCTTCTGTTTGGCAGAAATAGTTTCTGCTCTGGTTACAACTGGAAGTATTGTTTTCCATATGACCTTTCTCTAAAAGGTTTTTCTTAAATGACCCAGCATGTCAGCACACTCAAAGCATTTGTGAACAATAGGGAAATTAGAATTTTCTAAGTGATGGATGTTTAACAATTAGGGACCTTACAGAGCAGGTGGGGGTAACTGGAAATAAAAGTATAGCTACTCAAGAGAATAAATGGCTATGAGAGCTTTATTAATAAAACATGAGTAGGCCTGTGGTAAGGAGTGTGTGTGTGAGAGAGACTAAGGATAAAATGTTTTGGAAAAATAAACTTTAGAGGGAAAATACAAAAAGTGGTTCAATTAATAAAATGAATAGATATTCGAAAACAGAACACACACACTATGCATTTGTATGTGGATGGATGTTAGGCAGAAAAATTTGAAAGCAGAGTAATTTGAAGTTGTTTCTCTCTATAGTCCTATCTCTAAATCTTCCCATGAGGCCAAGAAGAATTTTAATCTATCAAGCTATAATGTGGCACTTTAGTTTCTGAGAAGAACATTGTCCATACTGCCTTCCTGGAGTAGGGGTCTGGGTTGCTTCACCATTGCAGGGCCCCTAGTAGGGTGAGACAGCTTTGGTACAGTTGGGATTGGGTCAGAGGGCATACTTAGGACCAGTGCAGGGTAGCTCAGAACAAGGAGGCGCAGCTGTAACTGAGCAAGTTAGCTGTTTCTTATTTTGGCCTCTGCTAAGTTGGGGAGGCAGACCCACTTGACAGGGAGGGGCTCATTCCTTAAAGGAGCTGGTCATAAACAGGGTTGCCAGCCTCCAGGTAGGGCCTGGAGACATCCCGCTGTCACAACTGATCTTCCGCTGACAGAGATCAGCTCCCCTGGAGAAAATGGCTGCTTTGAAGGGTAGACTCTATGGCATTGAACCATGCTGAGGCCCCTACCCTTCCCAAACCCCACCCTCTCCTGGAACCACCCCCAAAGTCTCCAGGTATTCTTTAACCAAGACCTGGCAACCTTAAGAAAACACTGGAAGGTGGACACTGGAACAATTGGTCATGGAGCCAACCAGAGAGGTAGTGATCTTGAACTTGGTTCTGAGCAGGTTTCAAGACCTGATGAGAGATGTAAAGGCTGTTGCACCAATTGAGAACAGTGACCACAAGGCTATTAAGTTCAGCATACAGGTCAATGGAAAGGTACCCTTAAATCCAAAACTGTAACATTTGATTTTAAAAGAGGGAACTATAAAAAAAAATGAGGGGAATAGTTAAAAGGAAGCTGAAAGGGAAACACAAGAGTGTCAAATCCCTAGAAGATTCTTGGAAGCTATTTATAACCACACTAACTGAAGCCCAGACAGAATGCATTCCACAGGTTAGGAAAGGCACTGGCAAGTCTAAAAGTACATTGCAGTTTTATTATTATGATCAGATACTACATTAGATCAGATCAGACTCTACATTAATACATGATATATGCATTAATTATGTAAACACAACTAAGCAATAAATACAGATAGGAACTTAGATGGATGAAATAGATTAAAATTAAATATATTTAACATTTCTTAAAAGAGGCAGTAATCTTCGGTCTGATTAGGCTGGCCATGGTGCAAAATCTTGCTACCTTGGCTGTAATATCATTACAGGAATCAGCTAAAAGGAGAGTGGAATAAAATTGGTTAGACCAAACAAAATCTGCACAGGTCCAAAGTACAAATGAGATGTGGCTTCCAGTTTGTACTTTGGACGCTGTGCAGATTTTGCTTTTGCTTTGGACACTGTGAAGATTGTGATTAATTTGACCCTAAAATATTGTTCTTGGACTTTTTCCCTTGTAAGCGTTTTTGTATGTTTCACTGACACTGAAGTAATTATCATATGCTTGTATTGATTATCATATTTAGAATATTAGAAATAATTATTGCAATGTATATATTGATTATAATATTGTTTGTTTTCACTGTTGTAGTGCTATATTTCACAGTGGATGTTCTTGTTTAATTGTTTCAAACACTGTGATTCCTCTGGGAATATAACCCTGGCAGATGCCAACGTATGCATTGCAAGTTGGAGCACAACTGCAACACTTGTTTCAGCCCCTAACCCAGGTTCTCACAGCAGGCTTTTAATGGAACCTGACCCTCCATTATCTCTAGCAGTAAAAAGAATGGAGGGTTGGGTGCGGCCAGGACCTCAGCTGCTGCCTCCACCAAACAGCCCTGAGGGCTCCAGTTTATTGAAAATGTCCCTATCAAAGACCCTGGTCTCTATACAGAAACTTTCACCTCTACTTGCACAATACTCCAACGCAGCTGCTACCAAATATCTATTTGATGGTTTTAGTGAAGGGGTTTGCATCCCTTTTACCAGCCGTCTATGGACTGAAGTAATCTTAAATCTGCCAAGGATTTTTTAGACATTGTGGCACATAAAATAGCTAAAGAATATGAGGCTGGCAGGATAGCAGGTCTACTTCTTACTTCCCCTCAGCCCAGTCTTAGGGTTTCCTCCCTTAAGGTGGTACTCCAAAAGGCCCAGGGAGTATTTCAAATGATACATCATCTGTCTCACCCGAAGGGGTCTTCCATAAATGGTGCTGGAGTATCTTACTACTATCACCACATCTGGGTTACCCATGGTGGGTTTGGCTCAGTATTCAATGGCATTTCCTTATGACAATTACCTCTTATACTTGACAACTCCCTGCAAGTCCATATAGATGTGTCGGGCAGTTTGGGGTTTGGAATCTTTATTGATGGTCACTGGTGTGCAAAATGCTGGTCCCCCACACTGGGCTGGGTCAGCTATCCTCAGGGACCTCACTTTCTAGGAATTTTTTTCCTATCCTGGCTATAGTTTACACATGGCAAGACTCATTCAAGAACAAATGTATACTTGCGGTTCCAGGTCCTACTTGGGATGCCGAGGTCGGCCCGCATTGTACCCACGCCCCCGCGCTAACTTCAAAATGAACTCATACAAACAGTTTCCTTTGGAAATTATGTGGATAAATTTGGCCACAACTTTTATTGGTTACAGCTGTAGAGCATTGGCACAGCATGGGTCCACCGGATCCGACCTATCGGCTGGCCGGCGTGCCAGCCGAGTTAACCGTTACCCAGCCAGCCAGCATGGGTAGAGAAGGCGGGAGGGCAGGTTGTCGGAGTTCACGTGGACGCTTGCCCCTATGTGAACTCCCCTGCCCTCTGGCTGTGAGGGTAAGCACTGTTATTCCGTGAGCTAGCCAGCTCCGTTCCGCCCTCACGCCAAGACCCTTAAGGGGTCCCCACTCCGAAATTGGCACGCAGGCTGAATTCCGCCAACGCCCTTACAGCTGTAGCCAGGCAAGCAGGCAATGACGGACTCCGTGCAACCAGATGTCCATACCCCAGGCCGATAGGTGCACGCCATCCGCTCGGTACATGGCCTCCATCTTGTGGGAGATGTCTGGGTGGCGAATCCAGATACCGCCTGCCGACTCGACTGCCCGGCCCAACCTGCCGGACACTTTCCGTCTCGCCACTTCCACCTTCTTGGGCTGATTCGCACCCCGCCACGACCTCCGTTCCAGCCAATCCGACCAGAAGAGGACAGTGCCGGGCAGGATCTCACGCACTGCGGCCAGGTCGGCCAGAACCTGGTGCTCGAGGGCCACCCCAGGGCACTCTGTCAAGTCGTTTCCCCCAAGCTGCAGCAGCAGTGCATCGGGAGGGTGGCGCCTCGCCTGGACGCGCCTCAACCATGGCAACAGGGACCTCCACCACATGCCCCGCTGTGCCATCCATGTAATGCGCACTGCACCTCCCAAGCCCAAGTCCTTTCCCCAGCCCGACGAGGACGCATACAAACCTGCCCAATGGACGATGCTGTGCCCAAAAATCCATACTGTCCTGTACCCTTGTCCTGGAACTGAGGAGTCAGAGAGATGGTCACAGGCTGGACTCCAGCTGTGGCCTGATGTAAGCCCTAAAGGCTGTGGATCGCCAACGGCCAATGGCCCGTATGCGTGCCTCCGGCAGGCCGATACCAGCGGCCGTGGTGGCTGCCCCGATCCTGAAGGAGTGAGGCCCAAATTCCTTGCCTGGTAAGCCCAAGGCCCCCAGTGCCGACCTGAAAACCCCTGTGAACTGATATCTTGTCAATGGGGCCCCGTCTCTATGGATAAGCAGCGGACCAACTCCCCTCGGTCTCATTGCTAAAAAGGCTCGGGTGATCTGCACTGGACACGGGCCGCCCGGTAGTGGCCCCAGATGGAGGCGCACCCCTTTTCCCTGCTGATCCGTCTTTGACCTCCGAATATACAAAGACATCCCCTTTGGCCCAAAGGAGACATCCCGTACCCGCAAGGGCATGTTGGTGAAGGAAATTCTGGAGCTAGCTACCAGTTCCCCTACCCTCAAGGCCCCAAAAAAGGCCAAGACGAATGCGGTCTCGAAGAGTGCAGCCTCATACTGGGACCAACACAGCGCTGGTAGCTCCCGCAACATCCCCCCCAACAACTCAAAGGTCACGGGCCGTCTACTATCTAGGGGCCATGTGGCTTGCCTCCGCCAGCCCTCGACCGCTCTACGAGCTTGGAATGAGTGGCATGGGTCCTCAAATCCCTCGGCCTTGCTAAAAAATGTGATGGCAGCCATGCGACCCCTGATGGTGCTGTGAGAGAACCCGCTGTCTTGAAGGCATGCCATGTAGCGAAGTACCCAGTCCCCCTCCACCGGCAAGGTCTGCAGACCCCCGCACCCCGCGGTAAAGTCAAAAAAGGCATCGATAGCCTTGGTATACATGGCCAGAGTGGAGGGGGCAAGGGACCCGTAGATGCCCCGCCTTATTGTACCTTCCCAAGTTCCCACAGCTCCTCCGGAAAGGGGTCTGAAACGCGGTTGGCTCCTGGCGCCAGGATCCGGAAGCGTTCCTCCTGTTGGCGAGACAAAGCGTCCACTATGCTATTATCCACGCCTGGCACGTGCCGTGCAGAAAAAGTAATGTTATCGGCCAGGCAGGCCAAAACCAGGCGGCGAACCAACCGCATCACCCGGTCAGACTTCGAAGTTTGCTTGTTCACCACCCGCACCACCGCCTGGTTGTCGCACCAGAAGCGCACCCGTTTGTCCCTAAAGCAATCTTTCCAAATGATCACTGCCACCAGTATTGGGAAAAGCTCCAAGAAGGTGAGGTCTTTAAGCACTGCGGTGCCCTCCCATTCCTTGGGCCAGGGTTGTGCGCACCACTTCCCGTTGTAGTAAACACCGAACCCCGCGCTGCCGGCTGCATCAGAATGGATCTGGATGGTATCCTGCAAGTCCATCGGGTGCTGCCAAATGGTAACCCCATTGTATCCCGCCAGGAACCGGAGCCACACTCCTAAATCCTCCTTCATGCCCTTGGTCACCCACACCCGGTGATGAGGTGCCCTGACCCCGGCCGTCGCTCTGGCCAGCCTCGCGCAGAAAGCCCTGCCGGGCGAAACAACCCGGCAAGCAAAGTTCAAGTGTCCCACCAGTGACTGCAGTTCCTTCAATGTGCACTTCGGCCGAACCCTAACTAAAGAAAGGAGAGCCCGGAGGGCCAAGAGTTTGTCCTCCGGCAACCTGGATGCCCCAGCTACAGAGTCTAATTGGATACCCAGGTAAGTTAGACTAGTCGCCGGCCCTTCGGTCTTGTCCACCGCCAATGGGACACCAAGCTCTTCGGCAAGCTCCTGAAATGCCCGTAGGGACCCGGCACAAGTCTCGTCGTCCCCCGGGCCGACGAAAAAGAAGTCATCCAAGTAATGAGTAATCCCCGCGGACCCAGTCCTCGACTTCGCTGCCCACTCGAGAAAGGTACTGAATGTCTCAAATGCTGCGCAGGCCACTGCGCAACCCATGGGCATGGCCTTGTCAACATACCGTGCCCCTTGGAACTTAAAACCCAGCAATGAAAAGGAGTCGGGGCTTACCGGGAGCAGCCGGAATGCTGACTGAATATCACACTTGGCCATGAGTGCTCCCCGCCCACAAGCCCTGACTAGCCCAACCGCGTGATCAAAGGAAGCGTATTTGACTGAGCAGAGCTCGGGGGGATACTGTCATTCACCGAAGATCCCTTCGGGTACGAGAGATGCTGGATCAGGCAATACTCGCCTGGTGTTTTCTTTGGCACCACCCCCAAGGGGGAGACTCGCAGGTTGTCAATAGGGGGCGCGCTGAATGGGCCCGCGATGCGCCCTGCCGCCAATTCTTTTTGCAGTTTCGCGGCAACCACCTCAGGCATCTCCCTGGCTGATTTCAGGTTGTTGGAATCGGTTGCGATGCGCGGGCCGCAGGCAGGAATGGGAAACCCCCTCGTAAAACCATCCAAGATATATTTTCCGGCTTGGCGCGAGGGGTATCGCGCCAAGAGTGGTCTCAGAGCGTCCACTCTAACCGGGGTGGCCGCCAAGGACCACCAGTCCTGCGGGGCACTAGCGTCTGGAAGCGGAGGTGGTGCCGGACGACCCCCTCCCCCTTTTGTGTTGGCACCACCGGAGAAGGGTTTTCCACTCCGAAAGGGCTGCTGGGCACTGGTGGATCGTGGGCAATACACCCGCCCATGCCCCCCCCGCAAGCCTCGCAACTATGGTGGAACTTGCACCGAGCCCGGCGACACCGGCCCTGATTGTATTCCCAGCAGACCCCGCGCGACCGGTCCTTGCGCACGGCCCAGCGCTCCTTTTTCCCTTCCTCCTTCCCTTTAATGCACGGGCCAACCAACCTGAGCCAAACCTTATCCTGTAGCAGGTCCCACCGAGCCCTGTCATTGCGTGAGGCCAATTTACGGCAGGTCTCATCATAATCAATAGCCGGTCCCTCGCCTGCCAAAACCCTGGCCTCGACCACGTTGCTCATGTGGTTGAGCAGGTGCCAGCCCCTATCAGGGTACGCGGCAGCGACTACCCCCGCATACACCAGATAACCAGAAACCCAGTTGAGGAAGGTGCGGTCAGCTTCCGCGGTCTTCTCCTTCTTCTCTTTCTTGTCCGATTCTAGCGTGCGGGCCTCGGCCCCCCTTTTTTGGAGCAGGGTAAAGACATTAACGTAATACCCATCCAGAATGCTATCCCGCAGTTCCTCAGATAAATGAAGCCCTGGCGGCTCCTCCCCGTTCGAGTATGTGGAGAGGATGGCCGAAGGATCAGTGACATCGACGTCACCCCAGACCACCCCAGGATCCTGTCCTGCCTGCGTCGCCAACGCCCTGCGGTGTATAGCCCATGCAGGCAGCCCCGGCTCATGGGCTGCTGCTGCCCAGTAATCGCTTGGAGGCTGCCCACTCCGCCCCGCAGTGGAACCCTCACCTGAGGAGGCCTCGCCCTCTGCTTCATTGTGGGAACGCACGGAGGAGCCTGAGCTACCCCGCTCCCGTCCCCTGTCTGTGGATTGCGCAGCAGGCCGGGAACCCCAACGACTAGCCGCGCCGGTAGAAGCCCCCGCGCTGCTGGGCTGAGCCCCTGTCGGACGTGGCCTTCCGGGCTCGTTTGGCCACCGAATCCTGGCTCATCTTGGCCACCTTCTCAGAAAGTTGATTGAAAGCCTGTTGAAGGCCCCGCATGGTATCGGCCAGCTCTGAAACGCCGTCCGACCCCTCTGTGCCGCGCGGCACTGCCTTCCTCTTCGCCGCCACTCCCACTGGTGTGTTGTCTGCCGCAGGCCGCACTTGCCCTTTGGGCGATGACCGGGGTGTTCCCCCAGCAACTGCACCCGTGCGCCGGGTGCTGCGCGTCGGGGGCTTCATACCTGCTCAGGACAGCAAAACACGACAAGTTAAGCCCCCCCGTCCCCTGAAACCTGCCGCCGATCGAGCAAGTGTTTTTGTGCTAGTGGCAGGAGGGCGCCGACGGGGAGGTAACCGCGTTGGACACTGACTGAGAGATCCTGTCCTACCTAACTAATAACTGCCTAACTGCCTTACCCTTGACCTTACCTACCTAACTACGTGCTAAATGGTGACAGGAAGGACGCCATCAAAAGTACTCTGCTCTCATAGCGTTGACAGCCCCCCAGCTCGCTGCTGTCCCGGGGGGGGGGCTGGCGGCCTGGCTCCCTACGTGTGGAAGACTGAATTTTTTTTTTTTTTTTTGAGCTGAGCGCTCCCGGAGCCCTTCCCCTGGCCAGCTCCAGAAAACCGCTGGCCTGGCGGGCAGGTCGGGAGGCCGTTTCCCCCCCCCCAGAATGCCAGGGGAGGCTGGCGCGTGGCACCTTGGGCCAGCTAGGCCTCGCCCTGCCAGGGTCCGTTGGGGAGCCTCGCTGAGGGCCCGCTGGAGGAGGAGCCTTGTTGCGGTAGGCCCCCCACCCATGCGCTCTGGGATCAATCGCCCCGGGCTGGCCCCAAGGGGGCACACAAGGTGGTGGGCAGGCCAGGGTGGCAGAAGGCCGCGTTCCCCACCCCCGAGAATGGGGCAGGTTTCCTTTTCTTAGTTTGTATCGTGACTCAAAACAGAAACTCTTCCACTGAGCCACAGCCCCTCCTGGGGAATTTGGTGTAAAGACTAAAAGCAAACGCTCTAATCTGGGAGAACCGGGCATGACTCCCCACTCGTGCACATGCAGCCACTGGTGTGCCCTTGGGTCATTCACAAGTTCTCCCAGAACTGCTCCCTCAAAAGCAGTCCCCAAAAGAGCTCTCTCAGGCCCACCTACCCCACAGGGTAATCTCCTCTTCTGAAATTTGCATGTGCTGGCAAGGCGGGTGGCGGGGGGGGTGGGCCGCGTCTCCCCCCCCCAGGCAGGCCCGCCGCAGGCCAGCTTGGCCCTGCCAGCCACGCTCCCCCCCGGGAGCCCTGCTCCGGGCCCGCGGGATGGGGAAGCCTCGCTGCGCGCACCCGTCCCTCGTCCCCCGGCTAGCCCCGGGAGCGTGCTAGCGCGGCAGGCCGGCCAGGGAGGCGGTGGGCCGCGTCGCCCCCCGCCCCCCAACCACCAAGGCGGCCCGCCCGGACCCGCCGCGGACCGCTGGGCCTCGCCGGCCAGGGCCTGCCTAGGAGCCCCCCGTGTGGGCCGCGGGGACGAGGGGCCTCAGCGCGGCCGCCGGAGACCCCCCGTGCGCTCCTGCGGCCTTCGCCCCTGGCCGGCCCCCGGAGCGCGGCGGCGTGGCGGGCGGCCGGGGGGCGGTAGGCCGCACCTCCCCCCGCCCTCCGAGCACCGGGGCAGACCCGCCGCGGGCCGGCTGGGCCCCGCCAGGACGGGCAGCCTCGCCGCGGGCCCGCCGGAGCTCCCCGATGCGCCCCCGGAGCCCCCGTCGCCGGCTGGCCCCGAGGAGCGCGCTAGCGCGGCTGGCGGGTCGGGGAGGCGGTGGGCCACAGTGCCCCCCCACCCCCGAGTCGCCATCTTGGAAGCGCTGTAGGCCGGCTGGGCCCCGCCTGGCCCGGGTCCGCCGGGATGCCCTGCCGCGGGCCCGCGGAGGCGAGGAGCCTCGCTACGGGCCCGCGAGGGCCCCCTCGCCGCGCCCCCGGCGCCCTCGCCAGGCCGGCCTGGAGGAGCGTGCCGGCGTGCCGAGCCGGCGGGGGGGGCGGCGGGCACGGGCGGGAGGCAGCAGGCCGCGCCCCCCCTCCGCCATCGACCTGGCAGCCGGGACGGGCCCGAAGGAGCCCCGCTGCGAGCCGGGGAGGCAAGCGAGCGGGAGGAGGCAGGCCCTGTCTCCCCCCCCTCCCCCGACCACCAGGGCAGGCCGGAGGCCCAGCGAGGGGGCGCCAAGGAGCGGCTGGAGGCCCCCTGGACCCAGCTGCTGATGGCCGGGCCCAGCCGCGGCAGCCGCACCCGGCCGCCGGAACCGCCCTGCGGCCGCGAGGCAGGGTGCAGGGGGAAGTGGCGACGGAGAGGGAAGGCCATCCATCGTCCCCCCTCCCTCCCCCCCCGCCGCCGGCATTCCCCCCAGAAGGGGCCCGGGCCTACCTGAAGGAAGCGAGAAACGGGCTTCCTCCTGCAAACCGGGCTTGCCTCGTGGTCGAGTGGGGAGGGGGAGCGGCTTCCCTGCTGCTTTTAACGCCTCCCCCTCCCCGACCGCCCTGCTGACCCCCATTGGCTAGGGAAAGGGGGGGAGGAGGCACGTCTTTCCCCCCCGCGCCCCCCGGCCCCCCCTTCCCCCTTCTGGCCGGCCTCTTTGTCCCCGCCCGTCCCCGCAAATGGCGGGCCCGGGCTACCCGGGCCCTTTCTGCTTTTTTAGTGTGACAGTCAGGCGGTGGTTAGTCATCAATCACCAGTCCTCACACTCTGAGTGGGTCATGTGGTTAGTACAGGAGTTCATTTTGACTTGCCTGGTATCCAGTATCTACTTCTCAGCCCAATACATTACAGGCATGAGTAATGGTACTGTGGACACCTTGTCTCCATTTTAGGAGGAGAGATTTGGAACCTGGCCCACATGCAAGCCAGCAGCCAGACTGCTTCATTGAGGAACTATGGAAACTTGGCAACAACTGATTATACAGGAAGTCCTTAGGTCTATTGCCCCCTCTACCAGCCATTCATCACTCATACATGCATGCTGTCTCATCTCTTTGCTGTCTTTTATTGAATCACTGGGAGATACTGGCACCTGGCTGATTTCTGAGGCATTGGTCCTTTGCAACATTGCTATTCTTAAAGAATGGGGGCTCACCCCTAGGATTATGGGCACCCATCTCTCAGCCATTTCCTTTTACTGTAGGGTACTGGGGAACAATGACCCCTGTTGCTCCTTCCTTGCTTGGTGAACCATTGAGGGCTGGAGAAAGTCCTGTCCCCCCTTGCAGGCCCATCACTATGCAGATACTGAGTGGTTTTATGTGTCAGCTCCCTCATCTCTGTGTTTCTGCCTATGAAACTACTCTCTTCCAAGCTGCCTTTATTTTGGCCTTGGGGAGAGGCTTTCCACAACAGCAAGCTACTGGCAGCCTTGCACCCCTAGACAACAGCAGTTGCTCCTTGGCACTGCATGACATTTCATTGCAGGGAACAGAGTTTCACGTTCTTCTGTGCAGACCCAAGTCAGACCAGTTGGGGTGAGAGTCTTGGATCCTTCTCCATTTTACCCCCTCAGATCAGCCATGCTGCCCCATTCAGGGTATGGCTGAGTATATCTCTATCCAGTTTGTCCCCTCCAGTACTTTCATTGTGCATACTGATGGCTCATGCCTGTCTTGTTTTCAGTTTACCAGCACTATGCAGGCATGCATTGTGGCTCAAGGGGGCCCACCTGGGGACTTCAGCATGCACTCTTTTCATATTAGGTCTGCCACTCTGGTTTCAGAGATGGGTTTTTCTGCAGGCAGGATCAGGGCCATTGGCCACTGGCACTCCTCAGCATACAAGATGTACACCCTCAGGTATAAGTCCAGTTGCTGACTTGTTTATTTTCAGTTCCTGTAGGTTCAAGAAAAGCTGTGTGAATCGACGGACACAGCACTTTTGGGGGGGCAGGTGCCTATGTGTCATCTTCTGGCTGAGACAGCAAATTGGGCCATAGGGACTGTCTGCAAGTCATCTGTCTTGGACACAGAGGAATGTATTGGCTGGTTCTCCTTTTGACCATCTCAAACCAGGTGTTCCAACAGAGCCCCTCAGATGCCGTCATCATCCAGCTTGGCGAGAATGATCTTCCCACCAAAAAAGGAGTCATTTTGGTGAAAATGATGGCTGCTGATCTTGAGATCATTCACTCCTGGCTCCCTTGGACAATGCTGCTGTGGTCTGTACTGCTGGAATGTCAGGACTGGCATAGCACATTTTCACCAGAAAAAGTGGATTTAGGTTGAATCTGCATTTGCATTTTTAAATCAGTTTTGTGCTGCATTTGCATTTTTAAATCAGTTTCGTGCTGCTGTGACACTGTTTTTCTCTATGCTTGATGGCGTCACAGCAGCACAAAACTGATTTAAAAATGCAAATGCAGATTCAACCTTAGTTGGAAGGAAGGCCTGCAAAGCTGCATCACAGGTTGTAGAGACTTCAGGAGGACAAGTTATTAGACACCAGGACATTACATTCAAGCAACTGGATTTGAGCAGACAGGATTCACCTTTCTGAGTGAGAGATGGACATCTGGCTCCATGGTATCTGTGATGGGCTTTTGAGTTGGCTCCAGGCTTAGGAGCATTGGCAGGAGTGGGGCATGCAAATCACCCCGCTCTGTGGCTGTTTGGGCATTGGGATGGAGCCTTTGGGTGGGAGGCTAGGCCTGTTAGTTTGCATCTTGGGGGTGGAGCCAATCAGCTGCTTGCTCAACCAGGGGCTGCTGGCTGACTTTCACCACCAGGGGGCAAGGGAACCATGCAGTGGCTGGCACTCATTTAGATCCTATGGTCTTGCCACTGCACTGTCATCTCCCAGAAGATGAACTGGGGGAGGTTGGTTATCAAGTGGCAGGTGGGTCACCCAGTGCTGGATCCATTGCCATGC
The DNA here is from genome assembly GCA_029375565.1 of Gekko gecko. Classification (NCBI taxonomy): domain Eukaryota; kingdom Metazoa; phylum Chordata; class Lepidosauria; order Squamata; family Gekkonidae; genus Gekko; species Gekko gecko. The sequence continues at coordinate 101,492,848 of JAPDNY010000007.1, forward strand.
TGTGCCAATATTTCTTTGGCTGTATCCAATAAAAAAGCTGTGGCCATGTGTGGCCATGTTTTTTACCAAGAATTGTGTTAGTGTGTGTTCCTTCCACTGTATCACACTATTCCCCCTGAGCCTGCAATGAAATTCAGTGTAGGTAAATGAAAGATGAGTGATGTGTGTGTGAGTGTGTGTGTGTGTGTTTGAAATGTCATCACATTGCAGCTGACTTATGATGACCTCATAGGGTTTTCAAGGCAAGAGATTAACAGAGGTGGTTTGCCACTGCTTTTCTCTGCATAGCAACCTGGAATTCCTTGGTGTCTCCCACTCTAATATTAACCAGGGCTAATTGTGCTTAGCTTCTGAGATCTGATGAGATCAGGCTAGCCTAGACCATCTAGGTCAGGGTGATAGATGATGTACATTGGAGCAAAGAATCCTGACTCTAAATATATGTTGATGGGTTTTGAACTGGCAGCGAGTAGAGACTGAGAAGAAAAGGAGACTGAGTAGGATCATGAGCCTGTACAGGATAGCTTGATGACAATGAGCCTCTGTGTGTGACAGCAATAAAAAAAGCAATGAAATGCAGTCCCCACGAGATGGACTGCATTTTAAAAGCATGGCCGATTTCACACAAGGAGCTGTGCTGCTGTCACACCTCCCTTTGCCCTGTTTCCATTGGTCAATTTCCCACTTGAAACTGTGTGGCCGCATTTTGACCCACGGCTTCACCCGATTTTCCCCACGGTTTTGTGATCCTCAAAAAACAGGATCACAAAACCGTGGGGAAAATTGGGCAAAACCGTGGGTCAACATGCGGCCATGCAGCTTCGAGTGGGAAATTGACCAATGGAAATGGGGCAAAGGGAGGCGTGATGGTGGTGCAGCTCCTTGTGCAAAATTGGCCCAAGTTTCATAGTGCAGCTAAATCAGAGAACAGGGAGATAAACAGTTAACTTTTCCCTGGAAGGAAGAGCTGGAGTGACAGACTGCTCCTCCTCTCTGATTGGCCAGTGCCAGCAGAGGAAAATGTATGATCAGCTGAGTGCTGAGGGGAGAGTCAGTTACTAGTCTGGAGATTACAGTTTAAAGTTGGAACCATTCTGAAAGCAGTCAGTTGGTTTCTGAAAGAGTTTTGAAGTCTGACAAGTCAGACAGGTTCACCTGTACAGTGAAAGTAAAAGACTCCTTGCCTTAACTGTACTATTCCTAACCTGAGGAAGAATTCACTATAAGAATTCAAAGTCTAAGTATAAAACATAAACTGAAGTCTGCTTTATACAGACACCAGAACTAGGAGAGAGATTTGGCAAAAGTGATTGGGGTAGTGTGTGAAAACTCCCTTTCAAGCCAAAAAGGAACAGAATTAATTCCTCTGAGGAAAAGAAAATTAATCCCTGCCCAGTGTCTCTGAGGGTTTAGCTCTGCGGAAAACCCTAGTCTGTTGTAAGGGAAAACAGTTTTAAATAGTTCAGGAAATATAAATAAACTGTAATTTAACCAAGGAGTGAGTTAGGTTCACAAAGTCAATGAGCAATTCCAGAAAACCTGAACTGCCATAGGTAACTCTCTGAAGAAACATTGCTGCTGTAATTAAGTAAAATACCTCAGACAACTAAAAACTAAGACTATCTGAAAATAAGCTTTAATAATATCATTTTGCCTGCTCAAAACAGTGAATTTTGCATTATCAACAACTCTTACCTCAGCAATCCCAATCCCTGACCCTCCTATCAATCCCTGCCTGTTAAAGTAGCTTGTTGTTTTGTTTTACTGTTAAACCATCTCCAGTGCCATTTCAAAAGGGAAATAAAAAGAGAGCTCCTGCTTTCCCACAACAAGTTTTTTGGGTTGAGCTAAAAGCCAAATTATATTCTGTGAGACAGGGTGGTACATAAATTCTTTCAAAAAGCTCTATTATTTAGACAGTACCAAGGGCTGTTCAGTCACAGCAGGGAACCAAAGAATTTTGGCGGGAAAGTTCATGCCAGTGTGGGGAGAGAGATAGGGGTCCATCATACCCCACACTGGGGATGATTAGAAAAGAGACTGAAAATAAAACTACCAATATTGTGATGCTATTGTATAGATATATGGTGTAGTCTAACTGGAAATACTGTCTACAGCTCATTTTATCAATATTTTCAATTGACCCTCAAAGACCATTGTTCCATAAATCTATTCACTGCATAATTTGATATAATTTTTTTTTAGTATTTATTAATTTTGACTTGTTTTCCACCCTCCCTACAAGCGAGCTCAGAGTGGATGACAACAGAGAACCCACAGTAGGAATTAAAAACATTTCACAGAAAATATTTCACAATAAATAGTTAAAACAGATTAAAACAAAGCTATAAACTAACACAGACGGCACTGCAGTTTGGCATAGCATCTTAAGAACTGGAGCCACTAGGCTGTACACCAGACTGTGAGTCTGCACCTGATGGGCTGTTTGAAGGTGGAAGGTTCAGCAGAGGAGGCCAGTAGATAGAATAATTGGATGCCCGCCACCTCACCGAAGGACTAGCAGAACAGCTCCATTTTACTGGTCCTGCAGGGCCCTGATCTCCAACGGGAGCATGCTCTACCAGGCTGGAGCCAGGGCAGAAAAAGCCCTGACCCTGGCCAAGGCTAAATGGATGTCCCTTGGGCAGATACTGATCTGCTGAGCATAAGGCTCTCCAGGGCACATTTGGGGGAAGGTGGTCCTTCAGATATGTCAGTCTCTGGCCACACAGGGCTTTGAAGGTCAGTACCAATGCCTTGAAATGGATCCAGTACTCAATTGGAAGCCAGTGCTATCTGTATAGCACCTGCACAGGCGACACAGTCAGCAAACAGGCTGGCACATTTCGCACTAGTTGGAGCTTCTGGAACAGCTTCAAGGGTAAGTCCATGTAAAGCAAATTACAGTAGTCAAGTCTGGAAGTGACCATTGCAAGGGTCACTGTAGCCAAATCCTGGGGGGAGAGATAGGGAACCAGTTGCCTGATCTGCTGAAGATGATAAAAGGCAGACCAAGCAATAGTGGTGACCTGGACCTCCATTGAAAGTGAGGCATCCAGGATCACCTCTAAGCTCCTCACCCTCTGAAATGGCACTAATGGTATGTCATTAAAGACAGGGAGCCTGATCCCTGACCCAACCCTCCTCCCAGCTCAGGTACAGGACCTCTTACTTCACTGGATTATGTTTCAACCAGCTCTGCTGTAACCACCCAGGCATGGTCCCTAATGCCCTGTCCAAGTTCTCTGTGGTGGAGCCTAGGCAGGCATCCAATAACAGATAGAGCTGGTTGTCATCGGCATATTGATGGCAACCCAGCTCAAACCTCTGGACCAGCTGGGCAAGGAGGTGTATATAGATGTTAAATAGCATATAACCTGAGTCCAGACATAATACATTAATTTAATCATTAAAATGATTTCCCATATTCTATTGAACCATTCTGATATTGTTTGTGATCCCTTATTTTCCTGTGAACTTCCGTACACATTTTTGCTGCTGTTATTACATTTATTATCATCTCAAGATCAATCCCCATTATGCTTTCTGTGTATAGTTCAGGTCACCGTATCTCCGAAAGGGTATTTGAGAGCTAGAAAAAGTGCAGATGAGAACAATTGAGATGATTAAGAGATTGGAGAACCTTTCCTATAAGGAAATGCCAATGAAATTGGAGAATTTCTTTTTTGGGGGGGAGGGGGAGATGACCTGGGGGCATTATAGAAGCTTATAAAATTATGTATGGAGAAAATAGACATAATTTTTTTGATCTCCTATTATAACAGATATTGAAGGTACTGAATGAAGCTGATGGGCCATAGATTCAGGATTGAAAAAAATCCTTCTTTACACAATGAGTAATTAAATTGTGGAATTATTTGCCAATGGATGTAGTGATTGCACAGATCAATTTAAAAGTGGGTTAGTTTCTCTTATCTCAAAGCTTCCTCCAAATGCTGCATATGTACTATAGGACTGAATTTGAAAGAACATAATGTTGTACATTTGGAAATACCATTAGGCATTTGAAATATATGTCTCTAAAGAGCTTCTTAAGAGCTCCCTTTAGGAAGAAAGGCCATTTTTACTATTACTGTTTATTTTATTATTTATTGCAGCATTCTATCTTAATGTGATGTCTCAGCTGGCATTTGTTGCCTGAAGAACATTTGCTGATTTTTTTGTTTCATTCCAAGTTTTGGGCAATGTTGAGCTAGAATAGTAATATACACAAGATCAAACATTAGAATGTTATGTAATGTACTCAGAAGACATACAGACCTTTAATTTTAATTTTAGGCCTTTAATTTTAATGTTATTGTTTTTCTCATTGGAATAAAAATATGGTCAGTTGCTTAAGCTATTTGTTATTCCCAAGAACACATTCATTGTATGAACAGAATGCTTTAAAATTATTTTCTGTGAACCTCGCAATGATCCTATGTAAAAAGGCAGTTTTCCCAGAGCCATGATGGGAGCTTTCTTGACTGCACTGGTCTTCAGCATCCAAACCCAATCTAATTTATTAGATATGGACATTATTCAGAGCATCATACTGTTCAGTGTAACATTTCTGAGATATCCAATGTTTATTGTTCTTTTGGCTATTGAGCAACTTTGGATGAGAGTAGGTAAAATCATTGATGAATCACACATCATTTAAATCACTTCTTGAATGAATAAGTAGGGAATTGAGTATGTAGAGTTGCGAGTTTGATTTTAAAAGATGGAGGAGGGATTGGCCATGGTAGCGTGTGCTCAAGACCATAAGAAGTTCCATTACCAGGGCTATTTTGGGGCCGGAACGCACCGGAATGGCGTTCCGGCTGGCTCATGAGCCTGCCCCGCCCCCCGAAGCATCCCCGGCCATGCAGGAGCACTGGGCCGGGGGACGCTGGGGAAACCCCCCCTGCCCCTCGCAGCGTCCCCAGCCCACGCAGGAGCGCTGGGCGGGGGGACGCTGGGGAACCCCCGCCCCTCGCAGTGTCCCCGGCCCACGCAGGAGTGCTGGGCCGGGGGACGCTGGGGAAAGACCCCCCCGCCCCTCGCAGCATCCCCGGCCGTGCAGGAGCGCTGGGCTGGGGGACGCTGGGAAAGACCCCCCTGCCCCTAGCAGCGTCCCCGGCCTACGCAGGGGTGCTGGGCTGGGGGATGCTGGAAAACTCCCTCCCCTGCCCCTTGCAGCATCCCCGGCCCGCAGGAACGCTGGGCCTGGGGACGCTGGAAAGCTCCCCCCTGCCCCCCACAGCATACCCGGCAGTGCAGGGGGGCTGGGCCGGGGGACGCTGGAAAGCCTCCCCCCCGCAGCATCCCCCTGCCGTGCTGGAGCGCTTGGCCCAGGGGACACTGAAGAGCCACCCCTGCAGCATTGGGGCCCCTAGGAGCACTGGGCCCGGATGTAGAAGAGCCCCCCCCAGCATCCCTGGCAGCAGGAGTGCTGCAGCTGGGGGGGAGGCTGGAGAGGCCTGCCACCAGCTTACCTGGCCCCCACCAATGGTAAGTAAGGGATCTGCAGGGGTGGGGGGAGCGGGGGCTTGATTGGGGGTGGGTGGGAGAGCCTCCCTTCCCTTCATCTCTTTGCCATCTTTTCCTCCTTTCCTTTCCCTCCTTTTCTTTCTCTTTTACCCTTCTCTTCCTTCCTTCCTTCCTTCCTCTCTTTTCCTCCTTTCCTCCTTTCCTCCTTTCCTTCTTTCTTTCTTTCTTTCTTTCTTTCTTTCTTTCTTTCTTTCTTTCTTTCTTTCTTTCTTTCTTTCCTTCCTTCCTTCCTTCCTTCCTTCCTTCCTTCCTTCCTTCCTTCCTTCCTTCCTTCCTTCCTTCCTTCCTTCCTTCCTTCCTTCTTTATTTCGTTCTTTCGTTCTTTCGTTCTTTCTTTCTCTCTCTCTCTCTCTCTCCCTCCCTCCCTCTTCCTTCCTCTTCCTTCCTTCCTTCCTTCCTTCCTTCCTTCCTTCCTTTCTCTCTCTCTCTCTCTCCCTCCCTCCCTCCCTCCCTCCCTCTCTCTCTCTTCCTCCCTCTTCCTCCCTCTTTCTTTCTTTCTTTCTTTCTTTCTTTCTTTCTTTCTTTCTTTCTTTCTTTCTTTCTTTCTTTCTTTCTCTCTCTCTCTCTCTCTCTCCTCTCTCTCTCTCCTCCCTCTTCCTTCCTTCCTTCCTTCTCTTTCTTTCTTTCTTTCTTTCTTTCTTTCTTTCTTTCCTTCCTTCCTTCCTTCCTTCCTTCCTTCCTTCCTTCCTTCCTTCCTTCCTTCCTTCCTTCCTTCCTTCCTTCCTTCCTTCCTTCCCTTTTTCTTTCCCTCTTTAATCTTCTGGGTTGTCCCTTGCTTGTCAATGTGGCCTGATATGCTAATGAGCTGTGCTGTCAGGGTGTGGCCTAATATGCTAATGTGTTTATTTTGTTGGGCGTGGCCTATTATGCTAATGAGTTCCTGCTGGGCTTTTTCTACAAAAAGAGCCCTGTCCATTACAATTTAAAGAATAGACAGAATGGCTGAGGGGTGACATGATCGAGGTTTATAAGATTATGAATGGGATTGAGCAGGTTGAGAAAGAAGTACTTTTCTCCCTTTCTCACAATACAAGAACTCGTGGGCACTCTATGAAATTGCTGAGCAGTCGGGTTAAAACAGATAAAAGGAAATACTTCTTCACCCAAAGAGTGATTAACATATGGAATTCACTGCCACAGGAGGTCGTGGCAGCTGCAAGCATGGACAGTTTCAAGAGGAAATTAGATAAACATATGGAGCAGAAGTCCACCAGTGGCTATTAGCCACAGGGTATGGATGGGAACTCTCAGTCTGGGGCAGGTGATGCACTCTATTCTTGGTGCTGGAGGGGGCAGCAGTGGGAGGGCTTCTGGTGCCCTGGCCCCACTGCTGGACCTCCGGATGGCACCTGGTATATTTTGGCCGCTGTGTGACAGAGTGTTGGACTAGATGGGCCATTGGCCTGATTCAACATTGGCTTCTCTTATGTTCTCTTATGTAATTTAACTGAATATGGAGAACATGCATGCTCATGAGTAAGCCCCCTAAGATCAGTTCCTCTTCCACCCAAATAATCCTTCAAAGTTTGAGGAACACTTTTTTTTAGTTTAAAGGAGTACAGAAGGCAAGACGGGGTTTCTTCTACCTCAAGGAATCCTTGTATTGTGTACACTAGAACTTTGAGTCTTCAAAGCTTATAGCATACCCTGAAACTTTTGTTGGTCTCTAAGGTACTACTGAACTCAAATCTGTTTTACTGCAGACCAACGCAGCTACCCTCTGAAACTGTATTCTGTCCTGTTTGTCCTGTTCTATTCTTATTTCAGGATGGATAGAGAGATGTTAAGAGGGAAACCCGAGATATTATATCCCATGTAATGCATGCTAGGATTTTGATTTTAGCTGAAAAGGAAATTTTAGCTACTTTTCTTAACCACCTGATCTTCCCCACCATATGGATTCAGGCTTTTCTCTGTAATTTGATATAATCTGTTAGAAACTATATTCTCATGCATACAGTGTCTACACTACAGTTGTCTATGCAGTATTTCCACTGTCCTGCTCCACAATACCCATTTAAAAGAGTTATTAATGGCTCCAAGGGAGGAAAATTAAATATCCATGCCTTCAAAACACTTTAATAGATCAAATTAGTAGCACCACATAGCTGCTTTGAAAGAGGAAGATCTGTCATGGTTCACCAAACTGTCCTTGAAAGTATCATCCCAGTGCCAGGACTGATATGAAGTAGTTCTGGTCCTATCTCAAGGGCAGGTTCAGGTTTCAGAGTATGGTGCTGGGGGACTGTAGTTCTTCCCCTTGGCCTATAAGGTTTCCCAAGGTCCATCTTGACTCCCATGCTTTTCAACATCAATGTGAAGCCACTGGAAATGGTCATCCACAGATTTGGGCTGAGTTGCCACTAATATTGGGCTGAGTGGCCCTAACATAAACATCAACATCACCAACAACTGGATGACTAACAGCCTGGCAGGAGCCTGGAACAGCGTGTAGGCGGTCATTCAAATGCTGATAGAATGTCACCATCTCTTATTATAGTTATATGTTGAGTAGTTATGGTTTTATATTGTAATCTAACTTAACTTTGCTTTTAGCATATTCTGTAGTTTTTGGAGTTTTAATGCATACATTTATATATATGTTTGTTAGCCGTCCTGAGCCCACCACGGCAAGGAGGATGGGATATAAATTTTAATAATAATAATAATAATAATAATAATAATAATAATAATAATAATAATAATAATAATAATAATAATAATATGCAGATGGCACTTGGCTCTATCTCATGCTACCAGCAGATCCAAGGAAAGATGTGAAAATGCTGAACAGGTGCCTAGAGGCAGTCTTGGTGTGATTGAGGGTTAATAAGCTGAAACCTGATCCCAACAAAATGGAGGTACTACTGGTGGTGGGGGGAGGTATGACACAGGAGTGTCTTTTACCAGTTTTGGCTGCTGAGCAAGCTGCAGCCCTTCCTGGGCAGAAAAAATCTTGCCTCTGTGGTGCATGTCCTGGTAACATTTAGATTAGATTACTGCAATGTACTCTACATGTGGTTGCCCTTGAAGACTGTCCAGAAGGTACAGTCAGTACAGAATGCTGCAGCCAAAGTATTGAATGGACAGGGTTGTAGGAACCATATATTTACAGTGTTGTTCCATGTACACTGGCTTCTAGGCTTAAGGTGTTGGTATTGACCTCTAAGAGGGCCATGGTGGCTCAGAGGTTAAGACACTGAGCTGCAGACCAGAAGATCTGTAGTTTAGCAGTTCAAGACCCTAGTGCCACATGATGGAGTGAGCTCCCGTCTCTGGCCCCAGCTCCTGCCAACCTAGCAGTTCAAAAGCAAGAAATTGCAAGTAGATAAATAGGTACCACTTTGGTGGGAAGGTAACAGTGTTCTGGGCACCTTAGCATTTAGTCATGCCGGCCACATGACTATAGAAATATCTTCAGACAGCACTCTCTCTTTGGCTTGGAAATGGAGATGAGCACTGCCCCTAGAGTCAGATTCGACTAGCTTTCAAGAAAGGGAAACCTTTACCTTTACTATTGACCTCTAAAGCTCTGTGCAGCCTGGGAATAACATACCTTAAGAACTGCCTTCTCCCCTATGAACCTACCTGTACACTCAGGTCATCTTTGGAGGCCCTGATTTGATCACCACTGCCGTCTGAGGCTAAATGGATGTGGCACTAAATTTGGGGACTCCCTCTCCAGGGAATGTTGGTGTCTTCCACCTGGAGGAGGAGACTTGTTGTTTTGTTTGACATGCCTCCAATAACAGTTACTGGCTCCCCTCCCTGGTTCTAGTGTTCGTTTGCATTTTATTGAAGTATTTTATAATAATTTTATAAATTTAGATGTCATTTTTAATTGTTCAAATGTTTTCATGGTTTTGTTCACTGCCTTGGAGGCAGCATTAAAATGTTTTAAATAAATAAATATTGCACTTAGAGTGGATACTTGGAGTACAAACTTCACACTGAAAAACATATAGTGGATTTTAAGTTTCCCTCTCTTTGTCCAGGATGAAAGGACCTGGATTTTTTTTTACATTAAAGATTCATAGATCTCTTATGAAATGCTTCATAAATAGCTAGCAGGTACATTGTTATGATATCAGCAATAAAATGAAGGTGAATATGAAAGGAACATCACACTTAATAAGACAGGATTTTAATTATACTTGGCACCTTCTCTGCCACCGTCTCTGCTGCTGACTTTGACTTTTGCAGCAGGTCACAGGAAGGTGACTCCCTTGCACTGTTCCCAGATGCATAGGCTTTTGCTGCCATGATTGCCCAGAGATAGTTCTGATGCCAGCTCTATTAGCATACGCACCAGCTGTAACACTTGCTTCTGCTGATTTGCTCTTCCCCTGCAATATGTGAACCTAAGGAGCATTTTTTTCCTAACTACATGGTATGTGCTTTTACAGAAAGCATGAGAATGGGAGAAAGAAAAATATATTCATATAGTTCTGACAGCAGTTTGAACTGTGTCTTCCCAGTGGCTGGCTCCATCGGTTATGTGATAACTGTTGGCAAAAGTTTTGAGCTTTTCATACTCCTGATGAGACAAAAAATAGGTTAAGCTGTAAAAGCTGGTTCATCAAGGACTTCATGAACTGTTCATTATTTTTCTTTTTCTTGATAACAATAAGCAATATATCCAGTGGATAGTTCAGCTGAACTGAATCATTCTTACTCTGTGGGAATATAGCCCTCAGATAGTGAGCACAGACTGACTGTATAATGAATTATTATACATAATTAAACAATCCCCCTTATCCCAATATATGATAGAAACATTTCCAAGCCCATCAGTCTGCATTTAGATGACATGTCTCATCCCCTGTAAATACTGTTCTTGTCCCTATTCAAATTTCTCCAGTAAACAGCATAATACTTCCATTTTGTTCGTTGATAACTAGTAAGGCATTCCACATTTTAATTAGTGGTTCTCAGCCTTTTTGAAGTATACTGTAATATTCAGGTCCCACTCTAACTTTCCACAGTTTTTTAGACCCACTTGCAAAGTAAATACACATTACTTTCCCCCTCCTCAACATAAACTGCAAAAATCTGGCATCAGTTAACTCTGAGCAAGCTTAGATTTTATTTTTCATATTTAGTAAACAGATAGCAGTTAGTAAATATATTGCTGCCTTGAATCCAAGGAGATAAGGTGGGATAGATTTTTTTTTCAATAGAAAGATTTAAATAAATCCTGAGAACCACTTTATTTATTTATTTGTCAAATTTATATCCCATGCTTCCTTAACTGCCTCAGGGCAGGTAACAACTGCCCTGTCCATAAACTTTCCTTTAGCACTTTTTAGATTTATAGCTTTTAGTGCTTTCCTTCCACCCTAACTCTGATACTGGAACTGAACTGAGCTATAAGAAAAGCATTGGAAACAACAGAATGCAGTGAGGTAAGGGGGGGGCAAGTTTTAGATCCTCTCAAGATCTGGAGAGTCAGTTTGATGTAGTGGTCAAGAGAAGTGGATTCTAATCTAGAGAACTGAGTTTGATTCCTCACTCCTCCACTTGCAGCCAGCTGGGTGACCTTGGGTCTTAGAGCTGTTCTCTCACGAGCAGTTCTCTCAGAGCTCTCTCAGCCCCACCTACCTCACAGGGTATATGTTGTGGGGAGACGAAGGGAAGGAGTTTTGTAAGCCACTCTGATCCAAGTGAAGGGTGGGGTACAAATCCAATTCTTTTTCTCCTATCTGTGCCTTCCAATTTTGTTGAACAAATACATTTTACTGTTTAAGACCTACATGTGTATAAAATACAAATGCAGTCAATTTCTCCTCCCTGTCCATGTCTAGTCTGGCCTTCAGATATTCAGTTTGTTTTCTGTTGTTTGAACAGTATGTCACTGTTTGTGGGCACCACTCATGGGAAGACTGATATATACTGTATCAGTCTTGCTGATACAGCATGTAGTCAATCGTACAGCAAGGCAAGTAAAGGAGGAAGATGAACTTTAGATCATATTGCTTGCAAGTAAATTTTTTTCATTCAGTGAAGTGCTTTTAGCATCATATCAGTTGCATAGCTCTCTTTGCTTTCACTTTTTAATGAGATCAACTTGTTTCAAAGTCTAAGGGTTGTTACAAATTAACCCACAATTAATGGCTTGTTTAAATTTTCTCACTCAGCTGATCTCAGGTTTGCAGAATGTGTTTGTGTGACTTGGGTACCACATGGAGAATCAATATATTGTGTACTTTAAAGAACATGGCTAAATATACCAAAAGGCTTAAAATGGTGTTGGGATATGGAAATGGTTGGATTCAGTATGTTGGGTTGTTTCACAACTTTGATGGGTTTTTGCACACTGGAAGCTGCAAAATATCCACCATTCACCCCAAATTTTGCTGACGAATCAAGATGACATGGTGACATTTTCTATGTGTAAGAACATCTCAGAGTCCACGCCAAAGTCCACTAACTGCTCTCCAAGTTATTAATGACCTGCATTTTTCTTTTCTGAAAAATATTTTTCTCCCACTAGTGTGCTTTCATTTACTCTTGTAATGTAGCAGCATCATGGATCATATGAAATGGCTTAAGTTTCATCTAAGACAAATTCAGCTTGAAATGAGATTTATCTTTTCCCGAGTTCTCATATTTGCTGGAACGGAAAGAGACCTGATTTAGACTCCAGATCACTTCCTACTGATTTACAGGTACAAAGTCCCAGTTTCTTAACATAATAAAACCACGTTTGTAGGGATCTTGGACCATGGATTTCCACCATTCTTCTGGTGAATACAGGAAGGACACCTTTGTGGGGTTTGATTAAAGTAGAAAGAATATTGTGCTTCTTATGAAAATTCACATTCTTTTATGAATACAGAGAATTTAGCATGTAGAAGGGTTGATAGGTGGTCATACTTTGCTGGTAAAGCTTTTGAGGAACAGAGATAAATACAACCACATTCTAATTGCTACAAATCCAGCCACAGTTACAGATTGAAGCTACAGAGGCTGGTTGAAAAGTTGGCAACCCTATATGCTTCTGCCTCTGATCTGATCCTGTGGTTTTACTTCCATTTTGATTTTAACTTCATCTTTTGGTCAGTTGTCTGACTTTTGTTGCATTTACAGCACAGTTCTGCCATGATTTTCCAGTCCCCAGTGGAGATTTATTAATGAAGATTTCCTAGGTCTGACCTGGCTTAGATTTCAGTTATGATACCTGCGTATCAGATGCATAATGGCTCAGCTTGAGTCATCTTTTTCTCTTCACTCTTTGGTCTGAACTTTGATCTGAATTTTGTACTGTGTTGCAGGTTATAAGGATCAGTTCATGAGTTCAGCAGTTGCTTATATCAAATTACTTTCATTTCTATTAGACTTCAGTAGGATGACTGATAAAAGGAGGATAATGAGTACCAAAGGTTATGACATTCTAATAGAAATATTCTTTTTCTACATAAAGAAAGACAGAGGGAAAGTAGGTTGTTATTATATGTTCTCTGCTGTTATAGCACGGTATGACCTATTACATATTCTTTAATAAAAGACATGCCACCTGTTGGGCGGACTGCTTATCTACGCAGTCAGCTGACCAACTTGTTTGAGGTCTTTTTGCCAATTTATACAGAGAAAGTGAACTTCGTGCCAGAGAAGCCTTTTTTCCCAAAAGGAGAACACTTGACAAGGTTCCTTAATTTGAATCAAGATTCTCTTTACTGAGTATTCTTATTATTTACAGGCACACAAAAACAGATTCACACACACATACATTCAAGTTCCTTTAGTTACAGTAGAAATGGAAAACAATATTTGGGGTTTTAAACTAAAGGTATGCTGAGGAGGGGCGGGGGGGGAAAGCATATATACTTATCTGTTCCAGTAGATTCGACCTTCCAGTGTTCAGGAACAAGGATTGTTTCTAACTAGGGAAACTCTCACTTTACAATGTTGGAGCCTGCCAACAATTGTAAAGGGTCTCTTGGTCCTGATTCCAAGAGAGCACACAAGAGTTACCTTAAGTTACAAAGGTTGCTTTTCTTGCAGGAGGCTGCAGGAGTGTGCACATGATTTCTTCCCTCTTGCTTTCTTCTTCTGCTCAAGGTTTTTTTAATATCCTGTAGGAATTCATTGTCTGACTGCTGGCATATCTTCTCCATGTCTCTAATCAGAGTACTCAGACGATCTGCATTCTCAGCCTTGGACTTCTGTTCATCCTCCACCTCCTTCTGCAGCTCTTTCAGCTGGTCCAGAAAGAGACTCTTCTGCTCCTGCTCAAACTGGTGTAGTTGGTCAAATTCCTTCACAACCACATCTCTTTCCATTTCAATTTTTCCAGGTGTTCTTTCATAGTAATTAGGTCTTGCAGCAGCTGCATTTGCATGAGATTCTCTCCACTCTTCAATTTCTGGAGTTCAGACTGGATTTGTTCTTTATAATCCCGGGCAGCCTCTTCGATGGGAAGCACTTTATGAGACCGGTGGTTGCGGGATTCCCTGCAGATGACGGAGATAGGGGCCTCATCCTCCTGGCAGAAGAGTTTCAGGGGCTCCTTGTGTCTCGTACAGACTTCCTTTGCTACTGGCGACGCTTCTGCTGTTGCTTCCAATTTCAAACGTTTCACCAGTTCCGCTACATTCCCCAACTCCCTGTTGGGCCTGAAGGTTCTTTCCTGGATCGTTTCTCGGCATTGAGGACATGAAAAGTTTCCTTGCACGTTTCCCTCCGCTTTGCCCCAGCACAGCTCGATGCAGGCGCTGCAGAAATTGTGCCCACAGGCAATAGACACCGGCTCTTTGAAATACTCCAAGCAAACCAAGCACAAGACTTCGGATTGGAGCTGCTGAACCGCAGCCATGACTTTCTTCTTCTTCTCTGGAACAAAGGGTTGCACCCCGTTTTATCAGCTAGTCTGGGGGCTGGCTTGGGGTGTCTCTGGGTCTATCCCATCCCTATATCATTGGCTAAAGGATGTGGGGGTTCCCTCCTACTAAGGTGGGGCAATACTGAAAATCTACACCTTTCTACAAGGGAGGTTTTTGGTCAAGGTGCTAAGATGGGTTGGCATGGAAACCTTTAGGTATGCAGATGGATCTGGCCATTCTCAGGTGGGAACTTCACACATGTAAATGTCAAGCATCCTGTGGGTTATGTGAGAGGTAGAAATTCTTCAATGGTGGGAAGGCTGTTGTTTCTACATTCTGCTGAAGGACCGTAATGGAGATGCTAATAGGGATGCTTCTTGTTCCCAAGGCCTCATGGGTAGATATGTGCAAGGCATGTCTGTGACCTCATTTGCATGGAAGTACAGGCTGTGTGGTACCTCCTCTTACACAGAGAGTCACATTAACTCAAGCATACATTCTCCCAAAGCAAAGACACTTGCTGGCACCATTCCTGGTGTGCATGCAGGTCAGAAAATAACAAATAAAAGAATTTTCAAAGTTCATCTCCTAACACACCTCAAGCAAATATGCTGTATAGCATGCCAGTCCCTTTATCTATGGTACTCTTCAGAGGTGTTTGTAATCTCCAAGTATCCTTCCCTATTATATAAAAGAGTAGTAGTCTGGCAAGATTCTATGTGTGGCAAAATCAGTTGGCCGCATGAACTGCCACTCCAAACCTCTGCCAATTGTGAGGTGACCCCGTGGCCTCAGTCACACCCACACAGCTGGCAGCCAGCCTGTTATCTTCAGTTCACACACAGCCACAGAAGACGATGGACGCCCCGTGGCCAGGATGCTTAGGACACCGAGGATGACCATGGTGATGCCACAACACTCTTCCTCAGCCACAGCAGGAGCTGGCCAAGTTGCGAGAGGAAGAAACCACTGCCCACCCTCTCACCCTTGGTGTCCTCTCAGGCAACATCCAGCCCCAACAATCCGGAGGGCCCATGGTATCTCCCCCACCTTCTGAGGCCCCACACCACCTTTCTGGACCCCGCATCACCTTCCCCGCTTGTCCACCATGGTGGATGTGTGGGGAAAGGCCTACTGAGGCCCCCATGCCACCTTTCCCCACTTGCCCGCTGCTGTGGACGGGTGGGGAAAGGCCTACTGAGGCACCTGTGCCACCTTTCCCTCCTTGCCCACCACAGTGGATGGGAGGGGAAAGGCCTACTGCAGCCCCCGCACCACCTTTCCCCACTCACCCGCCATGGCAGATGGGTGGGGAAAGGCCTACTGAGGCCCCCATGCCAGCTTTCCCTGTTTGCCTGCTGTGGTGGATGGGTGGGGAAAGGCCTACTGAGCCCCCCGTGCCACCTTTCCCAGCTTGCCTGCTGCAGCAGACGGGCAGGGAAAGGCCTACTGAGGCCCCTGCACCACCTTTCCCCGCTCGCCTGCCATGGCGGATGGGTGGGGAAAGGCCTAATGAGGCCCCCGCGCCAGCCGGGTAAGAGCTGGAGAGCCCCCCCTCCCCTCTGTCTCTTCCCCACAGCTCTTGTTCTTCTCTCTCTCCCTCTTTCCCTTCCTCCCTTTGCCTTCTATCCCTCCCTCCCCCTTTCTCATCTTTCCTTCCTCCCTCACTCTCTCTTTGCATTCTTTTCCTCTCTCCCTCTTTCTCCCTTCCTTCCACCCCATCTCTTTGACTTCTTTCCCTCCCTCTTTCATCCTCTTCCCCTCCCTCCCTCTCTCCTTCCTTCCTTCCATCCTTCTAGAGCTTGTTGTATTGTGTCTACAACGGGCCTTATTTCTAGTTCAGACTAAATCGATAAGGGGAAAGATCCATGAAGACTGGCAAATCCTACTCTCCATTCAATCCTTGCTTCTTCTTATCACTTCCCTTTTCAGTCTCCTGCTTGGCAGGCCTTGACACCTCACTTTCTTCATCCTTTTTCATTCATATGGGAGGGACTGTGGCTCAGTGGTAGCATATCTGCTTGGCATGCAGAAGTTACCAGGTTCAATCCCTGGCATCTCCAATTAAAAGTCTCGAGTAGCAGGTGATGTGGAAGATCTCTGCCTGGAGACCCTGCCAGTCTGATTAGACAATACTGACCTTTATGGACCAATAGTCTGGTGCAGTATAAGACAGCTCCATGTGTCCCGTCTTATCCTGCCTTCCACCTCCAAAGCATTACAGAGAACTGAGACAGGCACCTTGGACTGCACTGTGTTTAAGAACATAAGAAGAGCCCTGCTGGATTAGACCAATTGTCAATCTAGTCCAGTATCCTATATCACACAGTAACTGAAATTCCTCTGGATGGCAAAAACAGGGCATATAAGCTAAGGCCTTCCCCTGATGTTGCCTCCCGGCACTGATATTCAGAAGTTGATTGCCTCTGAATGTGGAGGTTCCCTATAGTCGTCATGCCTAGTAGCCACTGATAGACCAATTCTCCATAAATCTGTCTAATCCCTTTTTAAAGCTGTCTGTGCCTGTGGCCATCACTACATCATCTGGCAGCAAATTCCAGATTTGAATCACTCACTGTGTAAAGAGTAGGGATGGGCATGAACTGAATTTTGCTCACAAATTTTGCTCTGTTCGTGGTTGGCAAACAAAAGTTCCTGACAAGTCTGCTATCCTTAACTTCCACAAACTTTTAGAACAGCTTGTGGTGGTTCAATGATAGGGAATAAAGCAGAGGGTTAAAGAGACTCCAAGTCCCTTTAAACCCTTGTTTTATGTTCCCCTGCTTTCTGTTCCCCACCTCCTTGCCCTCAGCGGTTTTCTTAGGTTTCTTGTGCAATCCTTTTAAAGTGACTGCACAAGAAATCCCAAAACAGCTGAACGATGAGGGACAGGCTGCTCCCCACCATTCAGCTCTTTTTCAGGCCTTCTGCAAACCCCTTTGAAAGAGAGTATGGTTTGCAAGGCCACAAACCATGAACTAGTTCAGTTTGTGAATGAACTTCCCAATTCAGTTCACAGTTCGGTTCATGGTTCAGCCACAGATCACACATTGACATAAATCACATTTTTCTGGTTTGTGCCCATCTCTAATAAAGAAGTATTTCTTTTTGCCCATCCTGGATCTGCTTCCCATCAGCTTCATTGGATACCATTGAGTTTGGGAGAGAGAGAAAAAGTTCTCTTTGTCAACTCTCTCCACCTGATGCACAATTTTTTAAACCTCTATCATGCTCCTCCTTACTTACCCATTTTCTAAATGGAAAAAAATCCCAGGATCTTCAGTCTTTCCTCATAGGGAACTTCTTCTGACCCCCTAATCACCTTGGTTGCTCTCTTTTGTACTTTCTTTCAGCTGTTTAATGTCCTGTTTGAAGTAAGGTGACTAGAACAGTACACAGTATTCCAAATGAGGCCACACCATAGATTTATACAGAGGTGTTATAATATTGGCTATTTTATTTTCAATTCCTTCTCTAATAATACCCAAGACAGTGTTCACCTTTTTCACTGCTATGGCACACTGGGTTGATGCTTTCATTGAGCTATCCACTATGACCCAAGATCTCTTCTTTCTCAGTCTCAGCAAATTTAGATCCCATTAGCACATACTGGTAGTCCAGATTTTTTGTTCCAATGTGCATCACCTTACACTTAGCAACACTGAACTTCATTTGCCACATTGTTGCTCCAGGAACCTCAAATGGTACGTAAACTTCAAGTAGTTTGTTTTCGCACTTAGAGAAGCATACCTATCAAATTTGCGAAACAGTTATGTCAAAGTTGGGTTTTGTTTACAAAGTTACATTGTTTTGCAAACCTAGATATAGTGAAGATAACAAGGCACAGTTTCCCCAGTGTTAGACTAGAAAAGCCTAAAACCAACGAGAAGCCATTTTTTTTGGCAAAAGCCATATTTCTAAAGAGAAAGCAAGAGTGAAATTTTCCATCAATGTATTGAAACTCAACCAGCCAAGAGCAGTATGAATATCGATGAAATTCCCAGATCTAGAAGACTGTGCAGTCCAAAGTTTATGGCTTTTGTTAAATAAGCCACTCTGAGCTATGCAAACAACCAGAATCACTGACAAGATAGAAAAATAAGTAGTGGGGATCTGAGACTGAAATAATAAAAATGATAGTTTTATATATACATATCTCTAATATACCTTATATGCAAATAACAATAATGCATAGGAACCTGGAATGTAAGATCTATGAATCAAGGCAAGCTTGACATGGTCAAAAATGAGATGGTAAGACTGAACATCGATATCTTGGGAATCAGTGGACAGGAATGGGCGAATTTAACTCAGAAGACCACTATATCAACTACTGTGGCCAAAAATCCCTTAGAAAAATTGGTGTGGCCTTTATAGTCAACAAGAGAATGCGAAAGGCAGTAATGGGATACAATCTCAAAAATGACAGAATGACCTCAGTCCAAATCCAAGGCAAACAATTCAACATTACAGTAATCCAAGTCTATGTCCCAACCACTGACACAGAAGAGGCTGAAGTGGACCAGTTCTCTGAAGAACTACAACACCTTCCAGAACTATCACCAAAAAAAAAAAAAATGTCCTCATCATCATAGGGGACTGGAATGCAAAAGTAGGAAGTCAAAGGTAACCAGAATAATGGGCAAGTTTGGCCTTGGAAAACAAAATGAAGCAGGGCAAAGGCTAACAGAGTTTTGTCAAGAGAACACACTGGTCATAGCAAACACCCTCTTCCAGCTACCTAAGAGGCGACTCTACACATGGACATCACCAGATGGGCAACACTGAAATCAGATTGATTATATCATTTGCAGTCAAAGGTGGAGATGCTCTATACAATCAGTAAAAACAAGAACTGGAGCTGATTGTGGCACAGATCATGAGCTACTGAAGGAAACTGGGAAAACCACTAGGCCACTCAGGTTTGACCTAGATCACATTCCTTATGAATATACAGTGTAGGTGAAGAAAAGGTTTAAGGGACTAGATTTGATAGATAGAGTGCCTGAAGAACTATGGACTGTACAATGACATTGTACAGGAGGCAGCAATTCTCACCATCCCAAAGAAAAAGAAATGCAAGAAAGCCAAATGGCTGTCTGATGAGACTTTACAAATAGCAGAGGAAAGAAGGAAAGCTAATGGTAAAGGTGGAAAGGAAAGATTTGCCCAACTGTATGCAGATCTCCAGAGAACAGCAAGGAGAGATGAGGAGGCTTCCCTGAATGAACAATGCAAAGTAATAGAGGAAAACAATAGAATGGGAAGGACTAGAGATCTCTTCAAGAAAATTGGAAAAATCAAGGGAATGTTCCATGCAAAGCTGGCCATGATAAAGGACAAAAACGGTAGGGACCTATAAGAAGCAGAAGAGATTAGGAAAAGGTGGCAAGAATACACAGAAGAACTATACAAGAAGGACCTCAATGTCCTTGACAACCATGATGGTGTGATCACTGACCTTGAGCCAGACATCCTGGAATGCGAAGTCAAATGGGCCTTAGAAGGCATTACTAACAACAAAGCTAGCGGAGGTGATGGTATCTCAGCTGAGCTATTCAAAAGCTATTCTTAAAAGAAGATGCTATTAAAGTGCTGCACTCAATTTGCCAACAAATTTGGAAAACACAACAGTGGCCACAGGATTGGAAAAGGTCAGCATATGTTCCAGTCCCAAAGAAGGGCAATGCCAAGCAATATTCAAACTATCACACAATTGCACTCATTTCACATACTAGCAAGGTCATGCTCAAGATCCTACAAGCTAGGCTTCAGCAATACATGGATAGAGAACTGCCAAAAGTACAAGTTGGGTTTCAAAGAGGTAGAGGAACTAGAGATCAAATTGTCAACATCCGCTGGATTATGGAGAAAGCAAGAGAGTACCAGAAAAACATCTGCTTCATTGACTATGCTGAAGTCTTTGATTGTATGGATCGCAACAAACTATGGCAAGTCCACCTCACATCTCTCTTGAAAAACCTGTATAAGGGTCAAGAAGTGACAGTTACAACCGGATATGGAACAACTGATTGGTTTAGCATAGGAAAAGGAGTACAACAAGGATGTATATCGTCACTTTGTTTATATAATTTATGCAAAGTACATCACGCAAAATTAATCCTTGGAAGGAAAGCAATGGCAAACCTAAACAGCATAATAAAAAGTAGAGACATTACCCTGCCAACAAAAGTCTGTATGGTGAGAGCAATGGTATTCCCAGTAGTAATGTATGGCTGCGAGAGTTGGACTATAAGGAAGGCTGAGTGCCGAAGCATAGATTCTTCGGAATTATGGTGCTGGAGAAGACTCTTGAGAGTCCCTTGGACTGCAAGGAGATCAAATCAGTCAGTCCTAAAAGAAATCAACCCTAACTGTTCCCTGGAAGGCCAGATACTGAAGCTGAAGCTCAAATACTTTGGCCACCAAATGAGAAGGGAGCACTCACTGGAGAAGACTCTGAAACTGGGAAAGACTGAAGGTCAAAGAAGAAGGGGATGGCAAAGGATAAGATGATTAGACAATGTTATCAATGCAATGAACATGAAATTAAGCAAACTCCAGAGCAAGATGGAACACAGGAGGGCCTGGTGTGATGTGGTCCATGGGGCTGCGAAGAGTCGGACTCAACTGTGTGAATGAACAACAACAACAAATATACCCTAAGATTTCAACAAGCACCCTGAGGACATGAACAGAGAAATGGGAGAAAGGAACCTCACCATAGCCAAAAAAATAGCTTCATTATAGCTTACTTTTCCTGAACTTAGAAGTAAGATAGGTTCTTTAGGATGTAAGAATGAGTTAATTATTAGCAGGATTGGCAAGAACAGAACTTACCTAAGATTTCAGAAACTGAGCCAGAGAGAGAAACCTTTGCTAACTGAGAGAGACAAATTTTAAACTTTTAAAAAGAATTCCATAGGAAAGCCTCTGGTTCTCCAAAATGGAATGAAAATAGAATAAGGTTCCTTTGCCCCAGGTGTCGGAATGAAGAGACAGACACCAATATGGATTTAACAAGGGCCACTTTATTAATTATTTAATAACCGCAAATACTAGCAAGGGGTTGTCAGAAATGTACCGAGGAATATGACAGGTGTCAAATGCCTGACTACCTGCATTTCCTTCTGGGCGATGCACCTGCTCTGATCACAAGCCACCAAAGGTAGCTTTTGACCAGCAGCTTGGCATGTTGAAAAGAACCCCTGACCCACAACCCCAGAAGCTGCAAAGGCCCGCTAAGGTAGGCCGGGCCAGATTGTTCCAAGGAAGATCACCCCTTCCCAGCCTTGAGCCGCAAAGGTCCGAAAGCCATTCCTGGAGGACCCATTATTTCCTTTATAACAATGCCCCGGTGCTCACCATTTCCATCCAGATCGCGCTACCCTGCCACAGCAAAGGCCAAGCCTCTGCTTAGGCCTTGGCCCCCATCATGCGATCCAGTGCCACCAGGACCCCTCACTTCAGATCTGGGGAAAAAAATGTCATTGCCCTTGTTAGAAAGGTGCACCCTATCCCCCCTATACAGGTCAGGGAACTCGACCTGTATATCAGGGTGCAACAGAAATATGCCCAAACCACCATCCATGGCATTCTTAAGCTACCGGTTGGCACTCCGCCTCGCCTCGTCCAAACACCTAGGGTCACCAGTGCTGCGCCACACCTGACGCGGTAAAATCGCTGACAGGACCAGTTGCACCCCTGGCCAATGGTCCGCAATGCCAGCCAAATCTGCCTTGGCCTGAATGACTAGGGCCTTACCTTTCATGAGACCCAAGTCATTACCACCGAGGTGTATCATTAGAACATCAGGCAGAGGACCACGTCTCTCCCCAAACAGTAGCGGCATCAGCTGAGGCCAGTGCATGCCTTCAGCCAAGCCACTCGACCTCTGCCCGCTCACTGCATCCCAACTGGGATCCGATGGTCATTCTCTTGGCCTGGTGCGTGGCCCAGAACACCATACTGTGGCCACAGATCAGCACACGGCTCCTCCTCTGGCCACCAACCGCACCTGAAACAGAAATTAGTTAACCAAAACAAGACAAGAGCACTAAGGCTCAAAAACAACATGCTCCATTCCCGTTATAACAAAACTGAATGAGCAGCTCAGACTTTGCAGGTCCGGACATACGTCTTGTAACGTGCTGACCACCACCTGCCTATTCTTTGGATGTCAGTTCCCTGATATCCCATAGCTGCAGCAGTGGAAGCTGCCCCAATTCTGAAAGAGTGAGTCCCAAATTGGAAACTACCAAGGCCCAAAGCAACCAGAGCCCTCTTGGTAATTGCCCAAAACTGAAACCTGGTCAAGGGCGATCCATCCCTGTGTATAAACAGGAGACCTGCACTATTCCCCCTCAATGCCAAATATGAACTGAGTGCCACAACCGGACACAGGTCAGAATCAAAACAAGGGCCCACTGAAATTATAGTGCCTTTGCCCAATTGGTCTGTCTTAGAACACCGGATTGTAGTTTGTAGGCCCTCCTCACTTACCCGGATATCCCCTATGCTTAACGCATAGCCCGACTTGTCCTGTCGGGATCGGGCCACCAACTCACTAATTCTCAGGGCCTCAAAGAGTGCAACCAAGGCTGTTGAATGAAACAAGGCAGCCTTGTATGCATCCGAACACAAAGAAACCCATTGAGGTTTCAAACCCTTAAGTACAGAAGGGGAAAAAGGTTCTCTTGTGTCAGGAGGAGCACCATCCTCTCGGGCCCAGCCATCCAGCATTTTCCGAATACAGAAATCCCCAGTGTCATCCCTGAAACCCCCGGCCTTACTTGCAAAGGCAAGGGCTGATAACTTGCCCCGGATGGAACAGACAGACAGACCCTTACCTTTCACAGGCATGCAAAATTGGATCAGGTGTGACACTGGGATAGGCCAGAGTTGCTGAAGACCCACCTTCTGCCTAAAAGCCACAAACTGTTGGCCAGCCCGCATATAAGCCCAGCGTGTGCTGGGTACAAGAGCTAATCCCATTGCCCTCTCAGCTTCAGCCCTCCAATCTGCCACAGGTCTTCGGGCATTCTTACCGCTACTTGGTCGGAGTCCGGGGCCAACTGATGAAACCTCTCCATCTGTTTCTGAGACAGAGTGTCAGCGACCCTGTTATTGACTCCTGGCACATGCCTGGCTTTAAACAAAATATTGTAGTGCAAGCATTGGAGGGTAAGGGCCCGGACAAGTGCCATTACTCTGGGTGACCTAGACATTAAGGAGTTGATGACCTGTACAGTTGCCATGTTATCACACCAAAAGTGAACTGTCTGGTAAGCCAGGTCATCAGCCCATATGTACACAGCTGCCACTATGGGAAAAAACTCCAAAAATGTCAGGTCACGAACCCAACCCAGCATGAATCCACTCAACTGGCCAGTCTTCCGCACACCAGTGGCCCCTAAAGTAGACACCAAAACCCGAAGAGTCTGCTGCATCAGAGGTGACCTACAGTTCAGCCTCAAGTTGGAGATCGGTCCTCCAAAAGGACACCCTGTTATAAGAGGCCAAGAAGTCCCGCCAAACTGACAGGTCATCTCTCATCCCTTGAGTAACCCTGGTCCTATGATGTGGACGCCTTAAACCTATTGTTGAGTCACACAGCCTGCGCAAGAATGCCCTCCCTGGGGCCACCACTTTACATGCAAAATTAAGGTACCCAATTAGCTGTTGCAACTCCTTCAGTGTCAATTTAGTTTTAGTACACACTTCCTCAACTAACCGAAGAAGGTTAGCCAATTTATCAGGAGGTAAGTGTGACACCTGTAGCACAGTGTCTAACTCAATACCTAGAAAAGTTAAGACCGCACTAGGGCCTTCTGTTTTCTTGACGGCTAAAGGAACTCCAAGTTCCATAGCCATTTGCTCAAAATTGGACAATTTGTTGTTCAGTCGCACAGTCGAGTCCGACTCTTCGCGACCCCATGGACCAGATTACGCCAGGCCCTCCTGTCTTCCGCTGTCCGCTGAAGTTTGCTCAATTTCATGTTTGTTGCATCGATGACACTGTCTAACCATCTCATCCTTTGCCGTCCCCTTCTTCTTTGACCTTCAATCTTTCCCAGCATCAGGGTCTTCTCCAGTGAATGCTCCCTTCTCATTTGGTGGCCAAAGTATTTGAGCTTCAGCTTCAGGATCTGGCCTTCCAGGGAACAGTCAGGGTTGATTTCTTTTAGGATTGACTGATTTGATCTCCTTGCAGTCCAAGGGATTCTCAAGAGTCTTCTCCAGCACCAGAGTTCAAAAGAATCTATTCTTCGGTGCTCAGCCTTCCTTATAGTCCAACTCTCGCAGCCATACATTACTACTGGGAATACCATTGCTTTGACCATGCGGACTTTTGTTGGCAAGGTGATGTCAAATTGGACAATAACTGTCCACAAATTCCAGATCCAGCAGGGCCGGCAAATAAAAAATCATCCAAATAGTGGGCAGCACTGAACAAGCCCGTGCGTGCACGCAGAGTCCATTCCAAAAAGGAACTGAACCGTTCAAATGCAGCGCAGGATACAGAGCATTCCATTGGGAGGGCCCTGTCCATATAGTACTGCCCATCAAAAGAGAAACCCAGAAGGACAAAGTCATCTGGATGGACCGGCAGAAGATGAAAGGCCGACTTGATATCACATTTAGCCAATGTGGCCCCTCACCCACAGCTATGGACCATGCCAACCACCTCATCAAAAGAAGTGTACCTAACTGAGCAGAGTTCACTAGGTATGGCGTCATTCACCGAGCTGCTGTGAGGATAAGACAAATGGTGAATGAGGCGATACTCTCCAGGTGCCTTTTTTGGCACCACGCCTAAGGGCGATACCCGCAAATTAGGCACCGGAGGAAAGGGGAAAGGATCAACTACCCTGCCTTCCAAACATTCTTTCAGAATCTTGGCTCTAACCACCCGCTCCATGCCATGAACTGAGGGCAAATTAGGAGCTGAAAAGGAACATCTCTCACTCATATAGGGAATGTGAAAACCAAACTTGAACCCTTCCAACAAATACTGCCTATCGGCAAACTTAGGGTAAAGGCGCAACAAACGCTCCAACACAGGGACCTTAATTGGACTGGGTCCCTTTGTCAGGTAAGGCCTGACTGCCCCCCCCCCAACGTCTGTCACCTTTGCCATCCTTAGCAGCAGATCTGAACTTTGACTTGGGGCAGGATGGAAAGGCATGGGGGCCGGCACAGAGAGGGCATTCATGCTGAAAGGGGCAAGGCTTACGGCCTCAAGACCCTTGTGAGGAAAATTCCCAACACAAAGGGTGCCTTTGCACTACCTGTCCACCTGGGGACCAAGAAACCCCAACATTGGCTGCATTAGCCTTTTTTACCACATGCCCACTGTCTGAATGCTCCCCCCCCCATCGGCCTGTCTGGGGATATCGTCTGCATCCAGATATGTGGATGGATCAGGTCCCAATGGAGAGCTGGGTACATAGCTGCCTTCATCCTGAAGGCCCTTTCGTACTCCATCCAGGCGGACCCAGCAAAATCCGAATAACCCTTATGGATTATATCCATATACTGGAGCAAAAATGAAGCCCTTTCAGGTTTCACCCTAACTAGCACCCCCGCATAGATTAAAAAGCCAGGGTACCAGTTAGGGTAGATCCTGTCCATGCTACGACGCTTCAAGCGCTCTTTGTTGCATTCATGAAGGTCCTCCCGATCTTTCTTATCTAACTCCCGATACAACAAGGAGAAAATGTCTATGTAATCTCCCCGCAGAATCTTCTCCCTGGTAGCTGCAGTGAGGTGGTCACCTAGCGGCATGGCTAGCTCCCCCGATGGCAACTCCTTCGCCGGCACCATCTCATAAGTCTGATTATCAGGATCTGGGGGAGCGCACCCAGTCCACACCCCACCCTGTAATTGCAGGCCTGAGCAGGTTGGAAGAGTTATGCCAACTGGGGCTGGTGAAGACCCACCAACAGGCGACATCAGTAAACCCCCACTGACGGGAGGAACCACCAAAGCGCCAGCCGGTGGCACCCCACCAGCCACAGGTGGAGGCTGTATATCCCTGACTGATCTAGACGAAACAGGCGTACTGACCACCCTGTGCTGAGGTGCCCCTCCCGACATGGGTACAGGTGACACAGCAGAAGCCTGAAAGTCCACCGGGCCCCAAGGCCAAGAGACGTCCACCGTTTGTGTCACAATTGGCCTACCTAACACCTGTGATGGGACACTTCGAGTATCCACCTGCTGATCGTCACCCCGTCTTCCAGCCGTGCCAACCTCCATCGGCGCAGGTCATGCTTCCTCTGTCACTGGTATAACAGCCTGGCTTGGAACACCTGCACACCGGCTCTCAATAATAGAAAGACGGTTCAGAACCTGAGCCTGAAATGACTCCATAGCAGACATAGCAGGTTGTCTAGAGGGAGAAGGCCCCTCCAGACGCTGTTCAATAGCAGCTAACCTGTCTAGAATGGCCCTGCTAACAGGACTATCCCAGAATGCATCAAATAAAGCCGGCAAAATGGCACCTGTGGGTGCACCAGAAACTAACGCTAATTGTGCAGTGTTAGATGGTGCAGAAGGCACCAGAAGCCCTGATGATGGGACTGCACCTGAAGTCGCTCCCACGGGCACTGGATCCTGTACTGGAAAAGTTGCAGGGGCCAAAGCAAGCCGCTTTGAAAGAGGTTGCCTTACCTGCACTGGAACAGCCCCAACCCGCTTAGGGGCAGGCTGCTTCCCCTTAGAAGCACCGGCACCTTTCTTAGGAGCCATGCCAACCACTGTCCAGTAAAAAGCAGGGCTACCTGGAATTAACACTGGTACCCTTCAATCCACTCTAGCCCTGAAGGCTATAACCACTATCACAGGCCAAAACCTATAATGGTCACCACTAAAGTGAAAGAGTGATACTTAAAATGGCCACCGGAGAAGAATTCAAAATGGCCACCCGGACCAAAACCTAAAATGGCTTACGATGAATCACTAAAGACCGTTGATTTTCCTGCCTAAATGGCCCTTTGAATTCCAAACCGGATTCCTAGGAGAGTGGGGGGGGGGGAGAAGCAGGGAGGAGGGAACAGATCAACCAAGAAAAGAAATAATTAGAGATTGGATCTACAACCCACCTTTACCCTGGAGTCGCAGAGTGGCCTACAAACTCCCTTCCTGTGAATTAGGTGGGGCTGAGAGAACTCTGACATAAACTGCACTTAAAGATCAGCTGTGCCAGAGCCTGTGACTACCAAAAGCACAGAGAGGCCTCACGCCACATGCTAAAACCTGGTGAGGATAAGGAGGAGGGGAAGACCCCACCACAAACGATCCTCCCGCCAACTGCACCCGCAGGGCCAAAAAGGACCACCACCACCGAATTCTCTGCCCCCCACTAGGTGCCAAGCAGCCACCAAACCAAGCATCACATTGGGCCCCTTTTACTACAACACCGCCTCCAGTGTAACGCCGCCGCCAAACCACTGCTGCAGCCGCCCTTCAGATGAGGCCACCACTATTAAAACGGAGTCGCTGCTGCCGCCGCCGCTGAAATGAAGCCGTACAATGACGCGCACAGCCGCCCCATACCAAAGCACGTCGACAACAGCACAGGGCCTACACCGAAGAAAAAACTCCACTGGCCCGAAGCTGCTGCCACCAAAGCCGAGTGTGCCGACGAACAGGTGGGGAGGGGGGCGAGAGCCAGACCTAAATAGACTGGCTCTGCCCCCTATTGGAGTCCTTTCTCTCCCTGCCTCTCACGGAGGCAAATCAGCCCTCCCCCGCCAGTGCAAGCTCGGCGGGGGTTGGAGTTCGCCTTTTCATAAGACAAGAAAAGGATTCAGTTTTCATGAAAGTCTTCATGACCAGATAGCTGATGCTGAAGTTCGAGTAGCAAAGTGGGGGGAAAAGATTGGGGCAGATTTGAACATTGACCAGAACAGAATGAATAAACACACTCAGGCTTCTTTCTCCACCCTCTTTCTGTTTGAAATTGCTTGGTGATGTATTTTAAAACACTACTCACATGTACCAATGAAGCTATATAATCACAAAGCTATTCTATGTCATGCAGATTAATGCTATACATCTATACATGCTTATCTACATTATGCTATGCACTCTATACACTATGGCTGTGATCACACATGCCTTTAGATCCAACATAGGTGCGAATGCCTGATGGATCTAAAGGGAGCAATTAGACAGCAACATCTGGGAAGCATCCCACAGTTGTTGGCAACCTGTGTTGCTCTGCTATGGGAGTGGAGTTAAAGGAAACTGGGGAAAGTCTGGTGTTAACCAGATACGGGGGACCATGGATGGACTTTTCCCTATCTGATCACTCAAGCATGCTCTCTGTCTGGATGGTCTGATCATTCCATCCTGACTCAGTGCCTCCCCCCCCACCCTTGGCAGTAAGCGCATCATTGCATACTCCATAGGGGGTTCTCAGTGCAAAGATCTGATTCCTCGTTTATGTGCAAGGGAAACAAACAGCAAAAAAAAAAAAGACTCATCCGCAATTGCATCTGATCACACAGTGATGGGCTGAGCCCGCAGCTTCAAAGGGATGTGTGATCTTGCAACTGCATGTCAAATTCCTCCAGAGGAAATAGCCTTGCTTCCCCTCCTCTTCAACTGACACGTGTGACTGCAGCCTATAGTAACCATTATTACTAGTAACTAGAAATTCCTGAAGGGATGGTTTGGGGGGAAACTATGATGTGAAGAAGGATGATCGTTATAGAAGGTCTAATTCTAAGATGGATGCTGTCAGGAGATAAGCCATGTCAGCAGTGTTGGACCAAAGCAGAGGTGAGTTTAGGAGCAGTTCCAGTATAGGACAACCTGACCCAGTAGAGTTGGGGTGTTTATGGGTAGAGGGAACCTGACAAGTCACACATGTTTTTCATTACCATATGATATTTTTTGCGAATAATGGTATGTCACCAAGTTGGTGAAAATCCAAGAGCTGTTGTAAGAACCTGATTGGGTTAGAAGAGTTGGCATATGAGCTGAATATAGTATAAATCAAGTGATATCCAATGGGAACCAGGTAGAGAGGATCCAAAACCTCTATCCCTTTCTTCTTGTTTCTCAGGCATCCATCTGAAGGAGGGCCCTTTGGAGGTGTAGTGGTTTGCTGTAGTGGTTAAGTGTGCGAACTCCAATCTGGGAGAACTGGGTTTGATTCCCCACTCCTCCACTTGCAGCTGCTGGATGACCTTGGGCAAGTCATAGTTCTGTCAGAGATTTGTTCTCTGCCTACCCCCCCACCTTCCCACCAGCCCTTTGGAATGCAAAAGCATTGCTTTGGCATCAGCTGCTGCCACAGCACAAGGATCTTCATTATGTGACTGTAGGTAAGCTGCCTGAAAGCAAAAAAATATTTTACAGCAATGTTAGATGTTTTAAAAGCCTTGGGATTGTAAAATAATAGTCTAACTCAAGATTCCCCCCCAAAATTTCAGCCTGCAAGAACCTTTGGACACAGGGTGGTGGGCAGAACCATAAAAATGGCTGTCACAGGAGGTGGAGCCAACCACAAAATGTCATGGAATGAGGATATGCAAAACTTTAATAGTAACACTTCAACATCTCATGTAGAAGACCTGCTTATTCGGATGCCTTTTAAAATTGTCATTCTTAGGATTAAGTGTTTTTCTAATCGATTGCAATGTCTCCCAGTGTCTCCTGAAGAATCAATTGTGTCTACTGTTCCAAGATGAATGATTAACTTCTTTATGGGGGAAAAAAAGGTAAAGAAATCTGGAGATAACTGCAACATACTTTTCTTTAAAAATAGCATTTCCAAACTGTGGAGTATAGCCAGGAGATATTATCTATCTCTTAATTTACAGCTATTTACTAACATTCCAAGCATACCAAAATAAATATCATCAGCAAGCAAGGGTTCAGTTATGCGAGGGAGGAGTACTTAATCCCCAAATTCTAAACTTTATTAGTATTGATGTCTGGTCCCCTTACCTTTCCTCCTGCGACTTGGCTACAGTGATCCACACAATGGTCACTTCCAGGTTAGACTGTTATAACTCATTGTACAAGGGGCTACCCTTATACCTGATCCAGAAGCTGCAGCTGACTGTGACATCTTTGTGAGTGCATTTTCGGCAACTGCTACACCAATTGCATTGGCTGCTGATAGAATTCTGGATCTCTTTCAAGGTGTTGATCTTAAGTCCCTTTAAAGCCCTATGAGGCCAGGGACCAACATATCTATTGTCTGCCTCTCCCCATATATGCCCTGAAGAGCTCTGCACTCTGCAGATCAATATCTGCTGGAAATCCTTGGCAAAAAAAGACATCCATCTCACCTTGACCAAGGCCAGGGCATTTTCAGCCCTGGACCCAGCCTGGTGGAATGAGCTCCCAACGGAGATGAGGGCCCTGTGGGATCTTTTACAATTTCTGTAAATTGTAGGTCCTGTAAAACAGCTACTCTGACAGACCTTTGGTTGCGGTGGCAGACATCTAACTAATCTGGCCCGTTCTACTTAAGCATCCCTCTGTGTCCAATGGTAATGGTCCTACCACTCTCAGAATCTGGACCATTTAGAAGTCAAGAATTAAAATGAAGATAATGTACGATACTAAAGACAGAGGTGGCTTCCAAGTCCCGAATTTGCGTTTGTATCATGAAGCTGTATGTATGTCTTGGTTATCTGATTGGGTCAATTTGGAAAATAGAAAACTCTTAGCTCTTGAGGGGCACGATTGCAGATTTGGCTGGCATGCCTATCTTTGGTATGGGAAAAATAAAGTTGATTCAATGTTTAAGCATCATTATGTAAGGAGAACATTGTTTGATGCATGGACCAGGTACAAGGATACAGTTTCCGACGAGAGGCCTTTGTGGATTGTTCCAGCAGCAGTTATACATCCTTTTTCAGAACATAAAGGTAATGATTGGTTGAAATACCAAGAACTATTGCAAAAAGAGGGGGAAAAATATGTTTTAAAACCAAATAATGAACTAGAATTTGAGTATGGATGGTTACAATATTGTCAAATAAAGGATATTTACAAAAAAGATTGTAAAGAGGTTGGTTTTAGAGCTAAGAATGATGAGTTTGAAAATATATGGTTGAAAAGAGAGCGAAAAATGATCTCAAAGATGTATAAAACTTTGTTGACTACATATACTTTGGATGAAACTGTTAAAGAGCAAATGATAAAATGGGCCATAAACATGAACAAAGAAATGTCTATGGAAACATGGGAGTTTTTGTGGAAAAGATCCTTTAAAATGTCTACCTGTGTTAATGTAAAAGAAAATTGCTACAAGATGATGTATAGGTGGTAAAGGTAAAGGTTCCTTTGCTCGAAAGCCAGTCGAATCCGACTCTAGGGTTGCGGTGCTCATCTCCGTTTCAAAGCCGAAGAGCCAGCGCTGTCCAAAGACATTTCCGTGGTCATGTGGCCGGCATGACTAAACACCAAGGTGCACGGAACGCTGTTACCTTCCCACCGAAGTGGTACCTATTTATCTACTTGCAATTTCTTGCTTTCGAACTGCTAGGTTGGCAGGAGCTGGAACTAGAGACAGGAGCTCACCCTGTCATGCGGCACCCGGGTCTCGAACTGCTGAACTACTGACCTTCCACAGCCTGCAGTTCAGTGTCTTAACCACTTGAGCCACCGCAGCTCCTTGTATAGGTGGTATATGACACCAAAAAAGATTGCTAATATTAGTATGGATAAGAACTTGAGTAATAAGTGTTGGAAATGTAAAAAAACAGAGGGTTCTTTTTACCATATGTGGTGGTCATGTGATAAAGCAAAGGTATACTGGTCTAAAAGAAATCAACCCTGACTGTTCCCTGGAAGGCCAGATCCTGAAGCTGAAGCTGAAATACTTTGGCCACCAAATGAGAAGGGAGCATTCACTGGAGAAGACCCTGATGCTGGGAAAGATTGAAGGTCAAAGAAGAAGGGGACGGCAAAGGATGAGATGGTTAGACAGTGTCATCGATGCAACAAACATGAAATTGAGCAAACTTCAGCGGACAGCGGAAGACAGGAGGGCCTGGCGTAATCTGGTCCATGGGGTCGCGAAGAGTCGGACTCGACTGTGCGACTGAACAACAACAACAACATACTGGTCTAATATACACTGTGTGATGCAGAAAATATTAAAAATCCCAATTGGGAGAAGACGGGAACTTCTTCTCTTAGATTTGACAATGGAAAGAATTCCACAGGAAAAAAGGACATTATTATGGTATATGATTACGTCGGCGAGAATGGCCTTTGCTCAGCAATGGAAAGCGGAGAAGGTGCCGGATATACATGACTGGTTTAGAAAATTGCTGTTTTTAGTGGAAATGGACAAAATGACAAAAAAGCTAAATGGACAAATGGCAGAACAGTATATAAAAGATTGGGAAGGTTTGAAATTGTATTTGGAAACTGAATACAGAATGAAGGGGAAAATATAAAATTTAGATCTGTATGGATACTGAATGAGTAGTGAAATGAATTCTGAATTGTATTATACTGTTATATGAAAATATGTTGAAATTAGTTAGATGTTTTATATATTTGAAATGTGTTACCTGGTTTGTCGATTCATATAAGTCTAAACCTGATTACCATCTAATATATACTTTTTTTGTTATTAGCAGTGTTGGAAGCCTATTAGGGGGTGGGGGGGATGGGATGGAAATTTTTTCAAATTGTATTGGTAACGTTGTTGAAAATGTTGAGCGCATCCCAATAAAATTTTGTTTAAAAAAAAAAAAGAATCTGGACCATTTATACCTCTATTTACTTGGACACCACACATTTTTGAAATTGCCATCATGTGATTGAGTCAGACTTTTGAAATAGTATATTGTTTTATTTTTGTGCAATATGTTGTATGTTATAACCCACCTTGTAAAGTGCTGGGTTCTTAGATGCGTTGTAGTCAATTAGCTCCTAGTTTATTCAAGAACATGAAACGAAGACAAAACAGCAGGAACAAAGCCCTGCTTAAATCTCCCAAACAAATCACACCCCCAACACACACCACACCCTGTGATTGGTTATTTACAGTGTAATTTCCCATAGGACCTGTCTTGGATCCAGGCACCCTGTTGGTCTGTTTCAGGATCCTAGGGACTATTGTTCCTAAAGGTTGAAGCTCTGTGAGTTCATATGACCATGTGCAAACGTGTGCAGTCTTGGTTGATACACAACACACCCTAAGCCCAGTTGCAGGGTAGGGCAGGATAAAAACCTAAATAAATAAACAAATAATTTTAAAAAAACTAAATAAGAAAGCTGTTACATGTTCATTTTTTAAAAAAGAAATATTCACTGGATTATGAAAACTTTTTTGCAAGTATATGTACACAGAATTAGCCCTCAACAAATGACTTTTCAGTTTTATTTTACGTTACATAATATAATGGATAGATTACCTGAATCAAATATTGATCCTAGTCCTAACTAAAACTGGAATTTGTAATAGGAACATTAATAGATAGATCTACTGCCTTCAGAAGGCCATCATAAGGCTTATAAAACACTTGATTCTCACTTAAGTACTCAAAATAAAACATAAAACATTGTGTCAACATACTGAATTGCATATAATCATTCATATAAACCAAATACTAGCAGAATACACACTAAGTCAAATATGAGCTTATAAAATGTTGGAGTCATTTGCAAACTAGACAATTTCTTTCATTTCCCATTTGAAAAAATATTGTTGGCTCCTCTTAACAATATCCAAACCAATTCAAAGCTCTGACTTCCTTCATAGCCTTCAAAATATGTGGGAACAACACTTTGCTTCTTCTTCCCTTTTCCTTCTCTCCTTCCCACCCACCAGCCAATCTGCCTTTATCTGCCCTGCTGTCTTGAGCTTTCCATCCACTCTCCCCAGCAGTCTCTATCTGGGAAAACTATGGCTGAATTGTGAAGGAGGTATGTGCATCTCAAACAGAATCCCGCCCCCCCATATCCACATATCTGGGAGCCCTGGAATGTTTAATTAAAAAAAAAATTAAAATGCAAAGCTTTTAGAGTAAAATAACATCTATCAATCTTGCAATTAAAAAAAAGTTATTCAACAAGAGAATTGTTTTCAACAATAAGAACAAAGTATCAGAACATTGAAAATCAGACAATTGAAATCTGAATTTACTACATATGCTTTTCTCAGTGTACATATATCTTGACACAATTTCAATTAAAATAGATTTCTAAAATTATGCCATCAGAATATCTAATTCTCAACATGTCTTATCTGTGAATACTAAAATCCAGAGACTGGAACAATGAACATGCAAGATAGATCTTTCTGCAGGCCTGAGGTTTACAGGAAAAAATCTGAAATCTAGAAAAGAAAATACATTGAAAATCAGACAATTGAAATCTGAATTTACTACATTTTGTGCTGATTTTAGTTTAGCTTATATTATATTGGGTTGAATTTATATAATACCTTAAACAGATAGATAACATCAACATATTACTGATTGTTGCCTTCTTCACATTTAGGTGCCCATTTCTGTGTCTTTTCTAATCTGTTTCTGAAAGCATATTCCAGTATGCTAGTGGGAGTCAATGTGTCTGGATATTCACCTCATGGTTCTGAGAAACAATTATTCTGATAGGGAGAACCGTACGTTTATATTTAGGCAGAACAAAACAAAAAGATAAACAAAGCAATCCCCACCCCAAACATAGTTATAGCTAGTGAATGGACAAATAGAATTCCTCTCTCTTAAGCTTTCATTTCAAATGCAGAATATGCTCAGAAGCTAAATAGAAACCAGTGATCTGAAAATTTTAATTATCTTTATATGTAAATGAATGTTCAGTTCTTTCCCTCCATTCTTTTTCTCTTCCCCTGCTCAAAAACATCTTTGAAATACTTGCAGTGAAAAGAGATTGACACTATAAAAGGTAATAGTTTCTGACCTTATTCTGACATCTCTTCGGTCTCCATGTTGTTCTCTAGTTTTTCTTTTCAACACTTTTCTGATAATGAATTCTCTCTTAGGGAGTTTTCAGCTCACCTGAAAGACCATAGGGGAATGTTAAATAACTTAGATTTTAAAATTTAATGAGAATGCAAAAGGAATTCCATTATAAAGAGGAAACAAGGTGAATAACAATGCAATTTAGATTGAATGTATATATTTATTTAGATATATTGGTCTGGTTCCAGGTCAACTTTAAGAACGCTTTCCTGGGGATAAACCCCATGGAATTAACTTTAGTAGGATTCTGAGCAGACTTGCTTAGGATGGCACTGTAAAGAGCCTAAAGTTCTCATTAAAATGGAGTGAAATATACTTAGGTTCAATTAAACAGTGTAATATAGTGATTAAGTGCATAAGCAATGAACTGGATGTCTCCTCTGTTAAAGCAAACAAAAGAAAAATGGCAGGGATAGCCAGGAGATATGGGCACATGTACAAAACACTGTGATACAACTGAGAACAATTTGAGAAAAAACCCAAACTTGTTTAAAGTGTTAGAAGTGAGGTTCTCCATTTGCAACCACACTACTGTTCAATAGACAAGGTTTTCACTCATCCCTAGCCAGGGACCTCCAAAAGATCCAGAAAGAGAAAATAAGATGCAGGAAGAAAGCATCACTGAGTCCCAGCACAGTGTAGTGGTTAGAGTGTCAGACTAAGGTATAGGAAACCCAGGTTCCCCGATCTTGAAAGCAAATAAATGTTTCCTCCTGTGCTCAGCCCTCTGTCTGCAGCTCTTCTCCCTTCTCCCAGTGCTGCAGAAATCCCCAGAGGTTGGTGCAGAGCACTGGAGCCAGGGGATTGCTGCAAGCCAGCACTTAACTGATTTTCAGAACAAAGTTTGAGTCTAGCAGCACCTTCAAGACCAACAAAGTTTAATTCTATGTATAAGCTTTTGCAGGCATGCACATTGAACTGACCTCCAGCTTCTCAGGCAATTACAGAGGAGGCATGAGATCCTTTACAACGTTGCGGGTAACAGGCACAGTGCATGCCTAAGAAAACAAATTAATGGTCACTAAACTGCCCTCTCATTACTGCCTTTGGCCGTCTCTGTAAAGTACTGGGTTCTGTGCCTCATGACTCGGACGATGACATAAGAGAAGATGTGTTTATTCATACTTCACAACAAAGACAAACGGCAAAGGCCAGAGGCCAACTATATACAGTTGGGGGGGGATGCCCCACAATCTTATTGGTGGGTTTGAATCAATGTTCCCATAGGCTCCCTTTTGGCGAGCTCAGGAGCCTAGTCCCTATTGTTCTCAGGAATGGAGCTCGGCCACTTCAAGCCCACTTTCGTTCCTGGTCTAGGACATAACACCCCTCCCCCCATAGTTTGTCCCTCCTAGGTGACATAATCCTTTAAGTATGCCGGAGCCTTCCGCACTCGTGACTGTCGGGGCACCGGCATCGGGCTGGCGGCGGCGCCTTCTGGTTGGCTTGTTGCACTTGGCTCCTGGACCGCTGGCGGTGGCGATGGTGGTGGAGGCTCGTCCGCTTGTTCGGCCTCTGGGTTGGCGGCCTCAGTGGGGCTTGACTCCCAGTTGGTAACTGGTGGAGGTGATGTTTCGGGTGCCGGAACGTTGGCTTCTCGGTCCGCTGGTTGTGGTGCCATGACCCGTGTATCCAGGTCCCACCTCCTCCGTAATTGGTCCATGTGTTTATGTAGGACCCTGTCCCTGTCTGCCAGGACCTCATAGGAAACCGGCCCGGTTGGCCTCAGGATGCGACCGGCCAGCCATTGGGGCCCAGACGCGAAGTTCCTGTAGTATACGGGTTCTCCAAGCCGGAAAACCCTTGGGGCTTCCCTGGTTTTTCTCAGTGTCCTGGACTCTGGGGCCCGATCGGGGTGGAGATGGTCTAGTAGCATTGTGGGGCGGCGGCCCATCAGCAGCTCCGCGGGGCACCATCCCGAGACCGGGTTTGGGGTTGTGCACTGCGTGAGCAGGAATCGGGCCAGCCTGAACTCCCAGTCCCCGTTCGCTATTCTACTTAGGGCTTCTTTGACCGTGCAGACTGCTCTCTCTGCCATTCCGTTGGTGGCCTGGTGAAATGGCACTGAGTGGATGTGTCGGATTAAGTTCCTTTCGAGAAATGATTGGAACTCGGCGAAGGTAAAAGCGGCCCTGTTGTCTGACACTATGGTATCCGGCAGACCGTGGGTCGAGAATATTTTCTGGAGGGCCTGGATCGCTGCTTTGGTGGAGGTGGTTGACACCGGGCTGATCTCAACCCATTTCGAGTAGGAGTCCACTGTTACCAGGAACAGAAGACCCTGGAACGGCCCAGCAAAGTCTATGTGTAGACGGGCCCAGGGCTTGTGTGCGGACTCCCAACTCTGTGTCGGCGCACTCGGGGGATTGGGGCGGATCTCCTGGCATTGTTGGCATCCTCTGACCCAGGTTTCTATCTCTGCATCTATTCTGGGCCAACACACATAGCTCCTTGCCAGAGCTTTCATATGTACTATGCTGGGGTGTGCTTCGTGTAGCGACTGCAGGACCCCTTGTCTCATTGGCCCGGGGATTACCACCCGATCCCCCCATAATAAACATCCCTTCAAAGCGGAGAGTTCATCCTTACGGGCCTTATATGCTGCAAACTCTGGCCCAGCCAGCTCTGCCAGCCACCCCCTCACCACCCAGTTGAGGAGCCGGGAGAGGATCGGGTCCCTAGATGAGCGGGCAGCCACATCCGCAGCCTGGAGAGGGGGTGTGGGAAGCCCTTCTAGCATTAGCACCACTGGGGCAGGGGCTGGGTCCTCCCCCATCTGGGGCAGTGGCAGGCGGCTGAGAGCGTTGGCATGTCCCAATGCTTTGCCTGGCCGATGCTCCAACCTGTACTGGTAGCCTGCTAAAAACAGGGACCAACGTAACACCCTGGGGGACAGGACCTGCGGCATCTGCTTATCAGCCGCGAACAACCTGAGGAGTGGCTTATGGTCTGTGACGAGCGTGAAGGGCCGACCATACAGAAAATTGTGAAATTTCTTGATGCCCACCACCAGCACCAACCCCTCTCGATCTATCTGTGCGTAATTGTGCTCCGCAGGCAACAACATGCGGGAGTAATATGCCACCGGGACCTCCCGCCCATCTGACAGCTTGTGACCCAAGACCGCCCCGACCCCATATGGCGACGCATCACACGCGAGAATCATGGGGAGAGTTTAATCAAAATGGGCAAGCACCGCATTCAAAATTAACAGAGTCTTAACCCCCCGGAACGCCTCCTCCTCCCTTGACCCCCACGCCCAAGGGGCCAATTTGTCCAGCAGTCTGTGGAGGGGTTCCGCCACGGCGGCCTTGTGTGGGAGAAAGGCGTGGTAAAAGTTTATGAGGCCCAAGAACGCCTGGAGCTCCACCTTGGACTTTGGGGCGGGGGCCTCCACGATGGCCTTCACCTTGTCCCTCGCCGGATGGAGGCCCGTTGCGTCGACCCGGTACCCCAAGAACTCCACCTCCAGAACCCCAAGAAGGCACTTTTCCCTCTTCACCTTCAGACCAGCGGATTGAAAACGTCTCAGGACAGTGCAGAGGCAGGTGGCGAAGCTCTCCGGGGTGGCCGTGGTGATGAGGACGTCATCGAAGAATGGTGTCATGCCAGGAATCCCTTTTAACAAATCGTCCATTAGGTTTTGGAAGATCCCTGGGGCCACACTGACCCCGAACTGCAGCCGCTTTACCCTGAAGGCCCCCCAGTGTGTCACTACTGTTTGTGCCTCGGCCGTGGCCTCATCCACAGGGAGTTGCTGGTACACCTGTGCGAGATCCAGCTTCCCAAATATGCATAGCCAGCGTGGCTAAGACATGACTTACTACTGGCACTGGGTATGCGTGTGCCTGGAGTGCCTGGTTAATAGTGCACTTGTAATCTATGCAGATGCGGATGTCCCCGTTCGGTTTAACTGGGGTCACAATCAGGGTTTCCCAACGTGCATTTGGGACGGGCTCTAGGACTCCCTGGGCCACCAGCTGGTCTAGTTCCACCTCTATTTTTGGACGGAGGGCCAGGGACACCGTGCGGAAATGCCACCAGATAGGCGTCACCATAGGGTCTAAGTGTAGCAATGCTGGGGGCCCTTTATAACAACCCAGCTCCCCATCAAAGTCCTCGGGGAACTCCCTGCAGATCGCGCCTCAGTCTCGTGTCCCACATTTATTCACTCCCCCAATTGTAATGCCCAGGGCCTCGAACCACGCTCACCCCAGGAGACTCACAAGGTTTCCCTCCACCACCACCAAGTCCAGGTCCCCCTCAAAGTCACGGTATTGCACCCGGAAGGTGCCAACTCCCTGGATGGGGACAGGGTTCTTTTGAAAGTCCACCAAGCTTAATGGCGATGGACGTAGAGGGGGTCCCCCAGATGGGCAAAGCTTTCTAAGGGTGTCCATGGAAATGATGGCCGCCGCTGATCCCAAGTCCACTTCCATGCAGCAGGGGGACCCCTCCATCCACACGTGCACTTGGATCTTTGGAGTGGAGGCGAGGTTGGGGTTGGGGAGTCTCAATACCTGCAGTGGCTGATCCGTGAGGTGGTAGAGATCAGTGATCTCCTCAGCCATCTCGTGTGTGGTGGTTGGCGTGCGGCTAGCCGGGCCCAACGATCTCATGCTCCAGGGGCCCTTGGACCTGCAGACCTTGGCGAGGTGTCCCTGTTTCCCACAGCTGTGGCAGAGCGTGTCCCAGAACCTACAGGACTTTCTCCCATGGGTGTCCCCGCAGCTGGTGCAGATGTTCCTGTTGCCGAGAGGTTTGGTCGGTTCTCGGCTGGGCTGCTGGGCCGGTGCCGGCCGGCGGGGTTGTGGTTGCAAGGAGTAGACCTCCTCTGTATCCGAGTTGCCTGGGCATGAACCCATTCCAATTACATGGGCTGCCAAAGCCGGGCGCTCTCGTGTGGGAGCCTCGTGTGTGGTCGCAATTTCCATGGCCTCGTCCATGTCCAGCTGCCAGTGGCCTATCAGCTTGCACCGCAGCTTGGAGTCCGTCAACTCCCACATGAACTGGGTCAACAGACTGTCCTCCACCTTGAGGAACAAGCAGTCCACTGCTAGCACCCTCAGCGTGGCCAGAAAGGCGGTGGCGGATTCCCCTTGGACCTTGGGCCTCTACGCGCCTCCATCCTTTTGGCCAGGAAGGTAGGTCTGGGGCTAAAATAGGTGTTTAGGGCATCCATTATGTCCCCAAACGAACACTCCAGGGCCGTGCGGGGCACCAGGAGGCTCTTCGCGAGGCGGACAGTGTCGGTCCCACACGAGCTCAATAGGAGTGCCCTTCTCTTCTCTGGATCACGTATTTTGTTCAGCTCCATGTAACATATGAGCTGATCAGCCCATGCGTCCCAGGTCTCCGGCTGGGAGGGGTCGAAGCGCTCGAGTCTTCAGTGTGGCAGCCATAGTTACATCTGGGGAGGCGGGCGTCGGTGCAAGCGGTGCGGTGCTGCTCCCAGGGTCAGCGATGCGATGCTCGGGAGTGGCCTTGTTGTCCTCGTCGTCGCTCATGGAAGGCATTAGAATCCCATCCTCATCACCCCTGTAAAGTACTGGGTTCCGTGCCTCATGGCTCGGACGAAGACATAAGAGAAGACACGTTTATTCGTGCTTCACAACAAAGACAAACAGCAATGGCCAGAGGCCAACTATATACAGTTGGGGGGGGACGCCTCACAATCTTATTGGTGGGTTTGAATCTCCCGCCAATGTTCCCATAGGCTCCCTTTTGGCGAGCTCAGGAGCCTAGTCCCTATTGTTCTCAGGAACAGAGCTCGGCCGCTGCAAGCCTGCTTTCGTTCCTGGTCTAGGACATAACAGTCTCTTTCCCTCTAACCCTCTCAGCTTCTCATCGTTTCCCATCCCCCTCGTATTCCTTTCCTGACTCACTTGATTCTGTTCTTGGCCCAGCTGAGGATGCAGGTCCATGGGGGGGGGGCAGGGAGAGGGAATGGCCAGGAAAAAAAATGGTTTCTAATTGTTGTATACACCAGCTGTGAAGAAATTGTACAATCTATAAGAAAAAGACCCCTCACAAAACATCCTGTGTCTCTCAGCACTTCCATGACAAAAAGTTTAGACCTGCCTGGATGGGAAAATGTGGATGGGTACAGTTGGGGAAAAGAAAGAAAGTTCTTTAAAGGGGGGTAATAGATGTTGGGAGGGCCTGCACTTTACACAGATGCAGCAAGGAGGAGTGGCAGCAGAGCAGATGGAATGGGCATGGGGCACATTGACACTAAATTACAACTGTCTTAACTCATTTCTTTTTCTGTAGTTCTAAATTCTACACCCTTCCACTCATGGTTAGTGTTTTATATTCTGCTTTCTCTGCATCTTCAAAATCAGAGAAGTGAAATATGTAGTAAAATTAATCAATACCTATGATTAATTTTAACACAGAAGGGTTTGGAATCTGCACCTTTTTCATGGGGGAACCTGAGAAAGGTTGGTTGAGTTCAGACTGGCAGTTTGAAGCATGAAGGAGTCGTGGCAAAAAAGACCTGGAACAACATGTTCCAGGTTTTCCCGGTCACACTGCGCGCAGACTGATGCGGGAGCGTACCGGAGAGGATGCACAAGGGAGTGTTCACACTGTTGGCCTGCCCCTGGTGGAGGCACGGCTGTAAGGCGCAGCTGTCTTTTTTATGCATAAGCATATAATCAAAAATTGCAGCTTTTAGTGTTCACACTTTGTTGGGATACAAACACTTTACAGGGTTGCTACCACTTTCTCCAGGTATCTTTTAAACTCGGGAGGGAAGCGTTACAAGACGGGTTGAGTACGGCTGGGAACGCCAGACAGATGTGCCTGTGTGAATGGCCCCTTTAATCTTTGTGAAATGTTGCTGAAAGGTGCCTATCTTGGAGCAAACTGCCCGTCTGAACTCGGCCATTATGTTACATACTAGAACATTTGGAGGAGAAGCTTTACTAGCTAAGTTATTCATATGTTTTCCAAAATAAAACATGATAAAATGTCATTTTAAGATCTTGTTTTACAAGCCATAAAAAGGACTGTAGACACCATACTCTTTCCTCCTTCCATATTTTCTTTTTCACCTCTCGCCTGGGAAGATATGAAGCATAGAAAATTTCAGTCTCCACAGATATGTTGTAGAAATCCAAGCTGTACAGAAGTACTGTTATTAAAGATGTTGCATTTCAGCTTTAACTACATCATATACCACTGTGCACACCATCATAAATGTTTGATTTTTACCTCTAAACCTTAGGATGTCTGAATTTACATGACATTGTTAAAGATACTTCCTTTCATTTTGTCAGCTCAATGGTAACATCCCATGGTTTAGTGAATCTGACTGCAGGTTTGATCTAGAAAACTTTAGATTCCAAAACACAATGAAATTCACAAGAGAAGGTTAGAAAATGGATAAAAGATGTGCATTGTGAACACTTTCTTTTGACATTGTGTTATCAAAAGATTTATAATCTTGTATTAGCCTGAGGGCTGAAATATGTTTAATGTGACATATTTGACATTTCACTTCAAAATATGATGATGGACAATGGGGGAGGGAGATGCTATATGGAATAATTTATTACAAAGACTCTTTCTCTTAATAGATTTTGAGCCTATCTGGACAGTTTGCTTGACCTGTCATTACTATAAAAAATGTACAGTTGTTTGACTTCACTAAGAAAGTCTTATCAGTTGGCAGCACTTTGGGACAACAGATAGGGATGTGTGCTTGGATATAACTGAGCTGATATATACATACACCTTATTGGGGTTTAGGTGGGTTTTTTTGTTATTATCTATTCAGGTCTCCCAAATATATTCAAGATTTTTGGAGAGGTACCAGAAAGTGGGTTCTGAAAAATTCCAGAAATATTAGGGATTAAC
Source organism: Gekko gecko (assembly GCA_029375565.1). Lineage (NCBI taxonomy): Eukaryota > Metazoa > Chordata > Lepidosauria > Squamata > Gekkonidae > Gekko > Gekko gecko. The sequence goes on from JAPDNY010000007.1 coordinate 101,536,040, forward strand.
TGAGAATATCGGAAGCTGGTCTGCAAAGGGTCCTAGGACTGTTATTTCATTTTCATTTTTCCCTTTTGTGTTTCTATGTCTCTGGGGGCTCAGTATCAGCTTGCAAGATTGCTTTAGGTAAAATTCTGTCAGCTTCAAGTTTTGTTAAAAAAAAGTTCTTTGCTGGAGGTAGTTGGTGTTGGATTCACTTTTTTGTGGCTTCTCACATTTTTACTGAGATCCTTGTGTTTTACATAGGTTGAAATTCTCATATTTTGCATACTTTTAGCATCTCAGGGTTTACATTGGTTCAGATTCTCAGGTTTAACATATGTTCAGATTCTTGGCTATTACATAGCTTTGGCTTAGCAATAGCTAGCAACAGCCTTCCTATGGGAGGAGATATTCAGGTTTTAGATTTTTATTGGGAGGATTCCTCAGTGGGAAACAATGGAATGCTGGGATACCTTTTTCAGTGGGGCATGGAATTGGACTCTTTTGTCCAATCAAATTGAGATTTGGAAGTTATTTAAAGGACAGGCACCAGCAGCTCCCCAGCAATTTTGCTGTCAGTACCTTTTTTTAAAAAACACCACCAGCCCTTGGAAGAAAGATTCTTGATAGGGAATAATGTAGCCAAAAAATATTGGAAACCCTTTTTCTCCACCCCAAAAAAACCAAACCTGGATTTGAATGTCACACAGGTTACTGGAACGTGAGATCCCAGGATACTGAGATACTGGTTTGTTTATTTATTTATTTAGCTTCACTATATCCAGATCTGGAGAGAGAGAGAGAGAGAGAGAGAGAGAGAGAGAGAGAGAGAGAGAGAGAGAGAGAGAGAGAGAATAGATATATACAGATATATAAATACATAGATATAGATATATATTGCCACACACCCTAACAAAGGACATGTTTAAAGTTCAAGTTTTTGGCTGTGTGAACAATTCTTGTTTTATGCAGACTGCCCTGCAACAGACTGTTGAAGATTATTAAAGTGGTTCATAAATCCCATAATGTATTTTTGAGAGAACTCCATTGACTGCTTATACTTTTCAGTTGAGTGCTTTGGGAACATATGTGTGGTTGTTGCACCTGCACAGTATGCTTTTCTTTGACTACTCACATAAAAAGACAGTAGCAGCATTGATACATGCTAATTGACTCCTCAGTTGACTTGGGAACTGAAATGGAATGTATGTAATTTAAGGAACAATAGACATTATTGCAAGCATTTTGCAGCAGATATAGTTGATCATCTGATGGTTGGGTTCACAAGCTGTCTGTAAATTAGAACGAGCACAGTCAAACATTCAACATAACATTTGTTTACATCCAAATTGATTGCAGACATTCTCATTTGTTCAAAGAAGCTAATTGTCCATTTGTGTTCCATATTGCTTTCCTGTGGCTTCTCTCTTCTGATACTACCACCTCTGCTACCCATCTGCTGTTCGCCACATTCTTTGTACAGACATTATTTACATTTCACAGTGACTAACTTACAGAAGATGGACTGAGGGTCTTCTGGTCCTTCCTCTTTCCTTATGGCTCTCTGACCAAGTGTGAATGAAACCACCTTCAGCAAGGTGCAGATAGTACAGCAACTGAATCACAGTACATTGCAGCCTTGCTGCAAACCACCAATCATGGAATGGTATGCTGCCAACACCACTGTGACAGGAAGACAGAAACAGCTAAGAAGCATGTACTGAAGTGGCCAGGCTCCCATCATGTCAGGATGCTGATGATCATATGCAGAAGCAACAAGGGAAGGAAAAAGGGGCCTCACCACAGTAACATAAATAGAGTCCTGGAGTAAACACTCAAGGGAGCTCTGTAGCTGCAGACTGGAGTCCCCTCCTGCAACCTTAGAAAAGAGCAAGAATCCAGTAGCACCCTAAAGGCTAGCAAAATTTGGGGCTGGGTATGAGCTTTCTTGAGTCCCTGCTCACTTCTTCAGATATCTGAAGTTCATGCTCATACCCTGCCACAAATTGTCTTAGTTTTTAAGGTGCTACTGGACTCTTGCTCTTCTCTACTGCTACAGACAGACTAACACGGCTACCCATCTTGATCTATCTCCTGAAACCTTTGGTCAGATGCATACTAGAAAATCATATCAAATAAACTGGTAGAATGTTCTCCTATTATTCCTCTTTGGCACATCCCATATCCTATCTTTTAATGGGTCCCTTGTATTTAGTGGTGGCAGTAGTAGGAGCAGCAGTAAGTTATCCCTAATTTTCGATCTTGCCAAGGAATATTGTGGAACATGAACAGGAAGTATAATGTATTTAATACATGCATTTTGATTATGAGTTTGAAAGGTTAATTTCATTTTAATAGAATAATCATCTATATATTTTTATTTATCCTCTTAAGTTTAATATGGCCCATCAGTCTATCTCTTTCTTTCTGCTTTCCAAAAGCAAGCACACATGCGTCTTCTTCAGGCAGAAGACTTAGTTTATTTTGCACATATTTATACACAAGTTGACAAGTTTAGCTCATTATTTAAAGTCTTCTGTATTTTAATGTAAAGTGTACAGATGTATTCTTCTGTTTAAAAATTAATGATATTAGATACTTAGTGATTATCTATAGATGTCATTAAAGTAAATTAATCCTTACCAATTTTTTGTGCTGTCTCAAATGTAGAATGGATCCAGGTGCTTACAGTTGCAGGGGCAAGCATTCATTTTTCCAGGGCCCACACAGTTGTTAATATATAATATTTCCATCTATTTTTGTCTCAAGCAAATATGTTTCTTCCCATGTTATCCTTTTAAAGGCGAACTAATCTCTTTGCTTTATTTCTGTCTTAGGTTTATCCATTCCACACAGTTAACCTGAGATTATTTCTGAGTTTCACAATTTCCCATTCCTATTAAAATCACCTGCTGTCTTTGTTTTTGAGTGTCCAGTCTTTAAGGGCAGCTTCCTAGCCTATTGGTTGTGCACTGTGGCACATATCTGTAAGAAATGTCATTGAAAAAGGGAACATCCTAACTGAAACAACTCTGTTTTAAGCACACTGAAAGCCCAATTGATTGACTGACTTCTTGTGAAGTGAATCAAAGATTTATTCCTCCAGTTAATATTTCTGTTACAGAGATTGTGAAAGTTTTCTGTGTGTTCCCCCTAAGTATTTATTCATTTAAAACATTTCTATGCCACCTTTCCACCCAAATACGTTCCCTAAGGTGACAAACATCAAAACCTTAAAACAATTCAACATGAAAACAGCATCTAAAATAAGTATATAAAATGATTTGATAAAAGCATATAAACGCACAAACCAAAACCAGGGAGGAGAGCCAGTAACAGTTATTGGGAGAATAAATCACCAAACAAAACAAACAAAAAAATCTTCACCCACTAGCAGCAGACAATGTTAGCGGTAGACAGATGTATCTCCTTGGGGAGGGAGTTCCAAAGTTTCAGTGCCACAACTGAGGAGGCCCTTCTCGGGATGCCACTAATCTAGGACTGAGAGCAAAACTGGACGTCATGGGAAAGAGATGAAGAGGGTTTCCTCCCCTCCCCCATACACTGTTTTGCAAGCCCTTTTATTTTGCCCATTTTCATTGCTGTTGTTCTCAATTCATTTATATATTCTTTTGTGCCATTTATACTCAACTGATGCAAAAACAGCATTGAAATAACATAACATAGTAGGGAACATTGTTGCAAAGAAACAAAAGGAAGCAAAAATAAAGACTCTAGGGATACAATTTGGACAAGAGACAAGCAAAATTGAAGCAAGTATTTTTCGAGCCAAAATGCTGTGAAATTTAGTAGCAGTCTTTTCTTCTCCCCCTTTCCTTAATAACATCAGGAAACAAAATGCATACTGTGGTGCCATTGCCTTCTAAGTTTCCCAGTTTATTGGCTGCTGCTGACTGTGATGGGGAACACAATGACATCATATCATCTATTTTGCTTTAGTAGTAAGGGAAAGAAGAAGCTCCAGGGCTGTTTAGGTGACAGATAAGAATTTCCCATAATGGCTATTTGCAGCCCGAGATATAGATTGATTTTGAACAGCACTGATCATATTTGTTGCTCAGTTCAAAGACAGTTGAATGTTGCAAAGTGCAATGTACTTTTTGACTTTGAACTCTCCTTCCTTCCCTCCCTATTCAGCAATATTCAGCTCAATAAACGTTCATGTCAATGAACACCACCTGAATTTCCTTATGGTGAAATACTACTAGAGTGTATTATTATACACTTTTTAAAACACACACACACAAATGGATGAAAGGACAAACTCAGCTAGTTTCTTCCACTCCTATGTGGCAGTTTTAGTTTGATAACATGAGTGTACTAGCTAGAATATAAAATGGAATATGAATACTGCAGTAAGTATCTTAGTTAAGCTACTAGGTGATTAAGGAATGTGAATCCTTGTTTAAGAAGGCTGAGATAGTCTGTGAATCAAGTCGCATTTCATGAAGGTTCCAGAATTTGGGGCAGTAGAGGTGGGGAAGTATTGACACCTTTCCTTTTACGTATTTTTCTTAATAGCAAAATAGCTACATTGATGAGCCATGAACAGCTGGGAGTCTGGGGCCTAAGCTCTGGTCTGCCACTGGCCCACCTGTGAATGCCACTTGTTTAAAGAACAGAACCTTATTCTGTTATAGTTGTCTTGCTCAGGAAAGAAATGGTACCAAATCAATTATTTCAAAAACAGCACTAAATATTTTTGCTCAGATTTAGATAGAGTAGCATGATTAATAGGGCTGAGCCAGTATTATTGACTGAATATTTTCATGATGAAAAAGAGAGTTTTGAAGTCCTGAAATGTTCTGTGAAAGATCTCCCTCTCACCATTACTTCATTTATCTCCATTTCCCACTTTCTGGCAGCTTTTTTCATGTCATTTTTTTTATTTTTGAAAAGGATTGTTTTTATTGAAAGCTAAATTTCTAGCCCATCATAGATTAAGGGGCCAGCATAACATGACATTAGCAAACCAATCAGATTTGGAAATGTAATAACATCACAAAGCCATAGTGAATGCAATGTTTCCTGTCTTCACTCTAAATTAGAGAATTATCATGGAATTATGGATGAAAGCCAGCAATTTTTATTACAAAACATTATTTACCCCAATTTGATTCACTTTTAATAGCAACACACTTCAATAATGGTGCTGGAGTAGAATATATTGGTGGAATGGCAAGGCTGAGTTGTAATACCTTTACTAAAGACCTTTCTGAAGGATAACTTCCATATTAAAAAGCTGGTAAAGTTCAAGTCCCATCAACTGTTCTTTATTTTTTTCCTGCTCACACAAAAATTAAATGAATATAGTATATGATTATTTCCCCTTCCTTTGTATTGGCATCTTGACCATAATCCCTTGCCCACCACTGTTTTTCCTTTCATCAGCAGTGGGACAGACCAGCTGAGTGGCCTAGGAAGAGAAGGCTATTAATTCCATGTATTTAAATTATTTTGAGGGATTACCCCTCTTACTATTATATTGATTTAAGATATATATGTAGGTGTACTATGTGTGGTGCACAAGATGTAGAGAGCCAGTGTCCTGTAGTGGTTACAGTGTCAGACAAGAATCTGGGAGACCCAGGTTCAAACTCCCACTTTGCCATGTAAGCTTGCTGGGTGACTTTGAGCCAATCACACTCCCAAACTAACCTATCTCCCATGGTTGTTGTGAGGATAAAATGGAGGAGTCGAGAATGATATAAGCCATTTTGACACTTCAGTGGGGAGAAAGGAAGGGTATAAATGAAATAAATATTAAAAAAAAAAAACATTTGAGTAGCAGGACATTTGAAATGCCTGTCAAGCAGTAAGGAAATCCTGGGAAGTGGAATGTATATTTTAGATACTAACACAAGTGTTACTACTTGCTACTCTGTACTTCAGAAAGTTACTTCAATGTGTGTATCATCTTTGGTATGTTGCATCAACTAATGTTCAAATATGTTCCTTGGAACTTTTAATTTTTAAGTTTAAATCTCTGCAGCTTTCATTCTTATCCTTCTGTAGCAAAATTTATGTTCCTATTAATGAATTGCTGGCACAGCCTTTTAAGTCTGCTCACTTTGAGTATTGGATAATCATTTTCTGTGCAACAAAGTATGGGGGTTGTGTGACAGCTGAGTGACATCTTTCTGCCTTATCAAGATAAATTGAGAGCTATCATATATTTGAATGCTGCTAGGAGATTCAAACTGTACACTGTGCTAGTCTGAAGTTAGGCAAAGCCTTTTTAGTTTCAGCAACAACTGTGAATTCAATTATGTTTAGAGATTTAAATAAAACCCATCTGTTGTTGCAGTGTAGTTGGTCTTGAAGTAATTCTCTTATGGTTAGGCAAACAATGCACAACCACACAATTCACAATGGGAATTTTTTTAATGCATTAAAAATGCTTACAACTGCAGGATTCACTGAGAAAGCATGACAGATGTGTATGCTAAAGCTTCAAGAATTATTCTAAAAAATCAGGGGTGAAGACAGGCCTGTAGCTAGATTTTTTATGACTGCATGAGGTTGCCAGTACATGAGTGCATGAGTACATGCGTTCCCAGGTCCCCACCATCTTCAGCCCTGAGACTCATTAGGTAGGCCCTGATGATGTCATGGGCAGGGGTCTAGCAATATCATTGGATGAGGTCTCATGGCTATGGGGTGAGGCCAGGTTGTATTAAATAGTTGTATTAGTAGTAATACTTCTATATACCACTATGAATGTACCACATGACATCTGTGCATAGTCATAAATCATGTGGCTTTGAAAAGATGGGCTATTTACCAGCCTAAAAAAATCAAAATGTCATAGAAATTAACTATGTGCAAAAAGTAAAACACAGTTGAGCTTTAGTGCCAATTACTGCCTCCCATCTCCACATAACAGGTACAAAAGCAGGCATGCACAGGAACAGGAACTATTACAAGCAGGCATGCACGGAAATTTTAAATGAAGCCATATATCTGAAATGTGGCACACCACCAGTTATTCAGGAACAGGTGATTTGATTCTGATCATATGAGGAGTCATTGGTTAATTTAATTAGTGTGCCTACATCCCCCCACCCCAAGACATGTTGCAAGACATAAGTGTGGGATATGATTCAAAACTGTGTTGGAAAAGCTGGGGAAGGGGGAGCTAGAAATAAATCAGTGCATCGAGGAGCAATCTTAAGCAGATCTACTCAGAACTCCCATTTTGTTCAATAAGGCTTACTCTCAGGAAGTTGCTCTTAGAATTGCAGCCTTAATTGATAAAATAGAAGATTCTTAAGTTTCCCCTGCCTGAAAAACACTTAATTTTACCCTAATGCCAGGTAGATAGAAGTGTATATTACTGTGTAGTGGAGGAAAAGCACTCTGCACGTGTAATGAAATCCTCCCATAGAGATGACTGCCTAGAAATCATGTCCCTTTGCCCTTTGGTCTTCTGTAGTAGTTCTTTTTCTGCTGTGTTGTGAAACATACAAAAACCTGTCCGAGCATTATGCCTCTTCAGTCCTTTCGCTTTAATCCCAGTTTTTTGTTGATGTTGCTTCTTTTTTTGGAAAGGGATAATAGTGAGTACAGGAGCTTGAATATGGTTATTCATTAATGAGTCAAAGGCACTTTGCACCTTCGCAGAAGCATGTATTCTTTTACATAGGCCAGTTATAGCATGGCTATTTACAAACAATAATTAAAAATTGATTCCAGGCTAAGGGAAACTGGGCATTCAGGTTTCTGCTACTGTCCCATGGCTCCATCTAATCCTAAAGCAGCTGTTCTCATCTTGCAGTTGCCCCCCACCCCATCCTTTCGTTCCCAGGAAATCTGGACGAAAACTGTTTTCTCTTATATCTCAGCAGCAAAAAAGGGCTAGAGAGACTTGCTATTTTAAAATAATTCAGATAGATCATGACATATTGTCCCCAAATGCCTTCCCAGCTACTGGCCTGGATGAAGATTTGAATCCTGTCTGTGGAAGTGTTACTGAACCAAAGAACATGAAAAGACCAACCAGAGATCTATCTAGTTCAGTGTTCGGTTTCACACAGCAGCCAGTCAGTTGCCTGGAGAGTCAACAAACAGGACATAGAAGTGAAGGCCCTCTCCTGAAGTTGCCTCCTTGCACTAGATTTCAGAGGTTTACTGACTTAGATGATTCTTGACATCCCTTCCAACTCTGTTTCTATGTTTCAATATTTCTACAATGGAAGGAGCTAGAGACTTTTTTTTAGAATGAAAGCTGGGAATTCAGAGAACTTGGTACATATATTATTACACTGTTATAATAAAACACTATTCAATTGCTGATTTTAAAATAATTAAAAAACCTTCAGTGGCGGGGGAGGAAACAGCCACTACAACAGCCAAACCCGATAGGTGTCCAGGAGCCTGTCAGTCCACCTACCATTTTTCCAGCTGAGGGGCTGGGTTCTGCTGCCTCAGATGCTGGTGGAAGAGAGAAGACTCCAATGAGGACAATGCCAGCAAGGAAAGTTTGGGGCTGCTTCCTCTCTTTTCCTTCCTTCCTTTTCTTCTCTCCTATTGCCTGGGATGGGAGAGAATGAGAAAAATAATGTTCCATTAAAATATCGGGGGGGGGGAATCCTAAGCCTATAACAACATGTCCCCCGCCAAAATCAGATAATAAAAGTGGAATCCTGTCATTATTGCTGGGGAGCAGTTAGCCTTGGCCCAATGGAGTCAAAGGAGGCACGAAGTCTCATTGGACTGTTGGCAAGATGGGCAACCAATTGCGGTTGAGACATGGAGGCTATACATTTAAGCTGAGGCTCCTTAAGGCAGGCCTTTCCTGCTGGCTGTTCCTGCCCACCCTTCCCTGAACATTATGGGACTAGTTGGTCACCTGTTGGGGTCAAGTAGGATTTTTTGGGGTTCCCCCTAATTGGCCAATGGGGCAGCCCATACCTAGTAAATTTTCTGTGGGAGGGAGATGGGTTGGGGGCACTGCTGCTCCTTTTCTTCCCCTGGAGACAAGTCCCCCCCATGACTGCCCATTCACCCAGCCTCTCCCGGCCTCACTGATGGGCTCCTCTCCAGAAAGGCTGCCTTGAGCTCCCACAAGCAGCTCTTCTTCCAGCCCTCAAGCTTCTCCACCACACACTTGCCTTTCTCTTCTCATGTGTGAAGAATGCCAGCAGGGCACAGTGCCGCATGGCCTGATGGTGCAGTGTGGCCATAGCTGGGGGATCCATGGGTGATAGCAGGGAGAGGGCAGGGCAGACTGGGGAGGAGGCATCACCCTGTGGGACCCTGGACTCTATGGATCTGCAGTGGGGGTGCCTTTTTTCACCTGCTTCATGATGATAAGGTGATGGGGGCTTTTCCTCTAAATAGGCTTAGTCATCTGACTGTGTAGGCCATGACTAGTTTTGGCAGACATTGGGTGGGCTGATCACAATAGGAAGAGATGACTGACAACCAATCAGAGATATCCAAAGTGGTGGAGGGAATGTCTGGAACACCACATCACTGGCTGTGTGGTGGGGAGCAGCAGGGAAGGAGCGACCCTTGGTGCTGAGTAATGCCTTTCTGACACTGGTAGTGGCTATGGGGGGGGGACATCAATTAAGGGTCACATCAGGTGAAAGGTGGGCTCCTCTCCTCTTGGCACATTGTGTGCAGGCAATGATAAACAAAGCCAGGAGAAAATGCTGGCTGTGTTTGGAGTCAAGGGTGAGTCTGCCCAAAAAGCAGCCATGAACAGACTGCCTTAGAGCAGCCCACTTATTTAAATATGTTAGCAGATTTAAATATGACATAGGTCAGCTTAATTAATTAAATAAATAAACCCAAGCTATTGTCTCATATCTTCTTTGAATGGTGATTGGAGAAAGTAAGTCTCTAGCCTCTTCTCTTGCAGAGATATAAGGGAAAATGAACAAAAATGAAAGAAATAGAAACTTACTTTTTCTTTTAAAAAAGCTGGAATTTAAAGAACCTGCTTGACCTGTCATTACAGCAGTATATATCAATATTCTGGTAGTAGCTGTCTGGCACATGAGGTGAGGTAGACAGGGCTGGGCATCTCTCGGTGCATTGTGTGCAGGTGATGATAAAGCTGGCAGAGGAGGCAGGTTTTGACTGGAATCAGGGGTGGCTAAGGCAGTCCAAAGCAGGCTGCCTTAGCACAGCTTGCCTATTTAAATATTAAATATTTAAATGAGACACAGATCAGTTTAATTAATTGAAAAAAACACACAAGTAAACCCAAGCTGTTGTTTTGTGTCTTCTTTGAATGGGTGCATGGAGCAAACAGTTCTTTACCAGAAATCGAAATCAGAAATCATTTTTTTTTTAAGTGCACCTACTTCAATAAAAAGTGTTACCTTTTTTGAATATATTTGCCTCATGGATGTTTACTCTGTGTCATTCCATGTTCCCCCTCACTTTGTAATTTTGCTATAGTAACAAATATATACCCTCAATATTTTTAAGCAAGTGGTTTAAGCCCACAGTCCTTTACGCCTCCCTTTCTGTTGCATTAAAAATACCGTACTGAAGAAAGCCTTCATTTTTAACATGTTCATTTTGATGCTTTATCAATAAATTGTAGGATTGTTTAGTTAGCAGAGTACTCAAGGCCCATAGCACAGCAGAGTCTATCTGGTTACTGTGCATGCTATCCAGAAAGAAAGGTACACACAGAGCCCTTGTATTTTTGTAAGCTAATATGAATCCTTTATCATAAGGAACTCCATTCTAGACAGGATAGAGTAGAGACAGTATTCTAAACTAGTCTAACTACAGATTGCATCCAAAGAGTGCTTGTGAATGGTTCTTCATCCTCTTGGAGCAAGTGACAAGTGGAGTGCCTCAAGGATCTGTCCTGGGACCTGTTTGTTCAACATCTTTATCAATGATTTGGATGAAGAGATAGAGGAAATGATTATTAAATTTGCAGATGCTACTAAATTGGGAGGGGTAGCAAATACAGTAGAAGACAGAGTCAGGATACAGGATGATCTTGGGTGTGTTCAGATGGGCAGCTAATCCCGCCATTGACCCAGCTCTAATTTGATCCAGATCTTTTTTATCCGGCCCTGCACAACCAGAGAGCTCCCCTTACTGTGCACGTACTCCATGGTGGATTGTATAGACGGCGTTCACCTGAAGGAGCCGCACGGTCAGGTTTTTTAAATTCTGTTTGCGCATGCGCATCTGCATCTCAATGTGTACTTGTTTTTCCATGCATGCGCGGGATTGAATGGATAAAGCACTGCCAGTAGTACCTCCCTCTAGGTACCATTTCAATTAACATAGTTCATAAATTTCATGGGCCATTCAGAAACATGAAATTGTCCAGAACGTTTGAGTGGAGCTCTGTGGCTGTTGTGTGTTTACACATTTATGTGCGTATCGCTAAGAATTTTTTTAAATGGCAGCCATTCAGGATGGTCTGGAGCAGACCATCCCGGCAGGCTGATTGCATGCTGGAACGATCAGACAGAGGAAAGTCTGCCATTGGCCCATCGGCAATCAAAAAGTCTGCCATTGGCCTATCGGCGATCAAAAAAGTACGGCTCCCTGATGGGGCTAAATAGGCTGATCATGGAAGCAGCACCTTTCCCAGATGTTGCTATTTAATGGTTCCTTTAAATCCACCAGGCATCCATGCCACCATTTAGGTATGAAAAATCAAATGCATAATTATGGGTCGGGGGAGACTTGTCTTTTTTTTTTTTTTTTGTAAAACTCTCTTAAAAAGAGAGAATTTTATTCTTTTTATAAGAAAAGGGAAGGGTAGACAGATGGAGAAAGAAAAAGGTGGAGTGAAATTTTTTTCTGTTAGTGAGAGTTAGTTTAGGTTAATAACCAATACCAAGATTTGGCATCCATCATGGTTAGAAGATCTTCTTTTTAACTAAAGCAAAGTCCAAAATCACTCTTTTAATGCAGTTAGTAAAGTCCATTGGGGTTAGTAATTAAACAGCTCCTTCCAGATGTAACACGAACAGTCCTCAAAATCTCTTCTTCTTAATTTTCTTCCAGTTATGGATTAAGTCCATTTTAACTTTGAAGTCTTCCGTTCCATCACCTTCCCCAGGGCTGCTGTCTTCTACACTTATCCCAATTTTGAATGCTGCATCCTTCTTCCTGCTGGCGTGTCTCTTCAGAAGTTTCTGTGTTTTGAAGATGAGATCCTTCTTCTTTCTTTTCTTTTTTTTCTTAAACTTCTGGCCTTCAAGCTTCCATGGCTCCACAAACTCAGCAGATGAAATTAGATCTCCCGTTTGTCGCCTGCTATGCTCGACATCCCCTTCTACTGGCAGAGTATTTCTTTTTATAAAGGCGGAATAGGCTTTGGGAGCCTTATCCACCTCTTCTTTTAACTTTATCGCTTCACTGCCAGTTAGGGGTGCCAAGACATTTGTCAAGGTAAATCCGAGATCTTCTTTCTCCTCTTCTTTAGCGCCCTGGAAACCTGGAATCAAATTCGATTTCTGTTCAATCTCCTTCATCTTTCTAGTTGTTTCCAATATCTGTTTCTGTCGACTGATGAGAACACTTTCCATTTTAAACAAAGTTTGGTTGATCTTCTGCAATTGTTCCAGCAGGGGGCACAGCATCTTCTTTTTCTGTTGATTGACAGCAAGCTCTTGGGGGGGCTATCTGGACCGGAAGTCCCTCCTCTCTTCTCTTCCGGTGTCTGCAGAGTTTTTTCCATTATCGACATTTTGTTTTTTTGTTTACTTTTAAAAAGTTCGTGCCGCATCCCCCAGGAAGCTAAGATGAACACATTCTTCCATGCAGCCCCAACGGTACTTTCACCAACTCTTTGTTTTCTTTCTGCCCCCTTCGCGCTCCCTTTGAATAGCTTGCTTCTCGAGGGGGGTGGGGACTCCTCCCTCCTCCCAACGCTTATACGCATGCAGGGGGCTCCGATTTACGCTTCAAAATAGATCTTCAACTCACGATTCGATGCCACTACTTCTTTTTATGTTGAACCATAGCGCTGTTTTCACTCCTGGAATTCGGTGGCGCCGCTAAGTCCCATTACGGGCACGCCGCAGCGGGGCCGATTGGGGCGGGGAGAAAGCCTCAATTTCCCGGCTGTCTGCCGGCAAAGAGGCTACTCCCCAAGCGCCCCCGGTTCGGAGCCTTTACCTAAGGCTCACTAGGGTCTTTCGCATATGCGAAGACCCCCCTAACTGCGCGTGGGCTAACCGCCTCCGGGAGCGTCCCGAGAAGCGGCCGCCATTCGCGACGCCGGAAACCGAAACCCGGGGGAGACTTGTCTTGGCAGTAGTATATGTGAAAAGGATCTAGGGGTTTTAGTCCCCTGAACATGATGTGTGATGTGGTTGCTAAAAAGGCAAATTCAATTTTGGGCTGTACCGATAGAAGTATAGTGTCAGATCACTTTACTCTGCTCTGGTTAGAGCTCACCTAGAGTATTGTGTCCAGTTTTGAGAACCACAATTTAAGAAGTATATAGACAAGCTGGAACCTGTCCAAAGGAAAGCAACAAAGATGATGACGGGTCTGGAGACCAAGTCCTATGAGGAAAGGTTGAAGGAGCTGGGTATGTTTTGCCTGGAGAGGAAACAACTGAGAGGTGATATGATAAACATCTTCAAGTACTTGAAGGGTTGTTATCTAGAGGATGGTATGGAGTTGTTTTTTGTTGCCTCAGAAGATTGGACTAGAACCAATGGGTTGAAATTAGATCAGAAGAATTTTTGGCTAAACATTAGGAAGAATTTCCTGACAGAGCGATTCCTCAGTGAAACAGGCTTCCTCAGGAAGTGGTGGGCTTGCCTTCTTTGGAGGTTTTCAAACAGAGGCTGGATGGCCATCTGACAGCAATGTAGATTCTGTGAACTTAGGCAGATTATGAGAGGGAGGATAAGAAGAGTTGCATCAGTGCTTAGTTCTTGTGGCCCTTTCTTACATGCCCAGGGAAATACTGATTGCCACTTTGGAGCCAGGAAGCAATCCTGGAGGTTTTTTGTCATCTTCTGGGTGTGGAACAGCAGTCACTACAGGTGTGGAGGGGGAGGTATTTGTGAATTTCCTGCATTGTGCAGGGGGTTGGACTAGATGACCCTGGAGTTCCCTTCCAACTCTATGACTCTATGATTCTGAATTAACTAAAATGGATGGAGATACAGGATCCATGTCCTGCTCTCATGGTGCCAAGATGGAGAAGGCTGGCATTGTGTGGAGAGAAGGTAGACTGGAAGGAAGGAAGTTTTCCCTAAGAGTAGCAATCTACACATCAAAGGGGATAGCAACAGAGAGTAAAGGAAGGATAGTCAGTGTCCCAGTCTCGCTATCTCTCTGATGCCCTCTGAAGTCTGTAGCTAAGAGACAGCACAAAGTCTTTCACTTCCAACATAAATTACAGCAGTGAGAAGCTAAGAAGACTGGTGCTTGCCCCTATGCAAGCACAAGCTTTTGCCCACCCACCCCACATCCTCAAAGGAATCACGTGGGAGGGCGAGCCTACTGGGAGGCAACGTGGGAGCACTGACCTATCAGGGAAGGCTGGCCAGCCAGATCTAGTGGTGGCAGCCCTTCCCTTCTGCCATTCCAGCCGAAGACGAGCTCCCCACCTGCCTGCCCTCAGCTGGGAACCATGTGGGAGTAGCCAGCCGCCGGTTTCAAGGCTGAGCAGGATTTTTTTTGGTCTCTCAGATTGGCTTCAAGGGGATCTTTTTTCACCTGCTTCACAAGGTCCTGTAGGGTTGTGGCATAACTAGGCCTGGTAAGCTGGTTAGGCTCTGCTGGGACAGGAAACCACAGTTGAGAGGGTAGATTGGAGATGGCAAGCACCCTGAGATGTCAGCAATGGGGGGGGTCCACAAACTGGGTACCTAGGGGCTTGGCAGTCTGGGAGCCTCAGATGGGGGCCTCTCCGGGGGTGGGGGAGCACATGGCGAGCCTTGAGGCTTAGCAGTCATGGTGAGAATTGGCTCCTCGGTCCTCTCTATGCACCTGGAGTGCAGGCAGTGAGGGGTAGGGTCCGGAAGGATTCTGGATCTGGCTCTGAGCCAGGGTGGGTTTGCCCTGTTAAGAAGCCTGCCTCGCAGGCACAATCCAATCCGTGCTTAAATTGGATAATGATGCAGATTAGCTTGTATGTAAATAAAGTCCCAGTTTAACTCATAAATTATGTTGTGTTTCATTTGAGGGGTGGGTGGGCAAAACCAGCACCTCCCCCCCATGACACAAATAAGCTGACAATTTTGAGAGGAAATGGTGCTACGTATCTAACTGGCATGCCTTTGGGGCAGGCCCACACTGACTTCAAACTTGGCCAGTACTTCTGCCTTGTTTATCATCACTTTCACAATCACTGTGTGCTGAGAAGTGCCAAGATTCATTCAGTTCCCCAGATATGCCACTAGGCTCCTACCAGATTTAAAAGATGCCCCTTTGCACCAGGGGCACTACTTCACAAGGCATGTGATGGCCTGTTTCGAACACTCTCCCCATCACACCAGATGTTTCAGGGTGCTTGCCAATTAACCCTGTCTATCCTGAGGAACCTGCCCTGCTTGTGGGCTAACCACTTTATAACCAGACCTGTTTAATTTAAATACTCTACTCATCATGACTGCACAGAACAAGTAAAACAACAGTTTCACCCAAGCCAGTCTGGTGAATTCCTCCCCCTATTCCTGCTTGGCCCTTCAACAGCAACCAGTTAGTCTCTCTTTGGCCCTTGGGAGGAAGGGTGGGTCAGAGACAACACAATGCCCCCATCGCACCAGATGCTTCAGGATGTTTGCTGATTGATCCTACCTATCCTCAGAAACCCACCCTATTCCTGTCAACTAGTGATGGACTAAGCAGGCATGTTTAAATGGCAGCACCTGGTCCACAGTGTCAGCAAGGAGCAGGTGACAAAGGGCTTCACACCAGACCAATCCAGCAAAACCTCTCAAATTCCTGGGACCTTGTGCTCAGTTAAGAGACAGATCACAACATTATCTGCTGTGAGTTTCCATTCACTTATGTGGCCTTCAGCACACTAAATGTCATATCACTATTTGTAGCTACACTGATGCAAACATGACATAAAATGTTGTTTTATGTGAATTGGCATATTATATGACTTGACATTGCTCCCACAGTAAGATCCAAACTCTTATCTTGGGACAACCCTAGTTCCCTCATGGGTCTCCTACCTGAGTGCCATGGCAGTTTATGCAAATGGCTGTACTGTGGATTCTGAGTGCCTGTTGTACACTGTATATGGTGGAATGTATAAGATTTTGTAACCATGGCTGGGAGGGGGTTCTAGCCGGCGCTGGGAGGGAGGGTGTTATGTATTGGGATGTGAATCCTTGCTATACATTTCCATGTTAAGCTTGAGTTTGAATGTGGCTCTTCAGCTGTCACATTACCATTGGCTGGTTTCAGCGAAACCATTGTAAATATCCAATCACTGTGTGAGAATGTTGCAAAGAGGGAACGGTCCTGATTGGCTTTTATCCCTGTGTTGTGATTGGCCTTTATCTCTGTGTTGTGATTGGCCTTTAGCTAACTGTGGGTGTGGCTTTGACAGCCCGGGAGAATTTAAAAAGGGAGCTGTGCTCCACTTATTTATTCCTGAGTTGAAGTCTTGCTGTTAAATAAAGCTGAATCGTTGTTGAGTTGATACTTAACAGAGGGGGTGGGGCTAGAACCTCCGCCCCTTCCCTGGCTTTCCTGGGGGCCCTGCAGCTGCGGAGCCTCCAGGAAAGCCGGTGCTGGGAGGGAGTGGATGGGGGCTAGAACTCCCGCCCCATCCCTGGCTTTCCTGGGGGCCGCGCAGCTGCGGAGCACCCAAGAAAGCCAGCGCTCCTCTGCCCCCCCAGTCTCCAGGCCCCACCGGGAGGTTGGCATCCCCGGTGGGGTTGGCACCTCAGGCTATCCTGCCTAGGGCGCCCAGACACCTGGGGCCAGCCCTATTTGTAACAGTAAGAGGTCACGTGTGGGCATCATCGGTCTATATAGCATCATCATTAGTGGGTATCAGCAAAATTGATAAGAAATTTACAGGACCATCTGTCAGGGTTATTCTGTTACATTTTGCTTCTGCAACTGTGGTCGAATCTGCATTTGCATTTTTAAATCAGTTGTGTGCTGCTGTGATGCCATCTTTCTCTATGTTTGTTTGAATGTTGTTTGGAGAAGATCCTTTTAAAGCAGTGTGGAGGTACGATGACAGTGGAGCTACCCCGAAAGGACAATAACATATGTAGACATGTGAAAGTATGCTAGCACTGCTGAGGTGTGAAAACGACACCAAATGTAGACAGCTTTTTTGAAGACAGAGTCAAAAGGCTGGGTGTTAGCCCCGACGCCATTATGGGGCTTTGCTATGGGACAAATGCAGACTCAGCCTGTGTCTCTGCTGATAGATGTACAATATTGTGAAATGTTACCCTATGTACCATCTGCTTTTTTGTTTGTCTTGCAAAGGCAACACACTCCTGCCCTAAATTGCTGTCAGTTTAAAACAGCAGCAGTGAATATTATTCTACTGCAGCAAGACTTTCCAATCTCACTGAAAATTATACAGGTTGTATTGTACTTTATCCATTAGCCCCACTCAAGTCCTGCTATGCTCAGGAAAATTGTATGCGAGTTATATTTCTGTTGCAAGGAAATATTATTTTGAAAAGTGCTTTTCCTGATGTCAAGGTTATCTTTAAGAATTGAGTTACAGTTAAGATGGTTTTTAAATACTTTTAAAACATGTAATGGTTTCACATATCTGAGTTACTCTATCTGGATGTCATTAGTTTGCGAATGTCTTCATGGAGCAGTTTTTCAAGGATCAGATGTACGTATTCAACACATTAAATCATACACACTCACACACACGCAGCATATCAGATTTCATATATGTGCCTCTCAGCAGTGCCCTGTACAAGAATGCAGGCTAGCTATATGTCCCTGTCCCACCCCCTTTTTCTCTTCACGGGTTTCTTCATGAATGTTTTTGTGCAACATGTTTTGTATGCAGTCCCACAACAGAGTTTCAGTGTAATTTAATATGTAGCAGCAGGCATTCTTTATCTAATATGACATTCTGAGTCTACTATAGTTCTTGTAAATAAAGTGAAAGCAATGTTAAAGCCCCCTCTCCTCCACCACACCCCACTTCCAATAGTGACATTCCCTGCAGTATATTTTCATTGCTGTCCAGTTCATTTGTAATGGACTGTTAATTCTGAAGCCTAGTTTAATTTGCTGTTTAAATGCTCACATTGTTAACAAATTTAACTGCTGATCCTTGCAGCAGAAACAACCAATTAATGCTCTCAATCCAGGACATGTATGCATGTCTTATTTACCCTATTCATTTAGTACTTCTATGCACAATAGAAAAAAATACGCAAAATGTCAATCAATTGATCTTTAAGCTTTTGTTGCTTAAATTAGAGGTCACAATTTAACACTTTCCCCTTCAGACAAAGCTTGCATTTCTGTACCTATCTGTGAAACAGAATGCAATGTTCTCATTTGCTGATATTTAATGCTGAACTGCAAGCTGGAAGGTCGGTAGTTCAGCAGTTCGAGACCTGAGTGCCACATGACGGAATGAGCTCCCATCTCTGGCCCCAGCTCCTGCCAACCTAGCAGTTCAAAAGCAAGAAATTGCAAGTAGATAAATAGGTACCGCTTTGGTGGGAAGGTAACAGTGTTCTGTGCGCCTTGGTGTTTACTCATGCCGGCCCCATGACCACAGAAATGTCTTCAGACATCGCTGGTTCTTCGGCTTGAAAATAGAGATGAGCACCTCAACCCTAGAGTCAGATTCAACTGGCTTTCAAGCAAGGGAACCTTTACCTTTACCTATCATCTTTAAAGCATATTTATCACAATATTCTTCTCTAATAGTCTATGCGCTCTTCATTACTTCATGACAAGCGTCTTTTTATGCTATTGTATACATCTGTTCATACTTATTTTATTCCTTAAAATATATGTGAGCAGTTCCCTGTTCTCTGAAATGGAATTATTGTGGTAAGTGTAACTGTGTTGAACAGGATTCTTTAAATAGATTTATCTAGGATGTTCAATTTTTAATAAAACCTTCTATCTCTTTTTTTCCCTTTCACTAAATAATATTTGGTTGTCAGCTTTTTGCTTTTTTCATTTTACAATTTGCTGATAATGCTTTAGTCAACAAGGTTTAGGTTCTATTCCCATTTTCAACATGTAACTTAAAAAAAATTATTTGTATTGAGTGTATCTAGGGCTGTAATTGAGTCATACCTAGATTAAAATAAATTATTATTGGAATTTTAAAATTTATCTTTCCTTTTTACAGAAATTGAGCAGAAATATGTACCTATTTGCATAGTTTTAAAAGAAGTAGTAATATTTGTAATCCTACTTCATTAAGAGAAGTAGTATTAAAAACTTTCTAGACATTTTTTTAGAAATAACCAAATCTGCAAGAGAATTTTCCCTCAAATTACCATCAGAAATTTGAGTGTATTTCCATTTTAAAAAAATCCCATCTGTTCAAATTTCAGCAACAGCTGGTTTAGTATGGGCTGTCAAAAATATCAAATTTTCGTGATGTATTTAATACTGTTGAATGTGACCAAATGCTCTATCTTAAATCCTTTCCGAAGTTGTCATAGTTACAGGGAAAGAGTAAAAGTAACTTGTTTTAAAGATGCTGTGGAAGGCTCAGTTGCTGACAAAATCCATACCATAGGTAGCTAAACTGAGTCCAAAGCATTTACACACTATCAAAGTTGTTCAGTGTGTAAGCATTCAGATGTAATATGTTGGCTGAGTAGGCAGTATAATTGCCTATCCTAAATTGGCTCATGTCACAGCTTAGAAAACATTAAATAGAATAGAAGTTCTCTCCAGTTCATTTTGGTCAATTTACAGCCAAAGCTTTCAGAGTCTTCAGACCTTGATCATCACATTTAGAGGAAAAATTGGAATCTGAAGAATAGAAATGAAAGCAAACACTTGAGCAGCCAACTGGACAGTGAGCCATTCCACCTCTCAACCAAACTAATGCCTTCTTTCCTGTCCACAGAAAGGAATCCTATTTCTTGCAGCTCTGAGATTGGATCAGAAAATAAATATTTATAAGAAGAAAATTACTTCATTTAAGCCATGTGGGTTAGATGAATTTTTTTTTCACTTATGTTCCTGACAAGTTATATTAGTTTGCTGACAGCCTAAATTATGGAACACCTAACAAGTGGACAACCATCAAAAGTAGTCTGTGTTAGAACAATATTAAACATCTCAGACATGCAACTTTAATTCTCTGGGAAACCTGACACTTCACATCAACACAGAGTGTATGCCTTCCTCACCAGAGGCCAAATGGACTAAGAACAGGCTTTTTCTCACAGAACACAACCTCCAAGAAAAACTTTTACCTAATTTCTTTCAGTCATGTAACCCAGCAGGTTGTAATCCTGTGCATTTATTTGGGAATATGCCCCACTGAGTACAATGGGATTTTTTCCTGAGTAGATAAAGGCTATATTTTCCTAACCATTGTAACGATTGGTTTTATAGAAATTCTAAGTTACATTAACAACTGCTAACTAAGAAGCAGTACTCTTTTTTCAAGCATGCTAACTTATGTGTAGAAGCTACCACCCCATATTATGCAGAGTTATGTGTATGTTAAGTACCATCAAGTCGCTTCCAACATATGGTGCCCCTATGAATCAATCATCTCCAGATAGTCCCATAGAGAGTTAATGGGAAGGAGATTTCAGTGAGAAGTTTCACTAAATTGAATGGGACCCAGGAAAGTATGAACAGGATCTCAAGAAAGTATGAATTTAAATGTGTTTACATTTCAGTGATTCAGTGGGCTGGACCCTTTCTCTGGATTGCACTAATCAGTTATGTGTTTATGATATGCAGTCAAAATAGATTTTAAAATTATCTTCCGATAGCCTGTATTGGAGTAGCATATAAGACTACTTTACATTCAATTACTGCAATCCAAAATACTTTCCCCTTGAATTTATTTCTGAGTAGACCAGCTTTGGTTTGGTCACTATGCCATCCAGTTAACCTTCCAAAATGAGAAATGAGAGCAAACATCTGGAACAGCCACATATCCAATACACATATAACAAAAATGGAGCAACTCTGGTTCAACTGATGTAATTATTTTTCTTTAAATATTTTAATATCAATAATATATTAACTACTGATTGGGTAGTAATCATATTTTATACTGTTTTAGTGCTTCTATCTATCATCTATCTATATCTATGTGTGTGTTTGTGTGTGTATAAAACTTCTTTCACTTGAAGGAAGATCAGCATTCTTATAAAGGCCCTGTGTATTCATACTTATTCATTTATAGCAGATGTATACACCTGACTAATCTTTTTGTACTAGATCAATGGTTCATGAGTCTGGTGGTCTATACATAAAAAACATGACAGCAGTCATTTCAGATTAGACATCTAGTCTAGTACTCTGTTTCATATAATGGCCAACTAGATAGGCCTACAAGCAGGGCATGAAGGGAGTATTGTTCCTTGGTTGATTCCACTAGCTCTAGTTTTTAGAGGGTTATTGCTTATCAACTTAATTAAGTGTTCACAAGTTATGAAGTTTACAGAAAGGAATAAAATTATTTTTATCCTCTTTTGTCTCCAATATATAGTTTTATAAACCTCTGAAAATTGAAAAGCACCAAATTGTTTAGCTTTTATTTTTAAGTAGATATTCTTTTCCTTTGGTCATTTTTCCCTTTTAGAGAACAAGCCTCAGCCAGTCTACTCAGAATCCTTCTCAAGTCTATTCAATGTGACTTATTCCCCAAATAGTCTTCTAAGGGTGGCATTGTGAGCCATTTTCCTCAGACCTGTACACAAAATCTTGAAACTGACAAACAGACTTGAAACTGAAAAAAGCAGCCTGGTATAGAGAAGCCAGACCTCAGGTGGGAGCAGGGGATCCCCTGATTTGGCAGGTTCCTGGCTGCCCCAGGCCACCTGGCTGGTGAGGGAAGCCCCACCCCCTAAGCCTCACCCCAACAGCGACCACTGGTGGCCACCCCTCTCCCTCCAGTGTGTGCTCCCTTTGTTGTGTACTGAAACAACCACATGCGAGTGTATGGCCGCACGTGGTTGAGCGAAGAGCCTGAGCTTCGCACAGACAAACAATAAATGAGTGGATCCTAGCCCATTCCAATCGGGAGGCTAGGATCCAAGACTAGTCCTGTGAAAGACTGATACTGTAAATAGACCTATCACGGGTGTTGGGGTGTGTTGGGGTGTGGTTTGGCTTGGGGTTATAAGCAGGCTTGCAAGCCGGCTAAGTTGTCTTGTTCCTGAATAAAAGTTATGAGCTGATTCACTACTTCATGCATCAGACCCAGTATATTATATTGGCAACAAGGATGGGATTCGCATGACTAGATGAGCCAACGAGACACCGCACTGTGCACCGACCAAGATCCAAGCACCATGCTCCACACCACTGATGATGCTTCCAGCATCGCATCGCTCCCCACTTCCGTGGTCACCACACCTCGCACTGCACTGCCATCCTGTATCTCGCCCATCAGCGCAGACTCCAGTTCCAGCCCGACATCGTGCCCCACTTCACCAACTCCGATCAACCCACCACATGGAAACAGAAAAATGGCCACCGCTCAGGCAAACCTTCCCGAATTCAATGTGACCCATCCCAAGCTGTGGGAGACCAGGCTTGAATACCTGGAATGCTACCTCAAATTCCATGATGTTATGACAGATGGTAAGAAAAAGGCCTTACTTGTCAGTGTCTGTGGCACCAACACGTTGAGGCTGCTCAAAGACTTGATCGTGCCCAAGACAATGAAGTAAGAGACCTTCGAAGTCCTAAAGAAGGCACTAAATGACCATTTTGCGCCCAAGCCCACGAAATTTGCTGAATGCCTGGACCTTTTCATAAGGGTCCAGGGCCCTGATGAGTCCATCGCCAATTTCTTAGTAGGACTCCGCCAGATGGCCACCCATTGCAGGTTTCTGAGCCTGGACGACTCACTCCTCAACTAGTTCCTTGTTGGCCTCTGAGAGCTGAAACTGTGTCGGAAGCTCGCCAACCATGAGACCTTGATGCTCGACCAAGCCCTGAAGGACACGGAGGCCTACAAGAAGTCACACAAGGGCACTTCAGGACGGGCAATCCACCACACCAATGGCAAACCAGAGCCCCGATGTCTTGGATGGAGAGGAAGTTCTACAAGTGCATCAAATGTCTCATCACGGACCGCAATCCTGAGTGCCGGCAGCCACCCCAACCAAGAAGGCCCCGGTATCCTGTGCCAGCTGCGGAGACAAGCACGAGCGCCGGATCTGCCGCCTGAGGGACGCCGTCTGCCAGTCCTGCAGGAAGCAAGGACACATTGTCCAGGTCTTCCGGTCCCAAGGAGACTGCAAGAGGACACCGGTTCACCAGGAGTCATCGGAACTACACACCCTGTCGGCCCACCAGCAGCAGCTGCACCACCAGGTACTGAACTTGTCCCCTGATGGCCCTAATAAACTGCACACTACCATGCCAATAGAGGGGTCACCTTGCCATATGGAACCTGACACCGGGTTGTCCTTTTCAATAATTTCCAAGGACACCCTCCATCAGCTTTGCCCTACCAGGGGTCCCCGCCTATAGATGCCCCATTGCTGAGGGACTTTGAGAAGAACCTGATGACCATTAAGGGCTGGGGCAAGTTCCGAGTGCAATACAAGGGTTTTGATGGGCCCTTGGACTTGCTGGTGGTAGAGGGTAGGCTCACGAGTTTGTTGGGACTCTCCTTGTTCAGGACCCCGGGTTTTCAGGTGACAGGGGTTAACCAGCTCACCTGGCTTAATTTCGCCTCGGTCTGTGATGAGTTTCCAGTGGTGTTCAATGGGATGCTCGGCTGCTACTCCAGGCCCCTGGTCTCGCTCAACCTAGATCCTTCGGTGCAGCCTATCTTCATGAAGACCTGCCATTGGCGCTTAGGCCAAAGATCAAGGTGGAATTGGACTGCCTCATGGAGCAGGGGTCTTGCATGCTCAGTGGGAGCTGGTCTCGCATGCTCAGTGGGAGACTCCGATTGTCATGCTGGTCAAACCCAACAGGGACTTGTACTTTTGTGCTGACTATAAATGCACTCTCAATAAAGCTCTGCAGGCACACACATACCCCGTCCTGGTGGTCTCCCATGTCCTGACCACCCTGGTGGGGGTGACGGTCTTTGGGAAGCTGGACTTGGCCCAGGCCTACCAGCAGCTGCCAGTGGACACAGCCATGGCAGAGGCACAGACAATTGTGACACACAAGGGGGTGTTCAAGGTTCATTGGCTGCAGTTTGGGGTTAGTGTGGCATTGGGTATTTTTCAGAGCTTCATGGACTCTCTTCTTAAAGAGATCCCCAGAGTTCATCCCTTTCTAGACAATGTCCTGATTGCAGCCCTGGACCCAGAGACCTTCACCTGCCAGCTCCGGGTGGTGCTCTAACAGTTTGCTTCGGCGGGTTTGTGGGTCAAGAGGAAGAAGTGCCTCCTCGGGATGCCTCAGGTGGAGTTCTTGGGTTTTGCTATCAATGCTCAGGGCATCCATCAGACTGACGAGAAATTCCGCACCATCGTTCGTGCACCCACCGCAACTTCTAAGTCAGAACTACAGGCCTTCTTAGGAATGTTTATCATTCCTTTTTGCCGCACAAGGCAGCAGTAGCTAAGCTGCTCCACAGATTGCTGGACAAGCACATGGCCTGGGTTTGGGATGCCTCGCACGATGCCACTTTCCGGGCTGTGAAGGGACTCCTGACTTCCAATGCAGTTCTAGAAGCTTCTGGTGGTGTTGGCATGTGATGCTTCTCAGTAAAGGGTGAGGGCAGTTCTGGGGCACCACCTGGTGGACAGCTGTGAAGTCCCCGTGGCTTTACGGACTACCATGGCATCAAGCACATCCAATTGGCTCCATTCCATCCCGCAACCAACGGCCAGGCTGACTGGATGGCCTGGATGACCAAGGAAGTGCTCCGCCACATGGACTCTGGGGAGTGGGACTTCAAACTGGCTGCCTTCTTATTTGACCAACACACTACCCCACACACCATGACAGGGTACAGCCCAGCTGAGCTCTTGCTAGGCTGCCGCCTGATGACCAGGCTGGACCATCTACACTTGGATCAGGACCAGACCACAACTCCAGCCCCAAGGAGCAAGAGGCACCCGAGGGGTTCTTTCCATAGGATCCGGTCTATGCCTGGAATTACGCTGAGGCCCCCCCATGGATCCCCATGAGTGTTGTCCATGTCACAGGGCCCCTATCCTACGAGATCTCATGCAAGAACAGGCAACTCTGGTGGCAACACATAGATCAGCTGCACCACCGAGTACTGCCACTAGATCCAGAGGACTGCGACTATGAGGATGCCTCTCCACCAGTTGCTGATACGGCTGCACAGCCCACTCCTCTTCAGGGAACCACAGATGTTCTAGCAGAAGACCGACCCTCCGACAGCCCAGCTGTAGTGTCGGAGCACATGGAAACTACCCTGCCACCGCAACCACAGCTGGTCACCCATCCAAGCAATAGGGCCCCAGCTCAGGTGACTCCCAAACTTCGCCATTCCATGAGAATAAGAAGAGCACCGACTTATCTCCAGGACTATGTTTGTCAGTGTGCTCTGGACTATGGGGGGAGGGGTGTTGTGTACTGGAACAACTACGTGCAAGTGTACGGCTGCACATGGTCGAGCGAAGAGTCTGAGCTTCGCACAAACAATAAATGAGCAGATCCTAGCCCACTACAATCGGTAGGCTAGGATTCAAGACTAGACCTATGAACATAACAACATAAGAGAAGCCAATGTTGAATCAGGCCAATGGCCAATGTTGAATCAGGTCCAACACTCTGTCACACAGTGGCCAAAAATACCAGGTGCATCAGGAGGTCCAGCAGGGGGCCAGGACACTAGAAGCCCTCCCACTGCTGCCCCCCCGCACCAAGAACAGAGTGCATCACCTGCCCCAGACTGAGAGTTCCTATCTATATCTTGTGGCCAATAGCCACTGATGGACTTCTGCTCCATATGTTTATCTAATTCCTTCTTGAAACTGTCCATGCTTGTAGCTGCCATCACCTCCTGTGGTAGTGAATTCCATGTGTTAATCACTCTTTGGGTGAAAAAGTACTTCCTTTTGTCTGTTCTAACCCGACTGCTCAGCAATTTCATGGAGTACCCACAAGTTCTTGTATTGTGAGAAAGGGAGAAAAGTACTTCTTTCTCAACC
Organism: Gekko gecko; assembly: GCA_029375565.1. Classification (NCBI taxonomy): domain Eukaryota; kingdom Metazoa; phylum Chordata; class Lepidosauria; order Squamata; family Gekkonidae; genus Gekko; species Gekko gecko. The sequence goes on from JAPDNY010000007.1 coordinate 101,562,262, forward strand.
TGCTCAATCCCATGCATAATCTTATAAACCTCGATCATGTCACCCTTCAGTCATCATATCTCCAAGCTAAAGAGCCCCAAGCGTTTTAACCTTTCTTCATAGGGAAAGTGTTCCAACCCTTTTATCATTCTAGTTGCCCTTCTCTGCACTTTTTCCAATGCTATAATATCCTTTTTGAGGTGTGGTGACCAGAACTGTACACAGTATTCCAGAGGAGGTTGCACCAATGATTTCTATAGGGGCATTATGATACTGGCTGATTTGTTTTCAGTTCCCTTCCTAATAATCCCCAGCATAGCATTGACCTTCTTTATTGCAGTTACACACTGTCTAGACATTTTCATTGAGTTATCTACTATGACTCCAAGATCTCTCTCTTGGTCAGTCTCTGCCAGTTCAGGCCCCATCAATGTGTATTTATATTTAGGATTTTTGGCTCCAATGTGCATCACTTTGCACTTGGCCCACTCACCCATCCCCGACAGATCCCTTTGGAGTGCCTCACAATCCTCCCTGGTTCTCACCATCCTGAAAAACTTCGTGTCATCTGCAAATTTAGCCACTTCACTGCTTACTCCCAATTCCAAATCATTAACAAACATGTTAAAAAGCATCGGACTGAGTACTGATCCCTGTGGTACCCCACTGCTTACCACCCTCCACTGAGAAAGTTTTCCATTTATACTCACTCTCTGTTTCCTATTTATAAGCCAGTTTTTGATCTACAAGAGGACTTGTCCTTCTAGCCCATGACTATTGAGCTTACTTAGGAGTCTTTGATGAGGAACTTTATCAAAAGCTTTCTGGAAGTCAAGGTAAACAACATCTATTGGGTCCCCCTTGTCCACATGTTTGTTTACTCCCTCAAAAAATACTAACAGGTTAGTGAGACAAGATCTTCCCTTACAGAACCCATGCTGAGTCTGCCTCAATAGTTTTTGTTCATCAATGTGCCTACTAATTCTTTCCTTAATAACAGTTTCCACCAACTTACCCGGTATCAACGTCAGACTGACTGGCCTGTAATTTCCCAGATCTCCCCTGGAGCCCTTTTTAAAGATGGGAGTGACATTAGTTACCTTCCAGTCGTCAGATTTTAAAGAAAGATTACATATTTTTGTGAGGAGATCCACAAGTTCACATTTGAGTTCTTTCAGAACTCTCGGATGAATACCATCTAGGCCTGGTGATTTATTAGTTTTTAAATTTGTCCATCAGTCATAGGACTTCCTCTCTTGTCATTTCAATCTGATTCAGGTCTTTCAAACCCTCTCCCGAAATCGGTGGTTCTGGAGTGGGCAAGCACTTGTCATCTTCCACAGTGAAGACAGAGGCAAAAAATGCATTCAGCTTCTCAGCCATTTCCCTGTCATCCTTTCAGTAATCCTTTTACCCCTTGGTCATCCAAGGGCCCCACTGTTTCCCTGGCTGGTTCCCTACTTCTAATGTATTTGAAGAAAGTTTTATTGTTGGCCTTTATGTTTTTTGTGATATGCTCCTCATATTCCCTTTTTGCTTGCCTGATCACAGACTTGCATTTTATTTGCCACAGCCTGTGTTTCCTTTTCATCAACCTCACTGAGACTAGCTTTCCACCACTTAAAGGAATCCTTCTTACCTTTTACAGCTTCCGTTACTTTGTTTGTTAACCATGCAGGATTCTTTCTATACCTATTTGTGCCTTTCCTAACCTGTGGTATATACAGGGGTCTTTTTGGGGGGGAGCACACCGGAGCGCAGCTCCGGGAGCTCAGGAGCCAAGCCCCGCCCCCAGCCGGCGTCCCGGGGAGTCTTTCAGGCAGCCGAATGTCAATTTCAGCTCCATTATATCCTATGGGCCATTGAAGTCAATGGTGAAAACATAGGGTATATTCTGGGGGCTGGAGGGAGGGTTTGAGGGAGAGGCTCCAAACTCACAGGGTAGCTGATGGAGCCTCTCCCCAAGATACCCACCAAGTTTCAAGAACATTGGATCAGGGGGTCCAATTCTATGGGCCCCCAAACAGGTTGCCCCTATTCCCTCCATTGTTCTCTATGGTGGAAAAAAAATAACTTGTTTTCTCACCATAGAGAACAATGGAGGGAATGGGGGCAACCTGTTTGGGGGCCCATAGAATTGGACCCCCTGGTCCAATGTTCTTGAAACTTGGTGGGTATCTTGGGGAGAGGCTCCACCAGGTATCCTGTGAGTTTGGAGCCCCTCCCTCAAACCCCTTCCCCTCCAGCCCCCAGAATATACCCTATGTTTTCACCATTGACTTCAATGGCCCATAGGATATAATGGGGCCGAATTGCCGTCCTTTCCTTCTCTTTTTTTCCTCTTTCCCTCCTTCTTCTCTTCTCTCTTTCTTTCTTTCCCACCTTCTTCTCTTTTCTTTTTTTCTTCTTTCCCTGTTTCCCTCCTTCTTCCTTCTCTTTCTTTCCCTCCCCTTTCCTTCTCTTTCTTTCCCTCTTTCCTTCCTTCTTTCCTTCTCTCTACTCTCTCTCTTTCCTCCTTTTGTGGCCCAACTCTCATGAGAAGGAGTTTAAACTTTAAATGCCTTCTCTCTTAGCTCCCCCACCCAGACCAGCTGGAGAAGGGAAGGGGAGGCTTTTGAAGATGCCTCCCCCCCTTTTGCTTCCCCTTCTGACATCACTTCTGGTGATGTCAGGGGGCGTGGCACATGCTAATAGCCTAATAGCTCATTAACATACCATATGCTAATGGGCTCCTGCAGCTCTTTTTCTATGAAAAGACCCCTGGGTATATATATTTTCTGAGCTTCTAGGATTGTATTTTTAAATAGTCTCCAAGCTTCCCCAATGGGTTTGACCCTTTCCTATGAAAGACTGATACTGTAAATAGACTTATCACAGGTGTTGAGGTCTGTTGGGGTTTGGTTTGGCTCGGGGTTATAAGCCGGCTTGCGAGCCGGCTGTGTTGTCTTCTTCCTGAATAAAAGTTATGAGCTGATTCACTACTTCATGCATCGGACCCAGTATATTATAAACCACTGGGAAAGACTTCATCAAAAGATTTTTTGGAAGGCCAAGTATATAAAGGCTATTGTCCTTAGTCCATGGGTGTGTAACTTTTCTCAAATAATTCCGAACATTGGTAAGAAGGTACTTGCATTTACAGTGGAGCTTATTCCTCCCATGTGTTTAATAAATCTGGCTTGGATTCCTCTGTATGCACTTCTCTTGGGCACTGCAAAGTCAGTCATCCATTCCTGCCCATGTTCTTCTTGCACTAGACACTTTGTAGCTTATTAAAAGGCAATGATCTACTAAAAGCCTAAAGAAAGCAGCCTACATGGCGGAACATAGCATCCGCAGGGCCCAGAGAGAAGCACATACAGAGGAAAAGCATAGGATCTAAACTTCTATCTTTAATAATGGAGGCCACCAATTTATCTGGAACAGATGTTAGGCTAACAATCCTGTAATTTCCTGGATCATCTTTGGAAGAGAAAAAGATACTTTGTATTTCTGTTAGCACATCAATAATTTCATATTTGAGTTCCTTAAGAAGTGTTTGTGTATGACCACCTGAATCTGATGACTTATTGGTTTCTAATTTGTCAGTAAGACTTAGAACTTAATTTAGCTCAGTTTTTCCAACACATCTCTTGAAAACAGCAGTTTTATTGTCACTAGCTGACACACATATTACCAGTGAAAACTGGTTATAAAGCAGGGCTCTTTCTGTAGCAGGAACTCCTTTGCATATTAGGTGACACACCCTTAATGTAGCCAATCCTCCAAGAGCTTACAGTAGCCCCTGTAAGAAGAACTCTGTAAACTCTTGGAGGATTGGTTACATTAGGGGTATGTGGCCTAATATGCAAAGAGTTCCTGCTACAAAAAGAGCCCTGGAAAGAATTCATTGAACTTCTCTGCAATCTTCCTGTCTTCCTTTAGCAATCTTTTTGGCCTTTAACAGTCAGGACCATCACCATCTCCTTAGATGATTCCCTGCTTCTGGTGTATTTAAAGAAATCCATATTTTTTGTTTGAATTATTTTAGAATTATCTTCCTTATATTCTCTTTTCATACACCTTATTATCAGTTTACCTTTGTTTTAGCAGAACCTATAGTCCTAGTTTATGTACTATTTAAGCACTATTTACTTACTTAAGTGTTTAAGTATATTTAGGTACTAGACTTCCAGTGCTGGAGAGGGAGTGGGAGGACGCCGCCTCACTCTCATGGAATTTAACTATTAACCTTTTAACCTTATTATTTTATTTTACTTAATCTAGTATTATCTGGGCACCCACTTTCAGGAGGTGTCTTAAATCTTTGACTATTTTAGCTTGGCGTCTTATGTTTTTGTTTTGTATTTAGTGCACTGGTTCATTTTGTTTTTTCTCCCTCCTTTCAGTGCTGTTGCTCCTCTGCTCAGAAGGATTAAAGCCTTATTCTGAATTTGTTGCTATTGATAACAGACCATCAGCAGATTGCACCAGGGAGGGACTAAACTGAAGGAGAGGTGAATTTATGGTTCTAATCAGCTGAGTTTCTTTGCAACTGATTAATGGTGCCCGGTAAACACCCAAGAGAGACAGATGCCCAGAATATCCCGGCTTCTAAACAGTTTAAATTGGAAGATTTCTTTTCTCTGCTGACAGTGTAAGTGGAATAACTTCGTATAATGTAGAGACTACTAACCGCTTTACCCCTCTGGTGGGCTGTGGCAGTGGCGAAGAAGGAGGGGATACTGAGCTGCTGGACAACAGTATAGTTGATCTTAGGGAGAAACTTCCAATAACTTAAAGTAAAATTCCAGGTGGAGAAGAAGTGGACCTGTTTCTGAGGGAGAACTATGAAACCACAATGAACAATCAATTTGCCCTAATTGCCAGAACTGTGAGATGTATTTTTGCCCGCGTTCAAGGAGTTGTCAGTCAAGTTGAGCAAATAAGGCTTGAACTGATGAAGTGGTTTAACCCTATAAAAAGTTCAGATGTGATGTCAGGACCCAGTTCTCCGATATTTATAACCCACAGCAAGAATGGCTTGGGCTAGTAAACAACTCCCCAGTGGCTGGTTACTCTCCCAGGAAAGTAAAGGAAGAAACACAAGACAAGCTGGTCTTCAAACCTAATTGCATTGCCCTGACAATCTGCAGTTGCCTAGCGCCATGGGGCAGAGCCCTGAGATGGGCTGGTTGGAGTGAGATTATGGTGGATCTGTCAAGGCTACTGGGGAGGGACAAGTCTGCAATTGACCTTGCTCAGGTTTCTCAACTTAATTCATCCAATCAGATGCAGAAGGTTCTACTCACGTTTGATTCCCCAAGAATTCCTGCCCTAATACAAAGAAAGAAAAACAGATTCAATACCTGGGGAATATACCCTGTGAAAGTTTTTGAGAACTTGTTGGTAAAGCCCTTGGTGACAAAATGTGAGAGCCTGATAATACCATGCCAGAGTCCCATGGTGGAGGGGTTGATGGAGACAACAACAATTCCTCAAAGAGACTCTGCAACTCACGAGGTACCTCAATCCCCTATGGAATGCTTGTCCTCGCAACAGGAGATAAAGGGAAATAACTGCAACCCAGAACAAATGGAAGAACAACCAATAGAATGTCACCTACCAAATTTTGCTGAAGAGGACTTTTTGGACTCAATTGGGGATCTAGTGAACAACTGACAGTATATGAAAGATTGACTGCAACAATAGGGAAACTGAGGACCCTTATTGGGGAAGGAGCATTGGGAGCAGGAACAACTAGGCAGGCTGAGTTTGTGGGCTATGAAGGAGCTGAAGTACAACAGGGACCTAACACCACCACATCTGGGTCAGCTAATGTATGTACACAGCTGTCCTCCTCCTGTTATTTGAAAGAGTTATTAGGGGGGTTGCAGAGTCAGTCTAACCCATCTATTGGTAATGGATGTGTATTTGTAGACACAGTAGGGGAACTGGATCAGATTAATACTGATTCATGACGTTTAAGGCTCCTTTTGTGAAATATGAGTGGTGGTGGTGGAATGAACAATGGGATCTGGACTTTAAAAGTTTTTTGGGCCACTCAGAGATTATACTGCTTCAGGAGACCTGGGCCCAGGCCCCAACCGCCCCTACCCTGGAAGGCAATAGAGTGTATAATGCCTCTGCCACTAAGTTCCATAATAAAGAGAGTGGCTGTGGGGGGGCTTGTAATAGCAATTAAGAGAACCCTACAGATGGAGATGTAGTTTATTCCTCATGATTGGTTTGACACGGAACTCTGTTACCTTCCCACCGAAGTGGTACCTATTTATCTACTTGCAATTTCTTGCTTTCGAACTGCTAGGTTGGCAGGAGCTGGAACTAGAGACAGGAGCTCACCCTGTCATGCGGCACCCGGGTCTCGAACTGCTGAACTACTGACCTTCCACAGCCTGCAGTTCAGTGTCTTAACCACTTGAGCCACCGCAGCTCCACTCTGGAACCAGTCCACCAGCTCTCTCCAAGCATATTTAAGTAGCCAGGAATGGCAAGGCTCATACAAACACGTGGTAGGTTTCCAACTTCAGGAATCCTGTTCACTTCTTCAGATTGGGCAAGCTGAAAGATATACTACACAACTGGACAAATCAGCAATGTGGGACCATCTGATAATCTCCCTGCTTATGTAGAGTCCAAGTCAGAACTGGTGAAAGAGATTTTATCTACAAAGTGTTTGGCAAAATTATTACATCAGGCTGCAGAGTAGTCTACCAGCTCCAGAAGGAGGAGGAAGAGGAAGAAGAAGAGGAGGAGGAGAGGAGGAGGAGTTGGTTTTATACCTTGCTCTTTACTACCCAAAGGAGTCTTGGAGGGGCTTACAATCATCTTCCATTCCTCTCCTCACAACAGACACCCTGTAAAATAGGTGGTGCTGAGAAAATTCTGAGAGAACTGTGACTGACCCAAGGTCACCCAGCTGGCTTCATGTGGAGGCGAGGGGTTTAAAACCTGGTTATCCAAATTAGAGTCCACTGCTCTTAACCACTACACCAAGCTAGCTCTCTAGGTCAGAACCCCAATCAGCCCCTGACCACCAGGAAGAGTTTCACAAATCTGCACCGTGTGTATGCAATGGTGCCTGTGCTCTTTAACCTGCAAGACATTGTCTTCTGGGAGAGATCATGTCAATTGCCCAGGTCATTTTTTCATGGACTCATTAAAAATACTGGTCCAATGTAAATTGAGATCAAGATGCCCCATTTGGGATCATCTTCTCTATCATAAACCTTCCCATGCACTCAGATCAGCTTGAGAGGCCCCGCTGCATGTCCCATCACCATCATGTGAGGGGGTCTTCTCAGCGGCAGCATCAAGGGTCTTTAACTGTCTATGACAAGATGTATGCTTGGGTTCATCTTTTCTGAATTTTAGAAGGCATGCAAAGACAATCCTCTTTCAACAGGCCTTTTAAACCAACAGTGACAGTGGTTGAAATATTTTATATTCAACCTGAATACTAGAATTTTATTCATTATGGCTTCTGGTCTGATTTTGCTAGTTGCTGGGGGGGGGCATTTTTAATTCCTTATGTACACTAGTATTTTAAAATTTTCTGTTGTATAATGCCTAAAATACTACTAAAATGTGATATATAATTTTTTTTAAAAAAGATCATTTTGGTTATGGACACTGAAGGATACATGTTCTCTTATGTACTCTGGTCAAACAGCAAACACAGAGTATTCTGTTTCAATATAGATATGATGTGTAGTGTTTTAGCAATAGACAGAAGTGTAAAACTCCATACCAAAAGAATTTTGATATAATCATTGCCCCCACAATCGGAATGAAGAGACGGACCCCAATATGGATTTAACAAGGGCCACTTTATTAATTATTTATAATCAAACAACTGGCGAGGGGCTGCTAAAATGTACTGAGGAATATGACAGGTGTCAAACTGCTGACCACCTTCATCTCCTTCTGCGCGATGCACCTTCTCCCATCTTGAGTCACCAATGTGGCTCTCGACCAGCAGTTTGGCATGTTTCGGAAAAACCCCTGGCCCACCACCCCCGAAGCCGCAAAGGCCTGCTAAGATAGGCCGGGCCAGATTGTTCTAAGGAAGATCACCCCTTCCCGGCCTTGAGCCACAAAGGCCCGAAAGCCGTTCATGGAGGACCCTTTAATTCCTTTATAACAATGCCCAGGTGCTCACCGATTTCAACTTCCTGATCGCGCTACCCCGCCTGACCACAAAGTGACTGTCCTATTTAGCAAAAGCCGCCCCCCCAAAGCCAATTTCCAAACACCACCATCTTCAGTGCAAGGTAGGCAAAAACACCCTTACTTCTGAAGCCAAATTGAAAAGGGTGAAAAATTCCTACCTGGCCCCATTAAAAAGGCAACCATTTGAAACCTGCACTAAAACAGGGTGGGAGGGTGGGCTGAGCACGCTGAATAAATGTATGGGGCAGAGGGAGGGAGCCGAGCCTGAATAGGCTGGCTCCGCCCCCTGCCTGGTGTCCTGATCTTCCTGCCTCACAAGGAGGCAAATCAGCCCCCTCCCAACAGCGCGGGCTTGACGGGAGTTGGGGCTCGCATTGCCCCCACAATCGGAATGAAGAGACGGACACCAATATGGATTTAACAAGGGCCACTTTATTAATTATTTATAATCAAACAACTGGCGAGGGGCTGCTAAAATGTACTGAGGAATATGACAGGTGTCAAACTGCTGACCACCTTCATCTCCTTCTGCGCGATGCACCTTCTCCCATCTTGAGTCACCAATGTGGCTCTCGACCAGCAGTTTGGCATGTTTCGGAAAAACCCCTGGCCCACCACCCCCGAAGCCGCAAAGGCCTGCTAAGATAGGCCGGGCCAGATTGTTCTAAGGAAGATCACCCCTTCCCGGCCTTGAGCCACAAAGGCCCGAAAGCCGTTCATGGAGGACCCTTTAATTCCTTTATAACAATGCCCAGGTGCTCACCGATTTCAACTTCCTGATCGCACTACCCCGCCATAGCAAAGGCCAAGCCTCTGCTTAGGCCTTCGCCCCCACCAAGTGATCCAGTGCCAACAGCACCCCTCACCTCAAATCTGCCAGAAATATAGCGTAGCCCTTGTTAAGGAGGTGCACCCTGTCTTCCCTATACAGGTCTGTTAACCCGACCCGTATATCAGGGTGCAACAAGAAGAGGCCCAAGCCTCCTTCCATGGCATTTCAAAGCTGCCAAGTGGCGCTTAATCTCATCCAGCCCAAGGACCTAGAAACTCCCAGGCTACGCCACACCTGGCACAGCACTATTGCAGACAAGACCAGCTGCACCCCAGGCAACTGGCTGCCTTAACATATAGCGGGGTCCCCAAAATTGCGCAAACCTGGCGGGTCAGAATAGCCACAAGACTATCCACACTCCGGGCCACCTTACTCTTATCATCGCAAGGTCAGCCTCTGCCTGTAAGCCAGGGCCTATACCCTTCCCTTTTTTTTTTTGAAACAAAATTTTATTGGAGTACATTCAACATTGTTAAACATCGTTACCAATACAATTTAAAAAATTACATCCCATCCCCCCACCCACCCAATAGGCTTCTAACACTGCTAATAACAACAACAACAAAAAGAATTAAAAGGTAATCAAGTTTAAACTTATATCAATCGACAAACCAGGTAACACAATTCTAATATGTAAAAACCTGACTCTTTCAAACCTAGTTTCCAAAAGGTACAGTACAATCCGGTATTTGTTTCCTTTCTCATTCAATGTCAATACGAATCAAGATTGTACATTTTCCCTTTCATTCTATATTCAGTTTCCATGTAGAATTTCAGGCCTTCCCAGTCTTTTAGATATTGTTCTGCCATTTGTCCATTTAGTTTTTTCGTCATTTTGTCCATTTCGGCTAGGAACAGCAGTTTCCTTAACCAGTCTTGTATATCTGGCACCTTCTCTGCTTTCCATTGTTGAGCAAAAGCCATTCTCGCCAATGTGATCATATACCATAGTAATGTCCTTTTTTCTTGTGGAATTTTTTCCATTGTCAAACCTAAGAGAAGAAGCTCCGGACTTTTCCTAATAGGAATTTTTAATATCTTCAGCATCTCACAATGTACATTTGACCAGTATACCTTTGCTTTATCACATGACCACCACATATGGTAAAAAGAACCGTCTGTTTTTTTACATTTCCAACACTTATTACTCAAGTTCTTATCCATACTAATATTAGCAATCTTTTTTGGTGTCATATACCACCTGTACATCATCTTATAACAATTTTCTTTTATATTAGCACAGGTTGACATTCTAAAAGCTTTTTTCCACAAAAATTCCCATGCTTCCATAGAAATTTCCTTGTTCATATTTATGGCCCATTTTATCATTTGCTCTTTAACAGTTTCATCCAGAGTATATACAGTCAACAAGGTTTTATACAACTTAGATATCATTTTTCGCTCTTTTTTCAACCATATATCTTCAAACTCATCGTTCTTAGCTCTAAAACCAACCTCTTTACAGTCTTTTTTGTAAATGTCCCGTATTTGGCAATATTGTAACCATCCATACTCAAATTCTAATTCATTATTTGGTTTTAAAACATATTTTTTCCCTTCCTTTTGAAGCAACTCTTGGTATTTCAACCAATCATTACCTTTATATTCTGAAAAAGGATGAATAACTGCAGCAGGAACAATCTATAAAGGCCTCTCATCAGGAACTGTATTCTTGTATCTGGTCCATGCATCAAACAATGTTCTCCAATGATGCTTAAACACTGAGTCTACTTTATTTTTCCCATACCAAAGATAGGCATGCCAGCCAAATCTGCTATCGTGACCCTCAAGGGCCAAAAGTTTTCTATTTTCCAAATTAACCCAGTCATTTAACCAAGACATACATACAGCTTCATGATACAAACGCAAATTTGGGACTTGGAAGCCACCTCTGTCTTTAATATCATACATTATTTTCATTTTAATTCTTGGCTTCTTTCCTGCCCAGATAAATTTTAAAATTTCTCTTTGCCATTTCACCAACACTTTCACATCTTTCACAATTGGTATTGTCTGAAACAAAAACATTAACCTGGGCAGTACATTCATTTTGACAACGGCAATTCTTCCAAGAAAAGATAATCTAAGTTTTTCCCACTTTTCTAAATCGCGCCTTATCGAAACCCACAATTTTTCATAATTATTCTTAAACAAATCGATATTTTTCATTGTAATGTCAACTCCCAAATATTTAACCTTTTTAACCACTTCACATTCTGTCAAATTTTGTAAAATTTGTTGCTTTGTAACATTCATGTTTTTACACAATATTTTCGATTTATTTTTATTTACATAGAACCCTGCGAGATCACCAAACTCTTTTACTTTTTCAAATACCAAAGGCATGTTATTGACAGGATCTTCAACAATAAACATAATATCATCAGCAAATGCTCTTAATTTGTATGAGAAACCTCTAATACTCAAACCTTTTATATTATTATCATCTCTAATCGTTTGCAGCAATATCTCCAAAATCCAGATGAATAACAATGGCAATAAGGGACAGCCCTGTCTAGTTCCTTTTCTGACCTGGAACGCTTCTGTTGATTCTGCATTTACAATCACCATGGCCTTTTGTTCTTTATATATTGATTTAATCATTTTTGTAAATTCTATGCCCATCTGCAATTTTTCAATCACTTTGAACATAAATTCCCAATTCAAGTTATCAAATGCCTTCTCCGCATCTAGAAATAAAAAGCCAACCTCTTTTTCCGGGTGCTTATCATAATATTCTATTGTGTCTAAAACAACCCTCATGTTGTCTTTTATTTGCCTACCTGGCAAAAACCCAGCCTGATCTTCGGCAATAGTGTCTTTCAAATACCATTTGAGGCGTTCTGCTAGGATTTTTGCATAGATTTTATAATCATTGTTCAAAAGTGAAATTGGTCGATAATTTTTAACATTAGTTAAATCTTGGGTCTCTTTCGGTATCAAGGTGATTGCTGCTTCGTTCCAGGAATCTGGAACCTTCCCACTTTCTCTAATTTCATTTAAAAGAATCTCTAGAACCGGTACCAGGTCTTCTTGAAGTTTCTTATAAAATTTGGCTGAAAAACCGTCTGGTCCTGGAACTTTGGAGATTTTCGCTTCTCCTATTGCTTTGCTGATTTCTTCTTTAGTTATCACAGTGTTTAACATTCCTTTTGTTTTTAAGCTTAATTGTGTCAAATTCACCTTTGATAAATAGTCTTGAATTTTTTGTTGATCCACCTGTTTTGCTTGAAAAAGAGTAGCATAGTAATTGTAAAATTCTCTCCGGATCCCTCCTGGGTCTATAATTTCTCTATTCCCATCTTTCAATTTAATTATTGTTTTGTTCTCTCTTCTTTTCTTCAATTGCTATGCCAAATATTTCCCAGGTTTATTCGCTCCTTCAAAGGACTTCTGTTGCAATTTTTTCAAGTTCCAATATACTTCTTTATTTAACCTCGCATCATATTGTTCCCTTAGGATCCTCAGCTCTCTCAAAATTTTCTTTTTGCCAGGTCTCTTCTTGAGTTCTGCTTCTTTCTTTTGGATATTTTCCAAAATTTCTTTATCTATTTTAAATTGTTGTTTTCTTTCATTGTTGTTAATTGCAATTAGATGTCCTCTCATCACAACCTTATATGCCTCCCATACCGTTTGCGTCTGTACATCTTTATTTAAGTTTAGTTGAAAATATGTTTTGGTTTCCATCCTTATTTTGTCCACAATGTTTTGTTTGTCCAGTAAATCCTCATTGAGTCTCCATCGAAATTTCTTTCTTTTAGCATATGTTGACCACTTTATTGGGCTGTGGTCAGAAAGAATTCTAGGTAATATTTCAATTTTACGTGTTTGCAAAATCAAGTTCTCGGTCATCCACATCATATCTATTCTTGAGAAAGACTCATGTCTTGATGAGTAAAAAGAGTAGTCTTTGTCTTTAGGGTTTTTAGCTCTCCATGCATCTTCCAGGTGTTCATGTTTTGCCATTTGAAAAAATACTTTCGGAAGCTTACCTATACTTTCATTTCCTTTTTTGGATTTTCTGTCAATAGCATTATTAACAGTACCATTAAAGTCACCCATCAATATCATTTGTTCATAGGTTAACTGTTGTAGTTGTTCCCACAAATCTTGAAAGAATTTTTCCTTGGCTCCATTCGGGGCATAGAGATTTAAAATTAAAGTCTTTTTATTCTGAAGCATAACTTCCACTGCCAAAAATCTTCCTTCTTTGTCTTTAAAAATTTCCTTTGGTTCCAACTCTTTTTTTACATATGTAATGACTCCTTTTTTCTTTTGTGAGGAGAGGGAATAGAATTCCTCTCCTAATCTACTTTGAATCAGAAATTTAACATCAGTCTTTTTAATATGTGTTTCTTGTAAGCAAACAATATCACATTTTTGTTTTTCCAATCATAGCCTGACATTTTTCCTTTTTTGGGCCTATACCCTTCCCGATGATGCAGCATAGCCACTAGACCATGTGCATTCTGGGTCTTCTATGCCCCATGATGAGGCTGCACCCCAGGCAACCGGTTCGCTTGTGACATGAGGGCCTCGCCCTTCATGACAATGCAGCATAGCCACTGGCCCATCACGATGAGGCTGCACCCCAGGCAACCAGTTTGTTTGTGACATCAGGGCCTTGCCCTTCATGGCGATGCAGCATAGCCACCAGACCATGTGCACTCCTGGCCACCTTGCTCCTATCATCACAAGGCCAGCTTCCACTTTATCACAAGGGCCTTGCCCTTCATGACGATGCACCATAGCCACCAGACCATGTGCACTCCAGGCCACCTTGCTCCTATCATCACAAGGCCAGCCTCCCTGTACACAAGGGCCTTACCCTTCATGTCGATGCAGCATGGCCGCCAGACCACGTGCACGCCAGGCCACCTTGCTCCTATCATCACAAGGCAAGCCTCCACTTTATCACAAGGGCCTTGCCCTTCACGCCAATGCAGCATGGCCACCAGACCACGTGCATGCCAGGCCACCTTGCTCCTATCATCACAAGGCCAGCCTCCACTTAATCACAAGGGCCTTGTCCTTCATGATGAAGCAGAATAGCTGGCCAGACTATCCACACTCTGGGCCATCTTGCTCTTATCTTCCAAAGGTCTGTCTCAGCCTGTAACACAAGGGTCTTCCCAGCCAGGGAGTCCTCTTGGCCCAGTGGGTGGCCCAAAAGACCATGCTGTGGCCGCAGAAGTTGATTCCTCATCTTGCCCTGCAGCCAGCAGCACCTGAAGGACAAACTTCATTAATAACTTAAAACTTTGGAATCCCATTCTCTGAATACTAGGCAAAAACCCACCACAGCTCACGATCCACAGCGCCACCCCCCATAAAGGAGTACAGTGACCGGACAAAGATCCTGACCCAAACAAGGTCCCACTGACACTATTACATGGCAAGGAAAGGCACAGCCCAGGGCAGCTGTAGTGGAAGCGCCACTGACCCGAGAAGAGTGAGTTCCAAACTTCACACCAGGAAAGGCCCAACTTGCCCAAGCCCATGCACTACAGCCGCAAACTGGTGCCTGATCATCAGAGTTCCATCCTCATACCTAGAGCAGTCACCAACTTCCTAACGTGAAGTGCAGTAACACCCCAGGTTGCAAAATTGACCCTTTTTTCCCCTACCAGGGAAATGGGTTGCCTCTGGTCCTCTAAAGCTCCTGTTTCCCAGGCCTTCATAGAATGTTGTAGAAATTCAACTACATGGACACAGCAATGTTTGCCTTTGCACAGTCATTGCATTTGCAAGACACAGCCCAATATTCATAAGGCTTATGTTTGCCCTAATCAAGTGAAATAACTTATTGAATTCCTGGGTAGCCGAAGCATTTACACAGCAATGCTTACCTCTGCAAAGTCATTGTGATTGGCAAGGCACCGCCCTGTGTTCATAGGGCCAATGTTAGCACTGATCAAATGAAATAATTTATGATATTCCTGGGTAGCAAAGGAAGGGATGCTAATTGTCTGTTGACATTCTTTATCCCACGCCATAAAAAAAACAAAACTACAACTACGTATTTCCACACATTAAGTCTCTATAAGGCAGACAAGATTTAATTTGTTGGATTGTTTAGCCATCCAACACACAAAAAGATAAGCAATTGAGGCCTAGAATTATCATTGTCTAATGTCTATACCAGAAGAGAGCATCTCTGATTCAATTCCCAATCCACTGGATTGGCAGACTATGGAAACATTCTCTCAGCCACGGAGTTCCTTAAAGGACTTTTCGCAGGCATTCAATATTTAGACTCAAGAGACAGCCCCCCATAAGGCATTCTGAAACACATTTTGGTATATAATCTTCCCCAGTTCTACTAACCACTGAGATCCATCATAACAAAAAGTTAGTTTGGCTTTCAAAACATAAGTGCCAATCTACAATATTGTCACTGTAAAACCGCTATATTTATTAATTTGTTTGTGTGTCTGTTTTGAAAAAACATCCTATCCTGATGAGTGCACAGTACCTATAAAAAGGTAAAGGTTCCCTTGCTCGAAAGCCAGTCGAATCCAACTCTAGGGTTGCAGTGCTCATCTCCATTTCAAAGCCGAAGAGCCAGCGCTGTCCAAAGACGTTTCCGTGGTCATGTGCCGGCATGACTAAACACCAAGGCACACGAAACGCTGTTACCTTCCCACTGAAGTGGTACCTATTTATCTACTTGCAATTTCTTGCTTTCAATATATAAGTTCTTATAAAAACTGGGTTCCTGTCCTAAAGACTAAGGACAAGCACACAATAAAGTGCACTGGCCCCTTTACAAACAGGTGTATACTTACATGCAGGCTATATTTTATTCACTCTAATGGGAATCTGTCTTCAGTGAACCCTGCTACCATATATACATGCCCTGCTACCTTATATACATGAGTAAGGCTGGGCTGCCATGCCAGAAAATAGTTCTTTCCTGGTCAAGTGCTTGGGCAGTACAGCCCCCACAGAACCACCATGCCTCATTACTGTTGCTGTGGCAGCGCCACTGCACCCAGCTGGCGCCGTCCACAGCCTACCATGACCAACATCACTCCGGCAGGTCGTGGCTACTCACTGGACCTCCCCTTGCAGACAAACGTGCTATTAAAACTGTGAAATATGTTCATTAGAACCAACCAATGACATGCAACGACGTGCTGGCTGTCAAATCCCAGATCAAAGCATCAGGTTTGAAGTCACACTGCATTCCTGCCAGAACAGAAAACAAAAGACACAAATGACGTATTGCAATGGTTATTTCGAATCCTAACACATGACAAAAACTAAGCCAGTTTACTAACTCAGAGTGCATTCATACCGACAAATTCACATGCTGCTGACAAGGATTCCTTTGTAGAAGGAAACCCTCAGAGTTCAGCTGTTCTGTTCAGATTGCACTTGATTTCAGTCTTAACCACTAAACTGGAAATACATCCCTATTGCATTAGGGCCCAATATTGTAATTGGAAGATAGGCAAATTATACTGCCTTCCTCTGAATAACCATGCAAAAATGCTATTTTGAATAGAGATCATTATCTACAGTCTCAAAAATGAATAAGCCCAGCTGCCATAAATAGCCAAGCCATTTTGATACTTCAGAAGGAATAGCCCCATTGATAGCCCTGTGTCTTATTCAAGCTTGCTAAAATGAGTATAGCCTACTCAAACTGGCAGATGATCAGCAGGTCCCAGGCAAAGCTATTCCATATCACCCACTACCTAATCCAGTAACTAAAGATGCCGGGGATTAAACCTGGGACCTTCTGCACCCCAAACAGACGGTCTCTCACTGAGACACATCCCCTTCCATAATTCCACAAATCAGGTATCACAGAAATTCTCTTATAAATCCTACCTTCAAAAACCATGCCAGCAACCGTGGATGGAGGAGGAAGGAAAGAAGGAAGGAAAGGACTAGATTTATACCCTGTCCCTCACTCGGGAGTCTCCAAGTGGCCCCAAACCTCCTTTTCCCTCCCCACAATGGACACCCTGTGGGACAGTCCTCCCACCAACAATGGATGAAAGGCCACCCATACATTCCTCAATGGTAGCCACCTTTCCAAAATAGCCCTATTTACTGGTTATTCAAGGAACATCTAAAGACACAGGCAAAAGGGCACCCAAGGGAACTGACAAGGTAGACACTGCCGAGGACACCAATTGTGTAGACATGGCACGCACCCACATATAAGGCACTGTAGGGCCAACAGTGGAAGCCACAATTACAGGCACTTGGGGCTCCAGTGTAGGGAAAGCACCTGTGCCCACCAAAGGTAAAAGCCTGGCCTACCCGCTTAGGAGCAGGCCACTTCTCTTTTTCGGCACCCGAGCCCTTCTTTGGAGCCAAGCTGTTCTTAATGGAATCACTCTCCAGAGGCACAGGCCCAAAATGTCTGCATCCCCTTTTCCAAGTCAAAACACCTGGGGCTATTTAGCTTGGAAAAAGGATGGCTGAGGGGTAGACATAATTGAAGATTATAAGAGTATGGAGCAAGTTGAGAAAGAAGTAATTTCTTCCTTTCTTTCAATATTAAAACTCATGGGCACACCATGAACTTGCTGGGCAATCAGGTTAGAACAGATAAAAGGAAGTATTGCCTCACCCAAAGAGTGATTAACACATGGGATTCATTGCTACAGGAGGTGGTGGGGGCCACCAGCATGGACAGCTTAAAAAGGAATTGGATAAGCATATAAAGCAGAGTTCCCTAAATGGCTATAGATAGGAACTCTCAGTCTGGGGCGCTTGATGCCCTGTATTCTTACCCTCCTGGCCACTGTGTAACAGAGTGTTAGACTAAATGTGCCACTGGCTGAATCCAACTCTGCCTCTTCTTATGCTCCAGTGTATCCTAAGATGGTCGCCACTCCTAACTTCCCCAAAATGACTGCCAGAGAAGCCTAAAATGGCCCCTGTATCACTACTATATACCCGACCTCCACCGCAGCACACATGCTCCTAAAGAGCAGCTATATGTGGCTGTAATGATGTTGGAGGAGTGGAGGACACTATGGGAGGGGGGACGATGAGGCCAGATCTAAGTGGGAGATAAATTGCAGGGGTGAGACAGCCTTACCCTGCTGCCACTCACTACCTACAAGCCAAGGCTGGGGGCGGGACTGACCTGGAGCTTTCCCCAAAGGACTAAGGCCCTTAATTATAAGTAGCTCCCCCTTTAAAAGAAGTTTCCTCCGGGTGCCAGGTAGAGCAGCGCTGCCATCAAAAAGCTGCCACTGTCCTCCTTAGACCACCCGCTGCATTCATGCACCAGCTCTTCGTGGGCCCGGATGCTGCCGCTGTGGCCAGGCCAGGATGCCCCTCCAGTGTGGGCGCCACAGCCCAGATGCTCCCCGGGCCCTGCCGCTGTGGCCAGGATGCTCCCCAAGCGCAGGGGCCACTGCTACAGCCCAGACACTCCCTGTGCTCTGCCGCCATGGCCCGGACGCTCCCCGAGTGTGGGCGCAGCCTCAACGGCCAGGACGCTGCCTCCGCAGCCTGGACGGTCCCCAGGAGTCACAGCCGCGGCCTGAATGCTCCACGGGCATCCCGCCATGGCCCGGACGCTCCACGGGTGTCCCGGATGCTCCACGGGCGTCCCGCCGTGGCCCCGACACTCCACGGGCATCCCGGATGCTCCACGGGTGTCCCGCCGCGGCCCCGACGCTCCACGGGCGTCCCGCCGCAGCCTCGACGCTCCACAGGAGTCCCGCCTCAGCCCCGACGCTCCCTGGGCTCACTGCCCTGTTCAGCTGGGCCAGAAGCCTCAAAGGCCCTGGCCCACTCTGCCGATCGTGCTCGGAGCTGAAGAACTGTATGGGGCAGAGGGCAGGAGCCGAGCCTGAATAGGCTGGCTCCACCCCCTGCCTGGTGTCCTTATCTTCCTGCCTCACGAGGAGGCAAATCAGCCCCCTCCCGTCAGCGTGGGCTCGGCGGGAGTTGGGGCTTGCATTTGTAGAACAATTGATACTCCTTTGGGTAGTGAAGAACATTTTGCATTGTTTTTATTAATGCACACGTTCACATTTATAGTGGACTGCAGAAGATACCAATGAATCAAAAGTGCTGAAAATGCAGCAAATATAACATAGTCCAGTTCTGGGGTAATTATTACTATAATTTTTCTATAGTTTTAAATTAAGGAGGAGTGTAATGGAATGAAGAAAAAGTTTCTGACATGATAAAAAAATTGATCTGGACAAATCTACTGTCCCTGATATAACCTTACAGAGAATTGATAATTTTCAATATGACTACAGTAAGTGTGCTTGGTGATTGGATGTGGCACAAATATTGTGACTGTATAAAGTTATATCAAGAGAGGGAATATCATTATGTATGTTATGCCACTCAAGTTCAGAATTGAATTGGAATTGAAGAGAGTGAATATCATATGTACAAAAGAGTGAATATGATATGTGCAAAAATAAGAAGGAACAAGATTTGTATCAGAAGGTGAATGTCTGTAAGGAACAAGTAGTCTCCTATAGCTTTATAGCAGGAAAATTAGGGTGGCTATTAGATATGGGGGCTAGGTGGAACCTCCAAGTTCAGAGACTTCTAAATAGCAGTGCTACTGGAGGTTAAAACAAGAGAAGGCATTGCCTCAGTGACCTATTTCTGTGCCTTATAATCTGGTTGAAACATGATATTGGAATAAATGGACAAATGGTCTGCTTCAGGATGACTGCATTTTGCTCTGTACAGTAAGTTTACTAAGCCATAAGATGTGGTAAAACTGTGGCAGGCAGCACTATCATAACCCCTACCCTAGATTGTAAAGTTTGTTGATGCTTCTCAGTCACTCTCATACTATAACTTTTTTCAAGATATTATCTGTCACTTTTTCATTGCTGATCACTTTAAACTGTGTTCACTAAGTACGTGTATTGATTTATATGTGAATCTTCTGAGTATTTTTTGGCCATTTTACTGCCTTTTACTTCACTCAGCCAGCCTGTCCTTTTGTCAAATGCTTGTTATCATTTAGAAAGAGCATAAATCACGATCTACTCATTCTTCCATGCAGTGAGAGAAATTTTCTTGGGAAAGGATCCCAGGTTTCTTTTTATTAGTTTAAGTTACTATGGTAATGTATCATCCTGTTGATACTAACAATATTTTAAAATTATTCTTAAAACAGGTGTAATCTGATCTCTAACATTATTTTGATATTTCTTCCATGCAGTGAACTTCTTATCGGCTAAATAACAAGGATTTTAATCAAGTCTGGAGGCAAAGAAAAAGTATACTAATAAAGTAGCCAAGCTGGATCCTTCATGGGAACTCGGTGTTGTCACCAGTACCATCTGCCCCAGTAGGTGCTGGGCAGCCCAGTAGCTCCTCCTGCTCACACTTCTGTTGTGAGCTCCTCCTGCTCACACCTCTGGCAGAAGTGATGGCCCCCAAACCTGGCATCACTTCCTAAGGGTTGCTGAGCCCCACCTATAACAGTGCCTGGCCTGAGCATAACAGTTTGAGGTGCATGTAGGCCATGGCAGAGGAGCACCCCGGTAGTGGTGGTGCAGGGGCTGGCCTAGGATACTAAAAACCCTTGGGCCAGTCCTGGGCGTGCTGTGCCACCATTTTAGGAACCAAGACACAAAACTCCTATTTTAACAGAACATATATGTGCAGTAGACAATTGTACTCAAAAACTGGCAATACATATTGTTACCTTCATGTTACCTCATGATCAATCTCATAGAATTCATTAGAAATTCAAGAAGAAATGCACTTATAGCATCTTAGTAATCCTTGAATGCAGAGCTCAAGTCACAAACTTGCATAGATCTATCAATGGTTGTCAGCGATGATATTCAATGATGGAAATTTCCTACCCAGGAGCCTATTCAGTCTGTTAATCTCTCATGAACACTTTTTGAGGAGGGATAGCAGGGGATATTTTCTCTGCTGTGTGTGCTTTTGAAAGCACTCTGATCCAGTATAGTATTCTTTTACATGCAGTAGCCTGTCCATGCAATTGAAATGATATTATGTAATCTTTGTACAGGCTCAATAAATAGCATTCCATTGCTTGCAAATAGTCTACTGATTCCCTGGAACCAACACTAAAATTATGCACATTTGCCAATAATAATTTTCTGTTACATGATTTCTAATTCTTGCCATTCTACATTTTCTGTTTTTTGAAAGTACAAATCTCCTTGTAATGATGCATTTTCCAGACACTGGAATCTGGAATCATTTTCTGGATTTTGTGGATAAAATGGAATATCAGTCCAAATGAACTATGGTCTTGTAATGTATTCACCATAACAAAACACTTACTAAGAAAAATATTTAACAAAGCACTGTAAGTATAATACTAGATGGTCTATTTATTTTTTATAATGAGTTCCATTCAAATAATATAGGTGTGTTAAGATTTTAAGACAGAGGTGTCAAACTCATTTGTTACGAGGGCCGGATCCAATATAAATGTCAGTTTGTTGGGCCAGGCCATGGGTGCCATAAAATGCAATGGCATGTACTGGAGGTATAAACTTTATAAAGGACACAGGCAAACTCAATTAACAGCATTATTTTAAACTCAAAATACAAAAAAACCCACAATTGATTCCCTGCTGTGAAAGCAATTGATTTACTGGGGAACCTGCAAAAAGCCTGACTCTCCCAGATCCCCTCACCTCCAGTTCTCATCCTTCCTGTGTTCCCCACAGAAGCATCAGGGCTGTGGGAAGAAGAAGAGGAGGAGGAGGAGGAGGAGGAGGAAGAGAAGAGAAGATTTATACCTCACTTTTCACTTGGAGTCTCAGAGTGGCTTACAAACTCCTTTCCCTTACCCTCCCCACAACAAACATCCTGTGAGGTAGGTGGGACTAAGAGAACTCTGACAGAAACTGCTCTTTCAAGGACAGCTCTGACAGAACTATGGCTTTCCCAAGCTCATCCAGCAGCTGCAAGTGAAGGAGTGGAGAATCAAACCTGGTTCTCCCAGATTACAGTCTGTACACTTAACCACTACACCAAACAGGGAAGACCTGACCGAGAGGCTGTTTCCAGAACCTCCAGGGGGTGCTTTTTGTCCTTTTGTCCTTTTCTCTCATAGGCTGAGAACAGCACCAGTTGCTTGTAGGCCAGATAAGAGTCCTGGACGGACTAGTTTTGGTCCACAGGCCATATGTTTGACACCGCTGTTTTAAGATATCTGTTTCTATTGACCTCCATAATAAACTATAAATCAGCCACTGTTCATCTCAGCATCTGATCTCATCTCACTATTTAAATATTAAGTGAAAGTGGAGGGTAAGCTGGACAAGCACTGAATATCAGGTGTGACTTGCTGAGTGTGTGAAGAAGACTATATTGCACTTTCGATATGCATGCTTAGAATGCCTGGTGATTTATAAGCCCATATCAACATGACTTGTAGGGTGTGATTGGGTCAGAGATAGCTGAAAGGTTGTGGACTGTTCTTATTTCATACCAGTATTTTCACTCAAGCCTATAATACATGGTTGATTTCACACTTGGAGCTTCAGGGCCATTAATCAAACCTGCTCCAGTGGTGCACAGTAGCAGTATATAATGCAAGCAGAGCCCCTTGAGTGAATTATAGCTTTCTGTTTGCTCTTGGGTTATCTATTATCCCAAATGTACTAATCTAGAAATAATTTTTACACACAGAAAATCTTGTGCTTTGACACTGGCCTACCTTACAATTTCATATTACAGTGAACATTAGAAGAAGAAAAAGAATTTGATTTTTTTCACTATGAGGCAACTATTTCAAAAGGACAGATTATGGAAACAATGATTTCTTTAAAAGTCATGGTTTAGGAAAGCTGGTAACGTACCTCAAACTTATCTTCTTTGTGAACCGAGGCAGAATCCTTTGAGGGAAAAACAGCAACAACGGAGAAACTGTAAAGATGTGAAGTAGGAACTCCTCATATCTAATGGTAAATTCCCTGATTTTTGGAGGGGGGATTTTCAGATTGCAGGAGTTGGTGCCAAAAGATAGTACCTGAGAAGTTGCCATATGAAAACCATTAATCTTTTCTTGATCCTTCCGGGTTGGTTTTTTTTCATTTTTGAGATGTAAGGCTTTGTTTTATTTTATTTTTTATTTCTTTTTCTTTAAATCTTCCACTAAATTTACTATCCCCTTATCATTTCCTTGAAAGGGTAGGAGCTGTTCAAATAAAGTGACCCATTCAACCAATAACCCTGAAGCTCTTGAGTCAGCCGGCATTCCTGATAAAGCACTCATGATCAAGGGGTACATACCTTTGCACGATGAATAAGGACCAATCTCTCAACTATGTGGGCATATAAATGTTCTTAACAAATATGCATAAAGTTGAGTTGCTAGTATGTAATGTCTGCATGCTGAGGCAGCCTATTACATTTCAGTGGGAAACAAATTTTAAAAGGGGAAACTCCAAAGACCTATTCAAAGATTACTTTTATACTCCACAATATTCAAACCAGTCACACTCTCCCCACCTCTGCCTTTCAAAGCAGCAGGATTTGTGTTTTGCTGCCCATACCTAACAGAGATGAACAATCAATGTTCAGATATTACAGCTGACCAGAGCTGGATTTTGAAAAAAAATCTGAGAACATAACTTCACCTCTTTCTGAATGGCACCTCTGTTATTCACAGTCCTTGGAAATCAGGTTACCTTAGCTGAATATCCCATACTCACTTCCCATCATTTATGTTAACTTCTGCTTACTGAAGGAGGCATCTTTATGGCTGCTCTATTTCCTTTACCACTTTCTAGTGTCCTCTCATGTAACATCATAATATGTTTGAGAGCTACATTTTATAAATGTGTGAAATAAACGTGTTCTATAAATGTATTTTTATATAAAGCCTGAACTCCCTCTAGAAGTCTATATATTTCAGAGAGAGAGAGAGAGAGAGAGAGAGAGAGAGAGAGAGAGAGAGAGAGAGAGAGAGAGAGAGAGAGAGAGAGAGAGAGATTCCTGAACTAGATGAGTTTCAGCACTGTGGAATTTGCATTCACGTTTATCCTTATTGCAATAGAGATACAGTAGTATAGATCCATTATGGAAAAGAACTGTTGGGAGGTTTTTTTATGTGTGCTTTTGCATTTATACAGATTGTCCAAAAATGTGCTTGTTCCTAATGAAATACATAAATCAACCATTTAATGAATACAGCTTTACTTTACATTCCTCCATACTCACCTTTCAATGTCAGAAGAAAACAGTGTATGAGGAAGATTGCCTGTTATAATACAAACGGTTCAGAGTAACCCACCTCCTCAATGTAAAATGTTAGTATGTGTATGTGATAAATAATTGGTACACAGTTACCTAAAAGTAAAGGCAAAACCAATCATCCTTGTAAAAGAAGCAATCAAGGTAGAATATCCTTGTCTTTAGATGCCTTCTACAAACTTCTTAGGATCCCAGATCACTGCAGATGGTGACTGCAGCCATGAAATTAAAAGACGCCTGCTCCTTGGGAGGAAAGCGATGGCAAACCTAAACAGCATGATAAAAAGCAGAGACATCACCTTGCCAACAAAAGTCCGCATGGTCAAAGCAATGGTATTCCCCGTAGTAATGTATGGCTGCGAGAGTTGGACTATAAGGAAGGCTGAGCGCCGAAGAATCGATTCTTTTGAACTATGGTGCTGGAGAAGACTCTTGAGAGTCCCTTGGACTGCAAGGAGATCAAATCAGTCAGTCCTAAAAGAAATCAACCCTGACTGTTCCCTGGAAGGCCAGATCCTGAAGCTGAAGCTCAAATACTTTGGCCACCAAATGAGAAGGGAGCATTCACTGGAGAAGACCCTGATGCTGGGAAAGATTGAAGGTCAAAGAAGAAGGGGACGGCAAAGGATGAGATGGTTAGACAGTGTCATCGATGCAACGAACATGAAATTGAGCAAACTTCAGCGGACGGCGGAGGACAGGAGGGCCTGGCGTGGTCTGGTCCATGGGGTCGCGAAGAGTCGGACTCGACTGTGCGACTGAACAACAACAACAAACTTCTTTCTGTGTACCACCCTAGATAATACAATAAATATAATTATTGTCTCAGAGGTTTAGTAATAATTCATTAACCTCTGCTCAGAAAACGAGAAATCAATGAATTCACTGTTGTGTTTAGCTAGAAAAATTTCAAACTGTAGAACCTTCATTAAAGGTAGTTATGTAGTGCTTTTTATTGAATGTGAAATGTAAATTAGATCCATAAACATTTATGCTATTTACAAAGTGAGTCTCAAATTAGTTCTTGTATTTCCCATATCTGTAAATCAAATGAAAAACTGCACTGATTAGAATGTACATTCAATTTAAAAATATCTCACTTCTGCTTTGTAACCCATGTCAACAACATTTACAAGGTGATGCACTCCAGAACGAAATTCCCCACAATAAATACAGATTATAATACATATCAAAAGTTCTACTTCCAACAGATAACAGCTTTTCTCTACCTGCCTTCTTACTTGCTTCCTGTTGTATGGTAAGGGATGGAAGACACTTGTAGTAAGGTGGGTCTGAATCTATTGGCCATAAACAAAGTACCTACTAGGCTAGACTTGCACTTCAAAATGCACCTTTGGGAATAAAGGAGTTAACCTTCAATACTGTAGATGAATAAGACCCATATTATCAAATGCAATGAGTTCGTTGAATCCTCTAGTTAATTTTTCCATTTCAGCCACAAACCATACCTGTCAAAGCCAATCAGTGCAAAGCTGGCAGGCTGCAGGAAACTATGCCAGTTCCTAACAATCATGTATCAGCCAGCTAGAAATGGATGCTCGATTAATTTTGATGAATTGGAATCTTGCGACAAGAGCATATACATTTCTCTTATAATTACTCTTGGATTAAGTGGGAAGGGAAGTCCATTCCATTTATTAAATAAATATGTTGCCCCCCCCAATAAGGCTCAATAATTGAACAAGATCATAATAAATCCCCAAGTCTCCACGTCAAACCACTATACTACTGAAGTACATATTTTAGTGTGGCCAATTTAAGTATTAACTCTCATTACTGATCTCCTAAACAGACAGATTTCTCACAAAGGATTTGTCTCATATGGATCACAAATCTAATGTCATAGCATATCATAGACATGAATAGAATGGTTGCTAATCTGAATCAAATAAAATACAGTTTCAGAACTTGGTTCAGAACCTGACATGTATGACCTGCTAGATGTCTATTTCTATTATTGTAAAAACATCTTGAATATCCTATTTTTGTTCTCTACAAATTTTTCACTCTCTCACACAAAACCACACACCCAGAATGGAATATTTATTTACACTTGTATGAAACCAGCAATTCAATTTTTTTTCTCAAAGAGCCAATTAAATGCAGAACCCTATCAATTAACAGCTGCATTATTTATCTTATACACATTTCCCCCCTTTTTAACTGCAGACATTGTTAGTTGTCAAATGGAAGTGTGGTAACTTTAGTATCTTTTACAATCTATCAGAGACAATCTATCAGATTCTTTATAATCAATCAGACCATCAACAGCATCTGAGTCCTTGTATTTCATGTGAGTCTTCCCAATAATAGGTCATCTGCCATCTCTCTATGCTTTCTTCTTCAGAGATGAATTGGGTGGGAATTGATCTCTGTCATTTGGAGAACAGTTGCCCCCCAGCCAGAATAACGAGACAGACAACAGGTTTGGAATAAAACAAGGGCCACTTTATTAACTATTTAACAGAACATTGCAGCAATAACAACTAAGCAAGCATGGAACAGGCAAGGCAGGCGTCACTCCCTGACCAGCCCCCTTGCCCTTGAAGGGCGGGTCACCCAGCTCTGATCGTGAGCCAAATCTCTGGCTCGTGACCAGCAGCCCAGAAAACTGGTTGCCCTCTAGGAGCGCCTACCCCTGAAGCCATCCAACTTGCAGGGAGGAGCCTGCCCAAAAGGTTCCCAGTGGAGGTGATCACCATTCCCCACCCCGGACCCTGAAATCCAAAGGCAGTTCCTGATGACCCCCTGTTCCCTAATGGGATATGCCGTAAGGTGCTCACCAGTTCCATTTTCTTGCTTGCACAAACCTGCCACAGCCAAGGTCAAGCCTCTGCTTTGGCCTTTGCTCCCCACTTAGCATCCTAATGCCAACCTAATTCCTTGCTGCAAGTCCTGTAAAAAGATCCCATTGCCCTTGTCAGACAAGTGCACCCCATCATTCCTATACAGGTCTGGGAACACGACCCGTATATCGGGGTGCGGCAAAAACATCCCCAATCCAGCATCCATGGCCTTTCTCAGCTGCCTATTAACTTTACGACGGGCACGGTCAATACACCTGGGGTCCCCCAAGTTCCGCCACACCTGGCGGGGCAGTATGGCAGACCATACTATCTTCACGCCGGGCCACCTTGCTCTTATCCTCGCAAGGTCAGCTTCGGCCTGTAAAACTAGGGCCTTGCCCTTCATTAGACCTAAATCATTGCCCCCAAGTGTATCACCAGGACATGAGGAGGAGGCCCCCTTCTCTCCTGGAACAGCAAGGGAAGGAGCGCAGGCCACCGCATGCCCCTCCGTCCCAACCATTCCACCTCTGCCCATGCGCTAAGGCCAAGCTGAGAGCCGCTGGATGTCCGTCTGGCACGATGCGCCGCCCAGAAGACCATGCTGTGGCCGCAGACAGTAACCCTTTGTCGCATCATGCGGCCTGCAGCATCTGTAACAAGACAAGCATTAATAAACGAAAGTGCTCTATGGGATAGTTAGATAGCACAATGCCGGACATAACCCTTGTAACATCTGGACTTCCAACGCCCTATCCTCTGAATATCACTGCCAGTGTACCCCATAGCTGCAGCCGTTGATGCCGCTCCTATGCGGAAGGAGTGGGTGCCAAAGTGAACACCACCCAAACCCAATCTAGCTAGCGCCTTCTGTGTCACACTCCAAAATTGAAATTTAGTGAGGGGGGTACCATCCCTGTGTCGGAATAGGTAGCCCCGACCCTCTCCTCTTAATGCCAAAAATTGGCTCAAGGCCCCCACTGGGCACAACTCAACCTCTGAACATTGGTCAAGCTCAATAAACGTTCCCTTGCCACACTGATCAGTCTTTGATCTGCGTAGCCTAATACCCACTTTGGAATCTGAGACAGAAACGTCACGCCGTTCAAGAGCTAGGCCAGACACATCCTGCCGTGAGCTAGCAACCAGCTCACTGACCCGTAGAGCCCCAAAGAAGGCGACCAGCGACACCGCATGAAACAAAGCAGCTTCATAGCTATCAGCGCACACTGCATGCCACTGGTCCCTGAGACCCTTCAAAATAGCTGGGGTCAGGGGTTCCCTGGGATCAGCCACTATGCCACTCTCCCTGGACCAACCCTCGAGCATCTTCCGAATACGGAAGTCGCCCGTCTGGTCTACATGCCCCGATGCTTTGCTAGCATAGGCCAGAGCAGCCAACTTGGATCTGATGGTACGAGCTGACAGGCCCTCCCCCTTCAGCGTCATGCAGAACTCCATTAAATGAAGAACAGGTATGGGCCAAAGCTGCCGCAAGCCTGCCCTCTCCCTAAAGGAGAGGAATTGCTTACCCGCCCTCATGTAATTGCTTACCCTCCCTGCGAGTGGAAGGGGCGAGTGCCAAGCTCATTGCCCTATTGGCCTCAGCCCGCCAATCTGCCACACCTCGTCCGGCATACGCACCGGGAACTGGTCGGCCTCTGGAGCCAGCTGACGGAATCTCTCCATCTGTTTACGAGAGAGAGCGTCAGCGATCCCGTTATTAACTCCAGGCACATAATATTATTGTGTAGACACTGCAGAGTGAAGGCTCTGACCAGAGCCATGACCCTGGGGGATTTGGACATCAAGGAGTTAATTACATGTACTGTGGACATGTTGTCGCACCAGAAGTGGACGGTATGGTTGGCAAAGTCCCCTGACCAAATCCACACTGCTGCGACAATCGGGAAAAATTCCAGGAAAGTGAGGTCAGTGACCCACCCTGCCTGAAACCACTCCTCAGGCCAGTCCCCAGAACACCAATGACCCCGGAAATATACTCCAAAGCCGGAGGAACCCGCCGCATCAGAAGCGACCTGCAGCTCCGCTTCAACTAATAGGTCCTCACGCCAAAAGGACACCCCGTTGTATGACTCCAAAAATTGCTTCCATACAAGGAGGTCGTCCCGAATCCCCCTGGTGACCCGAGTCCTATGATGGGAAAGACGCAAACCCCTCATAGACTCGCAAAGTCTCCTAACAAAAGCCCGTCCAGGTGCTACAACTTTGCATGCAAAGTTGAGGTGACCAACCAACTGCTGCAATTCCAGAAGGGTTATTTTATTCTTCCTCCTCGTTATGTCTATTAATGCCTGTAGTGCAGTTAATTTATCCAAAGGCAATCTGCAGAACTGTCCCACCGTGTCAATTTCTATTCCTAGGAAAGTCAAAATAAGGGCCGGGCCTTCAGTTTTTTCCTCAGCCAGAGGAACTCCCAGCTCCCTTGCCAGATTAATGAAGCTGGACAGCAAAAATGCACATTGACCCGTACCCCTCCTTCCTGCCAATAAAAAATCATCAAGGTAATGGGCAGTA
The DNA here is from genome assembly GCA_029375565.1 of Gekko gecko. NCBI lineage: Eukaryota > Metazoa > Chordata > Lepidosauria > Squamata > Gekkonidae > Gekko > Gekko gecko. The sequence goes on from JAPDNY010000007.1 coordinate 101,591,791, forward strand.
CTGCCGAGGCCCGTCCTGTACCGCAAGGCCCATTCCAGAAAGGAACTGAACCTCTCGAAAGCGGCACAGGATACTGAGCACCCCATAGGAAGAGCCCTATCCATGTAAAATTTGCCCTCAAAGGCAAAACCCAGGAGCTCAAAGTCATCCGGGTGGACAGGAAGGAGACGAAAGGCCGACTTAATGTCACATTTTGCCAATACCGCTCCCTGTCCACAGCTACGGACTACCCTCAAGGCCTGATCAAAGGAGGTGTACCTAACAGAACACAACTCCTCAGGTATCGCGTCATTCACCAACTCCCCACATGGGTAAGACAAGTGGTGAATGAGGCGATATTCTCCTGGTGCCTTCTTTGGCACAACTCCCAAAGGGAAACCCTCAAATTAACAACTGGGGGGAACGAAAAAGGACCCAGGACTCTACCCTCCGCACATTCTTTGGCAATTTTTTGCCCCACTAATTGCTCCATACCGTGTACTGATTTCAAGTTAGGAGCCATGTATGGAGTCCGAGAACCCTGGAAAGGTATCCTAAAACCTAACCTAAAACCATCCAACAGGTAAACACGATCACGCTGATTCGGGTAATCCCGTAACCAACGCGCTAAAACTTCCAACTTTATTGGACTAGGTCCCTTTATCAGGAGGGGGGTTGTAGCCCCCACCACCTCCGGGGCGCTTACCACCTCTACCTCCGCCCCGACCCTTAGGTTTGGGGCAATTGGAGAAGGAATGAGGCCCGGCACATAGTGGACACTCGTGCCGGAATGAACATGACTTCCGACCACACGTCCCATGGGAAGTAAACTCCCAACAAAGTGGGCGTCGCTGAACCGCCTGCCCCGCCTGGGAGCGGGTGCCTGTCGGTGCCTGTAACCTACGGACCGAATGACCACTGTGAGTCCTCTCACTCCCAGGCGTCCTAATAGTGGACATAATCTGCAGCCATAGGTCCGGATGTATCCGGTCCCATCGCATGGCCGTATTCATGGCTGCCCGCATACGAAATTCTTCATCGTACTGCGACCAAGCCGGGCTTGGAAAATCCGTAAAAGCCTTATAAATAATATCCATGTATTGGAGCAGAGCTACTGCTCTCCATGGATGATGCCGGACAATTACTGTTGCATAAATCAAAAACCCTGGGAACCAATTTGCCCAGGTCCTGTCCACCACTCGCCTCTTCAGGCGTTCTTTCTCACGGTCGTCTAGATCCTCCCTGTCCTTCTTCTCCAATTCTCTATATAATAATGTGAATACATCTATGTATTCGCCCTTAAGGATCTTCTCCTTAGTGGCGATAGAAAGATGGTCCCCAAGAGGCAATGCTGAGTCTCCCGATGGCATGGCACCAGCTGAGACTGTATCATAAGAAACAGCTGCCGCATTAGTAAACCCTGGTCCTGGCAGCGTATAGCCCCATCCAGGCCAAACCCCGGGAGGGGCGGTGGATACCCACAGCCCCAACCCATATACTGCTGACCACTAATTGGCGCAGTCTGCGGTACAGGCCCAGGGGCATTCTGAGGGCTTGGGCCCCATGGCCAATATGAACTGCTCCTATCACCATGCACCTCCTTACCATCCTTCTGTGGCTCCTTGTACAACTCGACTTGTAATTCCGCGGTGCCCTGCCCCTGTTGACCAGACGTTGAAGCATCGCCTCCATTGTCTTCCAAAAAGGCCAGCCGAGCCAGCACCTGCTCTTGAAAAGAAGCATTAGAATCTCCTACAAAATGCTTCTTCCCACCCGTCGTCGGAGGGGCACCCCGCTCCCTCTCCAGGGCTTCCAACCGCTGCAAAATAGCAGCATTTACAGGGTCATCCTCGTCACTGGATGGGACCAATGGCTCTGGCCGTACAGGAGGCCGCTTTGGTGCAGGCTGCTTCCCCTTGGCCTTACCTTGACCTTTCTTGGGAGCCATAACAAATATTAAGCAGCGACTCACTAACTCTATACTAACTAAAACAACGTGACTAGGCACCAGCAATAAACCCCTAGCCCCACCAAAATAGCTAACTGGTAATTTATGCCTACAAAATCAGCCCTACCACCACTATATAAAATGGCTGCCGACAAAACTCCTTACAAAATGGCTGCCTGGGATAGACACATTCAAAATGGCCACCCCTGATGACCCAAACAAGATGGCTGTCCCAGGATGCCCACCTAAAATGGCCTCCCCTGGGCAAAGCCCAGCAAAGATGGCCACCAAATACAACCCTCGCACAACAGAAAAACGTGACCAACTGCTGCTATGGGGGGGAGAGTAAAAAGGACAAGCAAGGCAGAAACTGGGCCCCAGCAGCCTCACCACACTGCTGTTACAAAAGAAGTGTTTTGGCCAGTATCCCAAAAACCTAATTTTTAGTATTATGTGTGTGTGTGGTCTCGCTTAACAAAATTCGCCAGTCAGCAAGCTGCTTGCCGCCACTTGCCGCCTTCCTGAGCCGAATCTTTGCAGCCGCCACTGCCGTGTCCCGCTGATCGTCCTTGGGCCCAAAGATCAAGCAGCCCCCCAAATTAAATCGTGCTATTCAGCGCTTGAGAGAGAAAAACAAAACAAAACAAAACAACAGGCTGTGCGCTGTAGCAGCAGCAGCACCCGCTCGCCTCCCTCAAGCCCGGGACTCCTGCTGCCAATTAGAAAAAGGCTCCAGAGCTCCGCGCTCAGTGCTCCAAGAAAAACAGCAGGCTGCGTGCCGCAGCAGCAGCAGCACCCGCTCGCCTCCCTAAAGCCCCGGGACTCCTGTCACCAGGAGTAAAAAGCAGGGTAAAAGCCCCAATCAGTCGGGAAGGCACAGAAGACCAGGCTCCCAACGCTCCGCTCTGTGTGCTCCCAGCTAGTCAGAGCACGCGGAGCAACTGCCAGGCGGGAGCGGAGCCTAGCCTGCTTAAATAGCTGGCTCCGCCCCCGACCTCGTCGGGACGCACAGCGTCCTCTCTGTTGCCGTCCCGATCCTTCGGGGCGGCAAAATAGCCCCCGCCCACCATCGGCGTTGCCGGGTGGACGGGAGCTCCGTTGTAATTCCAGGTGACCTCCAGCTCCCATCTGGAGGTTGGCAACCCTAGTTCCCCTGGAAGAAATGGTAAGCTTAGAGGATGGAGTCTATGGCATTATTCCACTCTGAGGTCTCCAGAGAGCTCTGCAGGCTCCACCTACCAAATCTCTAGGAATTTCCTAACCTGGAATTGGCAACCGTATCCCCTTCCCAGCCCAACAGACAACCTAACTTTATGTGCCTCTCTGTCTTAAATTTTCCATCTCCCCTCCCCATGGCAGCCTCCAAATAGGAAAACTATGGCCCAGTTGTATGGTGTTGGCCACTGGGCTAGGCCCACTTGCAGGGTAGGGCACCCTCAAGGACTTGTGGGGTGGTACCTCACTTTCCCCTGTATCCTCCTCTGCATGCTATTTCCTCCTTCCTTCCTAATGGCAACCCCCATATTCTCTCCCTTTTCCCTGCCTCATTCTCTTCTTCTCAGCCATTCATCAACCTATATTTTATCTGCCTCCCATCTTCAGCTATATACTTAATAATAATAATAATAATAATAATAATAATAATAATAATAATAATAATAATAATAATAATAATAATACTTTCGATTTATTGATCACTTTTCCCACACACCTGTGGGCTCAGAGCAATTTATAGTTACTCATTTTTGATAATTGGACTAAGAATATTCATGGGAGGATAGGGGAGACAACACACATACAATTATTTAATCACACAGTGTAGCTGCTTGGGAGGATTCGTCTTGCAGGCTGTGTCAGATGTGATCCGATGGCATATCTTCATCGGCTGGCTGATGACGTCAGGACTCGCAATGTTGCATTGTCACACTGCCACCACCTGGCCAATTTGCTCCACTGCAGGGAATGCCGACACAGATTTTTTTCCCCACCTTTCGATCTCATAGTGCAGCAGACGCCTTTCCATGGCAGCCAACACCCCCCGAAGGGATTGGTGTGCCCACCCCTAGCGGGTGGTCCCCAATTCATCTACTTGATGAAGCTTTCGAATTGCTGGGGGGACAATGAGCTAGGGACAAGGCTTGGTTGCTCACACCAGCGTGGGGCTAGAACTGACAAAGCTTGGCAGTTCAGATGTTATAGTTATGCAGGGGATTTACCCACTGTGCCACCGCTCCCCTTTATTTATTATTTGTTTACATCATTTATATCCTGCCTTTCTCCACAACTGGGACCAAAGCACCTTACATTATTCTCCTCTCCTCCTTTTTATGTGCATAACAACCCTGTGAGGTAAGCTAGGTTAAAAATATGTGGCTGGCCCAAAATCATCCAGTGAGCTTCCACAGTAAGATGGGGATTCGAATCTGGGTCTTCAAGACACTACTCTGAAGGTCTCTCCACTACACCACACTGACTTTCATTGGGAGGCTGCTGCTGAACAGTAGCAAGCATCCACACTTAGTTAAGTCATGCAAGCCAGGTGGTACCAAGACCCCCAGAGGTTGCTTTCTGATCTAGGGTTGCCAACCTCCAAGTTGGACTTGGATCTGCTAGAATTCCAACTGAACTCCAGATAACAGTGATATGTCCCAATGAAGAAAATTACTGCTTTGGAGGGTGTACTCTGTGGCATTGTATTCAGGTGAGGCCTCCCCCCTCCCCAAACCCTGCCCTCCTCAGACTGTACCACAAAAACTCCCAGAAGTCTACAACCTTAGTTAGGCCTAGCCTCAATGAGTTCTCCCTCAAAGGCCAATACAGGCCTGGAAAGGACCTTACCCTCTCCCCCTTCCTTTTTACTCACAGAAATCCAGCCTAGATACTGTCATTGCCTAGCAACAGCCAATGAGGGAATCCATTGCTTAAAGCTACAGGTGCTCCTTTTATCATTTTGGGTTTTTTAAAACCTCCCGAATAGTTTTGTTTTTTTTAAAGATTTCACATTTTTCTGCAACCTTGGGGCCTTTTTCTGCTTTGTAGAAAGATCTGTCTTGCCTGTTCACAGCTTCACTCACTGGATTTAAGACTCAGATTTGGCTCTGTGAACCCCAAGGGTACCTCTGATATTTGTCTCCTTTGATTGCCATTCTCAACAGCTTGTTCAAAATAAGTGATACTGGTCTGGATGGTTTGATACTGATCTACTCAGTTTAAGACATTTTCATACATACTGGTGCAAATTTCATGGGGACAGTGGAGCTCCAGCCCTCTCTGAGATTTCCTGGGGGGCAAGCCCCCCCGCTTTACCATCTGTCAAATTCAATCAAACCTTCTTGTCCTTGTAACAACCTAGCAAGCTCAAGAAGCACAAGGCTGCTTTTGCTTATTTGTTTTTGTAAAGCTAAGAGGAAGGAGGGAGCTTCAGTGGATAATACAGTCTGTGAAGAAACAGAAGAGAAAGAGGAAAAGTGTAGTTGGGAAGGAAGGAAAATATTAACAGAATTGTTCGAATTCCTCTAGCAATCAGAAGGTCTCAGTGATTGGTCTGAAGAATGTATTTCCTATAGCCTGCAATACAAACTTTGAGTAACTACTGGATCATGAGACTTATTATTTGCCTTCACAGATGGGATAGTAATAACTGTAGTATTATTGTGTCCTGGTGGGTCCTGCCTTAGACAAAGAAATTGCCCCATCTCCATTTTATCCTTAGATTTGGTTTGGGTAAAAAAACATTGGTTCCCCAAAGATGGTGAATTTATTCTACTACCTAGGCCCTCCTTTAAATAAAGAAATATTTTCATCTCAGTTTTTTTATGTACCCTGGTGTGTTTGGAGGGAAGGGTGCAAAAGCTTGTTATGCAAATATTGGAATTTGGAGGTGGTAAACAGAGGTCTGTGTCCCAAATAGTGGCAGTTATGTTGATTTTGGTATCCTGGTACCTGATTGAGACAAAAGGAAATGGAGGATAGGGGACTATTTCTGTCTTTAGCCATTTTTGTTTATGTGTCTATATATCGGGGGGAGGTAGAAAACTGGTTCCCCAGATATGAAAAGTGAGATGATTCTACCATTCTCAACCCTACTTCAACCAAATGCTCCCATATTTTCAGGCCAGGATATCTGAGAAGCCAGTATTTACTCTGGATTCTGAGATTCATATGCAGATTCATACTGAGGATCCAGTATAGGGATGGTAAAACATGATTCAGTTTGGTTTGGGGTTTAGGGTGGGCCCACAAACTTAACTATGAACCAAACCAAGCTAAAATGGCCTCATATGAACTGAACAAGTTCATTAATTTTGTGATGTGACAGAATGCTCCTCAGGCATGCTAGAGACTCCAAACTCACCAGGAATCTCCAGGTAACTCACAGCTACCTGTCCACCAAGTTTGGTGAGTATTGTACTTAGGGGATATCAGTTATGGCCCCCAAGAAGGTGCCCTCAGAAAAGTGCTTTTGGGGAAATACCAGGCACAGATTCAGGAGTCTATAGAATAGACCCTGTGCAAGCTAAAGGAGTCAAACTTGCAGTGGATGCTTCCCTACATGCCTTCCAAGTTATATGAAGATTGGACTTGGGGGGTCCAATCTATGCGCCCCCAAAGAACTCATAATGGCATAATGCCTTAGATTGTACCCTCCAAACAGCCATTTTCTCCAGGGAATGGATCTTCATCATCTGGAGATCAATTGCAATAGCAAGAGATCATCAGGTGCCACCCAGAAGCTGGCAACCCTACCTATTATTGATGAACAGAAGTGATCTTCAACTCTTCCAAACATATGAACCATCTATAAACCCTAAGTGGCAGTAAGGATCCATGGAGCTGCAAACATATGACATCAGAATTCACATTGAAGTCACATGACAGGAAAAGGGTGGCTCAGAATCTGAATCTGACTGTGCGAAGAAGGAATCTTTCCCACCACTGCGTGGCCTTGACTTGTGGTCTTGCTGCTTCTGTTAGAATAGATACAAAGAAAAGTAGGTGAGTGGCACCATTGTTCTCTAAGAATGGGCCTTAGAGGCTGGTCCTTCCAGAAAGGGGGGGCAGCTTTATAGGGACTCCGTGACCCACCTGAGAGCCCCAACTAATAGGCTAAAGAACACTAATTACTATAATCCTGGAATTTGCCAAGTAGCAGGTGGCAAAAATGTCTGGGATAGTTACAACAGGAAAAGCTAATTGTATAATACGACTGTGAGATTTCTTTTTACAGTTTTGTTTAAGTTGCAATATACTTGAGATAATGCATTTTAATTCATGCCTACTTGGCATGCAGCTATTGGATTACATACCTTTTGGTACATGTAATGAAAATAATATGTGTTTGTACAGTAGTAACGAAAATAGTCTGTCTGCAGCAAGGAGTAATAAAAATTAAAATATTCGGAAAGTACAGAGCTTTTTTAAAGTGACAGAATGACAAATTTATCTGATGCTAAGTGCTATAATGAATTATTTATACAAAATATAGCCGTTTGAATGTCAAGTTTAGAAAGAGAAAATGGAAAATGAATTGTCACATGACTTTTGGCATTGCGGAAGTCTTGAAGGTTGCCACTGGACCATTTTGTTCTCCCTTTTAGTCTTGCTCAGCAAAATAAATCAATTTCGAACGGTAACCTTAGGCAAGGTCAAAGCCAAAAGAGACTTAGAGGTGCACTTAATTTTAACAACTGTTTGAATTAATTTGTTCTGTTTTTAATAAGATGCACATTCCACCACCCCCATTTTGTGACAAACAGCAATGTCCTGAATTTGATTTGTTTTATTTTGAGGTAACCTATATTCTGTGTCAGTAGATAAGAAAGTGAAATACCCGAAAAATCCAATTACCTTGGAAGTTGTCCTATTTCTGAACAGTAGATTCACTGGCTAATTATCTTCCAAAAAAGATTGCTCATCAACTCAACTATTAATAAATTTGCAAGGAAATTATGTCCCCACCTGAATGTAGTATTTATACCTGTCTTTCTTTGACTTTGGAACATTGGAGTATTCTATGCTGGACTGTGACTAAATTCTGAGACTTTCTTGTTTGCAAACTGGGCCATATGGATATTTCAAGAGCAGAGAATATTTTGTGACTTGCCTTCTACTTGAAAAAAAAAGCTCCTGATTGATAACATGCTTTTCAAAACTTTGTTGAAAACTGAATGGAAAAAGCATTTCAAAGGTATGATCAAACAACTGCCACAAACATATGTACTAGGAAATTAACTTCCAAATAGCCAAAATCATCCTGCAGTAGAGACATAAGGATGTAAAAAAAAAATCATGCACCAACAAGGAGGCAAATTCAATGTGGCCTGTTGTTTGACTTTTTAAAACAGTTTTTACTGAAAACACTGTAGGTAAAGATGGCTTAAGCAAAGAAATTAAATGAAATATATAGTGGAATTATATTTGAGATATACAGCTTGTTCAAGAAGCCAGTTCCTTTGTTGCTGTTCTTTTTATTATTTCTCTGTGGTGACAGGTATAACTGAGGAGGGAATTCTTTAATGTTATCATTTTGTAGCGGGAACCATCCTTAATCCCTTTGTGACTGATACACTACCTGGCTGTCTCCTTTCTTTCACACTTAATCATACTGTTGTTTTGAAAAATGCCTGAAGTATTTTTGTCATTAAAAAAAAATCTTACTGACTTAGTAGTATTGTTTAAATGCCTTCTGCTGGCATGAACCAGCCACACAGAGAGGCTCTCAAACTTTGACAGCATCTACTAAGGGGGAAGAGTTTACTAAATAATATCTATAGCTGAGTTCAGACCCACAGCACAACCTTAAAAAAATCTCCAGAGATAAGCTACTCAGAAAAAAAAGACATTGCACTAAACCCAAATCAGAAATTTCTAGGCTTGCCAAACTCCTGGTGGGGTCTGGAGATCTTCTGGAAATACAATTGGTCTCCAGAGAACAGATATCAGTTTCCCTTGAGAAAACAGTACAGAATCACATCCCTGCTGAAGTCCCTCCCCTCCCCAAACCCTGCCCACCAGTGTTCCCTCTAAGCTGAGTTAAGTGTGAGCTAGCTCACAGTTTTTTAGCCTCCAGCTCACGCTTATTTGTCTTAGCTCAGAATGGATGGCTCCGGAGCAAACTAATTTATGCAGTAGCCAAATTGCTGGCTCACAACTTTAATGCCAGTAGCTCACAAAGTAGAATTTTTGTTCTTTGTGAGTAAGCAGAATGTTTTCCATTTCATTTGGCAACAGTGATCTAAGGGGGTTAAGCCTCAAATTCATCTGGATTTATTTTCTGGGACATTATAGGTTTTTGCCTCCATTTTGGAGTTAGGCTTTCCCCCCAGTATATCAATAGCTGTGGCCAGTGGCAGTATAATAGCAAGGAAACTTTATTTTTATGAGAATACTAGGAATAAGGCCCATTGTGGAAATAAATACAATAAGCTCTAGAAAGAGGCTCTGGGAGAGTGCCCTGGCTTTGGGCACACAGTGTGAATTTGCTGTGGCGACCTCAGCAGGGTATAATGACAGAGACCAACATTTTCTCCAGAGGAACTGATCTCTGCTACCTGAGTAGTTTTGTAGTTTTAAGTGATCTTCAGCCCTCGCCTGGAGATTGGTAACAATTGTTACCCAGGAGGAAATGGCTGGTTTGGAAGGTGGAGTCTATAGCATTCTACCTGCCTGAGGGCCAACCACTCCTCAAACCCCACCCTCTCCAGGCTCCACCCCTCAAATCTCCAGGAATTTCCCAACCTGGAGTTGGCAACCCTATCTCCCTCCCAGCCAATTGTCAACCTACCGTTATCCACCCCCTGACTTCAGCTTTCCATCTCCTCCCCCTCCCTCCTGGAGAGCAGTTGTAATTCTGATTGATCTCCAACCCCCACCTGGAGATTCGCAACAATGGTTCTCCAGGACGGAATGGCTGGTTTGATGGGTGGAGTCTATGACATTGTACCTTTCTGAGGTCCCACCCCTCCTAAAACCTCACCCTCTTCAGGCTCCATCCCTCAAATCTCCAGGAATTTCCATATCTAAAGTTGGCAACTTTATCTCCTCCCCTCTCAGCAGCCTCTTCCTAGACAAAATTCTGTCTTTCTCATTAGCAGGGAGCAAAGCAGCTTACTTCATTCTCTTCTGCTTTGTGATCTGTACAGCAACCCTGTAAGGTAGGTTAGGCAGAAAGTCTGTGGCAAAATCACTCAGGCAGTTTCCATAGGGATGCTCCTGCTGAACAGGAACAAGCAGCCAGGGCTAGTGATGCCATGCCAGTCAGGAGGCATGAAGTTACCCTGAGAGTGCTGGCAGGCCTAGGGTTGCCATTGCCAAAAGACAAATTGATGCAAAGGAGGATTGAAAAGTCTCCATATCTCTATTTTGCCTTAAATTGGTTTTGATGCCAACAGAGTGAGAAAATGCCAGAGGCTCTGGGTGGGTTCCCCAATGCACCAAACAATTCCTAAAGATTTTCCAAAACACTACTGTGTCAATAAATCATTTTCTACACTCACAGCATCCCCTGCCAGAACACAACTCATTCCCAGCACTTTATCTCATCCCCCCCCAGCTTTTTTTTGCCCTGTGGTATTCTGCTTGTGGTATTCTGCTTGTGGTGTGATCTGTCTTTTTTGTGGTGTGGCATGGTTGTGTTATTGGGTTTGTTTCTTTTGAAGGGGAAGTGTTGTGAGTGAGGACATATTTTACCTCAGAGTACAACATAGTTGCATAAGCAACTGACAATTCCAACTGTATTGCGGGGGGGTGGAGTTTGAGGTGCGGAATGGAGTGAAGTCCATTCAGCTTCCATATGCAAATGAGCTTGAAATGCTGGCCCAATCAGAGAAGAATGGCCTAGGCTGCAGTGAGTGGGAGAGAACTCAGGCAATGCAGCTAGTGGATATGGACAGCTTCTGAGTGACATATCAGGGAGCGAACTGATTTTGCCAAGCATAGAACCTTGCCAGACCACTACCCTTTTATATAATAGGACAGGATATATGCTAAGTATCACTAAATTTTCAGTCATTAATTCATTGTTATATTCCACATTATTATTTCAGCTCACACTTACCTGTCTTTGCAGATTCTTAAGTATGAAGTAAAGAAAAACAGGTATAAGGAGTTTGTAGGTTGGTCCAAAAATGTGAAAACAAAACCCACATAATAGCTTTTATTAGAAGCAAGCAAAATGACATAAATCACTGCAGGTTTTTTGGTTATGCTGAACTCTTCATGAGTCTAGATTTTGTTATAAGGGTGGGTGTGGTCCTAAGGCCTTGTCCTGTAGGATCTTGTGTGTAAGGCTGAGCAGACATTTTGATAAAAAAAAATTGTGCTAATGTCAGGGAAAAGCAAAAGAAAAAAAGGATCCCATTGAAAATATGAGAGAGAGAGAGAGAGAGAGAGAGAGAGAGAGAGAGAGAGAGAGAGAGAGAGAGAGAGAGGTTCATCCGAAGGGACACACAGGCTGACTGCAGAAGAAGGACATGGTGGTCAATGTATCAACAGTAGGAGAGATTGGCTGCTGTAGAGAGAGGAGAGATTAATTTTAGTTAGGGAAGAAGGGAATGGAAGTCAAATTAGGTAATATTAGTTTGTATTGGTGAGGGGAAACCATAAGTACAGTCCTATCCCATTCTCTTTCCCCCCCCAGTTCATGAATCTTTCTTTTAATCTGCCAAATTCAAATAGTCTCAAAGAAAAATAGAAGTTGTAGGTAGCTGCACCGGTCCAGCACAAAACCCCAAAACAAAAGTAACACAATACCTTATTATTATTATTATTATTATCATCATCATCATCATCATCATCATCATCATCATCATCATCATCATCATCATCATCATCATCATTATCAAACAAGATGACACAAAACTGTCCAAGCTTTTGAGTGCTTTGGTGTCTGTCTGTCTATCTATCCATCCCCCACCCACAATGGCAATCTTAAGGGGAACTGATCTCTGCAGTTGGAAGATCCACTGTGGTTCCTGGAGCTGCCACCACCACTGCTGCTGCTGTGGGGAGAGGAAGCAGGCAGGAGGCTGGGAGAATGAAGGGGGCAGAAGAAGAGAGTGATGGGGTGGGGCAGAAAGAGAAAGTGATAGGAGTGGAGGAGAGATAGAATAAGGAAAGTGGCAGCAGGAGGGAGAAAGAGTGAGGGACTAAGAGAAGGAAGGGGAGAGGGGAGAGAGGAGGAAGCAAAGATGGGGGGAAGGGAATAAAGAACAAGTTTTTTGTGGGTCCCCACTTGTGTGTGTGTATGTGTGTATCAGCAGCTCTCTCAGGTAGAAGTATCTCACATGGGTCCTTTTAGCTGAAGGTGCTGGAGATTGAAACTTGGAGCTTATGCATGCCGAGTGGATGCTCTTTCACTGAGCCATAATCCTTCCCCTCAATACATACACAAACACATACACACACACACAGAAACGAGCAGTGATGTGCTAACAGGATTAAGCTGGGAATTAATCAGTCAGACTAGACCAAAATATTTGGGGATCTTATGCTTCCTATCTTTGGTGATTCTTAAGTCTTGGATACCTTTTGATAACTTCCAGGTCCCTTTAATGCAAAGAACTGCACAGAGAACTTTTATTAATAGCAGAACATAGACAAATTAATAGCAAAACATTGCCAAAAAGTAAGATAATTAGGGTAAAGCTCAGGGAAGTTTTTTTAGCAGCGTATATAGACAAATGCTTAGAAATACAGAAATGATGTTTAGAGCAACACTTGGGCTCTAATAAGAACATAAGAACATAAGAGAAGCCAGTGTTGAATCAGGCCAATGGCCCATCCAGGACAAAACTCTGTCACACAGGGGCCAAAATATACCAGGTGCCATCAGGAGGTCCAGCAGTGGGGCAAGGACACTAGAAGCCCTCCGACTGCTGCCCCCTCCAGCACCAAGAATAGAGTGCATCACCTGCCTCAGACTGAGAGTTCCCATCTAAACCCTGTGGCTAAGAGCCACTGATGGACTTCTGCTCCATATGTTTATCTAATTCCCTCTTGAAACTGTCCATGCTTGTAGCTGCCACCACCTCCTGTGGCAGTGAATTCCATATGTTAATCACTCTTTGGGTGAAGAAGTACTTCCTTTTATCTGTTCTAACCCAACTGCTCAGAAATTTCATGGAGTGCCCATGAGTTCTTGTATTGTGAGAAAGGGAGAAAAGTACTTCTTTCTCTTTTTGTAAAAACCTCTCCTAAAAAGGAGAGAATTTTATTGCTTTTTTTGATAAGAAAAGGGCAGGGTATATAGATGGACTAAGAAAAGATTGGAGTGAATTTTCTGTTAGAATATTAGTTTTAGTTAGTACAAATACAGTTTTTGGCATCCACCGTGGTTGGAAGATCTTCTTTTCATCTACTGAAAGTCCAAAATAACTCTGTTAGTTAAATTAGTAAAGTCCTTTGGGGTTAGTTGTTGATCAGCTCCCTTCTGCCGCCTCACGAACAATTGCTATATCTTGGGATGTCTTCTTTTTAAGTCTCTCAGATTGTATGATGGGCCCTCTTTTGCCTTCTCGTCTCCCGCTCCGGCACCTCCCTCCTCTGGGCCGCTGTCCTCTTCGCTGCTTAACTCTGTCCAATTGGCGAGTTCTGCATCTTCCTCTGAGCTGGCGTGTCTCTTCAGAAATTCTTGAGCTTTGAAGACGGAGTCAATCTTCTCTCTTTTATCCTTGAATTTGAACGTGAGTCCTTCGGGAAAGCACCATCTGTAAATGGTTTGATGTCTTTGTAAAAACATGGTCAATCCTTTGTATGCTTTCCTTTTCATACGAATTTCATATGGAACATCTTTTAAAGTTCTGATAGTCTGCTCTCCAATCTTCAAGGGCACCGCTGAAACTGCATGCAAAATGTGATCTCTAGTACGCTGCTTGATAAACTTGACAACCACTTCTGCTGGCAGATTATTTTTCTTTGTAAAGCTGGAATAGGTTCTATAGGCCATATCCATCTCATCCTTTAATTCTTGCGCTTCTCTGCCAGTTAGGGGTGCCAAGGCATTCGCCAGTATAGCTCTGAGATCTTCTTTCTCTTCTTCCTTTATGCCGTGAAAGCGGAGAGTCAGGTTTGATTTCTCCATCTGAAGCATTAAAATTCTTTTTTCTTGTGTATCTTGATGTTTTTCTAATTTGTTGACCCTTTTCTTAATTTTCTTGGTGTCTTCCGTTGAGACCAGACACTTCTGTGCGATCTCCTCCATCTTCTTTGCTGTTTCTGTTAGTTGTTTTTGTTGACTGTTGAGAACACTTTCCATGTTGCAAAGGGTTTCGCTGATTTTCTGCATTTGATCCAGCAGAGGGCGCAGTGGCTTGCTTTTCTGTTGATTGACAGCTGGCTCTAGGGGGAGGCTGCCAGGACCGGAAGTCCCTCCTCCCAGCTTCTCAGGGACCCTTTTCTGCCCCAACATTTTGTTTGTTTATTTACTTTAACAAAGTTCATGCCGCGTCACCCAGGAGACAAGCTAACTTCTTAATCTTCAGTAAAACCCCAAAGGTACTTTCACCAAGCCGCTTTTTTGCTTCACCCCCCTTCACTCTTCCTTTAACAGTCCCGATTTTCAAAGGGGGTGGGGATTCCTCCCTCCTCCCATGCGCTTATACGTTTACGGGGGGGAGCACATTTATGCCGCTTCAAAAATAGATCTCCAACTCACGATTTGCTGCCGATTCTTCTTTTTATATTAATTCATTCCGCTGCTTCTCCACTCCTGGAAGTCGGTGGCGTTGCTACTTCCCATACGGGAACAATGCAGCGGGGCCAACTGGGGCGGGGAGAAAGCCTCAATTTCCCGGCTGTTTCCCGGCAAAGAGGCTACTCCCCAAGCGCCCCCGGTTCGGAGCCTTTGTCTAAGGCTCACTAGGGTCTTTTGCATATGCAAAGACCCCCCCAACCGCGTGTGGGCTAACCAACTCCGGGAGCGTCCCGAGAGGTGGCCGCCATTCGCTCCGCCGAAACCGAAACCAAAAGTACTTCTTTCTCAACCTGCTCTATCCCGTACATAATCTTATAAACCTCGATCATATCACCCCTCAGCCATCATTTCTCCAAGCTAAAGAGCTCCAAGCGTTTTAACCTTTCTTCATAGGGAAAGTGTTCCAACCCTTTTATCATTCTAGTTGCCCTTCTCTACACTTTTTCCAATGCTATAATATCCTTTTTGAGATGTGGCGACCAGAACTGTACACAGTATTCCAGAGGAGGTCGCACCAATTATTTATACAGGGGCATGATGATACTGGCTGATTTGTTTTCAATTCCCTTCCTAATAATCCCCAGTATAGCGTTGGCCTTCTTTATTGCAGTTAAACACTGTCTAGACATTTTCATTGAGTTATCTACTACGACTTTAAGATCTATCTCTTGGTCAGTCTCTGCCACTTCAGACCCCATCAACATGTATTTATAGTTAGGATTTTTGGCTTCAATGTGCATCACTTTGCACTTGGCCACATTGAACCCCATTTGCCACGTTGACGCCCACTCACCCATCCTCGACAGATCCCATTGGAGTGCCTCACAATCCTCCCTGGTTTTCACCACCATGAAAAACTTTGTGTCATCTGCAAATTTAGCCACTTCACTGCTTACTCCCAATTCCAAATCATTAATAAACAAGTTAAAAAGCATCGGACTGAGTGATGATCCCTGTGGTACCCCACTGCTTACCAACCTACACTGAGAAAGTTTCCCATTTATACTCACTCTCTGTTTCCTATTTATAAGCCACTTTTTGATCCACAAGAGGACTTGTCCTTTTATCCCATGACTACTGAGCTTACTTAGGAGCCTTTGATGAGGAACTGTATCAAAAGCTTTCTGGAAGTCAAGGTAAATAATATCTATTGGGTCCCCCTTGTCCACATGTTTGTTCACTCCCTCAAAAAACACTAACAGGGTAGTGAGACAAGATCTTCCTTTACATAACCCATGCTGAGTCTGCCTCAATAGTTTTTGTTCATCAATGTGCCTACTAATTCTTTCCTTAATAACAGTTTCCACCAACTTACCCGGTATCGATGTCAGACTGACTGGCCTGTAATTTCCTGGATCTCCCCTGGAGCCCTTTTTAAAGATGGGAGTGACATTAGCTACCTTCCAGTCGTCAGGAATGGAGGCAGATTTTAAAGAAAGATTACATATTTTTGTCAGGAGATCCACAAGTTCACATTTGAGTTCTTTCAGAACTCTCGGATGAATGCCATCCGGACCTGGTGATTTATTAGTTTTTAAATTGTCCATCAGTTGGAGGACTTCCTCTCTTGTCATTTCAATCTGATTCAGGTCTTTCAAACCTCCTCCCGAAATTGGTGCTTCTGGAGTGGGCAAGCACTTCTCCTCTTCCACAGTGAAGACAGAGGCAAAAATGCATTCAGCTTCTCAGTCATTTCCCTATCATCCTTCACTACTCCTTTTACCCCTTGGTCATCCAAGGGCTCCACTGCCTCCCTGGCTGGCTTCCTACTTCTAATGCATTTGAAGAAAGTTTTATCGTTGGCCTTTATGTTTTTTGCAATATACTCCTCATATTCCCTTTTTGCTTGCCTAATCACAGACTTGCATTTTATTTGCCACAGTCTGTGTTCCTTCTATCAACCTCACTGAGACTAGCTTTCCACCGCTTAAAGGAATCCTTCTTACCTTTTACAGCTTCCATTACTTTATTTGTTAACCATGCAGGCTTTTTTCTATACCTATTTGTGCCTTTCCTAACCTGCGGTATATATTTTTTCTGAGCTTCTGGGATTGTCTTTTTAAATAGTCTCCAAGCTTCCCCAATGGTTTTGACCTTCTCCACTCTTCCTTTCAATTTCTTCCTCACATGTCCCCTCATAAAAGAGCCCTTTTAAAGTTAAAAGTGGTTGTGTCAGTCTTTTTGGGCAACTCCCTATCTGTACAAATGTTAGACTCAATGACATTATGGTCCCTGTTCCCAAGTGGTGCAATCACTTTTACGTCTCTCACCAGGTCTTGGGTGTTACTTAGGATCAAATCCAGGATCGCCTCTCCCCTGTTAGGTTCTGTGACCATCTGTTTCATAGCACAGTCATTGAGAGTGTCTAAAAACTCCATCTCTTTTTCCCGAATAGAACTCATATTGACCCAATCAATGTGTGGGTAGTTAAAGTCGCCTATTACGGCACAGTTATTCCGTCTAGCCGCTATCTTTAATTCAGTCATCATTTTATAATCCTCCTCTATCTTTTGATCTGGTGGGCAATAACAAACTCCCACTGTTAAGCCTCCTTTTGGACCCACTATTTCAACCCATAGCATTTCCAGAAGCGAATCCAATTTTCTTACCCTTCTTACTGGACTGTATACCCTCTCTGACATACAGAGCCACCCCACCTCCAACCCTTCCCCCCCTATCCTTCCGATATAATTTATAACCAGGAATCACCGTATCCCACTGATTTTTCTCATCCCACCAAGTTTCTGAAATACCCACAATGTCTATTTCCCCCGCCCAACACCAAGCATTCCTACTCCCCGATTTTACCTCAGAGACTTCTAGCATTTGTGTATAAACACTTATAGTTTCCCACGCTTCTTAGGCCCACAGCCTTCCTCTTGCTGCCTCGAAACCTTGCTAGGCAGTTCCTATCATTAGCCACAGTCTCAGCTATTACTTTTGTACAAGGAAATGGATTTCCTTGTACAAAAGTAATAGCTACCCCTTCATCTCTTTGAGATGAGCCATCCCGAACCAGAGACTTTTCATCTCCTGTCGGCTTTCCCCCATTGTTCAGTTTAAAAACTGCTCTGTCACCTTTTTGATTTTGAGTGCCAGCAGCCTGGTTCCTTCTTGGGACAAGTGTCCCTTTTGTACAGCTCCCTCTTGTCCCAAAAAGCATCCCAGTGCCTAACAAACTTGAACCCTTCCCCCCTACACCACCGTCTCATCCACGTATTGAGACTCCTGATCTGTGCCTGTCTCTCCGGCCCTGCGCGTGGAACAGGTAGCACTTCTGAGAAGGCTACCTTGGAGGTCCTGGCCTTGAGTTTCCTGCCCAGCAGCCTAAATTTCTCCTCCAGGACCTCATGACTGCATTTCCCCACATTGTTGGTGCTGGTGTGCATCACGACCACTGGCTCCTCCCCAGCACTATCTACCAGCCTATCTAAAACATGCATAATGTCTGCTACCTTCACACCAGGCAGGCAAGTCACCATACGGTCAGTACATGGGTTCGCCACCCAGCTGTGTAACTGCCTAAGGATCGAATCACCAACTACCAAGAGCCCCCCTCCCACCCTTCCCAAGGATGGTTCCTTGGTACAAAAGGATACCCGTTCACCAGATGAAGAAGAGGTCCCTTCTGAGGGCACATTCCCCTTATCCTCAGCATGGTGCCCCGTTTCCACTTGACCCTCATGCTCCCTGGCAGCAGCAGGGCTGCCAGATCCAGAATGGGACATATCTAACAAGTCCCCAAGAGTCTTCTCCGTGCACCTAACTGACTGTCTCTGCTTCTCCAGGTCAGCCACCTTGGCCTCAAGGGAGCAAACCCACTCTCTGAGAACCAGGAGCTCCTTTCACCGAGCACACACCCAAGACTTCTGACCAGTGGGCAGATAGTTATACATGTGACACTCCAGGCAAAACACTGGATAGCCCTCAACCCCCTGCTGGCATTCTGGCTTCATAATTGTTTTTAAACAAATACTTTTATATAACCCCCCTTTTAAAACCCTTTGTATTTATATGGTTCTGTTGTAGAAGTCTATTTACCTTACTGGGAATCCAAGGAGCCAAGGTCCCTGGCTTTCTGGCTCTTCCTGGGCTTCTTACAGAGCCCCTAGGCTAAGAGCCACAGGCAAAGAGCCTCACCCTTTGGCTCTCACCCTTTGGCTGAGGCTCGTGCCTCTTGAAAGCTTCCTGCCTTAAATAGACGTGTCCCCCAGGAGAGGGTGTGGCCAGCAGCTATTCAAATTCACCCATGGCACTTAATTACAGGCAAACAATGACTCTTTCACACCCTAACTCCAGCAGCCAGGAGTCTACTATTCAATTTCACCCAGGCACTTAATTACAGGCAAACAATGACCCTTTCACACCCTAAATCCAGCAGCCAGGAGTCTACTATTCAATTTCACCCAGGCACTTAATTACAGTCAAACACTGACCTTTTCACACCCTAACTCCAGAAGCCAGGAGTCTGCTAGAACTCACCCACACATTCCCAAATACAGTCCCCCACACAGTACCTTCTCAGCTAAAGCACCTCAGCTGAAAGTAAATAGATTAAAAAAAACCCACTCACCCCTCTGGCAGCTCTAACACCTTGCTCCTTCTCAGAGCTCAGCTTTGTAAATTTATGGGAATTGTTTATTGGAAATACTTCTTAAATTTATGGGAAGGGATCTTTTGGAGAATATCCAATTGAACTAGGACAAACTAAAATCATGAAAAACCATATATTGATTATAGATAAAATGAATTAAATTAAAATTGTGCAAAGAGACAAAGAAGGAGGCACAGGTGAGGGTCCCTTTTCAGAATGCAAAACAAAGCTGAGATCGGTGTGGATGCCTTTGCGCAGGATCGTATCCTCAGTCAGTTTGTGCCCATTCCCCTTAAGGGACCTTATGAACAGTGGGAACATGATGTGCTCTTGATGCCTCAGTTCACCTACAGGTTGTTAATCCTGTGAGTTAGGGATAGAAGGATGTTTATTTTGTTGAACCAGCCTGCTGATTTTGGTAATGATTATGCAATCAAGAGGATTATGGATGGTTTTACCTTCTCTTCAACTTTCAGATGTCATGCAAACTTGGTTTGTATGAGAAAATATCCTTTTCTTTAATTGATTCTGCTTTTCTTTGTTCTTTTAAAAAATGAATAATAAAGAGTGCAAGTGAAACTTTTTGTCCCAAAGCAGCATAACTTTTAATGTCACCATTCTTTAGGGGTGTGCTCCAAGAAAAAAAAAAGCATTATAGTTTCAGATTTTGGATGGGGGTCTTACTGTGATAGTAGATTTTTAGATAGCGCATTACCAAATTTGGACTCAAATTCATGTGTGTGGGGGGGTGTTTTCCAGAATGTCAGCGCTATTATTTGAATGAGGGGAAAATTCAAAGGTCTGGATCAGTTGTTTTAAAAGATTATGGCACCAAATTTGCACAGAACATAATCCTCCCTTTAATCTAAATACTTCCTAAATTTCCAGCAGATTAACAAAGAGGTTTGATCTTATACGCCACCAAAGTAGCTGCCTCTTGGCGCACACACACACACAACTCTCTACTGATTCCTATCAAAAGAAAATGGCACCACCCACCAGCATTAAGAAAACAAGCCATGTCTGCAGTCATTTTATTTTCCTACAACTGACTGACAATTTTTTTAAATTACTTTTCTGCTGAAAACTCTGCATTTGCCATCTTTTTGTGGTCTGTTTCCTTCAACAAAGTGAGGAAGAAGGGAGGGGAGGAAAACAACAGTCCTGCCATCTTTGCCTGCTGGGGACTTCTTCAGGAGGCTGGAGTGGTTGTTTCTCAATCACATTTTTCACCAAATGACACTAAATTATGGGTGGGTGGGGGAGGAGGAGATTGGATTTATACCCTGTCCTTCACTTGGAGTCTCATAGCAGCTTACAAACTCCTTTCCCTTCCCCTCCTCACAACAGATGCCCTGTGAGGTAGGTGGGACTGAGAGAGCTCTTTCCAGAACTGTCCTTGAGAGAACAGCTCTGACAGATCTATGGCTTGCCCAAGGTCATCCAGCAGCTGCAAGTGGAGGAGTGGGTAATCAAACCTGGTTCTCGCAGATTAGAGTCCACATACTTAAACACTACACCAAACTGGCTGGCTGTCCTTTAAACACCAACCAAGTTTCAAGCAAAGTGGATCAATGGGTTCAGTTCTATGGTCTCCTGAATAAGGTGCCCCTAGACATTCTACTTGGGGGGGGAGGGCTCTGCCCCCACAAAGGATGAAGGGAAGGAGAGGGAGTGAGCCAGAGCTGCAGCTCTTCTGGGTCCTGTACATGGCCTGTGCATGCCAGGAATAGTCTTCCCTGGGCCACTGCCTGGGAAATTTGGGGAATCAAAGAAAAACAAGATGCATACTGATGATAGAAACATCTGAACATGAAAAACTGCATGGAATTTTCATGTATGTTTGTGTTTATAATACCTAAGGATCCCAGATTTGTGTAACCATTCCAGAAAATCATGGTAACAAGTCCAAACAGCAAAATTCATGTATATTTTTTACTCAAGAATTCCAGAATGTACACCCCTAGCCGTAGCAGTCTATCTTTATGTTCCTTGTGTGTCTAGTTTGTTTGATCTTGTTACATAAATTACTTCTCACATTCCAAGGCACAGGTGACAAGATACAAATGTGATTCAACACTTGAAATCAGGATGGAAGTGTTCCTCCCCCCTTGTTAAGATGTAGAATAAGATTTACATAAATCCTTTTGTCCAGTCATACTAATTTGCTGTAATCAATAAGGGGAATCTAGACTACTCAGAAAGTCCTTCTGAATGTGTCAGTTTGACATTCCATTCCTGTAAATTTTTTAAAAGATATCTTTATTTTCAAATTATACATCAGGAGCTCTAGGGAAGTATAGATATTTAGAGGGTTGAGTCCTGCATATTACGAAGTGTTGATTTGAGCAGGACACAGTCTGTTAAAACCAAGTAGGTAGACAAAGACCAAATGAAAGGGATGGAAAGGCAGGTCAAGGTGAAGTGAAGAATGTGCGAGATCTAAGGCAGATATGATCAGATTCTTTAACTAAATGAGAACTGAAGTGTTGAAACTGATAAAGACAGTCTCTTATCTCATTGATGATCATCTCCCGGAAGGATTGAGGGTGAGTAGTTGCTGAGTGCCCCTTGTGTCCTGGCCAAAATGAGAGCAATGTAAGCTTCCCACCCTTAGCTATTCAAGCTTTCCCCCCAGAGCCTGTGGGAGTGGAGACAACTGCAGTGAAAGGATGCCTTTGGTCTTGGAAATGGTAGAATGGGAGTAGTGGTGGTTTTGCTGCCATTGGCATTGGATACAGGTGCAGAGACTGAGTTGCCAAGATGTGTTGCTCTGAGGGCTTCAGCAGCAGACTGATGGTGACTAGGTGCATTGCAGCCAAAGGTCTGGTGTATCTGGCCCACTTAAGTGAAGATGGGGATCAAGTAAGGTAAAGGAATGGTTTTCCAGCCATTTGTATTTTGTTCCTCCAAGCAGAGGGCCAGGAGAAGAAGTGATTCCCTCCTCCCTTTACCTTACTTCTCTATCCTCCATCTTTTATCTAATGCTGTTTAGGTGGCACTGTTAGATCTTATGTTAGAGGCTTTTGTCAGTTGTCTTAATGTTTGGCAGCCCTAAGGTTAGAGGCTTGGTTCAAGTCTAAGTACTGTCAGAATGCTACCTTTGGGATAGAGGTTTTGTTGCTTTTAGACAGCACATTGAAGGCTGGTTCTACTTATTTTTGGTGTGGGTGGGTGGCATTGGAGGTGAGAGAGGGAAAATGTGATCTTTAAAATCACCACTGTTATTCTTAAACCCACAAAATGGCTGCAAAATACACCCGAATACAACTTGCCTGCTCCACAGATGAGAATAGAGAAACTGGGTAGAGGGATCTAGCTGCCCAGATGGAAACCATAGAAAAGACCATGAACAAAAGAGGCCAGTTGTTTCTCAGCTGGCTGCTACCAAGAAGAGAGCCTTGTCTACAGTTGGAAGGTAGTCCACCAGTGTTAAAATTCTATGCCTTTTACCTCATATGTTAACCAGCTTGCAGCATGGCCTCAGAGAGGTCCCAGGTTCTGCACTGTAGGAAAGAGGTGGACAGCAGTTTGTAAGCACCTCCAAATGACTTAGTAGATCAATTTATTCAGCAGAGAAAAGGCTTAAAACAGTGATACTCACTGGTTCAGGAGTCACATGTGGCTCTTTGGCATGCCATCTGTTTTTCTTCTAGGTATTATTTCTCTGTGTGGCACCTTGCTCATATTCCAGGAAAGTTGGGATCATTTCATCATTACTAAGTTTTATTTTAAAAAACACAATGGCCGATTTCGCACAAGACTTTGTGCTGGGGTCAGCCCTCTGTTTCCTCTGGTGCATTTGGTCAATTTCACACCATTTGACCTGCTGCTGCCTTTTGGCCCGGAGCTTCCCCCCATTTGCTCCAGATCAGCGTGATCCTTGATTCCCAGGAGTTTTCTGTTGCCTCGCAATGAATCATACCCACCCACCTTCCCCCTCCCCATTTTTTCCATGCCCATTAGCCCATCCTCCTCCTTTTTTTGTTGTTGTTTTAAAATGGTGTTGTTATACCGACCTATTGTACTAATGGGATGGATGTTGTCTGCCACTGTGAGGCATTTCATGCAGTTTTCTGTGTAGAAATGTGCAGCTGGGATTGCTACAACCCCCCCACCCCCTGCAACTGTATTCCTCAAAGCCCATTAGCCCAGCCTCCTCCATTTTTGTTGTTGTTTTAAAATGGTGTCGTTATATCGTCCCATCATACCAATGGAATGGATGTAGTCTGCCACTGTGAGATATTTCATGCAAGTTTTCTGTGTGGAAATGTGCTGCTGGGATTGTTACAACACCCCCCCCACACCACCGCAACTGTATTCCTCAAAGCTCATCAGCTCAGCCTCTTCCTTTTTTTGTTGTTGTTTTAAAATGGTGTTGTTATATCGTCCCATCGTACCAATGGAATGGATGTTGTCTGCCACTGTGAGGCATTTCATGCAAGTTTTCTGTGTGCGGTTGCAGCCCCCCTGGAAACAAAGGGGCTCAGTTCATAAAATACGAGAGCTCAATACTGGTTGGGGGTGGTAAGCCAGGTAGCAGAAGGCTATTATGGTGCTGCCTGGATTGCTACAACCCCTTCCCCCCCACAACTATTTTGTGTAGATCTGCTGCACTCCATTACAATAGCTTCAGCTGTCCCCTGGAAACAAAGGAGTGCATCTGGCCAATCAATGTGTTGCGGCCACAATGTTGACCAATCGGTTTTTTTTTTTTTTTTGTAAATACAGTTTATTATTGGATATATTTCATGATCATACAATTTAAACAGGCCAATACATATCCATTTTCTTTTACCCTCTCCCCCCCAAACAAGGCTTCCCGCAATACTCCAACCCCATTGATGTCTCTCTTATTCAGTTACATTTACTACTAAACTTATTTTCTCTTACTAATGGTAACAATTCAAAAGTCTAAATCTCTTTCAATTTCTCCTTAATAGCTATCAAAACAAATCAAACCACGTTTAACATCCCAGTTTTTCAACAAGTAATCTTGAAAGTCTTTCCAATCTTCGAAAAAGGTTTCATCTTCTTCGTTGTTTAATTTTCTTGTTAATTTGTCCATTTCTGCCATAAACAACATCTTCTTAATCCATTCCCATGTTTCAGGTATTTTGTCTTGCTTCCAATATTGAGCAAAAGTCAGTCTGGCTGCTGTAATTAAGTACCATAATAATGTTCTTTTGGTTACATTTATTTCTTCCATTTTAAGACCTAACAATAGCATCTGTGGGTCTTTCTTAAAAGTATATTTCAAAATTTTTTGTATCTCATTGTGGATCTCAGTCCAATAACTTACAGCTTTATCACATGTCCACCACATATGGTAAAAGGACCCTTCATTTTTCTTACATTTCCAACATTTGTTAGACATGCTTTCATTTATAATAGCAATTTTTTTTAGGAGTCATATACCATCTATACATCATTTTAAAGCAATTCTCTTTGACATTTATACAAGTTGAAATTTTCATTGACTTTTTCCACAAATATTCCCAAGATGACATGGATATTTCATTGTTAATATTTACTGCCCACTTTATCATTTGCTCTTTTACTATTTCATCCTCAGTATACCATTTCAATAAAACCTTATACAGTTTTGAAATCATTTTTTTTTCCCTTTTCAACCCATACAGTTTCAATTTCAATACTATCTTCTCTAAAACCATGTTCTCTTTTATCGGTCTTAAATAAGTCATAAATCTGTCTATATTTCAACCAATCATATTCAAATTCAACATCAGTTCTATCTTTTAATACAAAGTTTTTCCCTTCTAATTTTAAAAGACTTTTATAAGGTAACCAATCTAGACCTTGATTTCTTGAATATGGATTAATCACTTCTGCTGGTACAATCCAAAGTGGTCTTTCTTCCGAGAAGAATTTTCTATATCTCGTCCAAGTCTCGAACAGTGATCGTCTTATAAAGTGGTGTTTAAAAAACTTGTCCATTTTTACTTTTCCATACCATAAATATGCATGCCATCCAAACTTATTGTCATGACCTTCTAATGCCAACAACTTTTTATTCTCAAGATTGATCCACTGCTCCAGCCATGTTAAGCAGACGGCATCATAATACAGTTTTAGATTTGGTAGTTGTAGTCCTCCTCTTTCCTTTGCATCACATAAAATTTTCATCTTAATCCTTGGCTTTCTTCCTGCCCATACAAACTTCGATAATTCTTTCTGCCACGTATCCAGTGTTTTCCTTTGTTTCAATATTGGAATAGTCTGAAATAAAAACATCAAACGAGGCAAAACATTCATTTTTACAGTTGCAATTCTTCCCAGTAACGATAGATTCAAGGTGCCCCATTTCTTCATATCTTGCTGGATCCTGTGCCAAACCTTTTCATAGTTATTTTTAAACAGATCAATATTTTTCATAGTCAATTCAATTCCTAAATATTTAGTCTTTGTCACTACTTCACATTGAATTTTCTCTTGAAGTTCAATTCGTCTCTGTTTCATCATATTTTTACACATCACTTTCATTTTATTTTTATTAACATAGAATCCTGCAACTGTTCCAAATTCTTCAATTTTTTCCATCAATCGTGGTATGTTCTCAATTGGATCTTGAATCATAAACATTACATCATCTGCAAAAGCTCTATATTTATACGTAAAGCCTTTCACTGTAAGTCCTTCGATGTTATTGTCTTTTCTTATCTCTGTCAGTAATATTTCCAATATCCAGATAAACAATAACGGAGATAGCAGGCAGCCTTGTCGTGTTCCCTTTTGAACTTGGAAAAAATCTGTTCTTTCTTTGTTTATGTTCAAAGCTGCTTTCTGTTCAGTATATATTGCCACAATCATGTTTAAAAAAGACTGTCCCATATCCATTTTTTCAATTACTTGCAACATAAACTCCCAATTTAGATTGTCAAAAGCTTTTTCTGCATCTAGAAAGAGGAATCCAACTTCTTTTTCTGGATTTTTGTCATAGTATTCTATTGCATCAATCACCACTCTCAAATTGTCTCTAATTTGTCTATTTGGTAAAAAACCGGCTTGTTCTTCCGCTATAGCATCTTTCAAATATTTTTTCAACCTTTCCGAAATTATTTTTGCAAATAACTTGTAGTCATTATTTAATAGTGATATTGGTCTATAATTCTTTACATTTGTTAAGTCCAAACCTTCTTTAGGTATAAGTGAAATATTTGCTTCCTTCCATGAGTCTGGGATCCGTTTGGTCATTCTTATCTCATTTGACAGAAGTACTAAAATAGGGGTTAGCTCCTCCTTAAATTTCTTGTAAAATTTTGCTGTAAAGCCATCTGGACCTGGAGCTTTGCCCAATTTTGCATCTTCTATCGCCCTTATTACCTCTTCCTTTGTTACTAATCCATTTAATTGTTCTTTGATTTGTTGTCCCAGCTCTGGTACTTCAATATTCTCCAAATATTTCTTAATTTTCTGTTGATCAATTCCTTTCTTTTTAAACAGTTTGGCGTAATATTTAAAAAAGACTCTTTTTATACCTTTCAAGTCCACAACATCTTTTCCATCTTCGATAATCTTGCTTATAAAATTTCTCTCTTTTCTATTTTTCAATTGCCACGCTAAAAATTTTCCTGGTTTGTTTGCACCCTCAAATGCTTTTTGCTGTAATTTTTTCAGATTCCAGTATAATTCTCTATTTAGTAGAACATTCATTTGATCCTGTAGAAAGTGAATCTCTTTAATGATTTTTTTCTTCCCTGGTCTTTTCTTTAGTTCCTTTTCTTTTTGTTGAATTTTTTCCTGAAGGTCATTTTGTTGTTGCATCCTTTGCTTTTTATCTTTAGAGTTCAGTGAGATAAGCAAACCTCTCATTACCGCTTTGTATGTATCCCATACGACCTGTATATCAGTACCTTTATTCAAATTCATTTCAAAAAAGTTTTTTGTTTCTTTTTTTAATGTCTCATTAATTAATTTTTGGTCCAATAAGTCCTCATTAATTCTCCAATATAGTTGTTTTGGTTTTTCTTTTGATGTCCAAAGTAAGGGATTGTGATCTGAGTTATTTTTTGGTAAAATTTCGATTTTATGAGTTTTTAGTGCCATCTCCTCTGACATCCAAATCATATCAATTCTAGAAAAGGAATTATGTCTGTTAGAATAAAACGTGTAGTCCTTTGTCTTAGGATTCCACTTCCTCCAAATGTCTTCTAATTTCTCTTGCCTCATCAGCTGGAAAAAATTTTTGGGCAGTTTTCCAACTGCTTCTCCAAGTGCATTAGACTTTCTGTCCAATGCATTATTCACTGTGCCGTTAAAGTCTCCTGCAAAAGCTATTTGGTCATAGTTTAAGCAGTCCAACTCTTTTGTCAAGTCATTGAAAAAAGTCTCTTTTGCTCCATTAGGTGCATATATATTTACAAGCAATGTCCTTTTTCTGTACATCGTTATTTCCACGCCAACATATCTACCTTCCTTATCTGAGAAGATTTGTTTAGGTTCCAATTCTTTGTTGATATATATCACTGTTCCTTTCTTCTTATTAATTGCTGATGAATGAAATTCTTCTCCCAATTTTTTATTAATCAGATACTTATTGTCTTGTTTTCTGATATGTGTTTCTTGCAAACAAATTATATTGCATTTTTGTTTCTCTAGCCAATGATTCACTAATCTTCTTTTGTTTGGTGAATTTAGTCCATTTACATTCCAAGATAAAAATTTGTAATCCATCAGTGATTTAAATTAAATGTCTTTAAAATCATCAAAATTGTTCTCTTTAAATCTATACAAATCTCCTTCTGTTTTGATTGTAAATCTCACCGAGTTGTACGAGAATGATAATCCATGTGGGATTTCCCATCTGAACCTGATGCTCATTTCTTTTAACCTATCTGTTAGTTTCTTGAACTTCTTTCTGTCTTGTAAAATCATTCTCGGAATTTCTCTTAGAATTATTATCTTCTTTCCATCAATTTCCAACGGTTGTGTAAATTGCTTCTTGAAGATGTCTTCTTTCATTTTTGTAGTCACAAATTGAACAATCACATCTCTGGGTAATTTCTTTCTTTTGGCATAAGCTGAGTTTACTCTGTAAATTAAGTCAAAGTCTGAATCCAAATCTCCTTGATCCTCCCCTATGTAAGTTGTCAACGTGTTGATTACTAAGGCCCGTATGTCCTGATCTTCCTCCTCTTCAATTCCTCTCAGCCTCAGATGATTCTGAGTGGCCCTATATTCCATCATGGACTCCAATCTTGTATTTTCTTGGAGAGTTCTTTTAACTTTCTGTTCCATTTCTTCTGATTTTGTCACCAGACTTTGAACCTCTTTTTTAACTTCTTCCGTATCTTTTTTTATCCCTGCCACTTCTGTTAGTACCAGTTCTTTCAATTCTGCCATATTTTTTTGTTGTACTTGGACTTGCACTTGTTCTATTTGCTCCAGTTGTATTTGCATCTGTTCTTGTAACTGTGATTCTATTTGCTTTCCCAAATTCTGCACCACCTCTGTCATCCTTTTCTCCATCGCCTCCATGGCAGCCTGCCATTCTTTTTTTTCTTTTGCAGTCATTCTTGGACTTGGTGATGAGGCGGCCCTTGGTCTTGACCTCAAATCCGTCTTGGAGGCAAGTTCAGAACTAAACAATCTTTATATTATCAATCTTAAAGTCGAATCGCCACCTTTATAACTTTTTCCGATGCTTTTTCGGTTTAAAAATAACTTTTAAAAATTTAGTCCTCCTCAAAATGGCGGGCACAATTTCTCTATGATTTTCTGGCTAGAGTAGGCTCCTTTGAAACTTCCTGTGTAGCTGTCCGTCTCGGTAATCCAACTTCCGGTGTCACACTTTAAAACGTCCGACTACTTCCGGTAAAGCAACTTGAAAAACATCCACTCTAGCCTATTTCCTGTACCATAGAATCACAGTCAGTTTCGTTTCTACTACGCAAAGTTTAGTCTTAGCTGACCACAGGAATGCAAAACAAAGTCACTTTTCTACCGTTTTCTCCGAAGGAAAGCTTTCTTTTTACTTTTAAATCGAGCGGATTAGTTCCTTAGAGCTTTATACGCTTATCCGTACGTTTTAATTTTGCATTCTTCTTCAAACCGGTAAGCGAATGTTCATTTGTTACCTTACTTGTAATCTTGGGGTTTCACAGTGCTTCTTCTGTAACC
This sequence comes from Gekko gecko, assembly GCA_029375565.1. Taxonomy (NCBI): domain Eukaryota; kingdom Metazoa; phylum Chordata; class Lepidosauria; order Squamata; family Gekkonidae; genus Gekko; species Gekko gecko. The sequence goes on from JAPDNY010000007.1 coordinate 101,621,143, forward strand.
GATGTTAATCTTGATGTTAAAGAGGCCGGTAGATGATGGATTTATGCTGAATTCTCAGCCCGGCTGGTATCTGTAGTGCTGATTTGCAACTGCCCTCTTCGCAGAAGGAGATCAAGGTGTAAACAAGCTTCCTCCGAAGCTTATCCACACCGATCTCAACTCCCTCTCAGGCTTGGCTGCTTGCTTGCCACCCCCCCGCCTGGGGAGTGCTGCGTTGGGCCAGGTAAAGCCCAAACTGTCGTCAGATACCGCCGTCCACCTTGCACAAATCGCAAAGTGCGTCAATTCACCATTTTAACTCCAACCGGAAGCCCTGTTGACCAATCGTTTTGAAGAGTCAGTGGCGGGAAAAAAGTGACCAGGAAGGAAGACAGACTGCATTATGGGATGAAGAAGAACACCGGACCCCATTAGCTTCAGGTCCTTATCGGATCCATACCTGTGTCCTAGCTTTGTTTAAAAGTTTCCCGGGTCAAAGAACAATGATTCCCAATTAGAAAGCTGAGATGTGCCACATGATGCCTGATCATTTCCTCTATTGTGAAATAATGGCATAACGCGATTGAGCATGCATTTTAAAAAAAGAGGGGGGTATTGGAGGGAGGATGGGAGGGGTTTGGAGGGCGAGAGGGGAGTGGGAGGAGATAGATTGCAGGAAGCCACGCCAAGGCTGTAATGGGAAAATGAAACCCCCAGAGTGGATCCGGGGCAGGCTGCATGGCAAAGGCTACAGTGTGAAATTGACGAAAACAATCCGGGGCAGAAAACTCCGACAAAAACCAGTGGTAAGTGCTGTGTGAGAAATCGGCCAATACAACTTTTCCATGATGGTGTCAGGTAAACCTGTCATGTCTATGGTATGCAGGAGTAGGCCTGCTGCCTCTTTCCTTTCCTCTAAAGTTTTCACGCAGCCTCTTATCAGGTCCATGACCTTGCTCCAGCTGCAGGAGTCTCACTGGGAATTATAATGGTTCCTAGAATGTTTTCTTTCTCAGCCCGCTTAGCCAGCTTAGCTTTCTGTGTGCGTGAACTATATAAATTAGCTTCTGCTGAAGGGGGGGGGGTGTTTGAATGTAGTATGACCTAGTAGGTGCTGCTGTATCTAGTCATAACTGACAGAGAATGTACACATGTCTTTAGTACTGTTTCATCATTAAACACTGTCTTCTGAAGAAGCCCTGTGTTGTGTGACTGACTGACTGAAAAACCTGACAGATGGTTGTATCAAGGTTGTGGAGATGTAGAGGTTCTTTGTATGGGGCTGGTCAATATATGCAGCTGAATGAGGTGATGGAATGGGCATACCACTGTTGAATACTAACTTCTGTACCTTCTCTGTCTACCCTGCTTTGCTTGCTCTCTCTGGGAGTTATATCAAAGAAGATACCTTTTCAATTTTGTATTACTTACTATTTGCCTTAAAGTCTGTTAATGATGGCTTCCCAGCTGAGCTTTGTTCTTTGAAGAGTAAAGGAGCTGCATATTGGTGAGTAGGGTTGGGAACAAACTGGTTCATGAAGTAAAGTTCATCGTGAATTTTGGCTGGTTCATGGTTCATGAAGTGACAGCACCAGGCATGAATATTCCATGAACTTTGGTGCTGTTCATAGCAGTTTGTGGTGGTTCATGAATTGATACATTTCTAGACAGACTGTTGCATTCAATTAAGCTGGTTACAAAACTCCAAGGCAACAAAGAGGAGGAACTTCAAAGCAACGAGGTGGACAGAATTCTCCAGCCTTGGACTCTTTTCTTTTCTTTTCTTTTCTTTCCTCTGTGTCTCGGATTTCTATCAGCTTCCCAACTGCTCATCAATTTCAAGAGCCCCCCCCCCCACTTTGCCTGCTTGGGTTCCCTTGCCATTATCTTACACAGAGCTTTCAAAGTAACCCCCACACACACACACACAAACTTGGAGTGTGATTCTGTCCCAGTCCTAGAGCACTAACTCTATTTCTGAGGACCATCTTTCCACTCTGGCACGTTATTGCAGTTTCAGAGCAGTTTATCTGGTCCCAGAGACATTAATTGAAAATCCACTCCACATTTGCATTGCAACTATAATGTGCTGTAATGTATTTCAGTGGAGGCCATGCAAAACAATTGGCATTCCTGGCTCCCATTATCTCCAATGGGCATTCAAGCCTCCCCCATTTTTTCCAATGGGCAATCCTGTCATTCCTTTCAGTACATACCTCTGCTGGGCAAAAGTACATCACACTGGTTCTGCTAGGCTTGCAAGCCCCCCCCCTTGGAGTGTGATTCTGTGATAGACATCAGTCCTGTTGAGCTGGCATTGCATTTTTTTGATTGCACTGGTAATGCTGGGCAGTGTTCCCTCTAAGCTGAGTTAGTGTGAGCTAGCTCACAATTTTTTTAGCCTTCAGTTCACACATTTTCATCTTAGCTCAGGAATGATGGCTCCAGAGCAAACTAATTATGCAGTAGCCAAATCCCTCACTCACTACTTTAATGCCAGTAGCTCACAAAGTAGAATTTTTGCTCACAAGACTCCACAGCTTAGAGGGAACACTGTTGCTGGGCACTCTGTACATTGGACTGTTTCTGCTGGACTTCCAAAAATTCCCTGCCCCTGCCACTTTCAGTTTTTACAGGAGAGATTCTCTGGGTTTGCACTGCCACAATGGCACTGGTTCTTCAGGGTACATTGCACTGTTTCTACTGGGCTTGCAAAAATGCCCCTAATCTTCAGTTTCTACTGCAGAGATTCTCAGTGAGTTTGATTCTGTTCTGCTGGACTTCAGTTGCCTTTGCTTTTTTGCTATTTCCCCCCCCCCTCCATTGGAAACAATGGAAGATGGGGCCTCTTCTTTGGGGGGCTGTAATTTGGACCCTGTAATCAAATCTGCACATAACTTGGAGACCATGTAGAGGAGAGTCAGCTGGAGGTTTGGTGTCCCTAGCTTGCACAGGATCCATTATATACACTCCTGAACCTCCTGAACCTGCAGCTGTAATTTCCCCAGAAAACACTTCCCTGCAGGTACTTTCTTGGGGTGGTGGTGTAATTTGGACCTCGTGAGCCCAATCCTCACTAAACTTGGAAGATTGGTTGAGGAGAGTTGTACAGAGATCCTCTGTGAGTTTGGTTTTACTAGCATGCCAGTGGGCCATTCTACCACATCACAAACATCATGAACTAGTTCCATTTGTATGAAATCTGTTTAGATTGTGACAGTTTGTTTTTTGATTTGTGAGTCAGCCACAAACCATGAACCGAACAGCAGTTTCCCTGTTTGTGCTCATGCCTGTTGGTGAGGCACTCTCTTAGGCAAATGTGACATAAAGTCAGCTTTTAAATTGCTCCCTGTTAATCCAGCGAATTTTTGTTTGTTGATTTTATGTTTGAAGAAAAGTATTCTGTTGATAAGGCATCTCCCACAGGATTTTCCATTTCATGGTCTGCTTCTGAAAATTCAGTACAAAGCTTGAAGGGAAATTAGAGAAAGTATTCTATGTTTGGGTGGTTTATTGTTTGAACAGAAAGCAGGAACTAAGATTGCTGAGTCCAGTATTTCAAGCCACTACATACCAAACTTCCTTGCTATTAGTATCTACTGAATTCTACTTCTGGATTTATTTATTTATTTATTTATTTTGATTAAAGGAATTTTATTCTCTTTTGTAACACCTGCACTCTGAGTGGAGCTATCCTCAAAAAGCGTACAGAAACCTCAATTGGTACAGAATGCTGTGACCAGGATGTTGACTGGAGTGTCTCATAAGGACCATTTCACTCCAGTCTTGGCTCATTTATATTGGCTCCCAATTTGCTTTTGGATACAATTCAAGGTGCTGGTGCTGACTTTTAAAGCCCTATATCACTTGGGATAAGTATACCTGACAGAAGAACTATTCCCTTAAAAACCTACCCAACATCTACCATAATCTTCAGAGGTCCTGAGTCAGTTGCCCCTGCCTTCTGAGATTAGGCAGGATCCTGGCTGGAATGCAGAGCCACCTCAGGAACTCCAGCTGGGAAGACGAGGGTTGGGAAGACAGCCTTGCTAGATCAACCAGTTCACAAAGGCATAACCCTTGCCTGCTAGATCCAGCTCCTGTAGAACAGGCCCTGCTTGTTGATCATCTCTTCTTCAGTGTAGTTCCTGGTTCTTCAGGAGACTAGCCAAAGCATGAGGCAAGAAAAGTTGTCTTCTGCCCAGGGCTGCCAGGTACTGCCTAGCAAGCAGCAGGGAGAGGGATGGAGGGGGCCTACCAGGAGCGAAGAGAGGGCTAGGCTGGCAATGTGGTGATGTCATTTCTGGTCTGCACCAGAAGTGATGTCATCATGTCAGTGGCAATGTGGGAATGCTCTGGTATCTGAGCAGAACCTCTATGGTAGAAGTAATTTTTCCCATTGAGTTTTCACCCAAATACCAGAATGTCCCTATGTTGCTGACAATGTGATGATGTCACTTCTGATGTGTGCCAAAGGTGACATTGCCATATTTCTGGCAACCCAGGCCTAGGCCTTCTTTTGCTGCCAGTAAGTCCTATGCTGGCTGACTGGTGCTAGAGTGAGGGGCTTGGGAGCAGGAGAACCCCTGACCCCAGGAGGTTCCTGGCAACTCTACTTCTACCAGCAGGTGAAGACATTTTATTTTGTTTGGCATTCCCTCAGTGACAGAGGGATCTTATGTCTTAATGGTTTTTCATATATTTATGTTATTGTACTGTATGTGTATTTTAGGTCAGGTTTTTTTAATATAAGTATTTTATTGGTTTTGCAATACTATGGGATATGGGGAGAGGGTACTAAATTCCTTCCTCTAAATTCTACAGGAAACGGGAAAGGGAAACTAATACATCACAAACTACTGGAGTGGGGAAGGAAAAACTAAAACCCTACCTCTAAGCATACTAATGGATATATGGGAGGGTAGACTAACAGGGTGACACGATCTGGTTACGTAGGTATATATCCTTGTCACCTAGTAGTACAGAGCTCTTGTTGCTTATAAAAAATTAACAAAGAGTAATAAAAAAATTGCATTAGCTAACTGGTTGACAAAAACTACATTATCAACAGTTATCTTGGTTTTAGAGTCTTTTCTTCTTGCGTTTCTTTTTTCCTAGGGGTTTGGGAGCGGCTGCTCCTTTCTCTTATAATGGTCTTCTGAGTTAAATTCGCCCATTCCTGTCCACTTTAGTTCACTGATTCCCAAGATGTCAATGTTCATTCTTGCCATCTCATTTTTGACCATGTCAAGCTTACCTTGATTCATAGATCTTACATTCCAGGTTCCTATGCAGTATTGTTCTTTGCAGCATCGGACTTTCCTTTCACTGTCAGACACATCCACAACTGAGTGTCCTTTCAGCTTTGGTCCAGCCGCTTCACTCTTTCTGGGGTTACTCGTACTTGCCCTCTGCTCTTCCCCAGTGGCATATTGGGCACCTTCCGACCTGAGGGGCTCATCTTTCGGCGTCATATCTTTTAGCCTTTTGTTACTGTCCATGGGGTTTTCTTGGCAAAGATACTGGAGTGGGTTGCCATTTCATTCTCCAGGGGATCACGCTTGGTCTGAGTTCTCTGCTGTGGCCTGTCCATCCTGGGTGGCCCTCCACGGCATAGCCCACAGCCTCATCGAACCACGCAAGCCCCCTCGCCACGACAAGGCAGTGATCCATGAGGGATCCTTTCTCTGATTCCAAAGTGTCTGAAGAACTATAAAGTTTGGGGCTATCACTTGATGAATCCTGTGAGTAGGATTCTTCATCTTCTTCTTCTTCCTCCTCCTCCTCAGTTTTGGATTTCTTGTCTTTTTTGCCTTGTGTTGGATTAAAGTATTGGCCCACAAACTTTTTTGCCTTAGGAACAGTGTTGATGTTAAATTTTTTATCTTCATATTTAAAACTCAGTCCTTCAGGAAATAACCATCTGTAAGGCACTCCTTTTTTCTGTAGAGAGAGAGAAAGTTCCCTGTAGAGCCTCCTCCGCTTCTTGACTTCAAAGGGGATATCCTTCAAGATTTTTATCTCTTCAACCTTGATTTTTAAAGGTTTCCCCTGTGTAGATTTCAGCACCAGATCTCTGGTAGACCGTCTCGTGAATTTCATACATATTTTTACCGGGAGTTTATTTTTTTTTTTAATATAAAATCTGGATAAATCCTGTAAGCCCAGTCCATCTCCTTCAGTAGTTCTTCCTCTTTGTAATCCATTAATGGAGCAAAAGCCTCTGCTAGAAGAGCCTTTAAATCTTCATTCTTTTCCTCTGGTATCCCTTGGAAACGTAGAATGTACATGGATCTTTCCAGCTGGAGCTGTGTTAATTGTGTTTTGTTGAAGGATCTTTCTTTCTCTGCTTCGCCTGCTCTTTTGTTGATACTCTCCATCTGTTTTTCCATCTTTTTTAACGTCTTTTCAGTTATTGAGGTTCTTTTGTCCATTTGAGTCAATTGTTTTTGCAAATTGTTCATTTTAGCATTGAGATAAGTCATCTGTTCCATTAGGGGGAGCAGTGCATTCGCCAGCAGTATAGACATATCTGCTGCTACTTCCTGGTTCTGGGAGGGAGTCATTGGTAGGCTATTTCCAGCCAACCTTTTTTCTCCAGTCCCATCTTCTGCCCTTTCCCAGCCATAATATCAACAAGAAATAAGTTTCCCAAAACACAGTAAAAGTTAGCTGAATTTAATCTGCTTTATGTTCTTATGCAGCTTTTGGCTTCTCTAGTAATCTGCTGCATTTAGTTTAACACAAAGTTTTTTATTTGCACTTTAAAAACACCTTGTTTTAAATGTGGGGGGGGGTGAAGTCTTGAGTTTTCTCCCTCCCCCATCGCTTTGCACTTAGGCACTTCTAATTGTTACCAAGGTTCTCATAGACACTTTAAATCACCTGAGCATTGCTTAACTCATATTTTGAAGACTTGGAAGTCTTTTAGAAGCATTTCAAAACTTTTGACCATGTCCGCTTGTCTAGCAGTCGTCTCTTGGCACCATGCTGGCTCTGCAGTGACGGGACCTTTCAGGGAAGAAGGTGAGCCTCAATTCCTTGGCTGTCACCTTGGAAGAGGCTCTCCTCAGCTCTCCGGGCTGAGGATCTCCTACAGAGATCCTGGGAGGGTCTGGGATGATCTCGGACCCTTCCCGTCAGCTGAGACTCAGCTCCCCCCCATCGGAGAGGGACAGGATGAAGCTGAGGGGCAAAATGCTTAAACTGGAAAACCCATTAGGTCAGTTTTTAGCTGTTTAAATTATGTGTTTCTGTGTGGTTCTAAGAATTTTTAAGATGTGTCTTTATTATGTATGTTTTTAATCTGTTAAAGGGTGAACATAACATAAGAACATAAGAGAACATAAGAACATAAGAACATAAGAAAAAAAGAGAAGCCAATGTTGAATCAGGCCAATGGCCCATCTAGTCCAACACTCTGTCACACAGCGGCCAAAATATAGCAGGTGCCATCAGGAGGTCCAGCAGTGGGGCCAGGGCACCAGAAGCCCTCCCACTGCTGCCCCCTCCAGCACCAAGAATAGAGTGCATCACCTGCCCCAGACTGAGAGTTCCCATCTATACCCTGTGGCTAATAGCCACTGGTGGACTTCTGCTCCATATGTTTATCTAATTTCCTCTTGAAACTGTCCATGCTTGCAGCTGCCACGACCTCCTGTGGCAGTGAATTCCATATGTTAATCACTCTTTGGGTGAAGAAGTATTTCCTTTTATCTGTTCTAACCTGACTGCTCAGCAATTTCATAGAGTGCCCACGAGTTCTTGTATTGTGAGAAAGGGAGAAAAGGACTTCTTTCTCAACCTGCTCAATCCCATTCATAATCTTATAAACCTCGATCATGTCACCTCTCAGCCGTTGTTTCTCCAAGCTAAACAGCCCCAAGCATTTTAACCTTTCTTCATAGGGAAGGTGTTCCAACCCTTTTATCATTCTAGTTGCCCTTCTCTGCACTTTTTCCAATGCTATAATATCCTTTTTGAGATGTGGTGACCAGAACTGTACACAGTATTCCAAATGAGGTCGCACCAATGATTTATACAGGGGCATGATGATACTGGCTGATTTGTTATCAATTCCCTTCCTAATAATCCCCAGCATACCGTTGGCCTTCTTTATTGCAGCTACACATTGTGTAGACATTTTCAGCGAGTTATCCACTACGACTCCAAGATCTCTCTCTTGGTCCGTCTCTGCCAGATCAGACCCCATCAACGTGTATTTATAGTTAGGATTTTTGGCTCCAATGTGCATCACTTTGCACTTGGCCACATTGAACCCCATTTGCCACGTTGACGCCCACTCAATCATCCTCAACAGATCCCTTTGGAGTGCCTCACAATCCTCCCTGGTTTTCACCACCCTGAACAACTTTGTGTCATCTGCAAATTTAGCCACATCACTGCTTACTCCCAATTCCAAATCGTTAATAAACAAGTTAAAAAGCATCGGACCGAGTACTGATCCCTGTGGTACCCCACTGCTTACCACCCTCCACTGAGAAAGTTTCCCATTTATACTCACTCTCTGTTTCCTATTTATAAGCCAGTTTTTGATCCACAAGAGGACTTGTCCTTTTATCCCATGACTATTGAGCTTACTTAGGAGCCTTTGATGAGGAACTGTATCAAAAGCTTTCCGGAAGTCAAGGTAAATAATATCTATTGGGTCCCCCTTGTCCACATGTTTGTTCACTCCCTCAAAAAACACTAACAGGTAAGTGAGACAAGATCTTCCCTTACAGAACCCATGCTGAGTCTGCCTCAATAGTTTTTGTTCATCAATGTGCCTACTAATTCTTTCCTTAATAACAGTTTCTACCAACTTACCCGGTATCGATGTCAGACTGACTGGCCTGTAATTTCCTGGATCTCCCCTGGAGCCCTTTTTAAAGATGGGAGTGACATTAGCTACCTTCCAGTCGTCAGGAATGGAGGCAGATTTTAAAGAAAGATTACATATTTTTGTCAGGAGATCCACAAGTTCACATTTGAGTTCTTTCAGAACTCTCGGATGAATACCATCCGGGCCTGGTGATTTATTAGTTTTTAAATTGTCCATCAGTCGGAGGACTTCCTCTCTTGTCACCGCAATCAGATTCAGGTCTTTCAAACCCCCTCCCGAAATCGGTGCTTCTGGAGTGGGCAAACACTTCTCCTCTTCCACAGTGAAGACAGAGGCAAAAAATGCATTCAGCTTCTAAGCCATTTCCCTATCATCCTTCACTACTCCTTTTACCCCTTGGTCATCCAAGGGCCCCACTGCCTCCCTGGCTGGCTTCCTACTTCTAATGTATTTGAAGAAAGTTTTATTTATTTATTTATGGGTGGCCCTGGTCAGGGAAGAAAGGTGGAGTAATTTTTTAAATAAATAAACTTTAAACTCAGTGAGATAAAGGGATTTCTGATTACTGTTAGTAGAAATACATAAATGTAATCTGTTTACTCATTTTGTTATTTTAAAAGTTTTAAAAATGGATTTGTAAGCTCTTGAAATGGTTATTTAAAATTTCTGTATTCTTCTGGAGAATACTTGAAGCCAAAGTCTGGATGTAACATCCTGTACTAGATTGCTGAGACATAGGAAAAGTAAGGATATAGGATACAGGGACACTAAGGAAGAGACTACTGAAATATACCACTTCTATATGTAGTCAGCTAACTTTTCATTTTAAATCTGGCAAAAGGAAACCATTTCTTTTTTACACTTATACAGATTCTATTTTCTTCTAGAATATTAGGACCTTCCATTTCAATATTACGAATCATGTCTTCCCCCTACCCCCATCAAATTATTGACTAATGACATGTTGTCACTGCTGATGTTTCCATTTTATTTTTGCTTTATTGTACAGAGACTTGTGCAACAATAAATGGGACATGATATGACTATGTGTTGAAAGGCAAACTGGATAAATAGATCGATTTACCACAATCTTCATTGGGGTAGCATGCAGCTGTAAATGAGTTTTACAAAATATCAGAAAATATCTGATCACAAATCTTCCAAGTGTCATGCTTATTTTGACCCTTACAGCTTGGCAGACGTGTACATGACTTTTCACACACTGTAATCACACTGCACTTGGAAAAGAGATTTCTACTAGTGATGAGGAGTGTGCATTTCTGCTGGCAGAATGCAGGGTTCAGTCAGGAATATAAAGTTATTTTAATAGGTATGTTGTGTATACTTGCCTAAAGCAAGGGGTGGGCAGAATGTACTCAGTTGTGGCCAGTCGCTCTCTTAGAAATCAAAGTAGCTTTCTGCCTCTCCTTCTGTGCAAATGTGAACACTTCCTTGGCTTATCCTTCAAACCTACTGCAGCAGCTTCTTCTCAGTTTTGTGCAAAATAGGCACAAGCATACACACACCTTTGCTCTGGACTGGAAAACAACAGCAACAGCACCCTTTCCTATCTGTCTTTCTTCCTCTTCCTGCATGTGTACTCTGGTTAGGAAAGGAGTATGCTATTGACTTTTCTCCGGCATCAAATTTTCTATTTGATTCTTCCAGGAAACAAAAAGGTAATGCTATATTTCTCCTGACTGCAGGGCATATTACAGTTTATGTTTATTTGTTTGTTTGGGGACAACAGCAAATGGAAGATTTCCAGTGGGGAAACCTGAGGCCTGAAGACTTTCTCTGAAACACTATAATTTTTGCACATGCTGCCATTTTGTGACTGCCTCTCCCACCAAGCTGCTCTTTGTGACTGGTAGCTGCCTGGCAAGGCTCTTGGGGAGGGAAACGAAGCAGGTCCCACAAATGTAAAGTCTGTCTTTCCATCAGGTTCTAATCAACATACCAAATAGATAAACATGTGGTTAAAATACAAACAACTGTCAATTGATCTGATTTGGATTGGTTGTAAGTAGTTAATTACCCAGTGGTGAGGGAATGGCTTTGGCAAAGGTCCCCTTGGTTTATATTACTGTACAGCATGGAAAATAAGTTCTTGGGGTAGGGATTTGGGAGAGCTGATCTAATTGAGACCTGCAATGGCCATATCCTTATTTGTCTTTTAAACCTTACTCTTCTGGCTAATGGGTTGAGCAGTGGATTTTAGTAAATGGGGACATGTGGCAGACTTTCAGTGTGCCTATTGTTATTGTAAGCACATTTGCAAGAAGAATGGTTGCATTAGGCTGGCATCTGCATAGAGATTGGTGTTTCCCTTTTTTACTATTGGAGAAATGTTGTTAGAATGCCTTTGTTGTGTACTCAGGGAAGACCATGCACACAGTCGGGGCAAAATGTGGTCAGGCAAAGGACCCGAGCTTCGTCCCCAGAGACAATAGCCCGCATGGATCGTAGCGTGCACCTGTCAGGAGGCTAGGATCCTTGAAGAGATCTATGGGTTAAGGGTGCACTGTAAATATCCTATCATGGGTGTGGGTGCGTGTTTGGGTGTGATGTGACTTAGGAATATAAGCCAGTCTGTGAGTCGGCAACAGCATATCTTGTTCTACAATCTACAATAAACTATGAGCTGAGTTCACTCTGATATGCATCAGTCTCAGTACTTTATACCTTACAAATGCAGTTTTCTTCTATAAGGAAGAAGGACGAGAACAAAGCAGAATTAACTACTTTCTACTGTTAATTCTATCTTCACAGACCATACACTGACCAGCCCTCTGCCCTACCAGCTCTACTGGGTACTAGCCACCACTGTACAAAATGTATCAATAGATGCTAAGATTTCTTGTTTATCATATCTACTAGGAATAAAGCCCGTTGTGGAAATAAATACAATGAGCTCTAGAAAGAGGCTCTGGGAGAGTGCCAAGGCCTTGGGCACTCAGTGTCAATGTGCTGTGGCAACCTCAGCAGGGTATAATGACATAGAGTCCACCATTTTCTCCAGAGGACTGATCTCTGCTACCTGAAGAGCAGTTGTAATTTTGAGTGATCTCCAGCCCTCACCTGGAGATTGGCAACAATTGTTACCCAGGAGGAAATGACTGGTTTGGAGGATGGAGTCTATGGCATTGTACCTGTCTGAGGTCCCACCCCTCCTCAAATCCCACCCTCTCCAGGCTCCACCCCTCAAATCTCCATGAATTTCCCAACCTGGATTTGGCAACCCTATCTCCTTCCCAGCCAAGCATCAACCTGCCATTATCTGCCCCTCTGATTTCAGCTTTGCATCTCCTCCCCCCCTCCATCCTGGAGATCAGTTGTAATTTCCACCCTTCTCCTGAGATTGGGAACAGAAGGGAATAGCTGGTTGGGAGGGTGGAGTCTATGACATTGTACCTGTCTGAGGACCCACCCCTCCTCAAACCTCACCCTCTCCAGGTTCCATCCCTCAAATCTCCAGGAATATCCCACCTGGAGTTGGCAACCATATCTCCTTCCCAGCCAGTCGTCAATCTACCTTTATTTCCCCCTCTCTCTTCAGCTTTCCAAAATCACCCACTCAGCTTCTACAGCAAGAACCTGAATCTAGCAGACCCTGCTCTGAAGCACTGACTACTACACCTAGGGCAGCCAACCTCCAGGTGGAGCCTGAAGATCACCAGGTATCACAACTGAACTCCAGACAACAGATCTCCCCCCCCCCAAGAAAATAACTGCTTTGGAAGGTGGGCTGTATGGCATTCTGTTCAGCTGAGGCCTCTCCCCTCCCCAAACCCTGGCTTCCATAGACTCTTCCAGAAAATCTCAAGGAAGCTCCCTACTGGGAGCTGGCAACCCTAGACTCAGGACTGGCCCCAATGAGTTCCTCACAAAGGCCTGCAAAGAGTTTCCTTCCTTTGTCTGAACCAAACTTGGTTGCCTACCATGGCGAAAAGGGCTCCAGTTTACCACACAGCTGTTTGCCTCCCTCCTTCATCCCATTCGCATATCTCCTTAAATTTGCTGCAATGACTCATGTAATTGTCACTGCCTTTTTACAGGGACAGTGAGACACCTCTGGCAGAATCTCCCTATTTGGAGATGGAATCCTCAATCTTTGGGAGATCCCTGGAAAGTTGGCAACCCAAGGGTCTGGCCTTTCCTTGATTCCTTGGGCTACCCCCTCCCTTCGGTATTGTGCAGAGCAGGAGAGACTATGTGGTCAGAGCACAACACAGTTTATTAGCCCAAATTAAAGAATTTAAGTATTTACACAGGTATGGAGCACACACACTGTAGGAGTAAGCACATGCTATGAATCAACATGGCATAAATCAACAGGGGTTAAACGCAATCCTCTTTCCCTATACACAATACTCTCTACCTCAGGATAGGATCTCTCAGACGGGCCGCTGGCTGTACTTCAACCTCTCTCTCTTGCCCAAGAGAGCAGGGAAACTTCCATTCATTCCCCAGTCCAGCCGACTGTGGAGTGGCTGAATTTCTGCTGCCTCCCAGGGATGAAGACTGCCTTGAGACAGTCCTTGTTTTCCCACACTTTTTGGCCTTGGGGATACCGGGAAGTGTAGTCCAGCAGATGAGGAAGCCCCATTCAACCCAGTGAGCAATACCCCTGCAGGCCCTTCTCCGGAACTACAGCTCAATTAAACCTTATGGGGAACATTTTAAACAAGGAACCACAACCATCTTACAAACACAGGGAACTGCCATTTCGTTATACTACTAACGTCCACTGAGGGGACAGTTAGTCCCACACTGGAAGCAAGTAAGAGAAGTATCTTCATCAAGAGAGAAAGCCATTTGCCAGTAATTCTGACAGGGCACAGGGGGTTGAAGGCGGAGTGGGCAGGGAAAAGGAGCAGACCCAGCACCTGGCCAATGGCACATGAGTACTCTTGAGTGGCGGGCTGATGGGCCAATGGCTAAGGGAGCACATGGAATCTTGCCACTCCAAATGAGGATTATATTATAGAGAGATGATCTAGCAGTGGCCCAAAAAGCTTATAGTGCTGTATAAGAGGTTGGCAGATTAGTCTAAGAACAGCAACTTACCCAAGATTGCAGTAGAAGAGCTAGATTTTGGACTGCAGTAGAAGAGCTAGATTCTGATGAAGGGAGCTTTGACTCTTGAAAGCTCAGAACCCCCCTCCCCCAATCTTGTTGGTCTCTAAGATGCTACTGGACTTGAATCTACATTGTTCAACACAAGACTTGAACCTAGGTCTACAGTCTAGTCATTCTACTACCTCGGCTAAAAGGCTATTGTTATACAGCACTACACAGAGCCTAAGGTTTCATCCTTGTTCTGATCAACAATGAAGGCAAAGCCTAAGTGTGAAGATTTGCGTTGTCTCATAATGATTCTTGGTTTCTAATATTGCTGTTTCTTTTCCTTTGCTATTTCATTCTGCGTAGATATTTATATAACAGTGTTCACTATTCTACAAGGCACCATGTATGCTGATGGTACTATATCTATAAATAAATACTAATCCACAACATCTAATGAATTTTTATTCAAAATCACTTCTAAAAATAATTTTCTGGGAAAAGTGCCAATTACTATGCTCATAATAGTTATGATTAAAACATAACTAGAGAAGAAGGAAACTTTCAGATTTTTTTTTACTATTAGGATGTGATCACACACACTAAATAATCCACTTTCAATGCACTTTCAAACTGGATTTTGCCAGTTCACACAGTAAAATCCAGTTGGAAAGTACATTGAAAATGGATTGAAAGTGGATTATTTAGTGTATGTGATAGCAGCCTTAGTCTATCAATAAATGAATGGAAGGATGGTGTGAATCAGCCCTAAAGAGTGGCCAATAATTCTTCTATGGTTTGAATGTGCTGGCAATTATCAGGGTTCTTTATCATCATATGCACATTCTTTTTAAATTATCACAAACTAAAAATGAAATAAAATATTCCATACTAATAAAAAATGCTGCTAAGGTATTGGATCCTGGTACTGTAGTTCAAAGCAAACCAGATCCCATAATTGTAGATTGTCTCTGTAGCTCAAGGAGACAAATTTCCTTCCATTTTCAAGAAATGGAAAAGTGGATGTGAAAGGTTACAAAGCAATAATAACTTTTAATGGTGACAGAGTACTCAAAGGGAAGTGGTTAAGAAAACAGCATGAAATAAAGGAAATAAAGTCTGACTGAATACTTGACTTTGCAAGTTCCAGCACTGACAAAATTTAAATGGGATTGCTTCACATATATTTTAAAAAAGGAGTAGAGCTGAATTGCTTGTACAAGTGCTGTTACATTTAATTAAGAGCTGTGGATCTTGTAAGTTAGCTGGTCATATTTGTTTAATCAAGTCTCTGTCATATATAAATAGAAATGATGTGGACTTAACAATAAAACCAGTGATGTGGCCTTAGCAATAAAACCAGAACACAGTTAAGTGGAGGAACCATAGAACATCTTTGTGTTCCCAGTGTCAATTGTCAGGCTAAAGGATCTCAAGATGAGGGAAAGAGTTTTGTTAATAGTCAATAACTCTACCACTCCCAAGTGCAGTAACTTGACATGTAATTTTGGCATTACACTAAGATGCAAAACTTCAGTGCTTACCTGGCTGCTGACATTTGTTTTGATCACAAAGTGCAATCTGAGGTGCTTTGGCCCTTAGCTCAGTGATACTGTGGTGGATATCATCTGAAGTAGAGAGAGAGGCATGGGGAAATCTCAGAGGGCAATCCTAAATGCACTTCCTGGGAATATGCCTCTTGATCAGACCTGAATAGACCTGTGTTGGACTGCTTTTTCAGCCTAATGCTCCTGTAGCTGTTCTCCATCACTGTCTCCTATTATGATTATAAGCTTGATTCTGTTGGCTTCACATATTAATAGGAGGTGATAGTATGTAAGCAGCTGGCTGGATGAACCATTCTTTATGTCAAGTTTCTACATAATTTCTATTCATAAATATTAACCCACCCTACCACTTTTGTATAGGATAAAAACTGAAACTATTGTCTTGAAGACACCAGAGGATTTCTAGGGTCCTTGCACTTGTGCTAGGGTCCTTGCACAAGTGAAAGTGTGAAAAAAACTGCATAATTGTACATTTCAAGCAATTTTGGGGCATTATGATATATAGGAAGGAAAGCACTAAGTGTTGTAGAAGATGTCGCACAAGCAGAACTAAGCTAAGCATATTTATGTTTCCTATGGCATATCTTGTATTAACTTTGGTTAGGACTACCTACTGGATAATAGTTGCTGTTGTCTGTAGATTACATGGTATTCAGCCCACTGCCCATTACTATCATCAGTTCCAAAAATGAAATTGCTAGTCATACAGTTTACAAACAACATGTGGACTATAAGCTGGTGCCAGAAGCACAGCTTGACATGTAACAGCCAGTGGCACCAACACATGTGCAATGGCGCATGCAAGATGCTAAAGTGAATGATTCTAGGATTCTGTGTTCTCTCTAAGCCATCATATGTACGCCTCTGCTTGTCATCCCAAACAGAGACTCTAATGCCAGAGGTGGTGAAAACAGCATTTCATTTCATTTCATTCAGAGCCTTTGAGTCCCTTTGGCCTTCATTTTATCATGTTGTCATCTGCATCAGTACAAAACAAATGATGACATGGCCACCAGATCACAAGGCTAGCTTTTTATATCCATGCTATATTCACTTTATTATGTTTGCAGATTCACACAGAGATACTGTGGGTTAAATACTATCTGAAGGGTTACTTTGTATATCCAGTTCATTCCTGGTAATGGAAAATATGCCTTTCTCTCAAATAGTTACAATCTGTTATTTGTTTCAATTGATATTTTTGCATTCACACACCTAAGTGCATTAAGCTTCTTGTCCCAATTTTTTATATTTGGCAGCTTATTTCTAATATTGATGACCCTACAAGCACTGGCGTTTTTCTTCCATTATGTTCAGGTTTTGCCCTTGACTTGAAAATAGACTGTATAGGTTTGACAGCAATCGTGCACTAAATGCTGTATGAGTTTGTCACTGTCAATTACTTGTAAACTATAATTAACTTCTTAGTTCCTGTTCTCAGAGGTTAATGCAATTAGTTCTGAGGATTCTGTTGTACCAACTTAGAATTGTGTTTAGTGCTTCATTCCCCCCCCTAAACTGTATTTAACCTTTTATTCCCCCTAACAGGATCGTTTTCTAACTACTAACATCCTAGTCAAGAGACTTTATTGCATATTACAAGCTCAGCCTTTAAGAACATAAGAACATAGGAGAAGCCATGTTGGATCAGGCCAATGACCCATCTAGTCCAACACTCTGGCCGAGGACAGACTGGCAATTTGCCCCGGGAAGGGACCCGGGCTGACAACAATTCAATACCGGAGTAAATGGAACGTTCACACAGGCACATCTGCCTGGTGTCCCCCACCCGTAGCCTACCGGTGCTCTTGCGCTTCACTGCCGGATTAAAAAAACACCTGATAAAAGCCATCGCAAATCTGAAAGCCCGCGTTCATCGCGCATTTCTCCGCTTCCAAGGAGTCTGAACACGCAGGCAAAAAGCTGGGAGCAACCCGCGTTGGGCACAAGGCAGCAGCGGTGTGATTGGCTGCGCTCCGCTCCACTGCCCAATGCGGTGCCGGCATTGCAGGGCACAAAAAAAAATCGGCAAAATGCGCTTATGCGCATGAGCGCTCATGCACACATACACCCATACACCCACAGCCGAATTAATGGGGAAACTGCGAATATAGCATGCCTCCGGCGCGGCAGTCTGAACGCTCCCGCGCGCCTCCATCCCGTATCTTCCAGCAGCAGCCCCCGCTGTGTGGACGGGAAAACCCGGTATAGTTTAATCCGGGGTTTTTTTGCGACGACTGGCTACCGGGGCAAACTGCCAGTCTGTCCTCGGCCTCTGTGTCACACAGTGGCCAAAATTCATTCATTTGAAGAAGGATGATATTTTGTTATTAGTGTTAAAGATTCACATAGGAAAATCTACCCGAACACTAAATGGAATAGAACACATACAGAACTGAGTGCACATACTTAGCTAGTCTATAAGGGTTCTTACAAGCAGGGCATGTTGACAGTTTACAGCTACCACATGTTGAAATAGCTGTTCCAAATGGTGGTCATAATACATAAATTGGCTTATTATGTACACTGCACTTATCATATAGAGGGTTTCATTCTACTTTGAAGCACCACAGAGAAATCTCTCCCTGTGATGAACAATGGCATAAGCTCTGTTGCAAGCATACATGGAACTGTCACATAAAACTGCTGCTTAAAACTGCCCCTACATAGAGAAATCATGCTTTCTGTATACAACAGGTATGTAAACAAGGACTTTTTTATCTCCCCGTAAAAGTGACTGTTTTGTATGTTGAAGAGAAATATCAATGTATCTATATCTGAACTGCACAAAGTAGGACATTATCCGTAGATTTTCAAAATGGGGCTAGGATCAGACCAGGGAGATTTCTCTATAAATATGAAGGAAAACCCAGAGTTGCAGAAAAATCTGAAATCTTAAAAAAAATGAAAGAAAACCCACTAGAGAATTAAAAGTCCTCAGAATAACAAACAATGCATGTGGCTTCAAGAAAAGAATGGCTGAAGAACTCTCAGTGACTGTTGCTAGGTAACCACATTTTTGGAGGGTAGGGCAGGGTATAAATTTAATAAATAAATAAATAAAAAATATTGCCAAGTCTTCATGTGCATGAAGCGGGGGGGGGCCTGGAATGGACTGGGTGGCCTCCCAATCCATTCTAGTCCTGGAAAATGCCCCCCTCCCACTTGATGCCACTTGATGGAGGAAGGAACTCTTGGAAACTCTCTACCCATTCACCTTGGCCTGGATCAGTGGAGGCTACTGTGAAATTCAGCCTAATTCAGCTTGACCCAGCGCTAGCTACCTTGCAACTGGGTCTGACCTCTAGGGATGTACATAATTAAATGTTCATGCCAAAGATATATGCAGAAATCAATGGTTCAGGTTATTAACAAGATTTTGCTTCTGGTAACACAAATCTGAGAATTTTAGGTATTATTACAACCCCCCCCCCCAACCATGTTGTTTTTTGTCTTTGGGTGCCACTAGTTGGCTATGGCATGTTCTCATGTTTTTATTTTATTTTTCCCTTCCAATCAAAGCCTTATAGGAGAGGAACACAGAGTACTTCCAGCCAATCGCCTTCGGAGACAAGCCACAGAAAGATGCAGTTCTCTTTCCCTTCCTCCTTTGTGGGAAAAGAGCCCTTCTGTCTTTTGGAAGTCCTATGGCTGGGAAAATAGAGACTTGTGGCAGCTTGTTCAGGGGCCTGTAGAATAATTTCTGTTGGGCTAATTTGGTTGATACCTGGGAGTTCTATAGAGGACAGGCAGCACTCACTCTACTGCTGTTTGGGTGTCATTTGGTTGAAAAACAGCTACTCCTGCCCCCATGAAGTGTCCCCCATAGTAAATAATGGCAGAACAACAGAAAGGGATGAGGCAGGAGTCTGAAAAGGAAGGCACTTTTGCTTTGTGAAAGAAAACACAGGCCACAAAAAAAGATGGTTAATGTCAATTTTTCAGTGGAAAGGTAAGAAATGCTCATGGTCAATCTGCCGCTGTAACAGTAGGAAAATGTAGATAGCCTTTAAAAAAATATTCGTGGACAGCCAGAGCTCTCCTGTTAGGCTGCCACTTGACCACCATTTTAGAAATCAGTGGAGAAAAGTATGGCTGCACAAAGAGTCACCTATTTTGGGAGTCTGTAAAATTGAACCCTGTTTTCCAATCTGCTTCAAAATCAGGGTGTTTTTTAGATTTCAGGGAGGACTGTGTGCTGTGTAGATTTGGTGTCATTTCTTTATAAACATCTTCACAGACCCTCATATACATTCTCAATTGAAAAATAATGGTCCTGAAATCTGGGAAAATATAGATTTGAATCCCAAACCAATAATGTCCTTCCCCAAAATAAGCAATCACTGTATAAGATCCTCCCTAAGCCCAGATCTGAAATCATTTTTTTTTCTTGGTACACACCCCTACTGGCCACTATGTAGCCTGACCAGACTTTTTATCTGGGAAAATGCTGTCGGGGTAGGGAAGGAGGGAAAGCTTAAGACTCAGGGGAATATAAAGGTAGGTTGGCTGGTGAGAAAGCAGAAAGCAGGCCCAGTGGTGGCAGGGCCCACCATCATGTCAGTGGAGACCTCTGCTCCATTGGGACCAGCCTAGCATGGGAAGCTACCATTCAGCTGGGCCTATCTTTGCTGTGTCAGCCAAGGTGCAACTTGGGCAAACTTTTCCTGAACAAAGGCTGCCAGAGGTAGGGAAGAAGAGGAAGCTGAAAATGAGAGCAGATAAAAGTAGGTTAGCTAGTGGGCAAGAAGGAGAAAAAAGAAGTAGAAAAAGGGAGAGGCTATGGGGGCTGCATGGGAAGTAGAACAGGAAATAGTGGTGGAAGGGTATACAGGAGAAAATAAGATGTCCCCACAACTCTTTGCAGGTCCCCCCACTTGTATTTAATATACTCTCAATGGAAGGCTTCTATATTTACTTCTTGGGTATATGCAATAGTTTTCCAGCATACTTTAAAAAAACAACTTTTAACAATTATTTTTTAGAAAAAATTATGTCAATGGATTTCAGGGGAAAGGATACACATCCTATTGTTGCTTTCACAAAACACTCCATCAATATGCAAATTATGTCACAACAAGTCTTGGTAAAAGCGAAAAGCTTTAACTATGTGTCGTATCATCCATTAAAATGTTTTCATTTCCCCATCATATTATAATTAATTTAACTGAGTATTGTACAAAAGCAAAAAAAAAAAAAGTATTGTGATGCTGCTCTTGCCAAAGTATCAAATAATTGCAAGGCATTCAGACAATAGGCATGTGGAACGTTGGGATTTGTTGAGAAAATTTTTGTCTTGATTTACAGGATTTGCAGTCTCTTTTATGCATGCAGCTCTTCTATACTGATAAGAAAGTGATGCAGATGATGACATGGGGGTGGGGAAGGGAGAAGAATAACGTTAGTGATAAATAAATATGATTGGGTGACTTTATTTTAAAGTGCTTTGTTCTAAAAATATGAGTTAACTCTTCAGTCCAATCATTTTGTGCACTACAGATCAATCCTCTATTAGTATAAAAGAAAGGAACCTTTTAAAGGAAGGCAAGCAGGGTTGCAGGTAAAGCAGTTAGATTTATAATTTTTCCCGAACATCAATATTTTTCACTTCTGCTACCCTACTCCAGTACTCAGAAGCAATAAATATCTTCTTTCACATTTCTGTTTTTTTAAAAAAATCTAATCAGCTTTCAAAGCCAAACTAACATCCCAGTCATTAGACTAGTTATCTCCAACAGTTCCCTAGAAAGTGAAAACATCAAACTTGGAGCGGATTCAAATGCTGAGAATAGCATGTGATACAGTTCTCTGAGATTATCATCTCAGGACAGAACCAGATGTTTTATGAGATGGGTGGCTTCCTCCAGAGAGCAGCCTTGCTTATCTTTCTCTCTCTTTCCCCTCATAATATCAAGTAAAAAGGCATAG
Source organism: Gekko gecko (assembly GCA_029375565.1). NCBI lineage: Eukaryota > Metazoa > Chordata > Lepidosauria > Squamata > Gekkonidae > Gekko > Gekko gecko. The sequence continues at coordinate 101,642,530 of JAPDNY010000007.1, forward strand.
TGTGATGGCCTTATAGTTTGAGTTTCCTGACCCTGCAAGCAACAAGAGAATAGGCAAGACATCTCAAACTATCTTTACAGCATACCATGCCAGTTTACTTAGTAGCCATCAGGTGGAGAAAGAGATGTAGATATACATTTAAACAAAGGAGTGCCCAATCTCTTTTTCCAACACTGAGCTCCAATATGTCCATGCCTGCCTTTACTATTGCTAGCTCACTGAAAGAAGCCTTTTGCATATTGCACAGCATACAAGTTAGGTCCAGATATTTTTGCCATCCCTTAGCTGGCAACTGGCCATAGTTTTCGGGGGGGGGCAGAGATAGGTGGGAATGGTGTCATGTGGGACCTCAGCATCATTTCTGGCTGAAAATGTCACTTCTGGTTTTTTGGCCAGAAATTATATCACAACATTCCATCCCTGTTTTCTCCTATGATTTATTAGTGTGTGTGTGTGTGTGTGTGTGTGAGAAAGACTATCTGTACAATATTATGAATTTTATTACTATATGTGTAGTATAATATGCTATTAAAAGTCTTGTAGAACTTTTCTGAAATACTTTTACTTAAATCCCTTATTTTGATTAACATATTCATTTAAATTAAAATTAAATAACCTGTTGCCTTTCCCTCTGCTGTTAGAAGACAGCAAGAATAAAAATGAATATCCCCAAATTACTGTGACTGTTCTTGTGGAACCGGCAGGGCATTGTGTGAAGTACACTGACATCTCCCTTATTTAAACCTTAGCTTGTAGCTCATTACAGTTCCACTTTACGTTTTGCATATTACAGGAATCTCAATCCTCAAAAGGCCCAGAAATGAGTGGAAATGGAGAAATCACACTATTTGAAGACTGGAGCTCCTTTGGCTTTAAACTTTTTGGTATTCTTTAGAAGAAAATACAGTGAAAGTCAGCATAGTTGAATGATTAGACTACTGAATTAGGAGAGACCTGGGTTCAAGTTCCTACTCAGCCATAAGGCTCATTGGTTGACCTTATGCCAATCTGTTTTGGTTTAACGTACCTCATAAGGTTGTAGTAAGGATAAAATGGAAACAAGGACTTGCCTGAGCTTCTTGGAGGAAGGGAAGGATAAAAGTGCAATAGATAAACTCAGTATTAGAATTTCATTAACAAACACCTACAAGGGATATAACATAACAGGTCAGGAGAATGCTATAAACTAGACTAGTCAACTGTATGGCTGTTCCCCAAGCTTCTGATCAAGCAATGCAATGCCAGCTGGTGCCTTGAAAAGATTTTACTTTCTCCAGGCAAACTCTTAGGCTGCAAGACCAGATATGCAAACTGCAAGTATTTTTATTTATTTATTTCCATTTTTATCCCGCCCGCCCTGCAAACAGGCTCAGGGCGGTTTATATTCATCAGTACAAGGTACCATAAATCCACATAAAAGCAATTTAAAACAATCAAATTATCAAGGTGCTAACAGTGGTAACCATTCTTCATTGATAAGATGGCTTATTATATGATACCATTTGGCATCGCATGATGGTATAACTGATCTCCAAACCAGGGCCAGCTCACTACCACAGATGTTGGTGGTAGTGGTGGGCGGCTCCTAATTGAAAGCCTGGTGGAAGATCTCCATCTTGCAAGCCCTGCAAAATTGTAAAAGATCCCTCAGGGCCCTGATCTCTTCTGGGAACTCATTCCACCAATATGGAGCCGCCACTGAAAAAGCCCTGGCCCTGGTAACAGTGAGCCTGGCATCCTTGGGGCCTGGGATGGTCAATCGATGTTGTGACCCCAACCATAGTGCTCTCTGTGGTGTATATGGGGAAAGGAGATCTCTCAGGTATGTCGGCACCAACACCTTGAAGTGAACTACTGGCAGCCAGTGCAGTGCCTCCAGCATAGACCAGATGTGCTCCCATCTAGGAAGGCCCATCAGAAGCCCAGCCACAGCAATCTGCACTGGCTGCAGCTTCTGGATTTGCAACAAGGGCAGCCCCATGTAGAGAGTGTTACAGTAGTCTAATCTCGAGGTAACCATCACATGGATCACTGTAGCCAGGTCATTGCGGTTGAGGTCAGATTGCATGGCCCACATTTAACCCACTGATACCTAAATGTTTGCTTGCTCTAGAGCTTTTACACAAGTGGAAACACAAGAAAGACAATGGTAGCTACTTGTGCTATTTTAAACTTACTGTATCCCCACTTATATTATCACTTGTACAAGAGCTTGTGTAACCAGTTTCTAATCACTATTATGTATAGGGAGGTGTTATGTCTGCTGACCGCCACTAGACTCCAGCGTTATGCAACCTGAGCTTGGCTCCAAGAACAATAGGGCCTAGGATCCTGAACCTCCAGGTTAGCACCTATAGGGACTTTAGTGGGAAGTTTAAACCTTCCAATGGGACTGGTGGGTGTGTCTCAGGAATTGTATATAGTTGGCCACCCCGGCTGGTAAAAGGTTGTTGTGTTGTGTACCAATAAACTAAGAGCTGTAATCTCACCGTGTCCTGCTTCTCCATGTGTCGATCCCAGTACGCAACAATGGCAGTGAAGATGGGATCTTGCTGAGCTGGCTGGGCTGCTGGGGCATCAGAGGAAGGCCAGGAACTGCTGTTGCTTCAACTGATGAGCACCAAAATGTGCAAGCTGCTTCCCCGCCACAACCATGCAGCACGATGGCAGTCACTCTGGGAGCAGGACTAGTCCCTCCGTTCGACCCTAACCAGCCACATCACTGGGAAGCCTGGGTCGAGGGATTCAAGTCCATCCTGATTTTCTACGAGGTCACCAATGGAGAGAGGAAGAAGGGCCTCCTTATTGGCTCATGTGGCCCTGCCACCATGGAGCTGGCTCACAACCTCTTCTCCCCAACCAAGCTAGCAGAGACCTCATTCAAGCAGATCGTCAAGACGCTCCAGGATCACTTTGTTCCCCGGCCATTGGAGATCTCGCGCCATGTGGCATTCCACTCCCAGCAACAGCAACTGCGTGAATCTGTCACTGTGTACCTGGCTGAGCTCCGCAGGCTCTCCTCTGAGTGCACTTTTGGAGCCCAACTAGAAACGACCCTCTGTGACAGACTGGTTTGTGGGCTCAGCGATGAGAAGCTCAGGCGACGGATCCTGGAGGATGAAAAGTGCACCTTCGCATTGGCCCTCTCCAGCGCCACAGCTTGGGAGAGGACCTATCCTGCCACATCGACCACTGCACACTGGGCAAGCACTGACCCCATAGACCTAGAGGAGGAGGAGGTCCACCAGACCCAACATTCCTACCAGGCGAGATCCAGGGCTTGCATCACGCTCCATTCCTATCAAGGAGTCCGGATGTCAAGAGTGTGCCAGCTGTGGAGACAGGCACAACTGGATAATTTGCTGATTCAGGGATGCTGTATGCCAGAGCTGTGGCCACTCGGGACACATCGCCTCGGCCTGCTATTCCCGGGGTCCCAAGCTCCACCATCACAATCCCATCACAGCCACCAGTCTGCTGTGCATTACAAGAATGATGCATCCCAGGAAGAACTTTACATCCTTGTGAGCGTGTCATCGGAACAGGTACTGAGGCTTCCTAGCCAGACCACAGCCCTAAAAAGTCAGGTCTGGGTCAAGATAGAGGGATCCCCTTGTTGCATGGAGCTCGATTTTGGCTCTGTGGCCTCCATCATTTCAGTTGAGACCCTTAAGAGACTATGTCCAAATGGGGGGCCTTGCCTATGCCCATCTCCCATGACCCTGATGGACTTCCAGAGGAGCTGCATGCCTATCTGGGGTGTGGGGAGCTTCTGAGTCCAGTACCAGGAGTTTGACGGCTACTTGGACTTGATCGTAGTCGAGGGCAACCTGGTTAGCCTTTTGGGCTGCAGATGGTTCGCTCCTTTGGGAATCTCGATTGAGGGAGTACAGCTCTGTGCCCCACAGGACTTCTGGGACGTCTGCAGAAAGTTCTCGACCTGCATGTGGCCACCATCCGTATGCATTCCAGGAAGGTCCCGTTCATGCTGTGGTTGAAAATTGATGTGAAACTGCACTGTCTCATAGAGCAAGGAGTCCTGGAACTGGTCTCCCATGTGGTGTGGGAGACCCCCATAGTCACCACCATGAAACTGAATGAGGATGCACGGACTACAAGTGCACACTAAATAAGGCTCCTCCGGACCGCGCATATCCAATCCCGGTAGTGAGCCATGTGCTGGCCACCTTGGCAGGGGTGAAGATCTTTGGCAAACTCAATCTCGCCCAGGCTTACCAACAGCTCCCAGTTGCTGTGCAAACAATTGTTACACATAGGGGGGCTTTTAAAGTAAAGAGACTGCAGTTTGGGGTGAGCATGGCTCCGGGGCTCTTTCAACATCTGATGGACTCTCTCTTGAAAGGGATCCTAGGTGTCATGCCGTTCTTTGATGATGTGCTGATCGCCGCAGCAACACTGGATGAGTTCACCTCCAGACTGTGCACCGTCCTCTGCTGCTTCCACGAAGCTGGGCTAAAAGAGAAGTGGGAGAAGTGCCTTCTAAGGGTTCCATCCATTGACTTCCTGGGCTTCGCAGTTGAACCGAATAGCCTCCACCCGGCTAGGAACAAAGTGAAGGCCATTGTTGAGACTCCCCTGCCTAAATCCAAGGTGGAACTCCCGGTGTTCCTGGGGCTCTTGAACTTCTATCATGCCTTCCTCCCCTACAAGGCAGCGGTAGCAGAGCCCTTGCATCACCTCCTGGATAAGCAAGCCCCCTCATCTTGGGGCCCCCACCAGGCCCCAACCTTCAAGGGGGTCAAGGCGCTGTTGATCTTGAACAAGGTCCTGGTGCATTTCGATGAATCCTTGCCAGTGGTTCTTGCTTGCAATGCTTCCCCCTATGGCATGGGCTCAGTGTTGGCCCACAGACTCTTGGACAGGCAGGAGGTGCCCGTCGCATACTCCCAGACGCTGTCAGCGGTGGAGTGGAATTACACCCAGATTGACCACGAGGGCCTGGTGATCATGGCCAGGGTCAAGAAGTTCCATGATTTTGTCTACGGCTGGCCCTTCACCATTGCCACAGACCATTGCCCTCTTCTCGGACTCTTCGCCATGGACTGGCAGACACCGTAGATCCTCTCCCTGCGGGTCCTCCGGTGGTCCATTTTTCTGTCCGGCTACAACTATGCCCTCGAGCACCACCCCAGGAAGGCTATGGGTCATGCCAATGCCCTTAGCCACCTTCCCCTGCTGGCTGACCCAGCTCCTTCACACAATGTCCTGCAGGTTGAGGACCTCCCTGAGTCTCCCCTCCAGGCCAGGGACATCGCCTGTCACTCGGCCAGGGGCCCACGGCTGCAGCAGGGCCTGAGTTCATGGCCTTCACAACATGCCAAGATGAGTTGTCTGCCCATGAGGGTTGCTTACAGTGCAGGGACAGGGTGGTAGTCCCCAGTGCCCTGCATCACCAAGTCCTAAAGGCCCTGCATGAAGCCCACCTAGGGATTGGCTACATGAAGGCCCTGGCCAGGAGTTATGTGTGGTGGCCAGGAATTGATGTGGACGTGGAGGCTTGAGTGAAGCACTTCCAAATGTGCCAAGCCATCTGGTCGAATCTGCTGAGTGCACCCACACAAACCTGGGAGTCTACCTGGATGCCATGGTCAAGGCTCCACATCGATTTTGCCAAGCCTTTCCACTGAGTGCTATTTCTGGTCACAATCAACTCCTACTCAAAGTGTCTGGAGATAAGCCCCATCTCCGCCACCTCCTCCAGGGCCACCATCCACACCCTTCTCAGGATCTTCACAACCCACGGGCTGCCAGACACCATTGTCTCAGACAATGGGTTGGCATTCACATCGGAAGAATTCCAGGAGTTCCTTCACAACAACCTGATCGGGCATGTGAGATCTGCATCACTCCATCCTGCCACCAACAGGCAGGCTGAATGGATGGTGTGCACCACCAAAGAAGCCCTTAGCCTGATGGAGGGAGACTGGGAATTCCATTTCCTCTTGGTGCAATGGACCACTCCCAACCCGGTCAACAGCCACTGCCCAACAGAACTCCTGATGGACTGGCGGCCTGCGATCCTCTTCGACAGACTACATCCTGACAGGACCATGGAATCATGCAGTCTGTCTGAGCAGAGGGAGGCGCCCCGTGGGTTCTTTCCAGAGGACACTACGTACATCCAGAACTACAGCAAGGGCTCCCCATGGCTAGCTGACCGAATAATCCACCCCACAGGTCCTGTGTCCTATGAGTTTTCCACAGAAGACCTCCAAGTTAGCACCTATAGGGTCTGTGGTGAGAAGTTTAAACTTTCCAATGGGACTGGTGGGTGTGTCTCAGGAACTGTATATAGTTGGCCACCCCAGCCAGTAGAAGGTTGTTGTGTTGTGTACTGATAAACTAAGAGCTGTAATCTTGCCATGTCCTGCTTCTCCATGCGTCAAACCCAGTACTCAACAGGAGGAAAGCTCTAGATATTGCATAAGATCTTGCAGAAGTGGAACTGTGCTAAGTCCATTTTTATTTCTGCTTGTCCATTACTGGACCAATGGATCTATTATGTGTATAAAATCAGCTATACATTACTGAATCCTGCAGATCACAGTATCAGTTTGGAAAATTAGACTATAAACTTGTCTTGTGTGATCATATCAAAATTCATCCTACAACAGTAGCTGTTCTGAATGCTGATAAGCACAGCATGAAGGGAATGGCCACCCCCATCAACTGTTCCCATTATGTGATGCTGTAGGACCTCTAAAGCTTTTGGTGGGGCTTTGAACTTATGAGAAGTTATGGAATATCAGGTCTCATTTCTCTCTCTCTCTCTCTCTCTCTCTCTCTCTCTCTCTCTCTCTCTCTCTCTCTCTCTCTCTCTCTGTCTCTCTCTCTCTCTCTCTCTGTCTTTCAGAAAGGTGGTTGACAGATAAGGCATGATGTGTACTTGATTAATAGCAAATGCTGGAAAACATCCTACTGAGATCCATTGATGATTTTTTCAAAGAAAAAAAGGTATTTGAGCTTCTGTTCACTATTTGTCCATGTGAGCTACAGTGCTAATTAGTGACATTATCCTAACATTCACATATTAAAACATAATTGGCAGCCTTTCTTACCATGCTAGTTGAAAGAAATTTTAGCCAAACTTAGTGATACCTAGACAAGTCACTAAGAATGTAGGTAATTAGTGAGGGGGCATTGTTACCTGCTCAGTTATGTCACTTCTGTGTATTCCTGGAAGTGACATCATTGCACGGGTGACTCTGGTGAGTTTTTAATTTTTTTACTTATTTTAATGTTTAATTCCACCCCCACCCACCCCGCTACTGCTCCAAGTGGTAGTGAGCAATGGGAACAGAGGATCAGGGCAGCCCTGTCAGAGGTATGTGTCAAATGTATTTACAGATCCACAGTCCTTTTTCTGAGCAATATTAGGAAGCCAAGATGATTTTAGCCATATGACGAGTATCTCAACTTCTGGCTCTGCTAAGTCTCAGAGCTAAGCGAGGAGCCCTTTTCTCTGGGACCACCTCTGATCCTGTTTGTTTTAGTAAGCCAAGGAACACATAATAGGATTCCTCCCTGCATAAGAGCTCAACCATGATCTTATATGCTATCATCAAGCAAAAGCAGTATATAAACATAAAGGGCAGAGTTAAGTGATCCCTTAGATAGCCCAGTTATTAACAATGGAGAAATCTGGTTAAGGCAGACTAATTCCAGTGGCACCTAAAAGACTAATAACATTTATTCCAGCATAAACTTTCATTAATTACAGCTCATTTGATCAGATGTATAAGACAGAGGACATGAGAGAATAAGTGCTGCACATATTGATTACAATGTGACTGACTTTGCAAGCAGACAAGCTTTCATACTCCCAAGAACTCTACTTCCTACTGAACAAGTACCCTGTAGAGCAACATCAGACTGTAATATACATATAAATTGTAATACACCTACATATATTAATCTACATCTTGTCCCCATTTTTACTGCAAGACTGATCAATTAACCATACACAAACTGCTCAGGATTTTTCATAGTTTTGTCTCACTGACAAAATGGCCTCCATGTTATCATAATTGGCCACAATTCAGAAGTTATGAACTGGGGCCCCCTTTCCAACTGCACCCCTTGTGCCTCCTGAAAAGATAACTGTGTGAAGCTTTACAGCCTTGTGAGTTTTCATCTACTACTTTTCTCATTTTTAATACATGATGCTTCCTTATACTAAGTCAGGTCACTGTCTGTCAAGGTCAGCATTATCTACTCTGACTGGCAACAGCTGTCCAGGATGTCTGGTTTTTCACATCATCTGCAACTTGATCCTTTTAACTAGAGATGCAGGAAACTGAACCTGGGACCTTCTGAATACAAATTAGCTGCTCTGCTGCTTAGCCACAGCCTCACCTGCTTGGGGGGGGGGGCTCACAAAATTACTCAGGGCAGCAATTACAAACAACTTTAGAACTGTGTCTCAAAAATTTTCCCCCAAGAATTTTCCAGTGACTCTCATGATTGTTGGCCCCATTTTGAATTGTGTATAGGGGACTTGGCCCTTCACTAATGCACTCAGGATGGAGTACTTTGGGTGCACACTTTGTATCCCGGCCATTATTTGTAAGACATTTTTATCCATTTTTCTATTAATGTGCTGATAATATATATCTAGACAGGCAAAATCCTTAAAACTTCACATTCAAATTTTGGTTCACCTTGGTGTTTTCCACATGCTTGACTTACTCCTGATTTTCTTGGCAGGCATTTCATAAGCATTGGAATTGGTTTTGACACAGTTCTACATGTCTGCCCTCAATCTGCATTTTCACAGTTGTGGAATCAGTTTATTTTCTTCTGCACATGCCTTCAATAAAGAGGATTTTCAAGGGAGGGTACTGTCATTACTGGTTTGTATCATTGGTGGTGTTACAGCACCCTCCCTTTAAAAATGACACTAAAATATTGATATATCACTAGAGTGTTGTAACAATAGACTTAGCAGGTTCTCTGAATTCCCAGCATTCATTTTTTGGGGGGGCTCTATCCCCTTTCCCTCATGGACATATGCCTATTTCCTTATATGTCCATTAAAAAAGAGGCTAGAGACTTAGTTTTTTTTTTTTTTTAATGAAAGATGGAATTCAGAGAACCTGCTATTGCTACAATGCTCTAATGATCTATATACATACTAGGAGTAAGGCCCGTTGTGGAAATAAATCCAATGGACTCTAGAAAGAGGCTCTGGGAGAGTGCCCTGGCTTTGGGCACACAGTGTGAATTTGCTGTGGCGACCTCAGCAGGGTATAATGACAGAGACCACCATTTTCTCCAGAGGAACTGATCTCTGCTACCTGAAGAGCAGTTGTAGTTTTGAGTGATCTCCAGCCCTCACTTGGAGATTGGCAACAATTGTTACCCAGGAGGAAATGGCTGGTTTGGAGGGTGGAGTCTATGGCATTCTACCTGCCTGAGGTCCAACCCCTCCTCAAACCCCACCCTCTCCAGGTTCCACCCCTCAGATCCCCAGGAATTTGCCAACTGGGAGTTGGCAACCCATCTCCTTCCCAGCTAACCATCAGCCTACTGTTATCTGCCCCTCTGACTTCAGCTGACTTCTGCCCTCTCTCCTGCAGAGCAGTTGTAATTCTGAGTGGTCTCCAGCCTGTGCCTGGAGATTGGCAACAATGGTTCCCCATGAGGGACTGGCTGGTTTGGAGGGTGGAGTCTATGGCATTGTGCCTCTCTGAGACCCCACCCCTCTTCAAACCTCACCATCTCCAGGCTCTAACCTCCAGAAATTTCCCAACCTGGAGTTGGCAACCCTATCTCCCTCCCAGCCAATTGTCAACCTACCGTTATCTGCCCCTTGACTTCAGCTTTCCATCTCCTCCCCCTCCCACCTGGAGAGCAGTTGTAATTCTGATTGATCTCCAGCCCCCAGCTGGAGATTGGCAACAATGGTTCCCCAGGATGGAATGACTAGTTTGATGGGTGGAGTCTATGGCATTGTACCTGCCCGAGGTCCCACCCCTCCTGAAACCTCACCTGGTCCAGCTCCATCCCTCAAATCTCCAGGAATTTCCCATCTGGAGTTGGCAACCCTATCAGGACTGGCCCCAATGAGTTTTTTCTCAAAAGCCAAAACAGGTGACAGGACCAAGCTTGGTTGCCTACCAACAGGCACTGAAGGGAAAGTAGGATTGCCAGATCTAAGTAGGGAAATACCTGGAGATTTGGGGGTGGATCCTGTGGAGAGCAGCATGGGGGGGGGAAGGACTCAGCAGGGTATAATGCCATAGGGTCTACCCTCCAAAGCAGCCATTTTCTCCAGGGGAACTAATCTCAGTCATCTGGAGATCAATTGTAACAGCAGGAGATCTCCAGATCCCACCTGGAGATTGGCAACCCTAGGGGAAAGACAGCTGAACAGCAGGGGGTGGAAGAGAATGGTTTGATGGCCACTGCTCCAAGATTGGCATCTATAGTTCCCCAGGAGAAAATGGCTGGTTTGGAGGGTGGAGTCTATGGCACTGTAGCTGTCTGAGATCCCACCCCTCCTCAAACCTCACCCTCTCTTGGCTCCACCCCTCAAATCTCCAGGAGTTTCCATACCTATAATTGGCAACTTTATCTCATCCCCTCTCAGCAGCCTCTTCCTAGGCAAAATTCTGTCTTTCTCATTAGTGGGGAGCAAAGCAGTTTACTTTATTCTTTTTGACTTTATGATCTGTACAGCAATCCTGTAAGGCAGGTTAGGCAGAAAGTCTCCGGCTGGTCCGAAATCACCCAGGTAGTTTCTATAGGGATGCTCCTGCTGAACAGGAGCAACCAGCCAGGCCTAGGGTTGCCATTGCCAACAAAGACAAATTGATGCAAAGGAGGATGGAAAAGTCTCCATATCTCTATTTTGCCTTCAATTGGTTTTGATGCCAGCAGAGTGAGAAAATGCTAGAGGCTCTGGGTGGGTGCCCCATGGTAAATGCACCAAATAATTCCTAAAGATTTTCCACTGTGTTGATAAATCATTTTCTACAATCACAGCGTCCCCTGCCAGAATGAGTACCAGAGCTTTTTTTGCCTTGTGGTATTCTGCTTGTGGTGTGACCTGTCTTTTTTGTGGTGTGGCATGGTTGTGTTATTGGATTTGTTTCTTTTGAAGGGGAAGTGTTGTGAGTGAGGACATATTTCACCTCAGAATACAACAGGTTGCATAAACAACTGAAAATTCCAACTGTCTTGCGGGGGGGGGAGTTTGAGGTGTGAAATGGAATGAAGGCCAATCAGCTTCCATATGCAAATGAGCTTGAAATGCTGGCCCAATCAGAAAAGAGTGGCCTAGGCTGCAGTGGGTGGGAGAGATCTCAGGCAATGCAGCTAGTGGATAGGGACAAATTCTGAGCGACATACCAGGGAGTGAATCTTGCCAGACCACTACCCTTTTATATAATAGGACAGGATTAGAGGAGTTAGGGTTTGGGGGATAGAGAGGAAGTGGTTTAACCATGGCATCAAAAATTGGGCTGGAGATGGTGGGAGTGGTTAAGACAAAGAAAACCAAAAAGAAATAGACATTAGATACAAAGAAAAAAGCTACTCAAAATTGGCTTCCAGAAAAAAAAAAGATAAGAGTAAATTGGTCTCAAAACAACCAGAAACTCAAATTAGTCTCAAAAGAACCATTTTTGTGCCATTAGTTTTTGCTGCCTACCCATGGTGGTTGGGGGAGACAAAGCAAAAACTAATGGCACAAAAATGCCTGCAGAAATAGAGGATAAACTGAACCAGTATTGGGCTCAAACAGATGGGGGGAAATGCAGAAAAGCCCCTTATCTTCCTTAAAATGTCCCTCAAGCTGGTTCTTACACATTGGCAGGTTATAGGCTTCATTGTCACATTGTAATTCATATGAATGAAGAAACATGACTAGTAGAAAGTAGATGCCAGCTACCACATTTAATCTCAGATGCATATTTTCTATCACTGTAGATCATGAACCTCTCAATAGCTTACACTGGTGGTGAGACTTGGTTTGCGTGATACATTGCTCATATGAAGTAATATGTGTGATTTCGCCTATGTGTGCAAAACTGTTAAAATGGAACAAGAGGACCATCTCTGTTTAATCAAATAAAAGTAAAGGAAGTTTCATATTTGTTCTGCACAAGACCAACTTCATTCATGTAGTTAATAGAAGCTACACATTTGGGGGTTTGGGGGGGGTTGTTTGTTTTTGGAGTTTTATGCTTAGTTTTATATGTGGTGGCTGAAATTGTCTGCTTTCATGGAAAGGGTTCCCCTCATCACAAATAAAATATGATTTTTTTAATGCAACAACATCATCACAGGTTCCAGAAAAATTAACAAAGTTGTTAACTGAGGTCCTTAATATCACAAATCCTAACCAATATTAATGTGAAATGTAGCTACACAGGCTGAGTTCAGACTGGCAATTTGCCCCACTATAGCCACATTTCAGCCACGTTTCCCAAGCAGATTAAAGAGGGTGTTCACACGGGCACATCTGCCTGGTGTTCCCCACCCGTAGACAACCTGTGCTGTTCTGCTTTGCTCCCGGGATTAAAAGATACCTGTTGAAAGTGGTAGCAAATCCCAGATAGCCCGCTGCATTCTGCTTCCCAGGAGTGTGAATGCTCAGCCGAAAAGCTGGGAGCAACCTGCGTTGCGCATAAGGCAGCAGTGATATGATTGACTGTGCTTCGCTCTACTGCCCAATGCGGTGCCAGCGCAACGGGATCCTCCCCAAATCGGCCGGACACCTATATGTGCATGAGCACATATGCATACATAGGCATCCGGCCAATTTACCAGGAAAAAGCCGTTTACAGCCACGCCTCCGGGCCAGCAGTCTGAACGCTCCCGCACGCCTCCTCCCGGTATGCTCCCGCGTCAGTTGGCGCAGTGTGACCAGGAAAACCTGCAAAAGTTTGTTCTGGGGCTTTTTTCCCACGATTCACTCCTGCTTCAAACTGCCAGTCTGAACTCAGCCACATAGTTGCACGTACACAAGAACTGGGACACGAGTATCAGCGGCCTGGTATAACCATTCCCTAATTAATATCTCTACATACAATCAGCAATCATGAACTTATTACCTTTACTGCTACATTATTCACACACACCAAATTACTTTCTTTGCTGTATGAATATTATCATATTCTATAATTCAATCACATTATGTTGGTATCTTTTTAACAACTGGCTAATATCAGAACTACCATTTGTCATTCTTTGAAAGGGGCTAAAAATGACAGAGTATTATTTCCTATTAAATTGTGAGTAATTGTGTGACTGCAACTGTCATGCAGCTAAAAGACTCTCGTCCCTTTTTCAAAGAAATGTTGGGTACTTTATTATTATAATGAGACCTTAACAATCTCTTGTCTAAGTACACAGTGTTCTCACTGCAAGCTTATTGGAAAGAGAAGAGATAAAATCATGGTACATAGATAAGGAAGAATACGTTTTCGCAATACTTTTGTCTTCTGCCTTGTTATCTGTGACTAATCCTTGTGTCCCCCAATTATCCCTGCTTCACCTTTTGAGTAATAATAAATATGCAGTTCTAAATCTATACAAAGAAGGTGCTTACATTAACAAGACAAGGTTTTAAAAGTAGTCAAAATAGGTTTGATAACAACTGGAATTGCCTTAGATCATTAATGTCTTTTGATGTCACTTCCTTTGTGTTTATTTTAAAAAGAAACAATGCAAGTTTCCATGATCATCTATCCATCTTGATACTTTTTTGGAAAAAGTAGCTGCTGAATTAAAGTGAATTACAGAGCATAATTTCCATCTGATTTCTTCTCTTTTTCTATATTGCTTCTTTTCTAATTAAGACTGTAGGATAGTGAGCAGGTAGTGTCTTGTATTTTCATATATAGTATCTTGGTAGTAGTGCATGATATCTACCTATCCATCTCATTTTTATCCTGCCTTACTGAGAGGGCAACTGGTCCAAGGTCAACCACTGAGCTACATATCTGAGTAGAGATTTGAATTTGCCTTCCTCTGCAGAGTCTACCTTGGTGGTCTCCCTTCCAAATGTCAGCCCCAAATATCCACCCTCCTTGCCTTCTCTTCCCTAGCATACCATACTAGAATACCATACTGGTTTCTGATTATGCACTGTAGGCTTGCCAAAAAAATTAACTATAAAACCTATAACTGTAGGAATCCTATCAGTTAGCAGTGTGTTAAATGATTTATGGCAACCTTATTAATTAAGAACTTCCAAAACATCCTATCTTTAACAGCCTTGCCCAGGTCTTGCAAACTGAGGACCGTGGCTTTCTTGAGAGTAGCAGCTGAGAGTGGCAGTTAAGTATAACAGCTGAGAGGAAGTGAAAACAGTGAAGGAGAGTAAAGCAGACTAAGAGGGTAGGACTTACTAAGAGTAAGGAGGGTCCTGAAATTAGGAAAGTGGGACAAGTAGCCCTTCCCTGAGTAAAATAGCTCCTAGTAAGGGGGGGATCCCTATCAAGCGGTTAAGAAGAAAAATTGGAATGTGTGTGAATGTTCCTGCCTTCACAAACTTAAGTATTTTTGAGACAAAAAAGCTTTGGCTCGTTTATTCAAACAGTGACTGCTGAGAGATCTTTCTCCACAGTTTTAAAGACCTGTCTGTATAACAAAACAGTTACTTGATTGTGACAAGCTATTATTGTCTATATTTATACAAAATTACCTCATTATTATTATTGTGGGTCCAATGTTCTTAGGGGAGCAGGCATGTGGAAAGAAAACCCAGACACAGATTTGTGGAAAGGAAAGATGGCCAGAGCTTTATTGAACACAAGTGAAAGGAGCTTTGGCTCAGCATGGGGACAGATCTGGCACTGGGTGAACCCCTGCTGCCTGATGAAACCATCCCTCCAGCCCATCTGCTAGAAAAGGAAAACTGGGGAGTGCCATGCCTTGGGGTCCATGTGGTTGCTGGCCACTGCATGTTCCCCCATGCCACCTGGAAGTGAGAGCCAGCTGACAGCCCCTGAGCTGGGCATGCCGATTAATGGCTCCACCCCAAAACTCCTTAAGGGAATCCTCACGCAGGAGAAGCAGGCATGCAGGCACAGCCAGGGTCGGCCCGAGGTTTTTTTGCACCCTAGGTGGGGCTATCTTCTGGTGCCCCCCCCGGGGTGTGCCCAATTACAGGGTTGCCAACTTCCTGCCTCTCTGCCGCTGGGGCTCCCCAGGGCAAGGGAGGGCTCCCCTCCTCCTCCTCCCCCTCTTGCCCACCACCAGGGCATGCCGGTGAGCTAGAAAAGGGGCAGGGGTTTAAACTCCTGTCCCTTCCCTCTGAGTGCTGGCAAGCCAGGGAAGGGGTAGGGGTTTAAACTCCCATCCCTTCCGTCTGAGCGCTGGCTTGCCAGCGCACCCTGCAGCTGCGAGGCATGCTGGTAAGCTAGGGAAGGGGGGTTGGCGGGGCTTTTGGCAGGAGGCTTTTGGTGCCCCTAAGGGCTGGCACACTCTAGGTGACAGTATAATACTACATCAAAATAAACCAACTTGCAACAATTGCAATGAGGGAGGGTGAGAGAGCCACAATAAGACTGTGTGGGTTGCCCTGGCTGCTCCACTTTAAATAGGGGTGAGGCTGGCCTGCTGCAGGGAACATGTAACAGGGCCTGCTTCACCACACCCATTGACCAATGAGCCCAGGATGCTGCTGCTTGCTGGCCAAGTTGCCGTGAGGGCTGCACCTTCCAATTTCCACACAGCTGGCAGAAGCTGGCAGCTACTTTCCTTGCTGGCTCTCAGGGCCGGCCCAAGGTGTCTGGGCACCCTAGGCAAGGCCAGCTTGTGGCACCTGCGCCCCCCCTGGTGATGTCAACCTTCCGGTGAGGCCTGGATACAGGGGGAGGGCGCCACAAGCTGGTCTCTTCTGCTGAGCGCCAGCTTGCCTGCGTGCCCTGCAGCTGCGGAGCATACCGGCAAGCCAGAGAAGGGGCAGGGGTTTAAATCCCCATCTCTTCTGCTGAGCGCTGGTGCACCAGCACGCCCTGCAGCTGCGGAGCACACCGGCAAGCCAGGGAAGGGGCAGGGATTTAAACCCCCATCTCTTCCGCTGAGCGTCGGCAAACCAGGGAAGGGGTGGGATTTTTTGGCAGGGACAGAGGGCTGTGGGGGGGAGAGGAAGCTGCTGCTGTGGGGGGGAGAGGAAGCAGGTGGGTGGCTGAGAGCACTGCCACCACTGCTACTGCTGCTCTGCGGAGTGGGGAAGGAAGCAGGCAGGAGGCTGGGAGAGTGATGGGGCAGAAAGAAAGAATGATGGGGTGGGGGGCAGAAAGAGAGAGAAAGAGTGATGAAGTGGGGAGGCAGAAAAACAAAGAGAAAGATGACAGATCAGAAAAAGAGAGGAAGTCACATGCATGGAGCAGAAATAGAGTAAGAAAAGGGGGGCAGAGGGGAGAAATAGTGTGAGAGAGGTAGGGGGTGAGCAGAGGAAGCAAAGGTGTGACGAATGAGATAACCATCCCACAAGTTTCTTGAGGGTCTCCACTTGTAAGTCCTAAACCTGATACCTACCTGTCCATTTCCTCTTAAAAGTGAAATAAAGCAGTTTGTTAGTTTTGAATTACTGTTATCTTCTTGTGTGCCATTATCAGACAAAGACAAAAGAAGGATTGCATTCAGTCCCCTAGGCTGGGTCAGCATACGCATTCAAACTGGGTGGGACAGAGAAACAAAGAAGAAAGAAACAGGGCTGCTCAGAAAAGAAAAGGATAAAGGGAAGTGGGGAATCATGTCATCTTTCTTCATTATCCAACTTTCACACCAATACATAGTAATGGGGAACAGTATGGTATGAATTATCTTGATCTTGGTTGCCACTGACACATCCTTATACTTAAGAATCTTTTCTTCCTTTCCCAATCTCAGTCTTTTTCTGATTTCTTGGGTGCAGCATCATCCTCAAAGTTGTGTAATTCCCCAGTAGTCATTACTTTTGACTTCTTTAAGTTCAGATGTAATCCTGCTTTGGCACTTTCTGCTTTAACATACATCAGGAGTCATTTTAAAACTTCATTATTTCCTGCCAATAATGTGGTGGCATCTGCACATCTCAAATACCTCCCACCAATTTTCACTCCACCTTCCTCTAAATCTAATCCAGTTTTGCTTATGATATGTTCTTCATACAGATTGAAGAGATGGAGAGATAAAATACATCCTTTTTGGCAGTTCCTTTGCCAACTGGAAACCATTCTGTTTCTCACTATTCTGTGTTAACAGTAGCCTCTACTCCAAAGAACAGGATGTGCATCAAAATAATCAGATGTTGCAGCACACCCATTTGTTTTAAAACCAACCATAGCTTTTCATGATATACACAGTCAAAAGCTTTGTTGCCATCAAGTGCCTCTAGAGAATCACCTTACTGAATAGTTGGTCCAATAGTTGCTGCAGTCTTTGATCTCTCCTTTCTCGGCATAGGAATCTAAATCGAACATTTCCAGTCTGTGGGCCATTGTTTTGTATTCTATATTTGTTGGCATATTTTTAAAGATTTTGATGGACTTTGCATCTGTGACTTGGAATAGCTCTACTGATATCCTATCTACTCCTGATGATCTTCCAGCTGCTCTCAATGCAGCTTTCACTTCACATTATAGAACTGTAGGTTCTTTTTCAGAATTTTCTTCTTGGAAGGAATCTGTCATCCTTGTGAGGAAGAACCTGAAAGGAAAAGTAGAACGGGTCAAAATCATTGGGGAAGCTTGGAGACTATTTTAAACTACAATCCTAGTGTTGTGTACTGAGTTCAACCACGTGCAAGGTCAGGTCCGCACACGGTCAGGCAAAGAGCCCTAGCTTCGCTTCAAGACACAATAGCCAGAGCAGATCCTAGCCCATTCCCATCAGAGGGCTAGGATCTGAGAAAGGACCTATGGAACTCTTGCCACTGTAAATAATCCTATCACAGGTGTGGGGTGTGTGTTTGGGTGTGGTTTGCCTTAGGGATATAAGCCAGCCTGTGAGCCGGCATTCTCTCTCTTGTTCTTCACTTCCAATAAAGTATGAGCTGATATCACTACCGATGCATCCTGCTCAGTACTTTACACCTAGAAGCTCAGAAAAAATATATACCACAGGTTAGGAAAGGCACAAATAGGTATAGAAAAAAGCCTGCATGGTTAACAAGCAAAGTAGTGGAAGCTGTAAAAGGTAAGAAGGATTCCTTTAAACCGTGGAAAGCTAGTCTCAGTAAGGTTGATAAAACGGAACACAGGCTGTGGCAATCAAAACACAAGTCTGTGATCAGGCAGGCAAAAAGGGAATGTGAGGAGCATATAGCAAAAAACATAAAGACCAACAATAAAACTTTCTTTCTTTCTTTTTTTAAACTGCCCCAAAGGGCAGACTTTTATTTATTTTAATAACAAACTACAACTAAACAGAATAATACAATACAACACAATACAGTACAATACAATATCACAACAACACTAAAAACATAACACAAAAAACTAAACCACACATATAAAACACAAATGGGGGTTATTTAGTTCCATTTGTATATCATATTTAAAGCACTTTATCATTCAACATAATGTTGCCCTTTACGTGAGCAACTCTTATATCAAACTTTCTGTTTCATCTCTGTTTTTATCTTTTCTTTAATCAGTTCTTTACCCTCTCATCCATTTAGTTTGTACCAGTCATAGAAACGTTTCCAAGTGTTCTGAAAAGTGGAATCTAAATGTCCTTTCATGCTCAGAGACAGCTGATCCATCTCCGCTGCCTTGAATATCTTCACAATAAATTCTTGTCTTGTTGGTATTTGAGTGGTTCTCCAGTATTTTGCATACAAAATTCTGGCAGCAGTTGCCAAGTATATTAACAAGGAGTGGTCATCTCTATTTACCTCCTTAGGTAAGATACTTAACAACAATACTTCTGGCTTAAAAGGAATTATACTCCCTAGAATCTTCTGTATCAGTCTGTGCACCTATATCTAATAGCTTTTAATAACGCTGCACGACCATCACATGTGATAAAATGAGCCCACCTTATTCTCACATTTCCAACACTTATTGGAACATTTATCATCATATCTAGCAATTCTTTCTGGTTTAACATACCATCTATAAAACATTTTATACATATTCTCTCTATAAGAAATCACTTTAGTTATTTTAATATTTTTGTTCCATATCTGGCCCCATTGCTCCAGTTCTATATTGTGCCCCAAGTTCTGGGCCCATTGGATCATATTTTGTTTCACTATTTTGTCTGCCATCATATCTTTTAAAAGTAGTGTATACATTTTTTTGATGAACTTCTCCTCTGGCGCATTCAATATTTTCTCCAACTCTGTAAGAGACTCAATAAAGCCTGTCTTTTTATCCTTCACATATCTTGATTCTATCTGGGCTCTCTGCTACCACGTTAAATCTTCTTGCAACTTAAGTTCATTTTTTGAATTCAAAATGTTTATGTATCTCCTTGGCGGATTTTCATCATATAATCTGGGTAGAGTAAACACCTCTAACGGTGCAAAAAAAGCTTTCTTCAAATACATTAGAAGCAGGAAACCAGCCAGAGAGGCAGTGGGGCTCTTGGATGACCAAGGGGTAAAAGGAGTACTGAAGGATGATAGGGAAATGGCTGAGAAGCTGAATGCATTTTTTGCCTCTGTCTTCAGTGTGGAAGATGAGAAATGCTTGCGCATTGCAGAACCACTGATTTCAGGAGGAGTGTTGAAAGACTTGAGTCAGATTGAGGTGATGCGAGAGGAGGTCCTACGACTATTAAACAACTTAAAAACTGATAAATCACCAGACCCGGGTGGCATACATCCGAGAGTTCTGAAAGAACTCAAATGTGAACTTGTGGATCTCCTGACAAAAATATTTAATCTTTCATTAAAATCTGCCTCCATTCCTCACTCCCATTTTTAGAAGGTGTTCCAGAGGAGATCCAGGAAATTACAGGCCAGTCAGTTTGACGCTGATACCGGGTGAGTTGGTGGAAACTATTGTTAAGGAAAGAATTAGTAGGCATATTGATGAACAAAAGCAATTGAGGAAGACTCAGCATGAGTTCTGTAAGGGAAGATCTAGTCTTACTAATCTGTCAGTGTTCTTTGAGGGAGTGAACAAATGTGGACAAGAGGGACCCAATAGATATTGTTTACCTTGACTTCCAGAAAGCTTTTGATAGTTCTTCATCAAAGGCTCCTAAGTAAGCTCAACAGTCATAGGATAAAAGGACAAGTCCTTTTGTGGACCAAAACTGGCTAATTAATAGGAAACAGAGAGTGAGTATAAATGGGAGATTTTATCAGTGGAGGGTGGTAAGCAGTGGGGTACCACAGGGATCAGTACTCAGTCCAATGCTTTTTAACTTGTTTATTAATGATTTGGAGTTGGGAATAAGCCATGAAGTGGATAAATTTGCACATGACATGTAGTTGATCTTCTTCGTGGTCTCTGTGCATCACACCCATGGGATTCAGTGCGCCTGCGCTGACCTGGTCGGTGTCTATACAAAGCTCACAACGGGATTTTCGCGCCCTCCGCCCCCAGGCATGCGCAGGAACCCCACTGCGCATGCCCAAGGGGCGGGGGCACGGACATCCCGCCAGTTCTCTTCTGACCACCTCGCTGTTAGCAGCTTGCGTTGGTGTCTCTGAGAGCGATTTACCTCAGCGAAACATCACAACTTTCTCTCAAATTTTTCCTCTATTTTTTCTCTCCGATCTTTTAGATCGTTCCTCTCAACTATTTCTCCTGTCAATCCACACTTTTTTGGTGGATTTTTCTCGGTCTCCGGACCATTCTCTCCCCCCCCACCTCACCGCCCTTCATCCTGCCGGGTGGAAGGGCCTCTTTCCATTGTTTATGGAAAGTCGTAAGTGGGGCTGCTTTAAAAGGTGCTCGTCCTGCGGGAGCAAGCTAGCCTTGAGAGACGAGCACTCACTTTGTGTTTTCTGTTTGGGGGAGACTCACCGGCCTGACGCCTGCTCCATCTGTGCCCGTTTCTCCAACCAAACGAGAAAGAACAGGGCCGCTAGGTTGAAGGTCGCATTGTGGGAGTCGGCACTCGCTCCTCCAGCTCCCGAAATGGAATCTGATCCTTCTACTACGAGACCAGTCGTCTCGACATCGAAGTCGTCCGTATCGACACAGAAGGACCTTTCCACACCGAAGCCTCCCAAGGTAGGGAAATCTTCTTCAGATACCGGAGGGGCCCCTCCAAAGACATCGAAATCGAAGGCGACTTCATCCATGTCAACACCGGTGAAGAAGCCTAAGAAGGATAAGGCGAAGGCTCGGGGCTCGAGCAAGATGGGGGACGTGCATAAATCTCATGGTGTGAGTGGCGTTCGATCTCCTAGGGGCTCTGCTAGTGCGGACGCATCTCAGCAACCCCCACGACTGTCCTATCCGATACCGGAACTGACGAAAATCATCCTGGAGCCTCCGATACAAATTCTGGACTCTCCACCGCGTCAGTCTGGACACCCTGTGTCGGCAACACCTCGGCGTCGTGATCCCCCCCAGTCGATGTCGCCACCTCCTACCGACCTTGATCTGGGGTTGAATGTCCAGGCAATGGAGTCTCGATCCCCCTCGCCAACCTCGTGGGCAAGTGATCAATCCGGTCTATCCTGACATCGCCCTCGGGACCGTTCCAGATCTCTATGTCATCCTGAACACCGTGAGCAGGAATCCTATGGTCCACGATATGACAAGTATCATGCAACCTATCCGTGTCGACCTCCGGAGTTTCCCTTCGAAAACAAGCACGAGATGCCATACTGGTTTTCTTCGGGCCCGTGGAACTTCCCTGGGTACCCAGATCCTTGGGAACCTTGTCGATACCGCTCGCGCTCGCCTCGCCACCAGCCCTCGGCGACAGTGTCGAAACCTCCACCGTCTCCTCCTTCTCATTCCGACCGTGCTGCCGGAGGACAAGCGTGCCGAGGCAAGATCCATCCAAAAGGAAGGCCTCCTTCAAGCCAAACAGCTCCTGAGTACTGCAAAGCACTCATTAGATGCTTTCTCGATGTCGATGGCTTCAGCAGTATGGATCCGGCGTCATGCGTGGCTCCGGACTACCTCTCTACCTCAGGACACTAGGTCCTATATTGAGGATCTACCCTTTGACGGGGATGGCTTATTCCACTCCTCCACCAACGCCGCCTTGCAGGAGTTGGACAAAAACATCAAAGCCTCGAAATCTTTGGGAGTTTCAGCACCACAAAGATCCTACAGACAGAGATCGTGGTCCCATTATACTCCCCGTCGTCCATATCCGACGAAGCCATCCCCTGACGCAGTTTGGAGACCCCGCCAGTCTCCAAACTACAATAAGCAATCATATCAGTCAAAACCAAGATCGGGGGCCCAACACCCACAGGCAAGGCCCAAGTCCAACCGCGGGCCAAAGCAGGGTCTTTGACTCCACCCTCTCGATGTCGAGAGAACTGACCCGCCTCCACCCCTTCCTTCCAGTGTGGAGAGCCATAACCACAGACATCTGGGTTCTTTCTATCATAGCCAATGGCTACTTCATCGAGTTCATCGGCCTCCCACCATTACCAACCTTCCGAACCACCCCTCCTTCCACTATTCTTCTCCAGGAGACCAACTCCCTGTTGAAGAAGAGGGCAATAGAACCTGTCCCAAGAATTTCCGAACGGATGGGATTCTACTCACGGTACTTCGCCGTACCGAAGCGAGACGGAGGACTACGTCCCATCTTGGATCTTCGGGATCTCAACATCTATATAAAGTACCGAAAATTCAAGATGACGACCCTACAAGCCCTACTGCCCTTGATTCCGCTGGGCGCCTGGATGGCTACCATCGACCTCCAGGATGCCTACTTCCACTTAAATATCCACCCCTCCCACAGGCAGTATCTCCGCTTCGCAATAGGAGACCAGCATTATCAGTATCGATGTCTCCCCTTCGGAATATCTACGGCACCGAGGGTCTTCACCAAGACCATGGTAGTTGTCGCGGCCCACCTTCGTCTCCAGGGGATCACCATCTTCCCCTATATCGACGACTGGCTTCTGGTGGCCGACTCCCCGATCTCTCTACGCAAGGACACTGCATTCACCCTGCACCTTCTCTCATCACTTGGTCTTCAGGTGAACCTGCAAAAGTCCTGTCTCCACCCGTCTCAAAGGGTGCAATTCATCGGGGCATTACTCGACACTGTGGCCGGCAAAGCCTTCCTACCGATGGACAGAGCCCAAATCTTGTCCAATTTAGCAACATCGGTTCGAGACTCTCCATCCTCGACGGCGTACGCCATTCAACGCCTCCTCGGACACATGTCCGCCACGACCTCGGTCCTCCCCATGGCGAAACTCCACATGAGGCCTCTCCAACTTTGGTTTCTGGAGAGTTTCCGTCCACACCGCATGCCTCAGTCAAAGATCCTGATCCCAACACAAACCGTGCGGGACTCTCTCGCCTGGTGGACTGTTGTCCCCAACATTACCAAGGGTGCCCCTTTTTCTCCCCTCACTCATCATTACACCCTGACAACAGACGCCTCCTTATGGGGATGGGGGGCCCACCTCGACGGCATCAGTATAGGATACCGGTGGGATGCTGCCACCAGAAACAGGCATATCAACTACCTGGAATTACTGGCCATTTTTCTAGCTCTTCGAGCTTTTCAGCGCATCTTACGAGGTCATTGTGTTGCCATCCTCACCGACAACACCACGGCACTCAGCTACCTGAATCGTCAGGGAGGAACCGTCTCCAGGAGCCTGTGTGGGCTTGCAGTCGACCTCTGGAACTGGTGCGTTGCCAACGACATTGTTCCTGTGGCCACACACATCCCCGGAGTTCTAAACATCGAAGCGGATCTGATCAGCAGAGGCCACACTCACCATCACGAGTGGGAATTGAATCAGATCTACCTCCAACCACTCTTCGACTGTTGGGGAACCCCAACGATAGACATGTTCGCCTCGCGGAAGAACACAAAATGCAAATATTTTTGCACCCAAGGAGGCAAGGACCCCCTTTCTTTGGGAGACGGTCTGCTGGTACCCTGGACAGGCCCGTTTTTGTACATGTTCCCTCCACTGCCCCTGCTCCTGAGAGTAGTGCACAAGGTGGCCAAGTCTCAACCAAACTGCATCTTGGTGGCTCCGTGGTGGCCCAGGCAACCCTGGTTCCCCATCCTACTGCGTCTGGCGGGGAGCAGGTTCCACCACTTCCCCAGAGTGCGAGATCTCCTCATCACCGAAGGGGGCAAGGTGCTCCATCCGGAGGTGAACAGCCTAAAGTTGACGGCCTGGAGGATCCAACCTTGAACTTCTCCACCCGAGTTGTAGAGGTCCTCTGTAATGCGAGGAAGGAATCGACCCACTTGTCTTACCGCAGAAAGTGGCAAAAGTTCCTCTCGTACTTGGACAAGTCTACAGGCAATCCAACCACAGTGGGCCTGGACAAAATTCTGGACTTCCTCCTGCTTCTTAGGGATCAGGGCCTATCCCACTCATCGGTCAAAGTCTACCTGGCGGCTATCTCCGCTTACCACCAGGGCATGGAGGGACACACAATTTTCTCCCATCCGACCGCTAAGCGGTTCATGAAGGGCCTCATCAGATTGTACCCTCCTGTAGCTGCACCTACAGAACTGTGGGACCTACCACTGGTATTGAGACAACTTACCAGACGGCCGTTTGAACCAATGGCCACTTGTGACCTAAAGTATGCAGCGTGGAAGACAGCCTTCTTACTGGCAATCACCTCAGCCAGAAGGGTTAGTGAACTCATGGCACTCCGACATGACCCACCCTTCTTGGTTTTCCTGCCGAATGGCGTGCGTCTGGTACCGGACTTGACTTTCATCCCAAAGATTGTTTCAGAGTTCCATCTCAAGGCTAAAATATTCTTGCCGGATTTTTTTCCGCATCCAGAAGATGACGGGCAACGCTTGCTCCATACCCTGGATGTGAAGAGGGCACTCCTTTTCTACTTGAATCGGACTCAGCCAACCAGACGTGACGTCTCACTGTTCTTGTCTTACGGCTCGCCCTCCTTGGGGCTACGTATCACGTCTCAACGACTCTCCAAATGGATTGTCGAGACGATTCGGCTGTGCTACACACTGGCAAAAAAGTTACCTCCCTCTCGTCTGAGGGCTCACTCAACCAGGTCCATGGCGACCTCAACGGCCTTCCTGAAGGGTGCATCTCTCTCGTCCATCTGTAGAGCGGCTACGTGGTCCACGCCAACCACGTTCATCAAACACTACGCTCTGGACGTCCGTGCCCAGCAGAAGGGTGACTTGGGTCATCTGGTCCTTTCTTCGACGGCTCCCTGAGTCTGACAACACCCACCTCCAGGTGAGCCACTGCTTTTTAATCTCCCATGGGTGTGATGCACAGAGACCACGAAGAAGATAAACAGGTTGCTTACCTGTAACTGATGATCTTCGAGTGGTCATCTGTGCATTCACACCGCCCGCCCGTCCTTCCCCACTGCTGTCATCCTCAGCTGTTCTCACACATGGCTAGGCTTGATAGCGGTCAGAAGGAACTGGCGGGATGTCCGTGCCCCCGCCCCTTGGGCATGCATGGTGGGGTTCCTGCACATGCCTGGGGGCGGAGGGCGCGAAAATCCTGTTGTGAGCTTTGTATAGACACCGACCAGGTCAGCGCAGGCGCACTGAATCCCATGGGTGTGAATGCACAGATGACCACTCGAAGATCATCAGTTACAGGTAAGCAACCTGTTTTTTACGGTGGTGAGAACCAGGGAGGATTGTGAGGCACTCCAAAGGGATATGTCGAGGATGGGCGAGTGGGCATCAACATGGCAAATGTGGTTCACTGTGTCCAAGTGCACATTGGAGCTAAAAATCCTAACTATAAATATATGTTGATGGCGTCCGAACTGGCAGAGACTGACAAAGAGAAAGATCTTGGAGTCGTAGTAGTTAACTGAAAAGTACTGAGGTCAGAGATTCAGCATAGTGCAATCAGCTCAAGTTTATCTAGTTACATCTGAATGAAGATAAAGATAGCCAGTCCACACCCGGCATATATTCATATCAGCACACATGCCCAACACATCCCCAACACCCATGATAGGTTACTCTTACCGAGGACCTCCGAAGGCATCTGAATCAGGGCAGTGTGGCGACACTGTTGTTGTTAGATCTGTTGGCCACATTCGATATGGTCAACCACCAGTTGCTGACCCACTGCCTCACTGACGTGGAGATTCAGGGACTCACCCTTCAATGGCTTGCCTCTTTTCTCCAAGGTCGGGGACAAAGGGTGGTGATAGGGGAACAGCAGTCCCGGAGACACCTTCTTGAATGTGGGGTGCCTCAAGGGGCGGTGCTCTCCCCAATGTTGTTTAACATCTACATGCTCCCCCTTGCCCAGATTGCCCGGAGGTATGGGCTTGGGTGTTATCAATATGTAGATGACACCTAACTCTATCTGATGTTGGGCGGCTGGTCAGACTCAAGCCCAGAAGACCTGCACCAGGCGTTGCAAGCCATGGCTGGTTGGCTCCAACTGAGTCGGCTGAAGCTAAACCCGGCAAAGACGGAGGTTGTGGGCCTGAGTTGTGGCGGTTCGGGGCTGGGGCTCCCTCTCCTGACCTTTGATGGGGCGCCTTTGGTGCTGGGGCTGGAGGTTAGGAGTCTGGGAGTGCTCCTGGACTCCTCGCTAACTATGGAGGCCCAGGTGGCAGCCACGGCTAAGTCAGCCTTTTATCATCTTCGGCTGGCTCGGCAGTTGGTCCCCTTTCTTGACCGTGACGACCTGGCCACAGTGATCCATGCGACAGTCACCTCGAGGCTATAGCTCATAATCTACAGTGTAAAGAAATTTGATTAATACAGAATAATGCATTTTTTTAAAAAAAACTGATCATGTAAATTCACCTTAAATGTACAACAGTGTCCAGAGCTACAGTTCCAGTGCTTGAAGGTTTGGATCACTCATGAAATATTAGGAAATGTATAGCATGGAAATCACCCGGCACTGACTCTGTTTCTGACACCATACAGATGCCCGTTGAATGTACACAGATAGCCCAAACTGGGGTCCCCGATGTGATGTCTGTGGGTGCCGTGGCACTTGCCGACACGTTTCCTGGTGCCCGCCACGTGTTTTTAGGAAGAGGGTGGGGCCAGGTTGGGCTTTTGTTCAACAGGGTTTCCGATTGACTATTGGAGATTTGATTGGTTGTGCAGATTTTTTTTTAAATGTTGCTTTGGTAGCAGCTGCCACAGCAGCACAAAAATCTATGCTGTGTTACTGGAGTTAAGCTGTTGCGATCATTTTGGCCCCCGCCAGGGATGCTAGGACATGGCTCATCACAGGAACCGGATACGTGTGGTCTTAGAGGGCCTTGTTGATTACGCACTTGTAGTCTGCACAAATTCTGACATCCCCATTGAGCTCGACTGGGGTTACTATCGGGGTCTCCAACTTGGCGTGGGGTACTGGCTCCAGTACCCCCTGGCTGACCAGGTGGTCAAGTTCAGCCTCGATTTTGGGCTGAAGTGCTAATGGAGGCCACCGGGCTTTCAGACAAAGTGGGCAAAATGCAGGAT
Source organism: Gekko gecko (assembly GCA_029375565.1). Taxonomy (NCBI): domain Eukaryota; kingdom Metazoa; phylum Chordata; class Lepidosauria; order Squamata; family Gekkonidae; genus Gekko; species Gekko gecko. Next base: position 101,670,076 of record JAPDNY010000007.1, read on the forward strand.
TGAAGGTCAAGGCCACCGGAGGACCTGTGTAGTGGCCAAGCGATCCATCAAACACTGCCGGAAACCAACTCTCCCTCTAAGCTGTGGAGTCTTGTGAGCAAAAATACTACTCTGTGAGCTACTGGCATTAAAGTTGTGAACGAGCAGTTTGGCTCCTGCATAAATCGGTTTGCTCTGGAGCTCTCCTTCCTGAGCCGAGGCAAAAATGTGTGAGCTGGAGGCTAAAAAACTGTGAGCTAGCTCATGCTAACTCAGCTTAGTGGGAACACTGCCAGGAACTCGTCACACACTTTACTGAAGTTCCCCAACTGCAGTGTATGTATCCTGGTGATGGCTAGGCCCAAAGCGTTGAACCAGGCTGGCCCCAGTAAGCTGGTGAGACGGCCTTTGATCATGACCAGTTCCAATGGACCTTCAAATTTTTTGTATTTTATGTGGAACTGGCCCACCCCTTAAATGGCTACTGAGTTCTTTTGGAAATCCCATAGCTTGAGGCTGGTGTCTACCAGTGGGGGTCCCCCATTTAGGTAGAGCATGCGTAAGGTCTCCTCAGAGATTATCAAGAGAGCAGATCCTGAATCTACTTCCATCACGCATGGGGTGCCTTCTATTAACACAGTCACTTTAATCTTATTGGTGGACCCCAGAGGCAAAAAATGTACCTGGTTGCGATGTACTGAGATGATGTGAAGTTTGGCTGTTTCTTGGTGGGTGGTGGCCTGGCATTCATGTCCTTTGGATCAACAGGCCCTGGAGATATGGCCTTGCTTCCCGCAGGAACAGCAGACGGCGTCTCGGAACCCACAAGTTCTTTGCTCGTGTGCCTCCCCACAGCTGGCACAGGCAGCTGTGGTGACTTGCTTCTCGGGATTTGATGGTGCAGCTACCATCGATCGTGGATTCTGCCAAGCCAGTTGTCGTACCTGTAAGACCTCCTCCTTGTCTGATGCATCTGAGGCTGGAGATGCATTAGTCAGGTTCATGGCACAGCTGCGGCGCTCTTGGTGCAATTTCTTGTACGCTGTTGCTTCCTTCAATGCCTTGTCCAGGTTCAGATCGTCGTGGCTCACGAGCTTCTGGCATAGCTTGGGTTCTTGGAGGCCCATGATGAACTGGTTCATCAATGTGTTGCTTAGGCTGGGGAACTTACATCTGGTAGCTGCATGGCAGAGGCCCGCTAAGAAGTCAGTTTCAGTTTTGGTGGAGCCCTGGAGGTGTACAAAGAAACTGATGCGCTCAGCTTTTTTCATAGATTTTGACACCAAGTGGTCTGTGAGTGCCTTCGTAATTTCAGCATAGGTGGCCTCTTTCAGGGATTTTGGGGATATCAGGTCCTTCAGTAGCCTGAGTGCCTTAATCCTGCAAGAGCTGAGCAACAGGGATTTCTTCTTATTCTCCTCAGTGATGTCATGGAAGTATGTATTCCAATCTCTTGATCCAGGCTTCCCAGTGCTCGGGGTGTGCGGTATCAAATTCAGAGAGGTTTCCCAGAGCTGCAGCCATCTGATGGAAGCACGCGGCTGGGTGCTGTCTGGAGTAGTGCAGGGTGTGGTGACTGGAGACTCGGTGCGCAGTGTGGTGCTGGACCCAGAGTCAGTGGTGCAGGGCGTGGCATCTTGGTGGTTGGTGTGTGGTGCAGTGCTCAGTTCTTCATTGGAGCTGGGCTCGCTCATTGGGATCCCATCCTCATTGCCAGTGAAAAGTACTGAGGTCGGAGACTCAGCATAGTGAAATCAACTCAAGCTTATTTAGTTACATCTGAACAAAGATAAAGATAGCCGGTCCACACCTGGTTTATATTCGTATCAGCACACATGCCCAAAACACCCCCAACACCCATGATAGGTTCTATTTACATGGCCCCAAAAACTATAGGTTCCCTGCAGGATCCTGGCACTCCCATTGGTCTGTGCCCAGAATCTGTGGTGTTTATTGTTCTAGGACTGAAGTTCTGTAGATCTGTTTGCCCGCATGGCCAGGCACACGCGGTTGCAATCCTCTTGATACCTTACACCAAACCCTCTCGATACATTACAATAACTCACTGAAAATATCGAGACAGTGTGCAACTGCAATAAAAAAGGCCAATGCTATGCTGGGGATTACTAGGAAGGGAATTGAAAACAAATCAGCCAGTATCATGATGCCTCTATATAAATCAATGGTGTGACCTTATTTGGAGTACTGTGTACAGTTCTGGTCACCACACCTCAAAAAGGATATGATAGCATTAGAAAAAGTGCAGAAAAGGGCAACTAGAATGATCAAAGGGTTGGGACACTTTCCCTATGATGAAAGGTTAAAATGCTGGGGGCTCTTTTGCTAGGAGAAACGACAGCTGAGGGTAACATGATCACGTGTGTAACTCCTCTACAACAATTAATCCGAAAACATAATTTGGAAGATGTGTGGAGGCTACTACACAACAATGAAAGAGACTACACATACTACTCCCACAGATTTAAAGTACATACTAGACTGGATTATATGTTATTATCAAATTCTTTAGTAAACAAAATCTTATCTGCAGATATTGGCATACAGCAATGGTCAGACCATGCCCCAGTTCAATGTATTTTGCATAAAGGCCAAAGAGAACCATTTAGACCCAATTGGAAATTTAATAAAATACTCTTGCATGAACCAGAAGCCAAAAATTTTTTACAACAACATCTTCAAGAATTTTTTTTTGTTAAACACATCTGACGAGATTTCTTCAACTTTATTATGGGAATCATCAAAGGCTTATATCAGAGGTCATTGCATCTCTTTGGTAGCATCCTGTAAAAAGGAAAAAAGAGCAATCAAAAATGAACTCATTAATAAAATACAAGAACTTGAAAGTAGGCATAAAGACTCATGTTGCTCAAAAATTTATAAACAACTACAAGAAGCCCGCAAACAACTGGAGATGTTGGAAGCTAGTGCAATTCATAAAAATAACTTCAATTATTTTAAAAACACCAACACTTCCAAGAGACTAAGATTTCTTTCCTGGAGACTCAAGAAACGGCAATCAGAGCGTCTCATAACTGGTCTCAAAGACAGACATAATCAGTTGAAGCATACAACCAAAGATATTCTTCAAATTTTGGAAGCCTTCAGTGAACATCTTTGTACATCTACTAATCCCAATCACTCTGCTATAAAAGATTTTTTTAATTCTATAGAGCACTTACAAAAATTATCAGAAGAACATTGTGAGGCCTTGGAGTCTCCTTTTTCTGCTTCAGAACTTGAGTGTGTATTGAAATCCTTGAAAACTAATAAAGCACCCGGACCTGACGGGTTCACTACCGAATTTTACAAAGCCTTTCTACCATTTTTGAGTAACGTGTTATTAAATACCTGCAACTCCATCATGACAACTGGCCTTTTACCTGAATCATGGAAGATGGCGAACGTAATCTTAATACCTAAAAAAGATAAGAACAACAACGATCCTGCTTCATTTCGTCCTATCTCCTTACTAAACATAGACTATAAGATCTTCACCAGAATGATTGCGGCAAGGCTCAAAAATATTATTGACTACTACATAAATCCGGACCAATCGGGCTTTATCTCCTCAAGAGACATTTCTGACAATATTAGAAAGACTCTTAATATTATTCATTTTAGCAGAAACAACAATCTCCAAAACTCTATATTATTTTCTGTTGATATTCAAAAAGCCTTCGATTCATTGGAAATTTCTTATTTGGAGTCTCTACTTCAGCATTTACAGTTTGGTCCTTCCTTTTGTAAAACTATACAAGCAATTTATAAAAATCCTAAGATGTGTATCTTAGCCAATGGTGCAACTTCTAACGTCATTTCTCTTCAACGGGGTACAAGACAAGGATGTCCGCTGTCCCCACTTCTTTTTATTCTGGCCATGGAACCTCTTGCATGTGCGCTAAGAGCAAACACCAATTTCAAAGGTATCACTATTCAAGACAAGGAATTCAAACTAAGTATGTTTGCAGATGACGTAATATTATATGTATCTTCTCCTAGGCATTCATTAAAAGCTATAATTTCTACTCTGGATACATTTGGTCATCTAGCAGGTCTCAAAATTAACTCCTCTAAATCCTTGATTTATCCGATTAACATTGCTTCTGATCTTAAAGCTGACCTTTCCACTAAGTATAAGAAGTTCCAATGGGTGGATAAATTCCTACCATATTTAGGAGTTAAATTACCTATAACTTGGTCTGATATCATTAAGATCAACTATCAAGAAACACACAAAGAAATAATGGCTAAATTAAATACCTGGAACACTAATTCATTCTCTTGGCTAGATCGTGTCTGTATTTTGCGCACATTTGTTTTACCTAAATACATGTATATTTTTTGAACCATACCTATATATATTCTTAATAATCTGCTTAGAAAGTGGCAAAAAGACATTAATAAGTTTCTGTGGAAATTCAAGGCACCCCGTGTACGCTTTAATACTATAAGGAGAGCCAAGCGTAATGGAGGCCTGGCAGTACCAGATCTTTTTCTTTATCATCAAGTAGCCTCTTTAGCAGCGTTAGTCAGACAATATCACACAGAAACTATACTGGACTGGAAATGGATTGAAGAAATAACCTCCAAAGGCCACACTTTTCAAGAACTACTATGGAAGTCTCAAAGTACTATATTTAAGCCTAAATCTTTTTCTCCCTTCTTACAATCCACTCTCAAAATATGGTATCTGACCAAGAAAAAATTAATAACACCTTTTTCTAAGGTTAGTACCTTTTGTGGTCAATCTTGGTTTTTACCAGACAAGGATCCCTCACAATTCTCGTCATGGAAACAATCTGGAATAACAAGAATAATTGACGTACTTCATAAAAACAAAATGCTTGATAAAACTGATCTTGAAAGCAAATATAACACCAATATAAATTGGTTTGAATACCTACAACTCCGTCACCTGTTGGATTCCTCAAATTTTGCCTCAGCATTATCTTCTCCACTCACAGTCTTCGAACAATTACTAACAAAAAACTACAAAAAACGAGGCCTTATTTCTAAAATATACCAACTATTAATTAAATCTAAGGATAATCTGAAGTCAGGTTATCCAAAAGCATGGGCAAAAGACCTACAATACAATCTTTCAGAGCAACAATGGAATCTAATCTGGAAAGCACAAAGTAAATTATCTCGTTCACTTTACATTTATGAAGCTAACATGAAAGTATTAATGTGATGGTATCTCACACCAGTTAAATTAACACATATGATCCCTCAACTTTCTCCATTATGTTGGAAAAGATGCGGTGAGAAAGCCACATTCTTTCACAATTGGTGGTCTTGCACTCACATCAAAAAAATTTGGATTCAAGTTAATCAACAGATAAAAAAAATTACTAATCAGCACTTACCTTTAGATCCTACGTTGATGCTCCTTAATCTATGGCCTGACAATGGTCCTTCCGAATCTGAAAGAAAATTAATAAATATTTTACTCACAGCTGCAAAGATTTTGATAGCTAAACAATGGAAAAAATCCCAAAAAAATACAACAATGGTTATATAAAGTTTGGGATCTGTTTATGTTAGAGAATTTTAATACTTACTTTACTGAGAATCAAACAGAATGTGAGCTAACTAACCCGCTTAACATTTGGTACCCTATTTTAGATAAAATCAATATTGATAAGTTTGACTGGAATTCAATCAATAATGTTAAATTTAAACTTTTATTATATAGTTAGCTTTTTACAAAATTTGCTTTTAAATGTTACTATTAAGTGCATTGGAAGTTACATCTTTCTGTTTTTATGTCGAATGTTACTCCTGTACTCTTGTGCTTGATGCTTTATCTTTACTTCACTTGCCATGTTCTACGTTTATTGCCTATAGCTGTAACCAGCCTCCAACTACTCCTTCTGTTGTTAACTTTGCTTATATATAATTAAAAAATAAAAATCTTTGTTTTAAAAAAAATCAGTATTTTGGAAAGCAAAAGTAGAGACAACAGGCAAGCAATGGAATAAATTCTACCTCCTGCTTTTTAAAGTTTCAGTTGCTTGCCCAAAGTGAAGCCCAAAGGACACTGAATTTTGAATCTGAATAGAAGAGAGGAAGAGAAGCATCTCAGAGCAGCTTACGAACTCCTTTCCTTTCTCCTCCCCACAACAGACACCCTGTGAGGTAGGTGGAGCTGAGAGAGCTCTCCCGAGAACTGTAGACTTGAGAGAACAGCTCTGAAAGAACTTATTCAAGAGGGAATTAGATAAACATATGGAGCAGAGGTCCATCAGTGGCTATTAGTCACAAGGTATAGATAGGGACTCTGGAGCAAGTGATGCTCTGTATTCTTGGTGCTTGGGAGGGTCAACGGTAGGAGGGCTTCTAGTGTTGTGGCCCCACTGGTGGACCTCCTGATGGCATCTGGTATTTTTGGCCACTGTGTGACAGAGTGTTGGACTAGATGGGCCATTGGCCTGATCCAACATTGACTTCTCTTTTGTTCTTATGACTGACCCAAGGTCACACCAGCAGCTGCATGAGGAGGAGTGGGGAAATCAAACCCGGTTCTCCCAGATTAGAGCCCATGCTCTTAACCACTCCATGAACACATGAAATTGCCTTGGTCCATCAAAGTCAGTATTGTCTACTCAGACTGGCAGTGGCTCTCCAGGGTCTCAGGCAGAGGTCTTTCACATCACCTATTGCCAGATCCTTTAACTGGAGATATTGGAGATTGAACCTGGAACATTCTGCATGCCAAGAAGATGCTCTACCACTGAGCCACAACCTCTCACATCTCTGCCCTCTCCACTCAATATCTGCCCTTTAAGCACCCACACGTGCCTGAAACCATTCTCTGTTGGTTTTTCATCTGTCAATTTTGTCTTGCCACCATGCTGCATAAATCTAGATTTGTGGTTTTTTATTATGCAGGTACATAATACTTGCAATAGCAGATTTTTTTAAAAAAGAGCTTCTTAAATTTATCTTACTTTATTCACACAAATCTGCCTTCTGGTAGATGTAATCTACAAAAATATTTCCATCCATAGTCTAGTTTTATGTAATTATGATAGTGTATCCTTGAAATACCTAACAGGTGCTATATTATGGCTGAAATTGCTATGACAACTACCCATTAGAGCAAATACACTGAGGCAAAATACCCCTGTGGCCAGAATTGTCTCTATAAGAAATAATTTCTGTCAGAAAAGAAAGACAGTGATGGTGTCACACCTGCTTGTCCTGCTCCCAACTGCCATTAGTATATCAGAATTTGTTGTTATTCAGGTTCTTTCATTTCAAGCCATGACATAACACACACACACACACACATCACTGAGGAAAGTAACTAACAATGTTCTGCTTACATTGAACTTTTGAAATGAGATCCTATTCCTATAACTGGGATCCTTTAATGACAAACTGACCACTTTCATTGGTCTTTGGTTGCTCTTAGGGAGAGTCACGACCTTGCCCATCCATACAGGGGGAAATGCAGGGATCCCTGCAAGTCCTTGCAGTTTCTTTGCTTGTGTTGTCTTGAGAGGGCTAAAATGTAAAGTTAAATATGACATGTAAAAAGAGGACTATTAAAGAGTACATAAGAAGAATACACAAATATCATATTTGTTACTTTAACTCATATATTGATGGTTTAAGGGTGATTTTTTTAAAACATAGATAATGATTAAAATGTGGTGGAACTGCAAAATCTGGATTTGTGAGAAAATAACTAGGGTTACTCAAGCATTGAAGAATTCAAAAGAGCTGGAAATTGTCAGGTTCATATTTCCACAATGCTCATTAACAAGTTATCTCTATATAATAATCCTCTTAGCATACTGGCCATTTCAAACACTACTATTGGCTGTGCAATGTGCTCCACAAGCCATTGGCCCCTCAGCTGCCACTCAAGAGTACTCACGTGCCATTGGCTGGGTGCTGGGTCTGCTCCTCCTCCCCACCCACTCCCACTTCAGCTACTGTTCCCTGTCAGAATAACTGGCAAATGACTGTCTCTCCTGATGAAGACACTTCTCCTGCTTGGCTCCTCTGTGGGACTAACTTTTCCTTCAGTGGCTGTTAGTAGGCAACCAAGCTTGGTTCTGTCAGTAAAAAGATAATGGATGGAAACTCTTTCTAGGCCTTTGTGAGGAACTCATTGGGGTCAGTCCTGACTAGGGTTGCCAGCTCCAGGATGGGAAATTCCTGGATATTCTGTGTCTAAGGAAGCCAGTCTAAGGAAGCCAGAGTTTGGGGAGAGGAGAGGCCTCAGATAAACAGAATGCCATAGAGCCCACCCTCCAAAGCAGTTATTTTTCTGAGGGGGGAAGAGATCTGTTGTCTGGAGTTCAGTTGTGATACCTGGTGATCTTCAGGCTCCACCTGGAGGTTGGCTATCCTAGGTGTAGCAGTCAGCACTTCAGAGCAGGGTCTGCTAGACCCAGGTCCTTGCTGTGGAGGCTGAGTGGGTGATTTTGAACCAGTCACAGACTTTCAGCCTAACCTACTTCACAAGTCAAAAGGGGTAGATGAGAATGATGTCAGCTGCTTTGGTCCCCATTGCAGAGAAAGATTATAATTTTCCTCCCAGGGAACCATTGTTGCCAATCTCCAGGTGAGGGCTGGAGTTCATTCAGAATTACAACTGCTCTTCTGGTAGCAGAGATCAGTTCCTCTGGAGAAAATGGTGGACTCTGTGTCATTATACCCTGCTGAGGTCACCACAGCAAATTGATACTGTAAGATACTGTCCTTGATCCTGACTAGATTTCTTCCCCCCTCTTCTGCTGCATAATTGCTTCTAGAAATTCATCCCTTGTACCCACTACAGCACCGCTACAACACTGTTGTTTATTTTATTTAAATAGCAATGCCCACTACAATTTTAACTCATGAAATGTCCTTCAAAGCAGGCAAGATTGCCATGTGTTGGATGGCAAAAAGGTACTATAAGCAGAGATTGTTCATTGCCCAATTTAGACAAGCAGCTGCTTGGGGCTGTCAACTCCATGTGTTTCACAGGACAAGCTGTGCACCTCCTCCAGTTCTGTTGACCCTGTGGCATGCACCACCACATTTATGCTGACATCCAGGCTTCAAGAGTTGAAGCTTGTGGGCGCAGCAGCAGAGGAGATGTACACTTCCCATAGAACGAGGCTTGGAGCCTGTGAGGATGGCACAGAAAGAGGCACATGTCTGTTCCACTTCTGGTGCTGCTGACAGGATCTAAGATTTATGGGTGGGAGCACAGGGATTGGCAAATGCCCCCCCCCCATTACCTCAAATGGTCTGTGTTGCCCGAAAAGGAGGCGGTCTCCTATTTTAGTTGGGAAATTAGTAAAGGGAACAAGATGGCATTGTGAAAGGGAGGTAAGTAGCAGGAATCTCCACCTATGCTTTATGGGGATCTTTCCCTAAAGAGAACTCTCAGTAATCAGTCCGTTGCTTAAACAAAAGGATTGTTTTTATTAAAAGAAGAAATCCTAATAAAATGCACAGTAATACAGAAATAAAATGCACGTTAAAACATACACACAAATACTGGAAGTACAGAGGTGAGTGGGAATAATAGGAGGATGTTGGGGAATTATACTTCACCTATCCAGGAGATTAGAAGTCCATGAATCAGAGACTCTGAAGATGGAATGTGACCCAAAGATTGGGGGTGACTTGTCGGTAGGTGCCCAGGACAGACACACAGCAATATTGCTGAGGCTGCCTAGTTATAGGGAAAATGGCATTTGAGGACCAGCTAATGCACCTGTCCCATGATACAATACCACTGAAGGGGTTAACTAGGACCAAAACAATGTGCAGGGGAAGCTCTGAGTAGCACTCCCTGGAGAAGACAAAGACATCATGGAATCATAGAATGTTAGAGTTAGAAGGGAACTTGCAGGTTGCAAAAAGCATAAAGGCCAACAATAAAACTTTCTTCAAATACATTAGAAGTAGGAAACCAACCAGGGAGGCAGTGGGGCCCTTGGATGACCAAGGGGTAAAAGGACTACTGAAGGATGACAGGGAAATCACTGAGAAGCTGAATGCATTTTTTGCCTCTGTCTTCACTGTGGAAGATGAGAAGTGCTTGCCCACTCCAGAACCACTGATTTCGGGAGGGGGTTTGAAAGACCTGAATCAGATTGAGGTGACAAGAGAGGAAGTCCTACGACTGATGGACAATTTAAAAACTAATAAATCACCAGGCCCAGATGGCATTTTTCCGAGAATTCTGAAAGAACTCAAATGTGAACTAATGGATCTCCTGACAAAAATATGTAATCTTTCTTTAAAATCTGCCTCCATTCCTGAGAACTTGAAGGTAGCTAATGTCACTCCCATCTTTAAAAAGGGCTCCAGGGGAGATCCAGGAAATTACAGGCCAGTCAGTCTGACATCGATACCGGGTAAGTTGGTGGAAACTGTTATTAAGGAAAGAATTAGTAGGCACATTGATGAACAAAAACTATTGAGGCAGACTCAGCATGGGTTCTGTAAGGGAAGATCTTGTCTCACTAACCTGTTAGTGTTTATTGAGGGAGTGAACAAACATGTGGACAAGGGGGACCCAATAGATGTTGTTTACCTTGACTTCCAGAAAGCTTTTGATAAAGTTCCGCATCAAAGGCTCCTAAGTAAGCTCAATAGTCACAGGATAAAAGGACAAGTCCTCTTGTGGATCAAAAAACTGACATAAATAGGAAGCAGAGAGTGAGTATAAATGGGAAACTTTCTCAGTCGAGGGTGGTAAGCAGTGGGGTACCACAGGGATCAGTACTCAGTCCAATGCTTTTTAACTTGTTTATTAACAATTTGGAATTGGGAGTAAGAAGTGAAGTGGCTAAATTTGCAGATGACACGAAGTTGTTCAGGGTGATGAAAACCAGGGAGGATTGTGTTAGCCAGATTGCATGTAGTTATTAATAATAATGAGGGGAATATGATTGGTTATCAATAGGCAATCGGCTGCGAGAGCAAATACCTGTGTATACAGAGGTCAGCCCCGCCGGGAGGTGTTGGTAACAGACCAGGAGACTTTATATAGTTGAAAAACAAAGTCTTTACTGAAGTTCTTCACAATCAAACAATACACAGTCTCACACACAATTACTCAAGTCTAGGAAATACAGAGAGAGGCAAAGCACATTTGCATTAGCAGGTAAATCGTTGGTGGGCAATACCTACCGGTCCCGTCGTGTAGAGCGTTCCTCAGGAAAAATGGAGGGGAAGGAAACTAGAAAAATGGGGAACCACGTGGCTTGGCCAGCAGGTAGCACGCAGAAACTCAGGCTGCAGACCTAGAGTTTAAAGATGGAGGCAAGGGTTGGGGATAGCAAGCTGGACATAAGAGGGTCAAAGGTTCGATAGGGGTCGAAGAGCAGAGAGAGAGCCGGTGGTCAGGCATCTCCTTATAAGCAGGAGGAAGGGGGCTGGTCATATCCCCTGGTTCCACCTCCTGGTAGGTCCGTCCCTAAAAATACCCTATTGGTTGGAAGGTGTAGGGGAGGTGTACCTGAGGAGTGGTCAATATTGAGAGCTAGAAACTTACTCATGTCTGACACCTGGTAGCAGCTAGGATGAGTCACCGGGCCGATTCCATTGTCTTCTTGATGGCATTAGCCAGGCTGCTGATGGCCATCAATTAGTTGCCAGGCAACAGTGAATGGTCTCTGCCAGGTCTACGTGAGGTCTTGCAGGTGAGGGGGGAGGGAAAGAGGCTGCCTACTTGAGTTAGAAGGAACTCTCAATGGCGGTTTTTGGAGTTCCTAGTCCTTGTATTTCATTAAGGCATGTTGCTGTGTTTAGTGCATACTGGGTCTGTTCCATTCTCCTTCATGAGGAACAGGCTGGTAACCTATGCTGGGCACTGGAGCTGCTGGGGAGGTCAGGAGAACGTCTCTTGCCTAGGTGCAGTCTCTTCTGGCGTTGTGGTGGGGTTACCATGTGGTTCAGTCCCTTAGGTATGCACTGGCACAGTTTATTGTTTTATTACAGTTCATAAAGAGGCTCAAAAGCCTTGCAGGGCAACAATTGTGATGCATTCCAAAGGGATCTGTTGAAGATGAGTGAGTGGGCGTCAATGTGGCAAATGGGGTTCAATGTGGCTAAGTGCAAAGTGATGCACATTGGAGCCAAAAATCCTAAATATAAATACACGTTGATGGGGTCTGAACTGGCAGAGACTGACCAAGAGAGAGATCTTGGAGTCGTAGCAGATAACTCAATGAAAGTGTCTAGACAGTGTGTAACTGCAATAAGGAAGGCCAACGCTATGCTGGGGATTATTAGGAAGGGAATTGAAAACAAATGAGCCAGTATCATAATGCCCCTGTAGAAATCATTGGTGTGACCTCCTCTGGAATACTGTGTACAGTTCTGGTCGCCACACCTCAAAAAGAATATTATAGCATTGGAAAAAGTGCAGAGAAGGGCAACTAGAATGATAAAAGGATTGGAACACTTTCCCTATGAAGAAAGGTTAAAACACTTGGGGCTCTTTAGCTTGGAGAAACGATGGCTGGGGGGTGACATGATCAAGGTTTATAAGATTATGCATGGGATAGAGCAGGTTGAGAAAGAAGTACTTTTCTCCCTTTCTCACAATACAAGAACTTGTGGGCACTCCATAAAATTGCTGAGCAGTCGGTTTAGAACAGATAAAAGGAAGTACTTCTTCACCCAAAGAGTGATTAACATATGGAATTCACTGCCACAGGAGGTGGTGGCAGCTACAAGCATGGATAGTTTCAAGAATGAATTAGATAAACATATGGAGCAGAAGTCCATCAGTGGCTATTAGCCACAAGGTATAGATAGGAATTCTCAGTCTGGGGCAGATGATGCACTCTATTCTTGGTGCTGGCAGGGGCAGCAGTGGGAGGGCTTCTAGTGTCCTGACCCCACTGGTGGTCCTCCTGATGGCACCTGGTATTTTTGGCCACTGTGTGACAGAGTGTTGGACTAGATGGGCCATTGGCCTGATTCAACACTGGCTTCTCTTATGTTCTTATGTTCTTATCTAGTCCAACCCCCTGCACTCTGCAGGAGTATAGCCAAAAGATAGCCCTACAACATACCCAAAAGATGGTCATCCAGCCTCCACTTAAAAACGCCTGGCAAAGGAACATCCACCACCTCCCGAGGCAGTCTGTTCCACTGTTCAACCACTCTTACAGTTAGGAAGTTTCTTTTGATATTTAGCTGGTAACAACTCCCTTGTAATTTCCACCCATTAGATCTAGTCTTGCAATCCGGAGCAAGAGAGAATAGCTCTGCTCCATCTTCTACATGACAGCCCTTCAAATACTTGAAGACTGCAATCATATCCCGTCTAAGCCTTCTCTTTCCCGGGCTAAACATACCCAGCTCTTTCAACCTTTCCTCGTAAGACTTGGATTCCAACCCTCTCACCATCCTGGTTGCCCTCTTCTGGAGTGATTTGTACTGTTTCATCTGAAGTGACTGATTATAAAGGAACTAACCAAAGCTAAAATATACCATCTGCAACTACATATCCACATCATAAAAGTTTTCCCTTGTAAATATATTTCCTGCCTGACTTTGTAAATAAATTCTTCAGTTGGTTGTACTGTTCCAAGTTACATGTGTCTCAGTGTCTGACAGTATCTGACAAAATTAAACCGTAACTTCATCTTATAAAAGGCAGTGTCCATAAAAAGCCCCAGAGACAATAAGTGGCTTGAGTTTTGACAAAAGGATGAACTGTGTGGGTTCCTGGGTTGACGGAGGCTGGCAGACAGTGTCAGTGGAAAATAAACCTGCTCCAGCCTGAGAAAGGTTAAAGGAACCAAACCCCTCATACCCTAAAATAAGGGGATTTGTTGCAGTCTCCCTTACAAATATGTTGGAGGGCTCCACTCCACAGGAATTCTAGGTCAGTTACTTGATGACACCCTTGTTTTCATCACAATCAAATGACACAATGCTTTAGAAGCAATGAATGAAACAATTTCCACCTCTGGAGGTTGGTGAGGAAAACCCCTCAGATTTCATCTGAACCTCCTGGGGCAACTTGAGGAAAAAACATCTGATGGGTCCCTCCTTCCATAGTACTTTCTGGATAATTGGGTTAAAGGTGACCCTAGGCTGCACTGCAAGAAATGACAAGCAAGCCAACAGCTCTTCCTGTATTGCTGCTGCTTCACAACTTTGGTTACTCATCAAAAACAGAAGAGAAGAAGAGATTGGATTTATACCCTGCCCTTCACTAGCTGAAGGAGTCTCAGAGCGGCTTACAATCTTCTTTCCCTTCCCCTGTCCTCAACGGACACCCTGTGAGGTAGGTGGGGCTGAGAGACCTCTTTGAGAACAGCTCTTGAGAGAACAGCTCTGAGAGAACTTGTGACTGACCTAAGGTCACAACAGCAGCTGCATGTGGAGGTTCTCCCAAATTAGAGTTCACACTCCTAACCACTACACCAAACATCTCCTGTAAATTCAGTTGTCAATCCACACCTGGGATTTCAACATTTAAACATTACAGTAACACCATTAGATGAACCCAAAGAAAACTGACTCCACCAGTGTTGTCCATAATGTTAAAAAAAATACCTAGAATATCCAAGCTGAGAACTCAGCTCCCGGCAACCTGGCAATGCCGCTGGTTGCTAGGGGCTGCTTTGCCGCCCTGAGGATGCCAGGCAGCAACAGAGTCATGATGTCTGGTGTCGTGACGTGGGCAGGGGGCGGAGCCAGCTAGAACAAACAGCCAGGCTCTGCTCCCGCCCGCTGTCAGTTGCTCTGATGTGCTCACCCACCCTCCCACCCTGTTCTTAGTGTAGGCTATGGCTGGTTGCCTATTGCGGCCAGGTAGGAATTTTTCGTTTTTACTCAGTATTGGCTGAATGGGTACAGGTGTTTTCGCCTACCTTGCACTGAGAGCAGTGGATTGCATAGTTAGTTGTGGTGGTCAACACCTAAATAGGCTGGTCACTTGGCAGGTTGGTGTGGGCAAAAAACCAGAACCGGTGAGCACCTTACATTTTCCCCTGAGAGTTGCTAAAACCTTCTTCTGAGCCCCATCTCTGTCCTAATATAACTACAAGGAATCAACAGAAGAGAGAAGAGGCCAAAAACAGAAATGACAGACAAAAAGACAATTAAATTATTATCTATTAATGTAAATGGATTAGACTCACCTCAAAAAAGAAGGAAATTTTTTGCCAACTTAAAAAAACACAATCTGATATAATTTGCATCCAAGAGATGCATATTAAGAAAGATGACAGAAAATTATTAGACCACAAAAAATTATGTCAAAAGTTTTATTGCTTCTGATAGTTGTAAAAAGAGAGGTCTGGCCACATATATGAAACCTTATCTGCGATCTGAGATGATATTCGAGTCTGAAGATGGGAGAATTTTGATAGTAAAGGTATTTAGGAAACATAAATCAACTCTAATAGTTAATATCTATGCCCCCAACCAGAGCCAAGAGAACTGTTTCTTAAAACTAAGAGATACAGTAACGAAATACCCATGCTATGAAGAATACATAATTGGGGATTTTAATGCAGTATACGATTCAAAGGAAGATTGGAAAACACAAAAACAAAGAGTAAATAAAGGGAATGAACTGCCACACTCATTCCTACTTTTAGCTGAGGAGTTAGGTCTGGTGGATATTTGGAGAACCAGAAATATTAACAAAAAAGATTACACATTCTACTCAACGCACCACAAATCCTGCTCTAGAATAGACATGGCGTGGGCATCAAGCACAACGCTATTATAAGTTAAAGAGGCTGAAATATTGCCAGCAACCTACGCCGATCACAATCTTCTCTTCTTCTCTTCATCTAGCACACAGACCACTACACTACACTGATTCTTATTGATAAGCACTACTCTGTTTCATGTGGCTCTTCATAGTCCTGAGTGCTATTTGCAGACAGTGTTTCAACATCGCTACTATAGAAAAAGGTGAAGATGAAAGAAACCAGTGCCATAGATGTTATATTATGTTATTTATTAAAATAGCTGGCACAAACTTTTCCCTTTCACCATTTTGCTAGCAGTTATGGGCTAGACCTTATGGCTGCAATTCTGTAGTTAAATCCAGTGTATTTAAATGGGGTTTTAAGCAAGATTGCAGCTTATGTTCATATGTTATGGTAACATATATATTTCTTAACAAGCACACTGAAATTCCAGGTAGTGCCTTTTTTCCCCAGCCTGTCTTTACAAGCTCAAGTTTCTCTGCAGCATAAATGGAGTTTACCATTAAAATAATAGAAGTCTTACAATAAATGATTTCCTACAGGGGATGGTATAGCAGATTTGATTCTTGGTGCAGTTTTGTTTGATGACAGCTAAAGTCAATTAGTGTCAGTATCCAGCAGCTCATATTTTGCCATGAATAAAATACTAGGTCTGTAAAGCATCTTAAAGGAAAAAGTAATCTGTGTTATGATGGAAACCTAGGAAAGAGAGAGAGAGATAAATATCACTAAAGATAAATGTGGAACAGGTAATCACCAATTGTGGGACTATAATTGCCCACTTGGTTTAAATTAGATTTTCTGCACTCACTCAATCAACACATGGTCCAGTGCCCTGCAGTTTACATAGCGAGGCTCTATCTGCATTGCAGTTCTTCTTAAAGAAGTGTACGCTAGCTAAGACTGCAGCTTTGCTCAGCATTCACACGTTCTAGGCTGTCAAAGCCCTCAAGCTTCACAGCAAATTGTTCTGCCAGTTAGTAAGTATAACAGAGGAGTCATTAGATGGATTCTTCAAGCCACAGTTGAGTTAAATGTATGTAGTCAGGCCCATTTATCTACCATGAATGTTTGTTTGTAAACACTCAATGCCTTTAGCTGTTCATTAAAAGGGTTATAAGCTGTTAAGATGAGAGGTTGTAAAGGCAGGCAAACACCCATCCATTAGTTTAGCCAGGAGATCTATCTGTCTCCATAAAGCATAACCTTTTCAGCATGAAGTACCCTATGTGGCATGGTAGCTGCCCAGGCAGCGCTTCGAGGTAATGTTTCTGAGGAAGTTTTTAATTATCTCCAGAAGTAGCTGGCAAGGAATGTAATCATTGCATGACAAAAACTGGGATGCTTGCTTTCACTGTGGAAATCTCCTTTAATTGATTTTGTGGCATTGATTCTGCTGGTACAAAAGCAAGAAATTGAAAATTAGGGTAATGTCTGGTATTTGGAATAGGGAAGCTTGTCAACTGTGAAAATGGATGGATTCATGACCTGTCTTGCTCATTGCCAGCCTGTTGCTTTGCAAGCCAGGTTGTTAAGGTATCATTTGTTGGAATGTATTTATCATGCAATCTAATGGCCCATTCCAGCAAAGTGCAATTATTGCAAGTGTGTAACGTGGTATACAAGCTATTTTCACCAAGAGATGCTATTTAACTTTGTGAACACTTTGTTTTGATTAATGGTTTGCTCCACATGCAATAAAGCTGCAGTTCTCCCATCCATTCCCACCATATTAATGGAATTTGCATACAAATGGTATATAAATGGTGCCTAACATATGAATGCCCTGACCTGGATAACCCATGCTGGCCCAAACTCATCAGATCTTAGAAGTAAGCAGGGTCAACCCCTGGATAGGAGACCACCAAGGAGGTCTAGGGTTGTTATTCATAGGCAGGCAATGACAAACCACCTCTGTGGATGTTCCCATGTTTCAAATTTCTAAGCAGTAGTTAGCCATGAGCAAAAGCAGTGTGCCTTTGGGTACCAGTGGCTAGATAAACTTAGGTGGTGGTCACACGCATGAGATAACACAGGGGGGGGAAGCGAGGCTATTTGCTCCAGAGTAATTTGACCTGCAGTTGCGCAATCACAGTCCCTGGAAGCTGCGAGGGCAGCCCGCCACTGCATGATCAGATGCAAACCATGGGCGAATCATGGGGTTTTTGCCACATGTTTCTGGTGCGCTTCAACAGGGGATTGATGATCCACATCTCTGCACTAAGTAATCCCTATGCAGTGTGCGATGATGCGCATACTAAAACAGGGGGAAAAAACAACGGCATGGAGTCGAGATGGCCCAATCAGACCATCCCAATGCTATGAGAGAGCACTGGTGCGATTACACAGGGAAAGTCCATTCCTGGCCCGTAGCAAACCCATTTGCTACCAGACTTTCCCTAGTGTTTTTTTTTTTACTCTGCTTCTGCGGTGGAGCAAAACAGGTTGCCGATGGGTGCGGGATGCTTGGCAGATGTTCTCATGTGATTGTGCCCTTAAAATCTGTCCAGCATTCATGCCTATGGCACGACTAATTCTGCATGTGATCGTGCCCATAGTATGCCTTTTTGAGATCTACTACGGATAGCTGCCCAGCTGGACTTAATTGCCCCGTATTCTGATGTAGCAAGTTCTTATTTTGCATTATGGCTAGTAATCAAAGGCCTCAACCTTGGTAGGGTTGACATCTGGTCCAGGATCTGCAAGTTAGTCATTTGTAACCTAAGTGAACAAGGCACCTCTGTCTATAACTCTGGATACAGCATTTGAAAACAACTAAGTGGAGATCAATGCAATACTTCAGTTGTGTGGGCAACCTTCTCCCTCTCTGTCTTTTCCTTCTTTTGGTATGAAATATCTGTACATTGTAATTGCTCATACCATGCTTTAAGGTAATGTTTCTGAAGAAGTTTAATACCCTTCCAGAGGTGCTGACAAGTAAATCATTACATGGGATAAATCAGTTGCTTCTTTCAGACTCTGAAACCAGCAGTGTCATGGTATATTCTTATATTTTCCTTAATTTATTAAGAAACACACACTATAAATATTAGAAACATGAAAAGGAACAGCTGTTCACAGCTTTAGAAGTAGCAGGGAGTTGCAAAGGAGAGTTCAGGATAACCAGATGCAAAAGAAGACAGGCTTCATTATCTAAATAGCTTTGTAGAAGAGGGCTTTTGAACAGGTGCAGCTTTCCTTACCCCCACATTACAATGACATCTTCTAAATTGAGGGACCGCCTTTCCCCATATGTTCTCCCAAGGGCACTTCGGTTGGGGAGTCAACAGCTCCTGGAAATTCCAGGCCCCAGGGAGGTGAAATTTGCTGCCACTAGAGCCAGGGCTTTTTTGGTGGTGGCTCCTACCTGGTGGAGGGAGCTCCTGGAGGAGATCCGGGCCCTGCAGGACCTTGCTCAGTTCCGCAGGGCCTGTAAGATGGAGCTATTCTGCTGGGCCTATGATTAGGAGCTGCCGCCATGGTTAGCCATCCATCATCGTACCATTGTCATCACTGAGTGCGGGGCGGCCCTGGCAGGAGAAGGGGTGACGAGCTACTGTTCGGCTGTTGTTCGGCTACTGGGGGTTAAATTCTGCCGGGGGTTACAATCCGCCCCATCTTGTTTTACTGCTTGTGCTATAATGTTTGGATGTTGTTTTATATGTTTTTTGGTTTTATATTGTTGAATCTGTTTTAAAGTTGGCATGCGTGCCTTGCTGTTAGCCGCCCTGAGCCTCCGGAGAGGGTGGGATATAAATCCAAATAAATAAATAAATGGATCTCAACTACACAACCCTTAAAGGCACAGAACCCCCTTCTTCCTTTGCTTCTATACAGCCAAGACATAGTAGAAACTTAGGACAGCTTTCTACTCTGTACACAGAAATTTGATTACTATATGTTTCCCGCAGTAAACATGTATGTCATAGATAGGTCACATATTTATGTAGATGTGTTGGAAAATGCTAGGCACATCAGAGTGTTTAAAGATGCTTGTATGGCATCCTCACTGTACTTCTAATAACACTGGTGTACACATGAGTGATGTGTCTGGCATGTGAAGAATGAAGCTGTACTTCAACAGGCTTAGGTTCTCAGGGTTAATGGGAACATAAGGTTAATTATGAACTTCCTTCACTGATGTAAAGAGCAAAAGAGGCTTGAGTAGGCATGAAACTAAGTAGCCAGCAATCTGTTTAAAATCCTCTCTTTACACATTGGATGCAACATTCCACCCACATTATATGACAGCAACTACTTTTCTCAGTGCATTTTGTTATTTTAATATCACTACGAAGCAAAATATATGTTGACAGTCAGCTTCTGGGATCCTTTTTCTTTTTGCTACCGAGCCCCTTTTCTGCAGAGTTTAATTATAATCTGTCACTGGAATTTGTCACAGCTGTCTTCACTTCTGATCCACAAATCAAACAAGGTGCTTGTTTCTAAGCTATGAGGTAAAGGGAGAAGTATTTCTTTCCTAAGTCCATTTCTGGATTTTTTGGGTTTCTTAATATTTTCAGAGTGCAAAACAATAAGCAATATTATGTTAAAGAAATCTGGCCCTCTCCATCTGGCTTTGTATGTCATTCACTCCATGCAAGACACAGCTTCATGCCATTCACAATGAGCTTAAAACAGGAATAGCCTTTTGTGGGTCTGATTCGTCTTTCATGTCAGGTTTGAGTAACTGCTGAAACGTTAAAAAAATCAAATGAAGGTGAAATTCACTGAAACCCCATCACTGCAAACCTTTAATTAGAACAAAAGAAAATAGTCAGAAAGCATCTAAAACCAGTGGGCGTTTGATACCCATAATAGAGGGCTATGGCTTCCCAGTCATACTGGCCATAAGAGCTGTTTTAACTGGGCAGTAGGCAGCCCAATCTAGGATTTGGATTAAGTTTCAACAGAAGAAGAATAAAGTGTGAAATTCAACTTGATTATTCCTTAATTTTTCAAAACCTTGCCTTGAGTGACCTACAGAAGCTTAAGTGCAGTTGGAGATGTTCGTACAAGAGCTCTACTAATTTAGATTAACACTCTAGGTGAAACCTTGTCTTCTTATTACACATTTATTTATTTAGTCCATTTATACCCCTCTTTTCTACCCAGTTGGGGACCCAAAGTGACTTATATGGCTCTCCTCCATTTTATTCTTATAACAACCCTATTTATTTATTTATTTTATTCAACTTATATCGTACCCTCCCCCCACATGGCATGCTCAGGGCAGGTTACATCAAATTGAATAAAATACAATATATATAATCAGGGCTCTTTTTGTAGCAGGACCTCCTTTGCATATTAGGTGACACACCCCTAATGTAACCAATCCTCCAAGAGCTTACAGTAGCCCCTGTAAGAAGAGCTCTGTAAGCTCCTGGAAGATTGGCTACATTAGGGGTGTGTCTCCTAATATGAAAAGGAGTTTCTGCTACAAAAATAGCTCTGTATACAATTAATACAATTAAAACACTAATTAAATCCCACAATGGCCTTCATCCAGTGCCATTGTCATTGACATTAAAACCTCGCAGATGCCAACTCTAATATGCAGTTCTGACCCATTGAGTGGAGGCCCAGTAAAAGGGAGAAATGTCTGTTGCCCTAATTAAAAGCCTGGTGGAAGGTAGGTTAGGCTAAGAGCATGTGACTAGATCACCCAGCAAGCTTCCATAGCAGAGTGGGGGTTTGAACCTGGGTCTCCTAGATTCTCTAACCATTACACCTAGCTGGCTTGCCATATGTACCCATTTTCGATCATGTAACTTCTTTGGTCTGTGGAAACCTTATATGTTAATTGCTTCCACAGTCCTCCCCTTCTCCTTTCACATATGTTGTGCTACAGATAAGCTGTCAAAATGATACATTGTCACAGTATTGTCATGAAGCCCAAAATACTTATGTAAATGAAATAAATCAACAAATATTCATAAAAAACCACTGTGTATCAATGCAGGGTAAGTGTCACTCAACATCACCCAACATAATTTCCCCATACATTTAATTCATCATTCTTCCTCAAGAGCCAGGAAAACACTGAAGAGTAACCAGTGACCACTAAAGAAAGAAAAACATGTGGAAAACAAAAACAAACAAAAAAAACACAACGCAGTTGTAGAAAAGAACCAAAGCAAACTACGTGTGTGGAAAAGGCCTAATTTTGGGGGTTCTGCTAATTCTGTATTCTTCCAATACCTGTCCTAGTAAAGGTTAACTAACCAAGAAAGGTGATGAACCTTGTAGGCATATACTGGCTGTATGTGAGACACATTTGCACAAGTGGTTTGCAATGTACCCAGACTTCTAGCCTATAGCAGAGGTCAGCGCTAAATTCAACTATAACTAGACATTTACTCCCTTCCACTACCAGTCCACATCTATATCTTATTCTGGTCTAGGGTCTTGATATGTGGATGATCTGAAAACACGTTGAGGACATTTGAAGAAAAATCCAAAAAAATAAACCAGTTTAAAATTGTAAAAGTGTGTGTGGGGGATAGAGATCTTATGGTGCTATGCTGCAGAATCTCAGCTGCCATTTTGAAGATGCTACTGGTGGAGGTAATAGGGAAAAGGGAGGAGGATGTGAGCCAACTGAGCTAAGTAGAGCCAAGCCCCTGGAGAGCCCAACAGCATGTCCAGATATAGCTGGGGCACTGACTCATCATGGTTCAGCCTGGGTACCACTACCAACACCAGCTCCCACAGTGAAGGGCAGCTGGGCAAGAAAGAGGCCAGATGCACACTTTTGGGGCAAGGGGTGCAAGAGGATAGAGAAGGTGGCCCTGGAAGTGGTGGCCTGGAAGGAGAGCATATGTGGAGCAAGGGAGGTTGACCCAAGTATCAAGCCACCTTGGAACTTTGGTCAGGGTCCACTTTTTGGACTACCCCACTTCAGAAGAGCTAAGGGAAGTTGGTTTGCCCTCTGGGATGACTGGCTGCACCTGTATCACCATACCAGATTCCTAGGCAACGGAGACTCCTGCCCAAAAACTGATTGGAAATAATAATGTGTGTGGATTGACCAGAGGGCCTTTTTGAGGTTCCTTGGCCCCTTAGCCCTAAAAGGATTTCTGTTTCATTCCTGCTAGCAGGCCACTTCCTAGTAGCTTTGGTTGTCAAGGAGTGCTCTGGCTGTTGATTTGCAGCTGTTTAGAAACTGGATGAAGGGAGATACAATGGATGGGAGAGGACTGCTTGGAGGGCAGGAGAAGCAAGGGGAAAAGATGGGATTCCTCTATGTCTCACAGGTCCCCCACTTGTGACTTTCTAAAACAAGGTCACTAATTAACAACAAAACATGAATTCATTGATATTGGTCACTGGATGTATGTTTTAATATAAGTCACAAGTTTCTTTTTCTCATAGTCATCTGCAATTAATGTTTTTCTCCCATTTCTTTGTTGGATCCTTATATGGATGAAGTCTTCAGCCCCTGCCAGGTGTAAGTTGTTGCCCTTAGTTTTATTGGAAAAGGGGTCGAAGGATTGGAGGTTCTGGATAGTGGATGTGCAATTCTGTGGCTGGGCACTGCTTGAGGGAAAATGCTGCAGTTGTGTTTCCCTGGTGCTCTCTCAAGTTCAGCTGTGAAGAAGGGAAAAAAGAGAACTGCCAAACGGACAAAGCCTTGATGGCAGCAGATACCTGAGGGTGGGGGCAGGATGAATGGGGTCAACAGCAGTGATCCCTTTTTAATTTAAATCTTTTTTGCTTGGCCTCAGAAATCCCAAGACACTCTTTACTGATCACATTCTCCCATATCCTTGCTCATCTTGTTTCATCAGCACAGTTTCACATTCCTGTTCCTACAATGGCGCTATCTTGCTTCTGATATACTTTGAGCTGGCTTTTTTCACTGAGGTCCAACTTCTGGGTCTGAACTAGGGGCGTGCATTTGGACACCCCCCAAGTCCAAATCAAACCTGAAAATAGCTGTTTCCAGTTGGTTTGGGAGGTATCCGAATGCATATTCCTAGTTTTAAAGGGCCATTATTTTCAATAGAAGAAAGATGTGGCCCCCATACTCCTTAGACCTGGTCTACCACCTTTTATTGAGAGGGCCATTATTTTTATAGGGCTCCAGACCTGAGGGGGCCAGGTATCCCCAAAGAAAGTAATAGCTCTGTTTGTCAGGGCATACTTCATCTTCCTCTGGGCAAGAAATGGATGAATGTAAAATTAATGGTTCCAAGATTCTGGAATACAAAAATTTGTATCCAGGACAGAATCCCAGATCAGTAACAACATTCCCAAAAATTCAGGATAGCAAAAATGTTCCCCTCCCCCAAATCCCAATGTGAAAGTAATGCAGTTTTTTTAAAAAAGGACAAACCAACAACAGGCTGACTCTTGTACTACTAGTATAAGATCACTTCCTTGCATTTCCTTTAAAAGAACAGAAAATAACTATATGCATAAAAACACCAGGGAGAACAGCACCTATTCTACCAAGCTGCCTAGAGGAATGTAGTTGGAAACCACATCAGTATGTTGCCTTGCCCATGTTCATGTGATCATGTAATGTAATCTCATCCTAAACACACTTATAACAGAAAAAGATAACTCAGCTTTGATGTATTTTTGAACAGGCATCTCATTTTCAGTCCTCTCACACTCAGTAGTGGTGGCACTTCTCTCCAACATCAATCACTGAGAAGTATTTATTTTGAGGAAAGAGAAGATCTTCAAGATCTCTGGCAAGAGACCTTTGAATTAAATAGTTTTTGCTACAATTGTAGTGACTGAAGAGACACAGTGATCACTCTACTTCCTCGGCCTCCCTGGGTCCTTAATTACTTTTCCCAGTTTTGTGCTCCCTTGCGTTCAGGGAAGGGCATAATATGTTGTTGTTCTTGCTTTAGCACTCTGTAGTTGGGACTTTGTTTGTTTGGTTGGTTGGTTGCTGCTCACTGGCACTGAGTATTGACACCTTTTTTTGGAACTCCCCCAAGTCCTGATCCTTGTGCACCAACTCCACTTAGCCAGAAAAAAAGAGAGTGGACCCTTAGGAACAGCCTACTGGAAGAGAGGAATCAGCAGAAATTGGTGCAACTTTATATATGAGTAGTGGTACTTGCTTTTTTTTGTCCCCCCCCAAAAAAAGAACCATCGACAGTAAAACTGTAGAGGTCATCTGCTATCATTGTCTCCATCTTATCCTTTGAAACCGAACTCCATGCTCATCTCCTTTCTGTTGCTGGAATACCTTTCACTTCCCAAATTATTTCATCAAAGTGTTTCTTCTCCATCCCGATAGCTGACCCTGACCAGCAGTCTAGCTGCGGTGTTCTGCACTAGCTGCAGTCTCCACACACTCCTGAAAGGTAGACTCAAGTAGGTAGAGCACATTGTAATAGCCCAGTCTAGATGTAATTAAGAAATGGATTACTGTGGCTAGATTTAACTGAACCAGGAATGAGCACTGCTAACACATGAGCCAAAGCTGGTCAAAAGCACTCTGAACTACTGAAAGCTACTTCTCTTGACTTCACTTTCTAGCAAATATTAGAATCATAGAATCATAAAGCTGGAAGGGACCTTCAGGGTCATGTAGTCCAACCCCTGCACAATGCAGGAAATTCACAAATACCTTCCCCTCCACACACACAGTGACCAGTGTTCCATGCCCAGAAGATGACAAAAAACCTTCAGTATTTCCAGCAAAAGTGGTCTGGAGAAAAATTGCTTCCTAACCTCAAAGTGGTGATCAGTATTTCCCTGGGCGTGTAAGAAAGGGCCACAAGAACTAAGCACTGATGCAGTCCTCCCTGTCCTCCCTCTCATGATCTGCCTAAGCTCACAGAATCAGCATTGCTGTCAGATAGCCATATAAAGATGTTGAACAGAACAGGACCCAGGAGAGATCCTTGAGGCAGTCCACTTGTCACTCCTCTCCAAGAGGATGAGGAACCATTAACAAGCACTCTTTGGGTGTGATCTGTCAACCAGTTACAGATGAACCTAAGAGTAATAGGATCAAAACCACATTTTACCAATTTGTCAACAAGAATATTATGTAGAACCTTATCAAAAGCCTTACCGAAATCAAGATAAACTATGACTACAGCATTTTCTTGATCCAGCAAGGTAGTAACTTTATCAAAAAAAGAGATAAGTTTAGTTTGACATGACTTGTTTTTGAGAAACCCATGCTGGCTCTTAGTAATCACAGCCATCCTTTCTAAGTGCTCAAGAACTGACTGTTTGATGATTTGTTCTAAAAATTACCCTGGTATAGATAACAAATTGACAAGTTAGTAGTTACCCAGATTCTCCTTTTCCCCCTTCTTGAAGATGGGGACAACATTTGCCTGCCTCCAGTCTTCTGGCACATCATCTGTTTTCCAAGAATTATCAAAAATAATGGACAGATGCTCAGAAATTACATCCACAAATGCTTTTAGTATCCTTGGGTACAGTTCATCTGGCCCTGAGGACTTAGTTTCATTTAAAGAAACTATGTGTTTATACACAACCCCTATGCCAATCTTAGGCTGTAACTCCCTTCCCTCATCACATGTTCTGTTTTCACCATGTTGAGCACCAATTCCTTGCAAAAGAAGACTGAGGAGAAGTAGGAATTGAGCAGTTCTGCCCTCTTTTCATCTCCTGTTACAATTTCACTTTCCTGCCCCCACAATGGACCTACCATGTCCTTGTTCTTTTTCTTACTTTTTGTTTTTTTCAGCATCTCTCACTAGCCTAACCTCATACTGAGCTTTAGCTTTCCCAACTCACTTTCTACAAGCACTGGTTATTTATGTTGTCGAAGGCTTTCGCAACCAGAGTTCATTCGTTGTTGGTTTTCTGGGCTGTATGGCCATGGTCTTGGCATTGTAGGATCTGACATTTCATAATTCATAAATATAAGCACAATTTCAACAGGAAAGAAGAGAGTTTAGAAATAAATAGGGCATGGTTTCCTGTCCTGAAAAACACAAAATGCTCTACATCTTACAATAGCACTACAGATAAGATTAGAATTTCAACAGCCAATCCATATGCAAAAGAACCTCCTCAGGAAAGCTCCTCTATTAACATGTCACAGCCTGGGGAATGCCTACAAGATAATGACTGAGCCCTACCCCATCTTCCTGAGTAGATATAAATTACCTGCCTACCATTTTTCTTCTCACCTTGGCACAGAGTATACTCCATCTTTCTGTGTTATACATCTAATGATGTCAGTCACAGCTGCTGGCAAAATGTCAGGTCCTGCAATACCAAGACCACGGCTATACAGCCCGGAAAATCTACAACCATCACTGGTTATTTGTTTATATTCGTGGTTGGTTATAAGGCCCTCCTTCCATTTCCTAAATGAGTCTTTTTTTATTTCTCGGGTCTTAGGAATGCTGTTTATGGAGCCACCTTGGCTTTAGGCTCCTTCTATTTTTCCTTCTCATAGGAATAGTTTGTAATTGTGCCTTCAATATTTCACTTGTAAGAAACTCCCACCCCTCTTGAACTTCCTTCTCCTTAAGTATTTCTGACTATGGAATTCTACCCAGCATAAAAATTCTACCCAGTAGTTTTGGTGTATTATTTAAGCCAGAAGAGGGTGAATTTGCTGGCTGCTTGGAGTTCACTGGTATGCAGTGGGGCTTGCAAATTCCTTTTAAAGGGATTTTACCTTTAAATGTCTTTTGCAAAGCTGTACCATGCACCAGTGACCCCACACTATGACCCCACTCTGCTCCCTCATACATGTTCACTGCATTTACTTTCTACTAGGCCAGTTTGCATACTTTTCTTATGTTGCTGTTATTGTTGTATATCCAGGGGTGTGTGTTCTGCATAAACTGATCTTAAAAACTTACTGGTATTTTGGGGGTATTATTTAAGCTAGAAGTGGGTGAGCTCACTGGCTACTCAGAGTTCAATGGCATGCAGTGTAGCTTGGGGATCAATTCTCTATTATACCCTTGGTATATCCAAACCTGAAAAATACTGATTTTTTCCCCCCCTGCACACTCTTAGTACCAGTATGGCCAACAAGCAGAGTAAGGGAAACTATTAGAGTGAAAAAAGCTATCTTCAGAAACTGGAAGGCTTATCCAAACAAGGCAAACAAAATTCTACACAAACTCACACAAAGGAAATGGAAGCAGACAATTAGGGATGCAAAAAGAGGTTTTGAGGAATGTATTGCTAAAAAGCATAAAGACCAACAATAACAAATTCTTTAAATACATCAGGAATAGGAAACTGGCTTGGCACGCCACTCCCCCTACTCTCTCTGCTCTTCTTACCTACCCTCTCTGCTCTCCCTACCTACATCCCCCCCCCCCGGCCAGTATGGTATAGTGATTAAGAGTGGTGGAATCTAATCTGGAGAACAGGAGTTTGATTTCTTATTTTTCCACATTAAGCTTGCTGGGTGACCTTGAGCCAGTCACAGTTCTCTCCAAACTCTCTTAGCCCCACCTACCTCACAAGGTGCCTGTTGTGGGGAGATGAAGAAATGAGATTATAAACTGTTTTGAGATTCTTTAAGATAGAGAAAAATGGGGTATTAAAATCTATTCTTCTTCTTCACATCCTATCTGCCCTCCCTACCCTTTCCTCCTTGGCACTCTGCTCACCGCACAGTAGCTGCTGGGCCTGCTGAGGCTTCCTCTCCCCCTCTACTATAATTGAGCCTGGTGCAGCTCCCAGTCTCTGACATGGGGCTTTCTGAGGCTTCCTTCCAATAGAGAGCCTGGTGTGGCTCCTGTCCTCTGCTGCCAGGCCTGCCAAGACTTCCTCCCCAGCATAGCTGCCATTGAGGCTGGCACAGCTCCTAGCCTCTGCCACCAGGCCTATCAAGGCTTCTCCCCTCTCCAACTAGCTGCTAGTGAGACAGTCATCACTCCCAGCCTCCACTGCTTGGCCCATTGAGGATTTCCTCCCTACTCGACAGCTGCTAGTGAGCCTCACACAGCTGCCTGCCCCACCAAGGCTCATTCCCCCCCCCAACTATGGCTGCCATTGAGCCTAGCACAGCTCCCTGCCCCTGCTGCCATGCCCACTGAGGCTTACTCCCCTGTTGCCATCTTCATCATCACTGCCACTGCCTGACAGAGGAGGAGGAGGTAGAGTGTGTTCTCTGCGCTTGCTCAGGCAACACTATTTTATTTTGGTGGAGAGTTTAAACCACCAATGTATTTTTTTAACTTTCAGATTTTTCTGTAAATCTGAGTGTTACCCAAGTTAGAAGAGCCATCTGTTTTCTGTCAGTGTGGCCTCGATCCACAGATCTAGATCTTGTTAGCCGGACTGCTTATCTACGCAGTGGCTGACTAACTTATTGAGGTCTTTTTGCCAGTGTATACAGAGAGAGCAAGTCTCGTGCTGGGAAGTCCTATTTCTTCAAAAGGAAAACGCTTAACAAGGTTTCTTAATTTGAATCAAGATTCTCTTTACTGAAAGTTCTTATCATTTACAGGTATACAAAAACAGGTTCACACACACATACATTCAAGTTCCTTTAGCTGCAGTAGAAATGGAAAACAATGTTTGGGGTTTAAGCTAAAGGTATGCTTGGGGGGGGGGGAAGCATATACTTATCTGCTCTAGTAGTCCCGGCCTTCACAGTTCAGGAACAAGGATTGTTTATAACTAGGGAAACCCTCACTTTACAATGTTGGAGCCTGCCAACAATTGTAAAGGGTCTCTTGGTCCGGATTCCAAGAGAGCACACGAGAGTTACCCTAAGTTACAACGGTTGCTTTTCTTGCAGGGGGCTGCAGGAGTGTGCGCGTGATTTCTTTTCCCCTCTTCTCTCTCTTCCTGCTTGAACTCTCCTTCTTTTTCCTCCTGAACAAAAGGTTGCACCCCGTTTTATCAGCTAGTATGGGGGCTGGCTTGGGGTGTCTCTAGGTCCATCCCATCCCTATACCATTGGCTAAAGGATGTGGGGGTTCCCTCCTACTAAGGTGGGGCAATACTGAAAGTCTACACCTTTCTACAAGGGAGGTTTTTGGTCAAGGTGTCAAGATGGGTTGGCATGGAAACCTTTAGGTATGTAGATGGATCTGGCCATTCTCAGGTGGGAACTTCACACATGTAAATGTCGAGCATCCTGTGGGTTACGTGAGGTGTAGAACTTCTTCAATGGTGGGAAAGCTGTTGTTTCTACATTCTGTTGAAGGGACCGTAATGGAGATGCTAATATGGAGGCTTCTT
Organism: Gekko gecko; assembly: GCA_029375565.1. Classification (NCBI taxonomy): domain Eukaryota; kingdom Metazoa; phylum Chordata; class Lepidosauria; order Squamata; family Gekkonidae; genus Gekko; species Gekko gecko. The sequence continues at coordinate 101,699,955 of JAPDNY010000007.1, forward strand.
GTTCCCAAGGCCTCCTGGGTAGCATGTGCAAGGCATGTTTGTGACCTCATTTGCATGGAAGTACAGGCTGTGTGGTATCTCCTTTTACACAGAGAGTCACATTAACTCAAGCATACATTCTCCCAAAGCAAAGACACTTGCTGGCACCATTCCTGGTGTGCATGCAGGTCAGAAAATAACAAATAAAAGCATTTTCAAAGTTCATCTCCTAACAATCTCCGCAGACTGGGGCAACATTTGAGAAATAGATATATTGATAGATTAACATGCTGATGTTGTGTCAGTAAAGATAACTTCCTTTTGCTTCTGCTGAGTTAGCTTATGGCCTATTGTAGCTACCAGAGAAGAATCCACAGGGACTGCAATTGTGTGGTAAAGAAGCCTGTGGCTGGGTAGACATACAGATCTAAAATCCCAATGGGATAATTTATTTTTACTGATTGGCTAGTACCAGCCATTGTAGCAGTTTTTCTATATTTCTATATATTTAGGGTCCATATGGTAGGTAGTTTTTTAAAGTTTTTTTGAATTTTCTCCTGATTTAACACTGATTACAGCTTTTATTTTAAACATTCTTGGACTCCTTATCTAGTTTCAGCACACTTACTGATATTTGATCCCTTGCAGCTGCCACAATTCCATGATAGTCTGGAAGATAACAATTTTTAATTAACCATAATCAAAAAGAAAACCATTTTATAAAACCAAGTTCACATTTTTAAAAAAAATCTGTAAAAAAAACTTCCTAACAAATTAAGTTCAGTTAAAAAAAAACATTTAGAGGGTGCAATATTGAATCAATTATCTCCCCAAGAAGTAATCTATAGTACCTGGATTTATATTTTAAAATAAAGTAACCTATAATATTTTCACAGAAAACCTAGACTATTATCCTCAGATCTCAGAACAGCATTTCATTTTATGAGCCTTTTGGGTATTTGGTAAGGTACTTTGTGACAGTATGTTGATCACATTTCTTGGAAAAATAAAGTCAGTTATAATAAACATTAACTATTTGTTTTAGCCTCTCCACATGACCATTTTAATTGGACAGACATATTTAATTGGACAGACATTATAATTGGACAGATTTAAAATTATATACATGAAGTTCTGGCTAGACGTATTTATGTGTGACATTTCAAGTTCTGAATAATAATCTTCAGGATAACAGATGTTTGTGGAAGGCTATAGGCTAGAATATCACATATATAGGCCATGACCTGCATGTTAGTCCAGCAATACCATAACTCTAATCTGGCACATTGTAACAGCTCGTGGTGCTTTAAAAGAAAAACAACATTTCTTCCTAAGAGATGCTGGAAATATTTGCATGCATGTTTGGTAGGGTTGCCAGCCTCCAGGTGGGGCCTGGGGATCTCCCACTTTTACATCTGATCTCCAGCTGACAGAGATCAGCTCTCCTGGAGAAAATGGCTGCTTTGACGGGTGGATTCTATGCCATTGTACGATGATGAGGCCCCTCACCTCCCCAAACACTGCCCTATCCTTCCTCCACCCCCAAAGTTTCTAGGTATTTTCCAACCCAGGTCTGGCACCCTAACATTTGGTAAAGAGAAGTTTGCCAAACTCCAGGGAAGGCCTGGAAATCTCCTGGAATTACATTGATCTCCAGACTACAGAGATCAATTCCCCTGGAGAAAATGACTACTTCGGAGGGTAAATTATATCTCCTGAGGTTCCCTCCAGTCCCCAAGCCCCACCTTCACCAAACTCCACTTCCAAAATCTCAAAGAATTTCTCAACCCAGAGTTGGCAATCCAAGGTAAAGAACAATGTATACATTTTGATTTATTGCAAAAAAGTCATTGCATTTCCAAGAACAAATGCTCCAGTTCAAGAAACACATTTTTACTCCAAAAAGAAAATGACTGCTAATATGTAATTTAGGGCATCACATGTGTGTATAGTAGTCTCTCTTCAGGAGCTTACTTAGTAGCTACAGGCTTTGTATGGTTACACAATATTATGGCTGCTCCTGTCCTTTGATTTGTAACTATCTTTGGCCACACAGAGGCCTACCTCAAAATTCTTCCTGTTAAAAAAGGTGTGTGTGGGATGATGGTGCTAAAATTAACATAAATGGTCCTTTATAAATGTTACTTTGTATTCCAGAAGAGAGAAAGGGTAGGGTTGCCAGCATTCAGGTGGGGGCTGGAAATCTCCTGGAATTATAACTGATTTCCAGGCTACAGAGATCAGTTCCCTTGGAGAAAATCCAAACAACAAGGAAAAAAGACCAGTGTCACAGGGGTCCAAAACATACAAATTCCACTAGTAGAAAGCACCATCAAAGATTGCCAAAGCAATATATTAAACAATTATAAAGTTGTTAATGTAACAACAACATTAATGCATACTGTAACTATAATAAGGCATAAGATACAATATTTCCTCCTTTAAAGATAAGACATAAAGTCCATGTAGTCAGTGTAATGTGATAGGAGGAGTCCACATAGTCATAACATTTTCTAAACAGCCTTTGTTGTTGTTGTTTTTAAAACGTTTATTTATCGTTTTCCATAAAGACAAAACATTTACCAAAACATTTTTCCCAACAATATGTCTAATTTTTCCACATCACCTTAATCCAAGTATAGAAGCATGCCCATCTCACTACAAAAATATCATCCTCTTTCCCTTGTAACACCAAGCTTAATTTATCCATTTCAGCTATCTCCAGTATCTTATAAATTACTTCCTCTTTGGTGGGGAGTTCTTTTTTCCAGTATTTGGCCAGTAATATTCTGGCAGTAGTCAACATATGAACTAACAAATATTTCTCTTTCTGTTTGAGGTCTCCGGGGTCATATTTAATAAAAATATTTCTGGGGATAATGGTATACTTATATTCATAATTTCCAAGATCAATTTTTGCATCATTTTTCAATATTTATATATATAAATATATTTATATAAATATGAATATATAAACAGCCTTTGCAAAGACACCCATTCGAGATACTTGGAAGATGTGTTTCCTTCGACTTCTTCAGGTGCTGGCTGTGTAAGTGGAACCTATGAGCTATAGGTTCGAACCTATGATTCACTTCTTACACTATGAACCTTGCAGTCTGTTAAAATTGCTGAAATCAAATGTTAACATAACAAATACATAAACATAAAGCAGGAGCATTTGGATACAAAACTATATACATAGATAGTCCTATAATAGTGCTAGGACTTTATATTTCATAGAGATCACCTTCTTTATTTTTTTATTTCCTTCGATAAATTAAAAAAAAAAGGAAACCAACACTCTAAAAAATTGAAATGGTATAATCCAGGTTTTCTGATACTGAAATTTTGTCAGAGATTTTTTTGCATGATAAAATATTCCCGAGTTTTGTTTAGCGTAATTTTAAATTGGGTGATTCTTTATTTTTCCATAATTGAGCTATTGTCACCTTAGCTGTTGTCAACAGTATAGAGCTATCAGGTCCTGCCTCCTCCATTTCCTCAGCATACTCGGGACGCATGAGGCTCCATCCCCCTCCATCTCACTGCCATTTGTTTGCTTGGCCGGCGCCTTCCCAACTCTTCTGAGCTGCTCTTCTCTCTGGTGGATCCACCTGCAATGGGTGCCTGGCTGATGGAGGCCATCTTTGGGAGGGGGTGAGGGGACTGTGGGCTGATTGGGGGATCTTGGCGAAGTCCCAGCTTCACCTGGCTGGGACGTGAAATTAATTCAATACTCAATTTAGATATATTTTTATCTTCCCAAAGACATAACAGAATAATTTGGGGGTGTAACAAAATTGTGTAACCAGTAGTACGTTTAACTAGGAATAAGGCCCGTTGTGGAAATAAATACAACAGACTCTAGAAAGAGGCTATGGGTGGGTGCTGTGGCCTTGGGCACTCAGCATCAATTTGCTATGGTGACATCAGCAGGATATAATGACACAGAGCTTACTGTTTTCTCCAGGGGAACTGATCTCTACCATCTGGAGAACAGTTTTAACTCTGAATGATCTCCAGCCCTCACCTGGAGATTTACAGCAATGGTCCCCCAGGAGGAAATGGCTGGTTTGGAGGGTGGAGTCTATGGCATTGTACCTGTCTGAGGTCCCACCCCTCCTCAAACCCCCTCTCATGGCTCCACCCCTCAAATCTCCAGGAATTTCCCAACCTGGAGTTTGCAACCCTATCTTTTTCCCAACCAACCATCAACCTACCATTCTCTGCTTCTCTGACTTCAGCTTTTCATCTTCCATCTACAACTTCTACTTAGGAAAAGTACAGTCTTTTTACGCAATGGGGACCCAAGGAGGAGGGAAACAACCTCAGTAGGGTATAATGACACAGAGTCCACCCTGAATCAGGCCTGTAGCTACAGTGGGGCATCTTGGGGCTAGGCCCCCTGATTTACTGGCAAGGCCTCACAACTTCCCATCCAGCCCAGGGCCCCCAAGTGGTGCTGGATGTGGGGGAGGAGCTGCGTGTTCATTTAATCTGATTAGCCAGTGTCCTCTAAGAAATTTAAATGCCTCCTGACTATAAAAATTCTGGCTATGGGCCTACCCTGCACCCTGTTTTTTTCCAGGGGAGCTGAGCTCTGTCATCTGGAAAGCAGTTGTAATTCTGAATCATCTCCAGCCCTCACCTGGAGATTGGCAACAATGGTTCCCCAGGAGGAAAAGTACAATCTTTCTCTGCAGTGGAGACCAAAGCAGCTTACATCATTCTCCTCTCCCCCTTTTGATCTGCACAATAACCTTGTGAGATAGGTTAGGCTGAAAGTCTGTGACTGATCCGAAATATGTCGTGATGCACAGTACTGGCTGACACTGAGGGGCCCATAAGGGAGTAAGAGTATCCAAAGGAAGACTGGACTCCACAGTTTTAGTGCAAATACTGTGTACAATTTATTTACACCAAGCCTCCACCAACATCCAGTTCTCAGTGACAAAGCGCTCCGCTGCAACCATACATTAAGAGAGAGATACATACACTGTACAAGCAATACATTTATACAACCACTGACCAATCAGTACAGTGCTGAATTATAATGATGCAAGTTACTCAGTGCTGGACTGGACTGCCCTAAACTGGCTGGAACCAGCCACCCTTACAGCTCCTAGCTGTCATCTGCACTTACATAGATCAAACTCATCTAGGCCAGCCTTACACTAGACATGTATATCACGACAAAATCACCCACTCAACTTCCACAGGAAGAACCTGGGTCTGGCAGACCCTGCTTTGAAGAGCAAACAGCTATGCCTAGGGTAGCCAACTTCCAGTTGGAGCCTGAAGATCGCCGGGTATTACAACTGAACTCTGGACAACAAATCTCTCTCCCCCTGGAGGAAATAACTGAGGGTGGACTCTGGCATTCTATTCAGCTGAGGCCTCTCTCCTCCCCAAACTCTGACTTCCATAGACTCCATCCCAAAGTATCCAGGAATCTCCCAACCTGGAGCTGGCAACCCTAGTCAGGACTGGCCCTAATGAGTTCCCCACAAAGGCCTGGAAAGGGCCTCCTGCCTTTGCTTTTTTACTTCCAAAAAGCTGGGAAACCTAGCATCAGAAAGATCCCAAAAAAAGCAAAATCCACTAGGAAAAATACCATAAAAAATGCCATAATATATAAACTCTATTTAACAATTATAATGTTAGTGGTGCCACAATATCAAATTAAGTGCATACTAGTACTATAAACAGGAGCTGCGGTGGCTCAAGTGGTTAAGACGCTGAACTGCAGGCTGTGGAAGGTCAGTAGTTCAGCAGTTCGAGACCCGAGAGTGCCGCATGACGGGGTGAGCGCCCGTCTCTAGTTCCAGCTCCTGCCAACCTAGCAGTTCGAAAGCAAGAAATCGCAAGTAGATAAATAGGTACCACTTCAGTGGGAAGGTAACGGCGTTCCGTGCGCCTTGGTGTTTAGTCATGCCGGCCACATGACCACGGAAATGTCTCGGACAGCGCTGGCTCTTCGGCTTTGAACGGAGATGAGCACCGCAACCCTAGAGTCGGATTCGACTGGCTTTCAAGCAAGGGAACCTTTACCTTTACTTTTTAGTACTATAAACAAAGCATAAAGTACAATGTTTCCTCCTTCAAAGATAAATATTAGTCCATATAGTCCGTTCAACTCAGTAGGTGGAATCCACTTTTTCAAAACGTTTTCAAAAACAGCTTTCACAAAAACGCTCATTCCAGATACTTAAAGGAGATGTTTCCATCAACTTCTTCAGTTTGCCAGCTCCATAGTTGGAACTGTGGAAATAGCTACACAAAATCGCCTTGTATAGAAAACACGTATAGATAAAGTAATTTTAAAACCTTATCTGAAAAATACACTCACATCGATTTCAATTTCTCCTGACAACAAGGTTCATAGTGAAGAGTGAATCATAAGTTCTCAGGAGTACAGAAGGAGAGACATGCCAATTTAAACCCCACCAGAAAAGAAAGCAGGTGAAATCAATTTGAATAAGTCCCATTAAAGGGCTCTACTCTTCTTAAATACACATATAGGTCTATTATATTTGTTTACAAAAAGACTGAAAAATCAATTTCTCTATACAAACCAGAAGGTTCATACGTTTTCAAATAAAAGATAAAGTGTGCCTCCATCTGTACTAAAAGATGCCGCACATTCTGCCTCTGGAAAGGTTTGTTTTGATACACATAAATCACACAGAACTTCATATTTTCCACATTGTGTCCAGTATTTAAATAATGTTCCCCTATTGGGACATTTTCTACATGTCTGGCTAGTCTAAATTTATGTTCAAGGACCTGGGTTTTAATGGCTCTTATTGTAGACCCCACATATTTTTTGTATCACATTCACACATGGAAACATATAATATTTTGTATTATACAAGTTGCAAAAAAATGATCTTCAGACCCAAGGATTCCATAAACTGTGAGTTGAATGGACTAATATTTATCTTTGAAGGAGGAAACATTGTACTCTATGCCTTGTTTATAGTATTAGTATGCACTTATTTTGATGTTTTGGCACCACCAACTTTATAATTGTTAAATAGAGTTTATATATTTTGGTATTTGTGATGGTGTTTTTCCTAGTAGATTTTGCTTTTTTACTGACAGAACCAAGCATGGTTGCCTAACTACAGCCACTGACGAAAAAGTTAGTCCCACAGGAGCCAAGCAGGAGAAGTGTCTTTGTCAGGAGAGACAGCCGTTTGGCAGTTTATTCTGTGAGAAAAGAGATTCCAGGCTGCTGGTGGGCAGGGGAGAGGAGTACATGTGAGTACTCTTGAGTGGCAGTTGATGGGCCAATGGCTGAAGGAGTGCACAGCACAGCCAATGGGAGAGCTGGAAATGGCCAACATGTAGGGCAATTATATCTATATAGGATTATTCCCAGAATTTTCTTCCGAAATTCTTGAATCTTAGTGAATTCCCATCAATGAGATAAGAATGACCCAATCTGACCACAATCCTTCCAGCAGTGTGAATCAACACCTGGGTTTACATCGTGTAGTTGAAGTGGAGTCATGTGACACTAGATATCATTTTAAAACATTGGAAACTTATATTTATAACTCTTGTGAAAGAAGAATTAAATAGCAAGTCGTCCCCCCCCATTGCTTATCTGTTATGTTAATTTTACAATCGTTATGCCAGTTAGATTGATATATGAGCTTGTTCCTCCACTGGTATTGGTGTAATAATTTATACAAAATAGACATCAACCCTTTGTCATAGCCTATATTATTTTTAATAAGAGTTTCAAAAACTGTAAGGTCTCTACAGAGGCATTTCTTAATCTCTGGATGATTTGTTAGGTGTCTTACTGGCAAGTATTGAAACCATGGTAATTTACCTGTGCCTTTGGCTTCTAACTGAGATTTTCCCATGAAATGGCCTTTGGATGTTATATTGCTAAACCTTGTGAGATTATTTTCTCCCCAAACATTATAAATTTTATCTGATAAGCCAGGTGTAAACCATTTCTGTCCTAAGAATGATGAGATGGAAGAATTTTTAGGGGTAAGTAACTTTTTTTTCTGTCCCAAATGTGAAGAGTGGTGTCTAGAAAAAGATTAAGTTTTATAGAAGTGGGTCTTTCTTCTGTCTTATTCCATAATATCTCTTCCAGAAGGGCAGGGGCAGCAAAAGTCTGTTCTCTTTACCTGGCTTTTCAGATTAGTACAATTAATGTATACTAATATATTTTTAATTTGAGCAGATTCATAATATAATAGGAGATCAAATAGGGCATAGTCCCTTAATTTGAGTGGGTGTTTTAGAATGTGATAACTCATTTTAGGTTTGTTTTTTTTAATAACATTTTATTAATAAATGCAAAAAGGAAAATAGCAATTAACAAAACAGGTAAGTTGGAGTATACACGAAAAGAGTGTTAGAGTTACTAAAAAGAGTATTACATTTTCAAAGTTACAGTATCAGTTTACATTTTTCAAATCAAGAAGACATTCACATCTTACCATAAATTTAAGTCATTAACTGTAGTAAGGATTTCACCCTGATCAATTAAATATTCCACAATAGGGAACCAAATCATCTACATTTTCCGTTATTTTTGACATTATATAGAACTTCCAAAGTTTAGCATGCCAATGATGTTGTTGAGGACTTTTAGTGTCTTTCCAAAATAAGGCTACTGCATTTTTAGCTGCTGCCAACAAAATGGCTATTCTTTTCATAGTATTACTAGATTGTATATGCATTTGCCATCTATTTAGTAGTATATGTTCCACTGTGCATTGCAATTCATAACCAGTTATATTTTTAACCTAAGTTATTATTTCTTTCCAGAACAGCTCTAGTTTCGGGCATTCAAGCCAACAATGGACGTAATTTCCCACACCTCCACATTTCTTCCAACATGCAGGAGAAACAGCAGATGTTATATGTGATAATTTCTGAGGTGTTAAATACCAAAAAGTAAGTATTTTAAAAGTTTGTAATTTTATTTCTATAATATTCGTATTAAAGGGAAACGTCCTCCATATGTAGTGCCAGTCGTCATCAGATAAAATAGAATTACAGATAGAATGCCACCTTTTCTGATATGTCAATAAGTTGTGAGACTCTATTTCCATTAATTCTAAATATGTTTTAGCCATAAGTTAACTTCTAGAGGTATTCATCCATTTATATATTTTTTCAAAATTTGATAAAGGACGCTTAATGATATTATTTAAATGTATTTGAGAACAAAAGTGGGATATTTGTAGAAATTGCATCCAAGAGATAGTAGAACCCAGTTTTGCTTCTAATTGAGTTTTATTCATTAAAATATTGTTTTCAACAAAATCTTCAATTTTTGTAATGTTTGCTTTTTTCCATGTTTCCTGGTGTATTGGGAAATTTGGAGGTAATAAACTTTTTTGATTAAAGAGATGTTGGAATTTTGAAAGTCCAGGGATCAATTGTTTTCTTTTATTTTCCCAGGTGGCTAAGAAGGTTTGCAGGATCAGACTATCAGTTATTTATCTTCTTCGTGGTCTCTGTGCATCACACCCATGGGATTCAGTGCGCCTGCGCTGACCTGGTCGGTGTCTATACAAAGCTCACAATGGGATTTTCGCGCCCTCCACCCCCAGGCATGCGCAGGAACCCCACCGCGCATGCCCAAGGGGCGGGGGCACGGACATCCCGCCAGTTCTCTTCTGACCGCCTCGCTGTTAGCAGCTTGCGTTGGTGTCTCTGAGAGCGATTTACCTCAGCGAAACATCACAACTTTCTCTCAAATTTTTCCTCTATTTTTTCTCTCCGATCTTTTGGATCATTCCTCTCAACTATTTCTCCTCTCAATCCACACTTTTTTGGTGGATTTTTCTCGGTCTCCGGACCATTCTCCCCCCCCCACCACCTCACCGCCCTTCATCCTGCCGGGTGGAAGGGCCTCTTTCCATTGTTTATGGAAAGTCGTAAGTGGGGCTGCTTTAAAAGGTGCTCGTCCTGCGGGAGCAAGCTAGCCTTGAGAGACGAGCACTCACTTTGTGTTTTCTGTTTGGGGGAGACTCACCGGCCTGACGCCTGCTCCATCTGTGCCCGTTTCTCCAACCAAACGAGAAAGAACAGGGCCGCTAGGTTGAAGGTCGCGTTGTGGGAGTCGGCACTCGCTCCTCCAGCTCCCGAAATGGAATCTGATCCTTCTACTACGAGACCAGTCGTCTCGACATTGAAGTCGTCCATATCGACACAGAAGGACCTTTCCACACCGAAGCCTCCCAAGGTAGGGAAATCTTCTTCAGATACCGGAGGGGCCCCTCCAAAGAAATCGAAATCGAAGGCGACTTCATCCATGTCAACACCAGTGAAGAAGCCTAAGAAGGATAAGGCGAAGGCTCGGGGCTCGAGCAAGACGGGGGACGTGCATAAATCTCACGGTGTGAGTGGCATTCGATCTCCTAGGGGCTCTGCTAGTGCGGACGCATCTCAGCAACCCCCACGACTGTCCTATCCGACACCGGAACTGACTAAAATCATCCTGGAGCCTCCGATACAAATTCTGGACTCTCCACCGCGTCAGTCTGGACCCCCTGTGTCGGCAACACCTCGGCGTCGTGATCCCCCCCAGTTGATGTCGCCACCTCCCACCGACCTCGATCTGGGGTTGAATGTCCAGGCAATGGAGTCTCGATCCCCCTCGCCAACCTCGTGGGCAAGTGATCAATCTGGTCGATCCCGACCGCCCTCGGGACCGTTCCAGATCTCCATGTCGTCCTGAACACCGTGAGCAGGAATCCTATGGTCCACGATATGACAAGTATCATGCAACCTATCCGTGTCGACCTCCGAAGTTTCCCTTCGAAAACAAGCACGAGATGCCGTACTGGTTTTCTTCGGGCCCGTGGAACTTCCCTGGGTACCCAGATCCTTGGGAACCTTGTCGATACCGCTCGCGCTCGCCTCGCCACCAGCCCTCAGCGACAGTGTCGAAACCTCCACCGTCTCCTCCTTCTCATTCCGACCGTGCCACTGCTCCACCAATGCCGATGGCTGAGCCACCGTTGCCGAGACCTCAAGAGTCGAGTTCCAACTCAGCCTCTTCTCGGGGTGACTCCGATGTCGATGACCCGGAGGACGTTCTTTCCAATGTCGAACCCCCCCCCAAGCAATCCATCTCCGGGAGCAGCCCGATTTCTCCTTCGGAGGACATGTCCTCATACGGGGACTTAGTAAAGCGTATGGCACACTCGCTTGCCCTACCAATCGTCCAAACCCAACCGTCCGCAGCTGACGAGGTGTACGACATCATCGAGATCGACACCTCTACGCCGATAGCCTTACCGATGTCCAAACACCTTTTAAAAGCGGTTCAGTCCCCGTGGGCTAAACCATCGTCGGCACCGGTCTTCACCAAGCGTTTAGACCACATGTACCGGGTCCAAGAAGAGGGAACCTCGTTCCTCCATCTCCATCCTCGCCCGAATTCCTTGGTCATTTCCACATCTTCCAAGACCAAAAGCTCTAACTCCACTCCGTCTGACAGAGAGAGTAAAAAGATCGATGCCTACGGCCGTAGGGTTTACTCTTCTGCAGCCTTGGGGATCAAATCCTCTAATTATTTGGCCTGTTTTGGAAGATACGAGTATGCTTTATGGCAGAGGATGTCAGCACTCCTCCCATCTCTGCCGGAGGACAAGCGTGCCGAGGCAAGATCCATCCAAAAGGAAGGCCTCCTTGTAGCCAAACAGCTCCTGAGCACTGCAAAGCACTCATTAGATGCTTTCTTGACGTCGATGGCTTCAGCAGTATCGATCTGGCATCATGCGTGGCTCCGGACTACCTCTCTACCTCAGGACACTAGGTCCTATATTGAGGATCTACCCTTTGACGGGGACGGCTTATTCCACTCCTCCACTGACGCCGCCTTGCAGGAGTTGGACAAAAACATCAAAGCCTCGAAATCTTTGGGAGTTTCAGCACCACAAAGATCCTACAGACAGAGATCGTGGTCCCGTTATACTCCCCGTCGTCCATATCCGATGAAGCCATCCCCTGACGCAGTTTGGAGACCCCGCCAGTCTCCAAACTACAATTAGCAATCATATCAGTCAAAACCGAGATCGGGGGCCCAACACCCACAGGCAAGGCCCAAGTCCAACCGCGGGCCAAAGCAGGGTCTTTGACTCCACCCTCTCGATGTCGAGAGAACTGACCCACCTCCACCCCTTCCTTCTGGTGTGGAGAGCCATAACCACAGACATCTGGGTTCTTTCTATCATAGCCAATGGCTACTTCATCGAGTTCATCGGCCTCCCACCATTACCAACCTTCCGAACCACCCCTCCTTCCACTATTCTTCTCCAGGAGACCAACTCCCTGTTGAAGAAGAGGGCAATAGAACCTGTCCCAAGAATTTCCGAACGGATGGGATTCTACTCACGGTACTTCGCCGTACCGAAGCGAGACGGAGGACTACGTCCCATCTTGGATCTTCGGGATCTCAACATCTATATAAAGTACCGAAAATTCAAGATGACGACCCTACAAGCCCTACTGCCCTTGATTCCGCTGGGCGCCTGGATGGCTACCATCGACCTCCAGGATGCCTACTTCCACCTAAATATCCACCCCTCCCACAGGCAGTATCTCCGCTTCGCAATAGGAGACCAGCATTATCAGTATCGATGTCTCCCCTTCGGAATATCTACGGCACCGAGGGTCTTCACCAAGACCATGGTAGTTGTCGCGGCCCACCTTCGTCTCCAGGGGATCACCATCTTCCCCTATATCGACGACTGGCTTCTGGTGGCCGACTCCCCGATCTCTCTACGCAAAGACACTGCATTCACCCTGCACCTTCTCTCATCACTTGGTCTTCAGGTGAACCTCCAAAAGTCCTGTCTCCACCCGTCTCAAAGGGTGCAATTCATCGGGGCATTACTCGACACTGTGGCCGGCAAAGCCTTCCTACCAATGGACAGGGCCCAAATCTTGTCCAATTTAGCAACATCGGTTCGAGACTCTCCATCCTCGACGGCGTACGCCATTCAACGCCTCCTCGGACACATGTCCGCCACGACCTCGGTCCTCCCCATGGCGAAACTCCACATGAGGCCTCTCCAACTTTGGTTTCTGAAGAGTTTCCGTCCACACCGCATGCCTCAGTCAAAGATCCTGATCCCAACACAAACCGTGCGGGACTCTCTCGCCTGGTGGACTGTTGTCCCCAACATTACCAAGGGTGCCCCTTTTTCTCCCCTCACTCATCATTACACCCTGACAACAGATGCCTCCTTATGGGGATGGGGGCCCACCTCGACGGCATCAGTATAGGATACCGGTGGGATGCTGCCACCAGAAACAGGCATATCAACTACCTGGAACTACTGGCCATTTTTCTAGCTCTTCGAGCTTTTCAGCGCATCTTACGAGGTCATTGTGTTGCCATCCTCACCGACAACACCACGGCACTCAGCTACCTGAATCGTCAGGGAGGAACCGTCTCCAGGAGCCTGTGTGGGCTTGCAGTCGACCTCTGGAACTGGTGCGTTGCCAACGACATTGTTCCTGTGGCCACACACATCCCCGGAGTTCTAAACATCGAAGCGGATCTGATCAGCAGAGGCCACACTCACCATCATGAGTGGGAACTGAATCAGATCTACCTCCAACCACTCTTCGACCGTTGGGGAACCCCAACGATAGACGTGTTCGCCTCGCGGAAGAACACAAAATGCAAATATTTTTGCACCCAAGGAGGCAAGGACCCCCTTTCTTTGGGAGACGGTCTGCTGGTACCCTGGACAGGCCCGTTTTTGTACATGTTCCCTCCACTGCCCCTGCTCCTGAGAGTAGTGCACAAGGTGGCCAAATCTCAACCAAACTGCATCTTGGTGGCTCCGTGGTGGCCCAGGCAACCCTGGTTCCCCATCCTACTGCGTCTGGCGGGGAGCAGGTTCCACCACTTCCCCAGAGTGCGAGATCTCCTCATCACCGAAGGGGGCAAGGTGCTCCATCCGGAGGTGAACAGCCTAAAGTTGACGGCCTGGAGGATCCAACCTTGAACTTCTCCACCCGAGTTGTAGAGGTCCTCTGTAATGCGAGGAAGGAATCGACCCGCTTGTCTTACCGCAGAAAGTGGCAAAAGTTCCTCTCGTACTTGGACAAGTCTACAGGCAATCCAACCACAGTGGGCCTGGACAAAATTCTGGACTTCCTCCTGCTTCTTAGGGATCAGGGCCTATCCCACTCATCGGTCAAAGTCTACCTGGCGGCTATCTCCGCTTACCACCAGGGCATGGAGGGACACACAATTTTCTCCCATCCGACTGCTAAGCGGTTCATGAAGGGCCTCATCAGATTGTACCCTCCTGTAGCTGCACCTACAGAACTGTGGGACCTACCACTGGTATTGAGACAACTTACCAGACGGCCGTTTGAACCAATGGCCACTTGTGACCTAAAGTATGCAGCGTGGAAGACAGCCTTCTTACAGGCAGAAGGGTTAGTGAACTCATGGCACTCCGACATGACCCACCCTTCTTGGTTTTCCTGCCGAACGGCGTGCGTCTGGTACCGGACTTGACTTTCATCCCAAAGATTGTTTCAGAGTTCCATCTCAAGGCTGAAATATTCTTGCCGGATTTTTTTCCGCATCCAGAAGATGACGGGCAACGCTTGCTCCATACCCTGGATGTGAAGAGGGCACTCCTTTTCTACTTGAATCGGACTCAGCCAACCAGACGTGACGTCTCACTGTTCTTGTCTTACGGCTCGCCCTCCTTGGGGCTACGTATCACATCTCAACGACTCTCCAAATGGATTGTCGAGACGATTCGGCTGTGCTACACACTGGCAAAAAAGTTACCTCCCTCTCGTCTGAGGGCTCACTCAACCAGGTCCATGGCGACCTCAACGGCCTTCCTGAAGGGCGCATCTCTCTCGTCCATCTGTAGAGCGGCTACGTGGTCCACGCCAACCACGTTCATCAAACACTACGCTCTGGACGTCCGTGCCCAGCAGAAGGGTGACTTGGGTCGTCTGGTCCTTTCTTCGACGGCTCCCTGAGTCTGACAACACCCACCTCCAGGTGAGCCACTGCTTTTTAATCTCCCATGGGTGTGATGCACAGAGACCACGAAGAAGATAAACAGGTTGCTTACCTGTAACTGATGATCTTCGAGTGGTCATCTGTGCATTCACACGACCCGCCCATCCTTCCCCACTGCTGTCATCCTCAGCTGTTCTCACACATGGCTAGGCTTGATAGCGGTCAGAAGGAACTGGCGGGATGTCCGTGCCCCCGCCTCTTGGGCATGCGCGGTGGGGTTCCTGCGCATGCCTGGGGGCGGAGGGTGCGAAAATCCTGTTGTGAGCTTTGTATAGACACCGACCAGGTCAGCGCAGGCGCACTGAATCCCATGGGTGTGAATGCACAGACGACCACTCGAAGATCATCAGTTACAGGTAAGCAACCTGTTTTTTTGGAACGTTCTGAAGGTGTTTGCCAGATTGTTTCCGGAACATCATATGGGTAGGTATAGTGTGTTTGTATTATAATCCAATCCTTATTTTGGTAATCATGTAGCATTTTGAGAATGTTGGCTAGGTGATTAGCTTGGTAGTATTTATATAGGTCTGGAAAGCCTAGTCCCCCTTTAAGTTTATGCTTGGTTAATGTTTCCACGCTAACCCTATGGCGTTTATAAGCCCAAAAAAAGTTTAATAAGATTTTTTGCCATACCTCAATTTGTTTCTTAGATATTGTTATTGGTAGAATTCTAAAAAGAAATAAGAACTTAGGTAATACATATGTTCGAATGATGTTTAGGCAATCATGCCAAGAAAGAGACATTTTATGCCATTGAGTAAATTTTCTCTTTAGTTCTTCTATTAAGGGATCATAGTTAACTGAATGTATATCTTTAAGTTGCAAAGGAATTTTAAGCCCTAAATAGCTCAAATATTTTGTACTCATTTTAGGTTTTTTTGTTATTCCAAATGAAATTGCTGCCAAGTCTTCAAATCTTTGGTTAAAATGTTAATGGGTAAGGTTTGAAAAACAGATACCACGGAAATATGTTTTTAACCAAATCTAATCTTTCAGACCAAGAGAAGACTTGCTTTATCCACTTTTAATAGTCAAATCTGTTTGTTTTTTGCATAATTGCTTATGATTGCATTGACATAGGTACTTTAAGTACTTCAGGAAAGTAACACCCAGATTTCTCCAGGTTTTATCTATCCATCTGTATTTAAAATTTTGTTTTATAGAGTGTTGTATAGTTGAAGAAATATAGATTGGGTAAATTTCCATGGTTGTTTGGTTGATAGATAACCCAGATATTGATCCAAACCATGCTATAGATATTCCTGAATTATATACAATACCATGTCACCTGCAAACAAACTGATTTTATGTTTCATAGCACCAGTTTCAATGCCTCTGATTTGTTTCTTCTCCTTAATTATTTCAGCTAAAGGTTTGATTGAGATGGCAAATAAAAGAGGTGACAACAGACATTCCTGACAGCTACCTCTAAATAGATCTAGGTCATCAGATCTGTATCCACTGATTTTAACTTGTGCTTATGGAGAACTGTATAAAAACTACTTTCAAAGTCCATGTGCTCTAATAACAATTTAAAGTAATTTATTTCTAACTGATCAAATGCTCATTTCATGTCAAGTGCTAGTATCATAGATTCTTTTTGCTTGAGTGTGCAATAATTGATTATATTAAGTGTTTATATGATATTGTCTGCTATATTTCTGTTGGGGATAAAATCAGATTGATCTGTATGTATATAACTTGCAACAATTTTATTTAGTCTCTTTGCAAGAATTGATGTGAAAATCTTTGCGTCTTGATTGCTGAATGATATTGGATGAGAGGATTCAGGTTTGGTGGGATCTCTATCTTTTTTAGGGATTAATATAATTCTAGATTCAGACCATGACTTGGGCATTTTCCCTTCAGTTAATATATAGTTACAAGTTTTTGTTAAGAGTTTAGCCAATTAGAGTATGAATCTGAAGATTTCTAATGACACCATTCCCCTAAGTGGGGGAACAGACACCAGGTGGCTATCCAAAGACAGCAGTTGGTGCATGGGAATATACAGGAGGAGACAGTCTTTTAGATACGTGGGCCCTATACCATGAAGGGCTTTAAGTTAATGATCAGCACCCTGAATTGGAATCAGGCACTATCTGGTAGCCAATGTAGCTCTTTTAAGATGGGTAAAGTATATTCTCCCTAACCTGGATGGTCCAGGCTAGTCTAGTCTTGTCAGATCTTGGAAGCTAAGCAGGGTCAGCCTTGGTTAGTCCTTCATTAATAGGTTTTTATTAGTTTTCTATAAACAAAGACATACACAACACATTCATAGGACATAACAACACAAAACAGGGAGCATATACTCATAATTACTGTTAAGTTTTAAACATGCAAGGAATCATCATTTCATTTTTCCCCCTTTCTTTACACCTAAACAAGTAATATATACGCCATAATAGTTCAATCTATATTTCTGTTACAGTTGGTTAGTATTTGGATGGGACACCACCAAAGAAGTTCTGGCTTGCTATGCAGAGGCGGGGAATGGCAAACCATCTCTAAACTATCTTGCCCTGAAACTCAGTAGGATCACCATAACTTGGCTGCACCATGATATGTTATCTTCAGCTAGCCCTTGACACCAAACTGGTACTTTCGAAACCAGCTGCCAATCCCAAGTTGTCTTCAAGAGTAGCCCAATATTGAGTGCATTACAATAATCCATCCATGAGGATACAAAAGCATGGATGAGTGTGGCCAGATTGGCTGAACCTAAGAATAATTTACTATCATGTAAACCTGCCTGCCAATTAAGATCTCTGACAGACAATTCTGAATGCTTCTTCCTTATGAAGTCAAGTGAGTGGGTACCAGAGAGAGGGCTTCAAAGTTCACCATGTCTAAGGTGTCCAATATGCTACCCATGTATATAGGTGCTTCTAATATGTATGATTTTAAGCGATCACATCTGTTTTATGTTGGATCTTTGCTTTTAAAGGAGAAAAGCAGGATAGAAATCTCTTAAATGAAAATAATTAATAAAATGTGCAACAAAAGTTTAGCTAGGGAGCCAGGGAAAAAGAACTGGGGATTTGCTGGTTTGGATTATTAAAACAGAAACATCATCAGACTGTGACTTGGAAGCCACATTACATACCCAAGCCTCTTATTTGTAGACAGAAGGAGTTTCCTGAAATGCTTCAGATCAGAGTTATCATAAATACATTTTAAAAGTAGAATTTTTTTTTTTACAAATAATTTTTATTTTCTAACACATAATCAATGTACAAAACACGTAATCAGCTGGACGTTCCATTAGTGCTTAAGCTTTCCTTTTTGTACATCAGTAGTTTCTGCACCTATGCTTTATATATGCCTAT
This sequence comes from Gekko gecko, assembly GCA_029375565.1. Classification (NCBI taxonomy): domain Eukaryota; kingdom Metazoa; phylum Chordata; class Lepidosauria; order Squamata; family Gekkonidae; genus Gekko; species Gekko gecko. Next base: position 101,718,315 of record JAPDNY010000007.1, read on the forward strand.
ATAGTAGTTGAAGCTTCTATTTCTATTAGTATTTCAATATATACCTTTTCATGGTTATCACAACTATCACTTAAGGTACTACTCAATCCATTTATAAAGTCTTGACCATGCTTTTTCAAAGATATCTTCTCTCTTGCCTTGTGAGCAAAGTCGGTTTGTCCATCTCAGCCGTTTCTAAAAGTTTATAGATTATTTCTTCTTTTGAAGACATTTCTTATTTTTTCCAGTATTTAGCATATAGAATTCTAGCAGTAGTTACATGTATAATCATATAAACATCTGTTTTTTTAATAATTTTCTGGTATTATATTCAATAAAAACAATTCTGGTACAAAAAGTTTATCTATTTCTAATATTTTTTGTAACATCTCATGTATCCAAATCCAATATTTCTTACTGTTATTGCATGTTCACCATATATGAAAAAAGGATCCAACATTCTGTTTACATTTCCAGCAATCATTTGACATAGAGATCAATCTAAGATGGTGGCACACAGGGAGTGCTGGTGTTAGGCTCCCTGCCAGTTTCGGCAAATTTCACCATGCCAACACCCAAGTGTGGATTTTTATTTCCTGCTTATGAGCGTCCAACATTTCCTGCTTATGAGCGTCCTCTACTGAGGAGACCAGAGGAACCAGATATATCCTACCGTCCATGCAGAGCTGGATGACTGGCAGAGACGTGGCCTAGGAGTGGCGTTAATATGCAAAGAAGCTGCAACGTTGATTGAGAATCCAGCCAAAGCCCAAGGCATCTCAGAGCGTATCCATCAGTGGCTGGCTGTGCTGACTGTCTGGTTGGCTCACCATGGATGCCTTTTTCGGCATCTTGGCAGCGTGAGTCGAGCTAATCTGAACTCACAGGGGGAGCAGCTGGGGGGTCTGGGGGGAGGATAATACCCCCCTTCGGCCTGCCTGGCATGGTCCTGGAGCGGTGGAGCACCTTGGGCAGCAGCAACTGCGGCAGCTGGCTTTGTAGTCATTGGTAACAACACGGACATGACCCGGGAGTGCAGGAGCGGTGGAGCAGCTTGGGCTTCAATGACTATGATGGCCTGTTTTGTGGCCGCTGATAACACCAGTGACAGAGACAAGGCTGTGAAGTGGACAGGGGGGTCCCCTGGAGAACATTAAATATCTCAGAACTGACATCTCCCACCCTGAAGGGGTTGGAAAACCCGGAAGTGCTATGGTGCTGGTGGCGAGGGGACCAGCGCTTAGAATCATAGAATCATAGAGTTGGAAGGGAAATCTAGTCCAACCCCCTGCACTCTGCAGGAGCATAGCCAAAAGATAGCCCTACATACCTACAACATTCCCAAAAGATGGTCGTCCAGCCTCCACTTCAGTCCACCAATCACCCCAAGGCATTGACACTCCAAGAGTGAAGGGACTAAGGGAAGATCTAACATATGGTTACTGCCACCTTGAGGAAGAGCAACAGACCTGCACTGCCACCTTTCCATGCAATTAAACCACCAACTGAAATTGACTGGCCGTTAAATGAACGGGTGGTTAGGTTTCCTTAGACTTAATTAAATTGGGGTGGGTTGGTCTTGTATTGATTGAAAAAAAAATCTTTTTTACCAATTGACTTACCAATTAATTTTGGGTCTAATTGATTAGTGATTGATTTTTTTTAGCTAACTGAGGGCAATATAATGAATTAATGGTACATTGTTTCATATATTAATTGATTATTGAGGGGCTAAAAACCCATTGACAGAGACTGCATAGCTTTAAGTTATGGTGCCATAGATTGTCAGCCTTTATCTAAATTACTGATTGTAGGAAAATAGAAAAAATGGAAATAGATAGGGTGGGGGGAAAGGCAATTAGAGGCTATGTAGGTTAATTGTATGGGTTGATGGAACTTAGTTAGAGTGAATTAATGGTCAGAGCATATCATTAAAGTCAGAATATGTGGCAGCTCATAAGCAAGAACACTTCTTAACATCACTCTAGGCTATACCACCTATTCATAGATCAAGATCTGAAGCTCAGGGCAGTGAAGATCATTGGTGGCTGATAATGGTGGGCCAGGGAATATCAGTGCTCCAGGAGTTGTGGCTGATGAAGCAAAGGCTCAGACGGCTAGAGAGACAGTGGCGATGTGCTCGCAATGAAACCACAAGAGCATCTTATAGGACGTTTATGAGATCCTTTGAGATGGCAGTCAAAGCTGTGAAGAGGGAGTTCTACGCAGCCATGATTGCGTCTGCTAGCTCACACCCAGCACAATTATATAGAATGATTTGGTCTTTAACAATCCTGCCACAAGGCAGACAAAACATGAGGGAATTGGACATTGGCTGTGAGGCTTTTGCGAGCTATTTGCAGATAAAATCTTGTCGCTCTGCCGTGACCTTCCTGCCACAGTTGAGACAGTAAGCAAACTTGAGGCTCCATGCGCATCTTCTGGTCCCATTCTGGATTATTTCAAACCACTCAGTCTAGAAGAAGTTGACAGATTGATCTCTACTGTACGTCCAACCACATGCCTTGACCCGTGACCCTCTTGGTTAATTAAAGAAGGCCATGAGGAGTTTCGAGGTGCCCTTAGGGATATTATCAACAAGTCCCTCGCTGAGGGGTGGTTCCTAGGGGTTCTCAAGGAAGTGATGGTGCACCCCCTCCTGAAGAAACCAACTCTGGATCCAGCTGAATTGGCGAACTATCGTCCAGTTTCCAATTTGTCCTATTTGGGCAAATTAATAGAGAGGGTGGTGGCGATACAGTTGCAGAGCTTTATAGCTGACATTTCCATGCTTGATCCCTTCCAGTCCGGCTTCTGTCCAGGCCATGGGACAGAGACGGCTCTGGTCGCTCTCACAGATGACCTCCAGAAGCACCTGGACTAGGGCAGGACAGCAGTGCTGATGTTGTTAGACCCGTCAGCAGCATTCGACACAGTCGACCACCAGCTATTTGCCCACCACCTCACTGACACGGGGATTTGGGGGCTTGCCCTAAAATGGCTCATCTCCTTCCTCCAAGATTGTGGACAAAGGGTGGCTATCGGGGAGCAGCTATCCCAAAGGCACCCACTTGCTTTTGGAATGCCTCAAGGGGCGATGCTCTCACTGATGTTATTTAACATCTATATGCACCCCCTTGCCCAGATTACCCGGAGGTATGGGCTAAGGTGTCACCAATATGTGGATGACACCCAGCTCTATCTGTTGTTGGGTGGTTAGTCCGACTCTACCCTGGAAAGCCTGGTTTGGGGGCTACAGGACATGGCAGGATGGCTTAGACTGAGCCAACTGAAATTGAATCCAATGAAGATGGAGGTCCTGTGCCTGAATCGGAGCAGTACAGGGGTAGGGATCCCATTATCAGCCTTTGATGTGATGCCGTTGGTGCCAGCGCCGAGGGTCCAGAGTGCTCCTGGATACTTCCTTAACAATTGAGGCCCAAGTAACAGTCACTGCCAAGGCAGCCTTTTATCATCTCCAGCTGATCTGGCAGTTGGTTCCCCTCCTCGAACACAATGATCTGGCATCGGTGATCCATGTAATGGTCACCTCAAAATTGGACTACTGCAACACTCTCTACATGGGGCTGCCCTTGGTGCAACTCCGGAGGCTGCAGCTGGTGCAAAATGCAGCGGCCAGGCTGTTGATGGGTCTCCCTATGCGGGAACACATTCAGACTGTGCTAAAGGCATTGCACTAGCTGCCAATAGCGTTCTGGATTCACTTCAAGGTGCTGTTTTTGAACTTTAATGCCCTTTATGGTCAGGGACCTGTCTGAGGGACTGCCTTTCCCTGCATGTTCCCCCGAGAGCACTTCGATCAGGACTCCAAAACCGCCAGGCCCTCCCTGGTCCAAAGGAAGCCGGATTGACATTGACTAGGACCAGGGCATTTTCTTTAGTAGCGCCGACTTACTGGAATGAGCTCACTGGTGAGATTAGGGCTCTGAGGGACCTCTCACAGTTCCGCAGGGCCATGAAAATGGAGCTTTTCTGGCAGGCCTTCTGATAATCTCTGGGCCGACCTAGAGGTGAAGCTTTCCAGAGCAGTAGTACAGTTGACTGCATGTGAACACACTTTATTCAGTGAACCACCATCGATAATAATGGTTTCAAGTTGTATTATGCAGCGTTTTAGATATTTTTGTACTGAATATATATTGTTTTACTGGTTTTATGTGAGCCACATTAAGCCTTCTTTGGCGGGGTGGGTGGGGTAAAAGTTGAAATAATAAATAAATAAATAAATAAGGATAAAATTTCGCTAATTTGTCTGGTGTCATATACCATCTATAAAACCTTTTTTATATTTTTTCTTTATATGAAATTGCTTTGGTATATTTTATATTTGTTTTCCATACTTTAGACCATTGGCATAATTCAATATTATGTCCTAAGTTTTGTGCCCATCTTATCATTGCACATTTCACCACCTCATCTTTTGTTTTCTTTTCTAATAATGTTACATACAGTTTTTTTAAATAAGTTTTTCATCAGTATACAACAGTATTTTATCCAGTTCCATAACCTTCCATAAAAACCAGCTTGTTTATCCTTAACATATCTGGATTCTAATTGAGCTCTTTCCCACCAACTCAATTCAGTATCTTGTTTTTTTGAGAATATACCAAGTTTTTACATTGCTTTTATTATTTAACAAGTCCTCATACCTCCACATTGGATGTCTTTTAAATAACCTAGAATTTGTGAAAGCTTCAAGTGATGAGACCTATTTTGGAATTTTAGTATAATAAAATTTTTTTGTTTCTTCCCATGTTTTCAACAATGAGCTTCTAAGAATATGTTTAAAATACTTATGTGAATTATCTCTACTATACCATACAAAAGCATGCCAGCCAAGCAATAGGTCATGTCCTTCTAGTTTCAAGAGTCTTGAATTTTCCAGTATAATCCAATCTCTCACCCATGTCAAAGATACCACTTTATAATATAGAGACCAATCCAATAAAACAAATCCTGCTCTTTCTTTCGTATCTTGAAGTGTTTTAATCTTTATTCTAGGTCTCTTCCCTTGCCATATAAAATGTCTTATAAGTTTATCCAAGTCCTTAAAATACTGTTGATTTTTTTTAAAAAATAGTAATGTTTGAAATAAAAAGATGAGTCTTGGTAAAATGTTCATTTTTACCGCAGCTATTCTTCCCATAAAAGATATCTGCAGATCCTTCCATTTTTCTAGGTTCTTCTTGATTTCTGACAGGAGTTTCACATAGTTGTCCTGCAGCAGAGAACTACATCTACTTGTCAAAGATATTCCTAAATATTTCACTTTCTTTTGAACGTCAGTGCCTGAAACGCTCTGTAATTGTTAGATTTGGTCTTTAGTACAATTTTTTGTCAATATTTTAGTTTTCTTGAAGTTGATTTTAAGATCAGCTACCTGTCCATATTCTTGTAATGTATTTATAATTTGAATAGTAGATTCTATTGGATCTTCTAGATGAATGCTAAGTAATCTGCAAATGCTTGTATTTTGTATTCTTCTCCTTTTATTTTAAGTTCTTTAATTTGAGTATCTTTTCTCACTATTTCTCACTCAGCTTCTAAAAAGACCAAAATCATCTGTTTCTCTGGATGTGCTTCAAAATATTCTACACTCAAGATAGTCCTTAAATTATTTCTTATCTGTCTTTTAGGTAAAAAACCTGCTTGGTCTTGATGTATGATTTGCAAAAGAACGCTTTTCAATCTTGAGGCCAATATTGATGCATACATTTTATAATCCACATTCAATAATGATATTGGTCTATAGTTTTTAATATCCTTCTCATCCGTATCTTGTTTATAAATTAAGGTTATTAGAGCTTCATTCCAGGTCCCTGATATTGTCTTCTCCTTTGTAATATTTTGTATTGCAGATTTTAATGGCATTATTATTTGATCTTGTCTCACATTGATCTCTTATAAAATTTGACATGGATTTCTCTTGGTAATTTATTTCTTCTTGCATATGCAGAGTTAATTCTAAAAGCCACATCAGTCCCATCATATATTTCTTTTACTGTTTCTGTTTTCATATAATATGCAAGAATCTGTGCCATATCCGCTTTAATATCTTCATCTTTCTTTTCTGGAATATTCTGGAATCTTAAAATGTAGGCCACTCTTTCAATCTCCAGTTTTATTAATGTATCTTCCGTAGAATTTTGTTTTGTCTCTGTGGTCTGTATTTGCAAATCCACTTCTTCAAATTTGCTTTCTAATTTGCCTATCATCTTCACCAAGGTGGATATCTCTTGTTTATTGTCCACAATCTGTTTTTTAATTTCTTCTGTTTGGGTAGTCATCTGTTGTGCCATGGAGCCCAGTTTTACTTGAAGTTCAACTGCAGTACCAACAGCAGATGGAAGGGCAGCTTCAACAGCCTGATTTAGAGCTGATGCCATGCTTTCCTGGATAAGACTCTGTAAATCCTTAATGGAAATCTATGCCAGACTAGTTGCCACAGATTTTACCTGCCCTGGGGATGGGCCAGGTACTTCCTTCATTCCACTAGACATGTTTATACAGTTCAGTACACAACAGAGAATGTCCCCTCCCTTCTTCCAAAAGGAAAAATATGATGATGATGATGAGGAGGTTCTTTTTTCCAGTGAATCAGTCCCAACAACAAAGACAAAAGTTTTATCTAATGGTTTGGTATGTCACGTCCTTTTTGTACACTTTCAACCACTAAACATACTTTTATCATATATTGACTTTACTACAAGAACACTTCATACTCAAACAATGTCTCACAGTTTAGACCCAACAACCCCCACTTAGAAAACAAGGGAATAAAGTACAAAGTATTGTCTCATGGAAATGATGTTTAATATCTTCCGCTTTCTTCTTTCTTCTCTCTTCTTTAAAGTTTGTTCCTGTTTTGAAATTTAGTTAAGAGTCCAGCTGTTTTCTTTCACTATAAAACTTAAATCCATTTTCTTCAAAGAGAGAAGAGTATATATTTATAGACCCCAAAAAGTTCTTAATAAACCAAGGAGAACTAGCAAAACCCTTAATATTCCAATAGGAGAAAAAAGAACCAGGAGAAAAAAACCACTATGTCCAAGAAGAACCAGATAATCCACAATGTTCCAGTAAAAAGCAGAAGATCCAAGAGAAAACCAATGATAATTATCCAAGAAAGATTTGTATCCCAAAATAAGATCTTCACTTAAAAAGTAGCTTTTATATCCACAAATTTAATATTTTGACAAGAAATTAAGCAAAAAGAACCATAATCCATAATAGTATTTATGCTGCAAACTAAAGTCTTCTCAGATGTATAGCTTTTGGCCCAACAAAGAGTTCCAAAACTCCAAAGTTAAAGTCTCTTCCATTAGATAGTACATTCCAAAAACTCTGTATTTAATTCAGCAAAAGAGGGGGGGGAAGGGGGAAATAATGCTAATAGTAATGGTACTTAAAGTCTCAAGTGATTATAAAGCTCTCATCAACAAAAAGTAGAATTAAATCTTCCAGAAATATGCCAAAAAAGGAAAAATAAAACAATCCAGTGAGGTGGAAGTAGTACCTTATCCAACTGTATTTAGTTTCAAAAAGTTAGAAAACCACAACATCTCAGCAGCCCCCTAAACCTTTTTAAAAGTTTAAAGAAAAACAACAACAACAGAGCAACTTTTCCAAGCCGCTTGTCGGGGAAGGGGGGAAACCACCCCCCCTTTCCTTATAGATCGTAGTTTTAAAGTTTAAAGGGACATCAGCTCTTCCATGAAAAGTTAGTGTTATGTAGCTTGAGTACTTACGGTGCTGTAGAGCAGTTTTTTCTTTTTTTATAATTTTTAATTTGATTTTCTACATACATCCTACAATACTACACACTAACTAAAATTACAGCTATACAATGACCTTATATGCTAATATTTACTGTCTTAAGTCCAGGCTTATCTCTTATTCAAATTGAGAATAAAAATTCTATTCTATTTCATAATGCAAAGAAAATTAAAGTTCTTAACAATGCAAGCTTATATAATATAGTAAAGATATTTCTTCCAAAGTTTAAGCTATTTTCTGCCTTTCTTTCCTGTCTTCTTGCTTTTCTTGTCTTGGGGTGGTTTGGGTGCAGCTGCTCCCAATTCTGAGTCAGATTCTTCTCCACAGCTGCCATCTACAGATGTTTCATGACTTTCCAAGCCATGCGAACTGTCAAGTTCTCCTTCTTCATCCTCTGTGTATCCTTTTTGAGTTTCTGGTGCCTTTCCAAAAACTGCTACGCTTTGGTAAAAGAGTCAATCTTTTCTTTTTGACTTTGTAGTTGAACATCAAGCCTTCAGATACTATCTATTGGTATGTAGTGTCATTTTCCTGTAAATAGGTGTTTAAATCCTTATATTGTTTTCTCTTCTTCCTTATCTCAAATGGAATGTTCTTTAATATTCTGATGTCTTCTTCTTTGATTTTCAATATAGACCTAAATGTTGCTTTCAATATTGCGTCTCTTATAGATCTCTTTGAGAATCTGACATATATTTCACCAAGCAGGTTTTTTTTCTTGATAAATTCTGAATATGTCCTGTAGATCATATCCATTTCACTTTGTAACACTTCTGCCTTAATACCTGTCACTTGTGCGAGTGCATCACTGAGGATTTCTTTCAGATTCTCAGATTTGTCTTCTGGTACTCCTTGAAATCTCAGCATATATGAAGATTTTTCCAATTGTATCTGAAAAAGTTGAGTTTTATCTGAAGATCTTTCTTTTCCCACCACTTCCAGTCTTTGATCAATTGCTTTGGTCTTGTTTTCAACTGCCTCTGTTCTTTTGTTTGATTCTTTTAGTTCTGTACAGACTCCAAGGTCTTGCTGATGTTAGTCATCTGAACCACCAGAGGTCACAATGCAGTATCCAACATGCCTGCAAAGTCAAAGTTCACTTCCGGTTTAGAAACTAGACGTGTTGAGCTGGCAGTTCCTTGTTCTAGTTTTGCTTTCACTGCCATCTTTTCAGCCTGATAAGACATTGTTTATGTTTTATACAAGTTCACTTAAATCTTTGGAAGTTTATTTGCTCTAACATTTTAACAGTCTGGCATGATTAAATTCAGCTATTCGCTCAGGCTGGGGGGGGCTTCAAGAACCCCTGGGGGGAGTCCAGAGCCAGCCAGACCCCCTCCCCACTGCCAGGTCATGGGTTGCTCTCTCCGGAGCTTCAGAGGAGCGTGCCTGCCCTCAACATGCTGAAACCAGAAGTCCCAGTTTTTTCCTTCTTTGAAGTAGGAGGAAAGACTCCTTAAGACCGGTTGATCATGCCTCGGCAGTCAATGGCTGCCACTGAGTGCTCTCTCCTGGGTTCTCGTGTTGGAGTGATCTGGGGTCTACTCATGTGCCACCACACCTGACAGTCCCTGGATCAAGCTCCCTGCAATGAGTCTCACTCAGGGAAGCCTCAATGAAGTCTGGGATGCCCCAGACCCCGCTCAGACACCCAGAGATTTGGCAGTTCCTCGGGAGAGTCTCCTGAGACCGTTTGAAATTTGTGTGCTGCAGACTGCACCCTCGCAAAGTAGAAAGTTAAGGAACACTAGGGAAGGCTGAATATGTAGCTAGTGTTGAAAGAATAATATATTTTGTTACTTCTTTGACTTTAAACCATTCACAAAGCACTTAGAGAGGCTTCATTATCTTGAAAACTGCAAGTGAGATCCAGGATCTTCAAAGAGTAGGTGAAGATAGGTCTATCAGTGGCTACCAGTCATGGTGCCTAAAGGGAACCTATATGTTCAGAGGCAGGTAGCCTCTGGATCCCAGTGCCAGGAAGTAACATCGGAGAAGGCCTAGGCCCTTGGGCCACTGTGTAAGACAGGATACTGGACTACATGGACCATTAGTCTGTTCTTAAGATCAACATGATTTCAAATATAAAGGATGAAGAATTTAGAAGCGATGTTTTCTCAGTGTATGACTCTTGGCAAGATCACTCAACTGGTTGAATTTTATATATATTTTTTAAATGGTAGCTCTGCTGTCCACCTCAAGAAGCTTAGTCTACTTTTGCCTCACTATCTACCCATGCATAGATTGCAAATAGGAGATGGTGCTGTTGTCTTTGACATGTCAAACATGGGCTAATCTGTGCTTGTAACATATTTTCAATGATTACACAGAACTTCTCTGCAGCTGCATTTTGACACTATGACAATCCCTAGCTAATAAATCATAGTGTAAGTAAACTACAGTAAGGTGCAGTGGCATTCTGGAAGTTGTTGGATGGCATTGAATTGGGAGCCTCTGGCACGAGCCGAAGGGTGAGAACAAAAGGGTGAGGCTCTTGGCCTGTGGCAGTCAGCCTAGGGGCTCTGTAAGAAGCCCAGGAAGAGCCAGAAAGCCAGGACCTTGGCTCCTTGGGTTCCCAGTAAGGTAAGTAGACTTCTACAACAGGAGCCATATAAAAACAAAGTGTTTTAAAAGGGGGTTATAGAAAACTATTTCTTTAAAAACAATTATGAAGCCAGAATGCCAGCAGGGGGTTAGGGGCTATCCAGTGTTTTGCATGGAGTGTCACATGTATGACTATCTGCCCACTGGTCAGAAGTCTTGGGTGTGTGCTCGGTGCAAGGAGCTCCTGGTTCTCAGGGAGCGGGTTTGCTCCCTTGAGGCCAAGGTGGCTGACCTGGAGAAGCAGGGACAGTCAGTTAGGTGCACGGAGAAGACTCTCGGGGACTTGTTAGATATGTCCCACTCTGGATCTGGCAGCCCGGGTGCTGCCAGGGAGCATGAGGGTCAAGGGGAAACGGGGAACCATGCTGAGGATAAGGGGAATGTGCCCTCAGAAGGGACCTCTTCTTCAGCTGGTGAACGGGTATCCTTTCGTACCAAGGAACTGTCCCTGGGAAGGGTGGGAGAGGGGCTCTTGGTAGTTGGTGATTCGATTCTTAGGCAGGTAGACAGCTGGGTGGCAAACCCACGTACTGACCGTATGGTGACTTACCTGCCTGGTGCGAAGGTAGCGGACATTACGCATGTTTTAGATAAGCTGGTAGATAGTGCTGGGGAGGAGCCAGTGGTCGTGGTGCACGTCGGCACCAACGATGTGGGGAAATACAGTCGTAAGGTCCTGGAGGAGAAATTTAGGCTGCTGGGCAGGAAACTCAAGGCCAGGACCTCCAAGGTAGCCTTCTCGGAAGTGCTACCTGTTCCACATGCAGGGCCAGAGAGACAGGCACAGATCAGGAGTCTCAATGTGTGGATGAGACTGTGGTGTAGGGGGGAAGGGTTCAAGTTTGTTAGGCACTGGGATGCTTTTTGGGACAAGAGGGAGCTGTACAAAAGGGACGGTCTCCACTTGTCCCGAGAAGGAACCAGGCTGCTGGCGCTCAAAATCAAAAAGGTGGCAGAGCAGTTTTTAAACTGAATAATGGGGGAAAGCTGACAGGAGATGAAAAGTCTCTGGTTCGGGATGGCTCATCTCAAAAAGATGAAGGGGTAGCTATTACTTTTGTACAAGGAAATGGATTACAATTGTCCACTGAGATTGTGGCTAATGATAGGAACTGCCTGGCAAGGTCTCGAGGCAGCAATAGGAAGGCTGTTGGCTTAACAAACGTGGGAAACTATAAGTGTTTATACACAAATGCTAGAAGTCTCCGAGGTAAAATCGGGGAGTTGGAATGCTTGGTGTTGGGTGGGGAAATAGACATTGTGGGTATTTCAGAAACTTGGTGGGATGAGGAAAATCAGTGGTATACGGTGATTCATGGTTATAAATTATATCGGAAGGATAGGGGGGGAAGGGTTGGAGGTGGGGTGGCTCTGTATGTCAGAGAGGGTATACTGTCCAGTAAGATTGAGAGGGTAAGAGAATTGGATTCACTTCTGGAAATGCTATGGGTTGAAATAGTGGGTCCAAAAGGAGGCTTAACAGTGGGAGTTTGTTATCACCCACCAGATCAAAAGGGAGAGGAGGATTATAAAATGATGAATGAATTAAAGATAGTGGCTAGACAAAATAACTGTGTCGTAATAGGTGACTTTAACTACCCACACAGTGATTGGGTCAATATGTGTTCTAGTCGAGAAAAAGAGATTGAGTTTTTAGACACTCTCAATGACTGTGCTGTGGAACAGTTGGTCACAGATCCTACCAGGGGAGAGGCGATCCTGGATTTGGTCCTAAGTAACACCCAAGACCTGGTGAGAGATGTAAAAGTGATTGCACCGCTTGGAAACAGTGACCATAATGTCATTGAGTTTAACATTTGTACAGATAGGGAGTTGCCCAAAAAGACTGACGCAACCACTTTTAACTTTAAAAGGGGTAACTTCTCTGGTATGAGGGGACATGTGAGGAAGAAATTGAAAGGAAGAGTGGAGAAGGTCAAAACCATTGGGGAAGCTTGGAGACTATTTAAAAAGACAGTCCTGGAAGCTCAGAAAAAATACATACTGCAGGTTTGGAAAGGTACAAATAAGTATAGAAAAAAGCCTGCATGGTTAACAAATAAAGTAATGGAAGCTGTAAAAGGTAAGAAGGATTCCTTCAAGTGGTGGAAAGCTAGTCTTAGTGCGGTTGATAAAAGGGAACACAGACTATGGCAAATAAAATGCAAGTCTGTGATCAGGCAAGCAAAACGGGAATATGAGGAGCATATCGCAAAAAACATAAAGACCAACAATAAAACTTTCTTCAAATACATTAGAAGTAGGAAGCCAACCAGGGAGGCAGTGGGGCCCTTGGAGGACCAAGGGGTAAAAGGAGTAGTGAAGGATGATAGGGAAATGGCTGAGAAGCTGAATGCATTTTTTGCCTCTGTCTTCACTGTGGAAGAGGAGAAGTGCTTGCCCACTCCAGAAGCACCGATTTCGGGAGGGGGTTTGAAAGACCTGAATCAGATTGCGGTGACAAGAGAGGAAGTCCTCCGACTGATGGACAATTTAAAACTAATAAATCACCAGGCCCGGATGGCATTCATCCGAGAGTTCTGAAAGAACTCAAATGTGAACTTGTGGATCTCCTGACAAAAATATGTAATCTTTCTTTAAAATCTGCCTCCATTCCTGAGGACAGGAAAGTAGCTATGTCGCAGGTTCGAACAGCAGAAGTGGTAGGCACAGAGTAGGCCAGAAGAGAGTGTGAGTATCCAAATAAATACTGGAGGCTTCAGCTAGGTGCAAACTATACATTTATTTACACACCACAGCCACCATCAAACAGAGTGTCAAAGTGCTCTGCTGCAATCATACAAATGAGGAGGAGAAACTGTACATCACTCACTGTACATTTATACAAACACCAGCCAATCAGGCTTCAGTGCTGAGTCACTGTGATAGCAGTGGCAAGACTTCTCTGAACCGGTTGTAGCCAGCTCTAACAGAGATTCCTGGCTGACAGCTACCTGTCACTAAATCAAATCCATCTAGCCAGACTTACATAACATGTGGATCTCAACACTCCCCCTTAAGTCTGCATCTGGATGTTCAATTTGATCTTCAAATCAGTAAACGTTTTTACATCAAGGCACTTGGTAAACAAGTCAGCTATGTTTGTCTTGGAAGCACAATTGGTTAACTTAATTAAACCTCGTTGTAGTACATCTTTAACATTCATGTACCTTATGTTAATGTGCCTGCTTCTTACTCTAATACTCTGTGTATCCACATTGTCACAGAAAACATTAATTGGTAGTACATAGTTTACATTGAAGTCAGTTAGCAGTTGTAAAACCCATTCTAACTGCACAGAACACTAGCAGGTTTGTGCTATGTAAACCTTCTTAGAGATAGATGCATTTGCCAAAAGATCCATTCCCATGTTATTTTGCCCTGCTTTTACGAGGGCCACTCTGAAACCAAGCCTCCTTTTTAACTGTAGGCATTTGCAATACTTCATGGTAAGTTTGAGGCTCCTTAATGAAAACATGATTGACATCATAGCCATATCTTACAGGAGGTATGCCCTTAGTACTGCGCATAGAAACCCTTGGTAGTACTTTCTCATTTTGCACACCATCAGACTGCATATTTTCAGGTTGTTGCTCTTATTTGATCACAGGCTCATTACTGACACCCTCAGTGATATCAGAGCTAGGTAAAGCAACCATTTGTGGTACTTCGTTTGCATGAATCTTTCCCCAGTTTTCATGCTCACAAAAAGAGGCAGACCTGCTGAAACTCACTTTGTTGTACTGATCAGCAAATCTATAGGTCTTCATGCCAGACTGATAACCAAGGAAGACCAATTTCCTGGCTTTTGCTCCCCCTTTCCTCCTGCGCTCAAGAGGTATGTTTACCCATGCTTTGGAGCCAAAAACCCTTAGGTATTCAAGATTTGGTAAACGGTTGTACATTAACCTGTATGGGATATCCTCTATAGAGCGTGAATAAATCTGGTTGCTTACATAACAGGCATTTTTCATTGCCTCAGCCCAAAACGCAATACCCAGGCCAGAATCCTTCAACATTGCATACATCATGTTCTGAAGAACCCCACCTTTGCGCTCGGCTACACCATTTTCTGCTGGAGTACAAACATTGGCAACCCTATGTTTTATTCCCTTTTGTTGTAGGAAGTGCTCAAAGGCATTGGAGGTAAATTCCCCTCCCATGTCAGTTTGGATGGCTAGCACATTGCCAAACTGGTTCTTTACTCTTTTATACCAATATTTAAAGGTTGAGAAGACATCAGACTTACACTTCATCACATACACCCAGCAAAATCTCGATCAGTCATCAGTGATAATGAGCACATACTTATTACCCGAATGGCTTTTTGGAAAAGGACCAACCACATCCATATGAACCAAAGCCAAAGGCTTTTGAGACACTCTCAAGCTCTGTTTTGCGACTGGAAACGCTTTAGAATTTGCCATTGTACATATTTCACAGTCTAGGTAGTTTTTACACTCTTTTATTCCCTCTTGGCCTGTTAGGGCCAGGGTCTTTTGAATAGTTTTGTAACTCACATGGCCTAGACAACGGTGTAACAAATGTTGACAGTTATTATGGGGGTTAACATTGGTAACAGTTTGTACATTTTCTTTAGTATTGTTCAGCACATAAACATTATTTTGCAACCTGCCTATTGCACACACTTTACCAGCTTTCATAATTTTGCACTCTTTGTTAGCAAATACCACTTGGAACCCTGCAGTGTCCAAGCTCATAATGCTTAACAAGTTATTTTGTAAGCCAGGTACACAAATCACCCCCTTTAAAGTATGGTTTAAGTTGGGGAAAAACACATCCCCCTCAGCTGTAACCTGGGAAGGCGTCCCATCTGCAAGACTCACGTGTGTTAAGGAAGAGGTCCTAGTGTTGTGTAGAAGCCCCTCGTCCTTGCAATACATTTGGGATGCGCCTGAATCGAGTAGCCAAGATGAAGCCACAAAATTGTCCACAGGGCCCACCATAGCTACAGAATGCTGAGACTCAGGCTGTTTCTTTCCTTGCTTCTGCCTCTCAGTACAGAAACGGACCAGGTGTTTTGTAGAGCCGCAGAAAAAACATTTCCTCTTGTTCTTGCTGCCTCTGGAAGTATCTTTGGCCTATTCCTGGAGAGTGGCAACAGCAACAGAACAGGTGCCTGCTGTTATCTCCTCTGCAGATTGCCTGGAACTGTGCCCGGTCACCTTGGCCGACTGCCCAGACTCCCTGGCATGCTGCCTGGATTCTGCAAGTCGCTCCTCGTATTGGATTAACTTTCCGGTGACAAACTGAACTGTTAAAACTCTTTCATCCACTATTTCAAATGCAGGTAAAAGTGGATCAAATTTTTGTGATAATGATGATAATATTATGAAAGTTTTATCAATTTCCTCAAAAACTTTGCCACGCTCCTGAAGCTGACGAAAATAATCCATCAGGACCTTGAGATGGTCTTTCACAGGCTCCTGGGGTGCTTGCAGCTTTCTATACAAATGCCGGGTTAATGAGATAAGAGACCCGACATTAGCCTGCTGATAAATGCTTTTAAGTGAAGACCAAGCCTGTTCAGCACTTTCAGCTTAAGAAACATAAACAAGCTGATCGTCACTGACACTCAAAACAATCAGTGCTAGGATTTTTTCATCATTTTTCTCATCAAGTGGTGTTGGGTCTTCGGGGGGGTCATTTACATATCTCCAAAGCCCCTCCTTCACAAGAAAGAACCGCATTTTAAGTGCCCAATTGTTATAGTTTGTAGAAGTGAGCTTTTCAACCAGCTGGGAAGTAGATACCTGAGCCATGATGCTTGCTCCCGGCTCCTGGCTGCTGGTCTCTCGGCTACAGCTGCTTGGCATCCTCCTCCACACAGGACTCCCACACACTGCAACCGACCTCCGGCTCCTCCAGTTCTCAGCTCCTCCAGCCTGCTTCTCAGACAGCACGGCCAGACACTGCTTTCTCTCCAGCAAAGAAAGCCACAGCAGACAGACAACTCCACAGATACTGCTTCCACAGCTCCCAACAGCTCCAACTTACTCCATGCACAGCCAACCGTAGGCTGGGCCCATAACCCTGTTGCAGGTTCGAACAGCAGAAGTGGTAGGCACGGAGTGGGACAGAAGAGAGCGCGAGTATCCAAATAAATACTGGAGGCTTCAGCTAGGTGCAAACTACACATTTATTTACACACCACAGCCACCATCAAACAGAGTGTCAAAGTGCTCTGCTGCAATCATACAAATGAGGAGGAGAAACTGTACATCACTCACTGTACATTTATACAAACACCAGCCAATCAGGCTTCAGTGCTGAGTCACTGTGATAGCAGTGGCAAGACTTCCCTGAACCGGTTATAGCCAGATCTAACAGAGATTCCTGGCTGACAGCTACCTGTCACTAGATCAAATCCATCTAGCCAGACTTACATAACATGTGGATCTCAACAAGCTAATGTCACTCCCATCTTTAAAAAGGGCTCCAGGGGAGATCCGGGAAATTACAGGCCAGTCAGTCTGACATCGATACCGGGTAAGTTGGTGGAAACTGTTATTAAGGAAAGAATTAGTAGGCACATTGATGAACAAAACTATTGAGGCAGACTCAGCATGGGTTCTGTAAGGGAAGATCTTGTCTCACTAACCTGTTAGTGTTTTTTGAGGGAGAGAACAAACATGTGGGGACCCAATAGATATTATTTAACTTGACTTCTAGAAAGCTTTTGATACAGTTCCTCATCAAAGGCTCCTAAGTAAGCTCAATGGTCATGGGATAAAAGGACAAGTCTTCTCGTGGATCAAAAAGTGGCTTATAAATAAAAAACAGAGAGTGAGTATAAATGGGAAACTTTCTCAGTGGAGGATGGTAAGCAGTGGGGTACCACAGGGATCAGTACTTGGTCCGATGCTTTTTAACTTGTTTATTAATGATTTGGAATTGGGAGTAAGCAGTGAAGTGGCTAAATTTGCAGATGACACGAAGTTGTTCAGGGTGGTGAAAACCAGGGAGGAATGTGAGGCACTCCAAGGGGATCTGGTGAGGATGGGTGAGTGGGTGTCAACGTGGCAAATGGGGTTCAATGTGGCCAAGTGCAAAGTGATGCACATTGGAGCCAAAAATCCTAAATATAAATACACGTTGATGGGGTCTGAACTGGCAGAGATGGACCAAGAGAGAGATCTTGGAGTCGTAGTGGATAACTCGATGAAAATGTCTAGACAGTGTGTAGCTGCAATAAAGAAGGCCAACGCTATGCTGGGGATTATTAGGAAGGGAATTGAAAACAAATCAGCAAGTATCATCATGCCCCTGTATAAATCATTGGTACGACCTCATTTGGAATACTGTGTACAGTTCTGGTCACCACATCTCAAAAAGGATATTATAGCATTGGAAAAAGTGCAGAGAAGGGCAACTAGAATGATAAAAGGGTTGGAACACCTTCCCTATGAAGAAAGGTTAAAATGCTTGGGGCTCTTTAGCTTGGAGAAATGACGGATGAGGGGTGCCATGATTGAGGTTTATAAGATTATGAATGGGATTGAGCAGGTTGAGAAAGAAGTACTTTTCTCCCTTTCTCACAATACAAGAACTCATGGGCACTCCATGAAATTGCTGAGCAGTCGGGTTAGAACAGATAAAAGGAAATACTTCTTCACCCAAAGAGTGATTAACATATGGAATTCACTGCCACAGGAGGTGGTGGCAGCTGCAAGCATGGACAGTTTCAAGAGGGAATTAGATAAACATATGGAGCAGAAGTCCAACAGTGGCTATTAGCCACAGGGTATAGATGGGAACTCTCAGTCTGGGGCAGGTGATGCACTCTATCCTTGGTGCTGGAGGGGGCAGCAGTGGGAGGGCTTCTAGTGCCCTGGCCCCACTGCTGGACCTCCTGATGGCACCTGGTCTATTTTGGCCGCTGTGTAACAGAGTGTTGGACTAGATGGGCCATTGGCCTGATTCAACATTGGCTTCTCTTATGTTCTTATTTTCTTATGTTCTTACTTTCAGACCAAAGTTTGTAGGTGGCTTGTTAACTACCATTTGTATTTACTGTGGCCTATTATGACACTGTGGTCTGACACAGATTAAAGCTGCAGTTCTAGGCACAGTTACTAGGAAGTCAATGACATTTTATTCTAAGTAAACACAATAAGGATTGCACTGCATGCTGGGCTTATGTGCAAATTGGCATTCCCTACATCTGGTAGACTAACTACAAGCTTGTCGTACAACCAGTGCTTAAACAAACCACAGTTTATCATGATATCATTTTGTCATGCAGAATTAGCCAAATTAGATTTCATTGTCTGTAGTTAAGGGCTCAACAAATCCCATGTGCAATGTTGCCATGGAGTCTAGAAATTTCATTGTGGTGCTTAGAATTTTCAACAATGATTGTATTGTAGCATCTCTCAGCAATGCTAAGTGGAAGCTGAAAAGGTTGATCTAAGTATCTAAGTAGCTTTTCTAGTGGTGAAAAAGGGAGGAAGGAATCCCTCATGACCACCTGTAATATGGAGGGATTTTTTTTGTCCACAACTTGCTTCCTTTTTTTCAATAATGATCTTGCAAGTGTCAGTGGATATTTTATTTATTCATTTATTTAATTTATATCCCGCCCTCTCTGCTGAAGCAGGCTCAAGGCAGTTTATATAAGATTTTATTGAACAGATAAAACAGAGAATTACATAAAATATAAATATACTAGGAATAAGGACCATTGTGGAAATAAATACAATGAGCTCTAGAAAGAGGCTCTGAGAGAGTGCCAAGGCCTTGGGCACTCAGTGTCAATGTGCTGTGGTGACCTCAGCAGGGTATAATGACACAGAGTCCACCATTTTCTCCAGAGGAACTGATCCCTGCTACCTAAAGAGCAGTTGTAATTTTCAGTGATCTCCAGCCCTCACTTGGAAATTGGCAACAATTGTTACCCAGGAGGAAATGACTGGTTTGGAGGATGGAGTCTATGGCATTGTACCTGTCTGAGGTCCTAATCCTCCTCAAACCTCACCCTCTCCAGGGTCCACCCCTCAAATATCCATGAATTTCTCAACCTGGAGGTGGCAACCCTATCTCCTTCCCAGCCAAGCATCAACCTGCCATTATCTGCCCCTCTGATTTCAGCTTTGCATCTACTTCCTGCTCCCTCCTGGAGATCAGTTGTAATTCGGAGTGATTTCCACCCGTGTCCTGAGATTGAGAACAGTGGCTCCCCAGAAGGGAATGGCTGATTGGGAGGATGGAGTCCATGACATTGTACCCGTCTGAGGTCCCACCCCTCCTCAAAACTCACCTTCTCCAGGTTCCATCCCTCAAATCTCCAGAAATGCCCTACCTGGAGTTGGAAACTCTATCTCCTTCCTAGGCCAATCATCAACCTACCTTTATTTCCCCTCTTCTCTTCAGCTTTCCATTTCCCCACACACAAACACACCTGCAGCCTCTCACATGCTCTGAAGCCCTGACTTCCAGAGTCCACCATTTTCCATGCTCTGAAGCCCTGACTGCCACAAAGTCCGCCATTTTCTCCAGGGGAACTGATCGCTGCCATCTGGAGAGCAGTTGTAATTCTGAGTGATCTCCAGCCCTCACCTGGATATTGGCAACAATGATTTCCCAGGAGGAAAAGTAGCCTTTCTCTGCAATGGGGACCAAAGCAGTTGACATCATTCTCCTCTCCCCCTTTTGACTTGCACAACAACCCTTTGAGGTAGGTTAGGCTGAAAGTCTGTGACTGGTCCAAAATCACCCACTCAGCTTCTACAGCAAGAACCTGGATCTAGCAGACCCTGCTCTGAAGCATTGACTGCTATTCCTAGGGCAGCCAACCTTCAGGTGGAGACTGAAGATCACCAGGTATCACAACTGAATTCCAGACAACAGATCTCCCCCCCCCGGAGAAAATAACTGCTTTGGAAAGTTGGCTGTGTGGCATTCTGTTCAGCTTAGGCCTGTCCCCTCCCCAAACCCTGGCTTCCATAGAAAATCTCAAGGAATCTCCCTACTGGGAGCTGGCAACCCTACACTCAGGACTGGCCCCAATGAGTTCCTCACAAAGGCCTGCAAAGAGTTTCCTTCCTTTGTCTGAACCACGCTTGGTTGCCTACCGTGGCGAAATGGGCGTCAGTTTATCACTCAGCTATTTGCCTCCCACCCTCATCCTGTGCACATATCTCACTCCTTAAATTTGCTGCCATGACTGACATAATCATCACTGCCTTTTAAGAGGAAAAGTGAGACCCCTCTGGCCGAATCTCCCTATTTGGAGATGGAATCCTCAATCTTTGAGAGATCCCTTGAAAGTTGGCAACCCAAGGGTCTGGCCTTTCCTTGATTCCCTGGGCTACTCCCTCCCTTTGGTATTGTGCGGCTCAGGGGAGACTATGTGGTCAGAGCACAACACAGATTATTAGCCCAAATTAAAGAATGTATTTAAGTATTTACACAGTTATGGAGCACACACACACTGTAGGAGTAAGCACACACTATGAACCAACAGGGCATAAATCAACAGGGGTTAAACTCAATCCTCTTTCCCTATACACAATACTCTCTACCTCAGGATAGGATGTCTCCTTGGACCAGCCACTGGCTGTACTTCAGCCTCTCTCTCTTGTCCAAGAGAGCAGAGAAACTTCTATTCATTCCCCAGTCCAGCCGACTGTGGAGTGGCTGAATTTCTGCTGCATCCCGGGGACGAAGACTGCCTTGGGACAGTCCCTGTTTTCCCACTCTTTTTGGCCTTGGGGATGCTGGGAAGTGTAATCCAGCAGATGAGGAAGCCCCATTCAACCCAGTGAGTAATACCCCTACAGGCCCCTCTCTGGAACTACAGCTCAATTAAACCTTATGGGGGAACATTTTAAACAAAGAATGAAAAACACCTTACAAACACAGGGAACTGCCATTTTGTGACACCTACCAACAGCCACTGAGGGGACAGTGAGCAGGGGCTTCTGCATGGGGAGACCCAACACCAGCTGCAGCTTCCAGATTTGAGACATGGGCAGCCCCATGTACAAAGCATTACAGTAATCCAATCTCAAGGTGACCATTGCATGGATCACAGTCACCAAGTTGTTACATTCAAGGAAGGGAACCAACTGCCTAATCAGCCAAAGATGATAGAAAGCTGACTTCGCAGTGGCTGCTACCTGGGCCTCCATCATTAAGGAGGCATCCAAAAGCACTCCCAGACTCCTAACCTCTGGCACTGGCATCCACAGTGCCCCCATTGAAGGTCGGGAGTGGGATCCTTACCCTCGGGCCATTCTGACTCATGCACAGGACCTCTGTCTTCGTTGGATTCAATTTCAGTTCGCTCAGTCTAAACCAATCAGCCACAACTTACAACACCAGGTCCAGATCTTCCAGACTAGAGTCAGATTGGCTGTCCAACATCAGATAGAGCTGGGTGTTGTCCACATATTGGTGACATCCCATCTGGGCAATCTGGGCAAGGGGGCACATATAGATGTTAAATAACATTGGGGAAAGTACTGCTCCTTGGGGCACTCTGCAAATTAGTGAATGTCTTTGGGACAGCTGTTCCCCTAAGGCCACCCTTTGTCCTCAACCCTGAAGGAATGAGAAAAGCCACTGCAAGGCAGACCCCTGAATCTCACTGTCAGCGAGATGGTGGATCAGTAGTCGGTGGTCAACCATGTCAAACACCACTGAGAGATCCAACAAGTAAGAAAGTAGGCTTCTACAACAGGAACCACATAAATACAAAGGGTTTTAAAAGGGGGTTATATAAAAGTATTTGTTTAAAAACAACTATGAAGTCAGAATGCCAGCAGGGGGCTGGGGGCTATCCAGTGTTTTGCATGGAGTGTCACATGTATAACTATCTGCCCACTGGTCAGAAGTCTTGGGTGCGTGCTCGGTGCAAGGAGCTCCTGGTTCTCAGGAGCGAGTTTGCTCCCTTGAGGCCAAGGTGGCTGACCTGGAGAAGCAGAGACAGTCAGTTAGGTGCACGGAGAAGACTCTCAGGGACATGTTAGATATGTCCCACTCTGGCTCTGGGAGCCCCGCTGCTGCCAGGGAGCATGAGGGTCAAGGGGAAACAGGGCACCATGCTGAGGATAAGGGGAATGTGCCCTCAGAAGGGACCTCTTCTTCAGCTGATGAACGGGTATCCATTCGTACCAAGGAACCGTCCCTGGGAAGGGTGGGAGGAGGGTTCTTGGTAGTTGGTGATTCGATCCTTAGGCAGGTAGACAGCTGGGTGGCAAACCCGCGTACTGACTGTATGGTGACTTGCCTGCCTGGTGCGAAGGTAGCGGACATTACGCATGTTTTAGATAGGCTGGTAGATAATGCTGGGGAGGAGCCAGTGGTCGTGGTGCACGTCAGCACCAACGATGTGGGGAAATGCAGTCATGAGGTCCTGGAGGAGAAATTTAGGCTGCTGGGCAGGAAACTCAAGACAAGGACCTCCAAGGTAGCCTTCTCAGAAGTGCTACCTGTTCCACGCGCAGGGCCGGGGAGACAGGCACAGATCAGGACTCTCAATGCGTGGATGAGACGGTGGTGTAGGGGGGAAGGGTTCAAGTTTGTTAGGCACTGGGATGCTTTTTGGGACAAGAGGGAGCTGTACAAAAGGGATGGTCTCCACTTGTCCCAAGAAGGAACCAGGCTGCTGGCACTCAAAATCAAAAAGGTGGCAGAGCAGTTTTTAAACTGAATAATGGGGGAAAGCTGACAGGAGATGAAAAGTCTCTGGTTCGGGATGGCTCATCTCAAAGAGATGAAGGGGTAGCTATTACTTTTATACAAGGAAATGGATTAAAATTGTCCACTGAGACTGTGGCTAACAATAGGGACTGCCTGGCAAGGTCTCGAGGCAGCAAGAGGAAGGTTGTGGGCTTAACAAGCATGGAAAATGATAAGTGTTTATACACAAATGCTAGAAGTCTCCAAGGTAAAACCGGGGAGTTGGAATGCTTGGTGTTGGGTGGGGAAATAGACATTGTGGGTATTTCAGAAACTTGGTGGGATGAGGAAAATCAGTGGGATACGGTGATTCCTGGTTATAAATTATATCAGAAGGATAGAGGGGGAAGAGTTGGAGGTGGGGTGGCTCTGTATGTCAGAGAGGGTATACAGTCCAGTAAGATTGAGATGGTAAGAAAATTGGATTCGCTTCTGGAAATGCTATGGGTTGAAATAGTGGGTCCAAAAGGAGGCTTAACAGTGGGAGTTTGTTATCGCCCACCAGATCAAAAGGGAGAGGAGGATTATAAAATGATGAATGAATTAAAGATAGCGGCTAGACAAAATAACTGTGTCGTAATAGGTGACTTTAACTACCCACACAGTGATTGGGTCAATATGTGTTCTAGTCGGGAAAAAGAGATTGAGTTTTTAGACACTCTCAATGACGGTGCTATGGAACAGATGGTCACAGATCCTACCAGGGGAGAGGCTATCCTGGATTTGGTCCTAAGTAACACCCAAGACCTGGTGAGAGATGCAAAAGTGATTGCACCGCTTGGGAACAATGACCATAATGTCATTGAGTTTAACATTTGTACAGATAGGGAGTTGCCCGAAAAGACTGATGCAACCACTTTTAACTTTAAAAGGGGTAACTTCTCTGGTATGAGGGGACATGTGAGGAAGAAATTGAAAGGAAGAGTGGAGAAGGTCAAAACCATTGAGGAAGCTTGGAGACTATTTAAAAAGACAATCCCAGAAGCTCAGAAAAAATATATACCGCTGGTTAGGAAAGGCACAAATAGGTATAGAAAAAAGCCTGCATGGTTAACAAATAAAGTAATGGAAGCTGTAAAAGGTAAGAAGGATTCCTTTAAGCGGTGGAAAGCTAGTCTTAGTGAGGTTGATAAAAGGGAACACAGACTATGGCAAATAAAATGCAAGTCTGTGATCAGGCAAGCAAAAAGGGAATATGAGGAGTATATTGCAAAAAACATAAAGGCCAACAATAAAACTTTCTTCAAATACATTAGAAGTAGGAAGCCAGCCAGGGAGGCAGTGGGGCCCTTGGAGGACCAAGGGGTAAAAGGAGTAGTGAAGGATGATAGGGAAATGACTGAGAAGCTGAATGCATTTTTGCCTCTGTCTTCACTGTGGAAGAGGAGAAGTGCTTGCCCACTCCAGAAGCACCAATTTTGGGAGGGGGTTTGAAAGACCTGAATCAGATTGTGGTGACAAGAGAGGAAGTCCTATGACTGATGGACAATTTAAAAACTAATAAATCACCAGGCCCAGATGGCATTCATCTGAGAGTTCTTAAAGAACTCAAATGTGAACTTGTAGATCTCCTGACTAAAATATGTAATTTTTCTTTAAAATCTGCCTCCATTCCTGAGGACTGGAAGGTAGCTAATGTCACTCCCATCTTTAAAAAGGGCTCCAGGTGAGTTCCAGGAAATTACAGGCCAGTCAGTCTGACATCAATACCTAGTAAGTTGGTGGAAACTCTTATTAAGGAAATAATTATTAGGCACATTGATGAACAAAAACTATTGAGGCAGACTCAGCATGGGTTCTGTAAGGGAAGATCTTGTCTTACTAACCTGTTAGTGTTTTTTGAGGGAGTGAGCAAACATGTGAACAAGGGGGACCCAATAGATATTATTTACCTTGACTTCCGGAAAGCTTTTGATACAGTTCCTCATCAAAGGCTCCTAAGTAAGCTCAGTAGTCATTGGATAAAAAGACAAGTCCTCTTGTGAATCAAAAACTGGCTCATAAATAGGAAACAGAGAGTGAGTATAAATGGGAAACTTTCTCAGTGCAGGATGGTAAGCAGTGGGGTACCACAGAGATCAGTACTCATTCTGATGCTTTTTAACTTGTTTATTAACAATTTGGAATTGGGAGTAAGCAGTGAAGTGGCTAAATTTGCAGATGACACGAGGTTGTTCAGGGTGGTGAAAACCAGGGAGGATTGTGAGGCACTCCAAAGGGATCTGTTGAGGATGGGTGAGTGGGCATCAACGTGGCAAATGGGGTTCAATGTGGCCAAGTGCAAAGTGATACACATTGGAGCCAAAAATCCTAACTATAAATATATGTTGATGGGGTCTGAACTGGCAGAGACGGACCAAGAGAGAGATCTTGGAGTCGTAGTAGATAACTCAATGAAAATGTCTAATAGGCTGAGTGACAGTTGGAATAAAGTGTAAGTTGGAAAAAAGTGTAGTTATAGCCTTTGCTGACTATTGGAAAGTGTTGGGATTGACAGCACCAATGAAGGGGGGCCATGCAAGGGTCAGGGATACCAGTGATTATGGGGCGGGGGAGATATACTGGTGGGCATAGGTGCTCTTCCTTTAATTGTAATAGAAGAAATCAGAGATATGGAAATGCTCGGACTTCTTCCACCTATGTCCCATCCCAAGGGATGTCGGTTGTGGGGCTAGGAAAATGTACCCTTCTCCAACACTGACGTTATTCAGTGCCAGGTCTATCAATAATAAGACTGATGTGCTCTGTGATTATCTCATGGAGTCATGGGTAGACCTGGCCTGTGTGACCGAGACCTGGGTAAGATATGGCAAAACTGTCACCTTGAGCCAGCTTACTCCATCTGGGTTCTCGGTCTTTCACCAGTCATGGAACTATGGGGGGGGGTGGCCTTGCTTATCCATGAATTTTGTTCCTTCCAATCGCTCCCTGCCTCAACAATCTCCAGCATTGAATGTGTAGGTCTATTGTGTGATGTTGAGGAGAGTTTGGCTATCTGGCTAGTGTACCGACCCCCTAACACACCAGCAGATACCCTGTCCGACCTGTTAGATGCTGTATCAGGCTGGGCATTGGAATATCCCAGGCTTCTCATTCTGGATGATTTCAATGTTCATGCCAATGATGCAGTGTCTGTCCAGGCCAGGGATCTAGTGTCGTCCATGGAGGCACTGGGACCCTCCCAGTTTATATCAACTCCCACTGTCAGGTTCAATAACAAGTGGATCCAGTCATTCTTTTCAAAGAAAGGTTTTATTGGATTATCTTGCTAAAACCCACAGTAGGAGGTCATTGTCAGGAATGGGGGGCGAAGCAATGCAAGCTAACTTATAGTGTGATGCAAAAAGCGCCTAGCAAATGAAATACGAGCGCGCGCGCGGGAAACTCCCGGCGGGAGATATACTTCATGAGCGGGAGACTACTCCCCCCTCCCTTTGCCTTCCCAGGACTGGAAAATTCTCAGTAACACAAGAATAGCTCAAAGCCTACATTCAAGGCCACCGTGATAAGGAAAAGCGGCAGGGAAGAAGCTCCCACGTTTCTGCCTGCATAGCTACGCAAGCGCAAAGCAGGGTAGGGAACACATAACAATGGACTCAGTGAGAAACATCAAAGAAGCACTTTCTGACATTCTGCCCTTTCCAAAATACCACCCACCCACCACTCAGGAAGGAGAGAATGAAGGGCCCCCAGGTTTATTTGGGTAGCGGGTGTGAAACTCCTTTAGGTGATCAGGTGCATTGATATCAGACACTTTCACCCACTCCCTGTGTTGAGGCCCAAAGTGTACCCATTCAATAAGGTACAGCAGCTGTCCACGGAGGATCTTAGAGTCCAAAATGTCAGCAATTTCATAGTGCTCCTCATCATCAATCATCAGCGGTGGGGGGTGCTGGAGGTTCAGGATGCCACTTAGTCGGGGGTAATGCTAGTTTGAGGAGGCTGTAATGGAAAATTGGATGTATTGCTTTAAGAGATTTAGGTAAATCCAGTTGCACAGTCACCTGATTAATACAGCGTACTACTTTGAATGGACCAATATATTTCCAAGCAAGTTTCCAGGATTGTTGTGCCAGTCTCAAGTTTTTGGTGGAAAGGTATACAGAGTCCCCCGGTTGCAGATTCCAGCCACCCGCCCTCTTTTTGTCTGCCTGTTTTTTGTATTGTGCCTTGGCCTCGTTTAAAGCCTCAATGATTAGGGGCCAGGACTCCTGGAAAGATTTACACCATGCTGTGGCTTTTCCACCAGCCTCGCCAGGCTTTAAAAATGGAAGAGGGGGGCTGTCATAACCCATGGCAGCTTTGAAGGGAGACATATTTGTTGAGGCATGCCATGAGTTGTTATACGCAAATTCTGCTAGTGGTAATAAATCTACCCAATTGTCTTGTTGATAGTTAGTGAAACATCTTAAGTATTGCTCTAAGGTTTGGTTTACTCTTTCTGTTTGTCCATCGGTTTCTGGGTGATAGGCACTACTGAGAGCGCGTTCAATACCCATAAGAGTCATCAACTCCGTCCACAGTTTTGAAACAAATTGAACCCCCCTGTCGGAGATTATTTTGAGCGGTAACGTATGTAGCCTGGCAATGTGCTGAAGGAAGGCTTTGGCCAGGACCTTGGCCGTTGGCAGGCTAGCAAATGGTATAAAGTGGGCCTGTTTAGAAAATAAGTCCACTACCACCCAAATGACTGTCATATGTTTGCTGGGGGGAAGATCAGTGATAAAGTCCATGGAGATCACTTCCCAGGGTCGGCTCGGGGTGGGCAAAGGCTGTAGCAAACCTGGGGGTTTTCCTGGTCTAGTCTTGCAACGATTGCATGTTGGGCAGGATTGTATATAGAGGGATAAATCTCGTTTCATTCAGGGCCACCAGAAGCTGCGTTGCAGTAGGTGTAGCGACTTTACATACCCGAAGTGCCCAGCAGATTTTGAGTCATGGGCTGATTGCAACACCTGAGCTCGGGTAGCTTCTGGAACAAAGATTTTAGTGCCCTTATACCAGCAGCCATTTGAGTTACATTGCACATCTTCCCGAGCTTTTAATTCAATTGCTTCTTGTGTGGTAATGTCAGTGGCAAATTGCTTTTCCCAGGTTGTACCATGGCTTGGGGTTAATGATTGTGCTTGCCGGGTTTTCCGGGTTACTACTGCCCCAACTAGTTGTTCTGGGGTGAACATAGACTCTCTTATTTCTGTCCTCTTACAAAGGTGTTGGGGAAGGCGGGAGAGAGCATCTGCCAGATGACTAGATTTACCTGGAAAATGGTGGAGGGTGAATTGAAATTTGGAGAAAAACTCAGCCCATCGGAATTGTTTTGCATTTAGATTCCGAGGCTTCCGCAGTACCTCAAGATTCTTGTGATCAGTCCAGATTTCAAAAGGTACCCGGGACCCCTCCAACCAGTGCCTCCAAGTGATTAACGCTAAACGTATAGAGGCTGCTTCTTTATCCCAAATGGGCCAAAATCTCTCCGTATCATTAAACTTTTTGGACACATAGGCAAGGGGTTGTAGTTGCCCCTGAGTATTCTCTTGCAAAATCACCCCCCCCCCATGGCGGTATCCGATGCGTCTACTTGGACCACAAATTTTTTTGTTTCATCGGGGTGTGCTAACACAGGTTCAGACGTGAATAACTGTTTTAGTTGTTCAAATGCTCCCTGACACTGGGGAGTCCAGTTCAAAGGGGCCCCGGGCATTGAAGCCTTAGCCCCTCTCCCTTTAGTCTTCAGAAGGTCTGTGAGGGGGAGGGCCACCTGGGCAAAATGAGGCAGGAATTGACGGTAAAAATTGGCGAAACCGAGAAAACTTTGGAGCTGCCGCCTGGTTTTAGGAGGCTCCCAATCCAACACATCTTGGACCTTTTTTGGGTCCATTTCTAATCCAGCCGAGGATATGCGGTACCCTAGAAAGTCAATGCACTCCTGGTGGAATTCACATTTTTACAACTTAACAAACAGTTTGTGTTCTAATAACGTTTCCAATACTTCCCGCATAAGCGTGGTGTGAGATTCTTGATCTGGGGTGTAGACCAAGATATCATCCAAGTAAACAACCACCCCCTTGAATAAGTAGGGGTGTAACACCTCATTAATTAAGTTCATAAAGACCCCGGGCGCCCCTGTAATCCGAAGGGCATAACCCGATATTCAAATTGCCCCAGCGGGGTATTAAATGCAGTCTTATGTTCATCACCTTGTCTAATACGGACCCGAAAATAAGCATCACGTAAATCCAGTTTAGAAAACACTTTCCCCTTTGCCACCTCTGCCAACAAGTCCTTGATGAGGGGCATGGGGTAGGCATTGGTTGCAGATACCGCATTAAGACCCCTATAGTCCGTGCACAGTCTGAGCCCCCCATCCTTTTTTTTACAGAACAACACGGGTGCTGCGAAAGGGGACGATGCTGGCCTAATAAATCCACGGGCCAGATTCTTATCGATAAATCGGCATAGTTCTTCCTTTTCTATGGGACTCATGGCATAAATCTTCCCTTTTGGCAATTTGTGGCCAGGAAGGATTTCAATCGCACAGTCTGAGTTACGGTGGGGAGGTAGTTCATCCGCTTCCTCCTCCTCAAACACCCTGGTTAAGTACCGGTATTCTTTGGGGATGCGGTTAAGGTCCTCTGTGGCTAGACAGGCCCGTGGAGGTTCATTGCATGGGGGTTTTCCCCACCCCGGGTCCCATTTATGCTCTGCACATTTCGGGGAGATGAATCGTACGATCCCCTCTTCCCAAAGTATATAAGGATCGTGACCATGTAACCATGGGCTGCCCAACACTAATGGGAACTGGGCTTGAGGGGCTATTACAAACAAGCGTAGCTCCCAGTGCTCACCAGTGCCTACTCTCAAAGGAATAGTCTCAAATCGACATGGTTCTTTCATCGGTGACCCATCCATTTGAGTAAAAGTTATCGGGTCTTTCAGATTGACAACGGTTGCCTCCAGTCCCATAACCATAGATGGGTTTATCAGATCCCTCCCACACCCCGAGTCAATGAGGGCTCAAACCCTGATATGGGTCATCATCGCTGGATTCATCACAAGTACAGTCACAAAGAAGAGAGAGGGGTAATTGCTCACCAGTCTAGGCGCCTCAGGGACAGGGTCCTGTTGTGTAGCGCCATTCACAAACAGGACCACTTCGTTTCCCTGCATCTCACTTCCCTCCTCCAGCATCATGGTATCCGCTTGGTCGGGACTGGCAAAAAGGGCGCGTGAGTTGCGTGGTTTCGCGGTTCCCTTTCTTGGAGTAGGGGTTGGCCATCGTCTGGGCTCCTCTTGTGGTAGGGCTCTGTTGGGATCCCCTCTGGGACAGGATGTGGCGAAGTGCCCCCTCTCTCCACACCGCAGGCAAAGGCCCTGTCGCATGCGCTGATCTCTCACCCCGCTCGGGGTGGCGGTTGGTCTGG
This sequence comes from Gekko gecko, assembly GCA_029375565.1. NCBI lineage: Eukaryota > Metazoa > Chordata > Lepidosauria > Squamata > Gekkonidae > Gekko > Gekko gecko. Next base: position 101,748,821 of record JAPDNY010000007.1, read on the forward strand.
GTTTGGTCTGGCCTGCCGAGAGACTCAGACAGTTGTTACCCAGAGACAGGTCCAGTTTCATGACACGCAAGTGGCTTTCAGCTTTTTCGGCCTCCTCCATCCAGCCTTGGAGAGTGCGGGGCTGCTGAGAGCTGAGAACATTATTGCGGACATCTACTGCTAGTCCCATTCGATATTGTTGGGCCAGCACAGCATCAGTCCAGTCTCGAATTTTCACTGCATGCCTTTGAAATTCCCGTGAATACTCCCGCACGGTGAGTTTGCCTTGTCTGAAAGTGCGAAGGAAGGCTTCTGCCTTCTGGGCCGCCCCGGATCCTCGAAACGGTTCCTCAAGGCCCACATGAAGTCATCGACATTCCCCAGCTCCGCTGCCTCTAGATCATGAAGGGCTACGTACCAGCTGGTAGCACTCCCCTGGAACCTCGAAGCGATAAACTCCACCTGTTGTTCCTCATCCGGGAACACATAGCCCCATCTCTGCACAAATTTCCCTACTTGCAATATGAAAAAGGACACAGTTTCAGGGTCCCCGTCAAAAGTGATCTCCAACATGTTCTTGGGGCGGATTATGGGAGGAACAGGGGCCATGATCGGTGCAGGAGCTGGCTGCGGGAGGGGTGCTGGAGCAGGGGGTTGAGGCAGGGGCAAAGCTGGTGGCTGGATAGGTCCTGGTTGCCCTGGCCCGGGTCCCGGTACTGGGCCGGCCGGTGGAGGTTGGACCGGTGCCGGCTGGCCCGGCCCTGGGGGCGGTGGAGCAGGAGGTGGCTGTCCCGGTGCCACCGGTGGTGCAAGCGCTGGCGCTGGTCTTGGTTGTGTCAGTGGATGGGCTCGAATTGCTTGGTCCATCATCTGTGGTAGGGATTGCATCAGTTTGCCCATGTCCCGTACCAAACGTCGAGTGTCCTCTTGAATAGAGTCCATGCGAGCCTCTGGGTCGGAACTGGATCCTGTTCTGGGAGATCCTCGAGACATCCATCCCTGGGGAAGTCCAAAGCTCCCTCTGGGATCCAACAGGCTGTCCCGGCTCTGGCTCCCCGGCATGGACCAGGTCGTCTGGGTAGTGTCTAACAAATTCTTAGTCCAATCGCGCGATCTGCGGTAGGTCACCCCTTTGTCCCACGGTGTTGGGGCCCCTGGCATGTAGGATCGTGGGATGGCTCCCCCTTGGCTCTGCGTGGGCCCGGCCGGGCTATAGATTGGGAGAGTGTACGAGGCTCCCACTGTGCTGATCAATGGGGGGTAACCAATCCTGCCACGGATTGCGGGGTCGGCGCTGTCGATCCCAGAGTTGTAGTCACTGGAACAACGGTAGTAGTCGGAGTGATGATCGCTGGAGTTGCCACGGTGGTGACCGGGGCCGTGGCTCCCGAAGTGGTAGTCACTGGGACTGTTCCCGAGGTTCCCCCCCCCCAGCTCCGCTCATTGTGGTAGACGGCAGAAACTGAAGGTGGGGGAATGATGATGATTCCTGACAATTTCTGTCAGGTTCAATAACAAGTGGATCCAGTCATTCTTTTCAAAGAAAGGTTTTATTGGATTATCTTGCTAAAACCCACAGTAGGAGGTCATTGTCAGGAATGGGGGGCGAAGCAATGCAAGCTAACTTATAGTGTGATGCAAAAAGCGCCTAGCAAATGAAATACGAGCGCGCGCGCGGGAAACTCCCGGCGGGAGATATACTTCATGAGCGGGAGACTACTCCCCCCTCCCTTTGCCTTCCCAGGACTGGAAAATTCTCAGTAACACAAGAATAGCCCAAAGCCTACATTCAAGGCCACCGTGATAAGGAAAAGCGGCAGGGAAGAAGCTCCCACGTTTCTGCCTGCATAGCTACGCAAGCGCAAAGCAGGGTAGGGAATACATAACAATGGACTCAGTGAGAAACATCAAAGAAGCACTTTCTGACACCCACACACCAAGCGGGCCACACACTGGATTTGATTTTTGGGATGGGGATACATGTGGATCTGATGACTACAGATGTAGTCCCATGGTCTGACCACTTCACCCTGAAAGTCCGGCTGAACATACCATGCCCACCCTGTTTAGGCTGCAAGCACATTTATGCTCACCCACTGAGTCAAATGGACCCTAGTCGGCATCAGGAGGCTCTGCAGGATCCAATGCCCCCTGGCGTCTCATTGGATGAGCTGGTAGAGGATTGGGATAACCAGCTTTCCAAAGCCACCTGGCACCCTCTGAGCCCCCGCACCAAAGCAGCACCGTGATGTACTATGAAAGCCTATGAGATAGTGGTATACCATGAAAGCCTATGAGATGACAGTGAAGGCCACAAAGAAGGATTTCTATGCAGCCTCCATTGTGTCTGTGAGCTTGCGCCCATCCCAATTGTTTAGAATTAATTGGTCTATTACGACTCTGCCTTAGGGCAGACCAAATAGTAGGGAATTGGCTATTGGCTGTAAGGCATTTGTGAGCTACTTTGCAGATAAGATCGTGGCACTCCATCAGGACTTCCTGGCCACAATTGAGACAGTAGAGGAACTGGAAACCCCTTGTCCATCTTCTGGTCCACTATTGGACCACTTCAGGCAACTCACCCGGGAGGAAGTTGACAGGACCCTGGCAGCTGTGAGGCCCACTACTTGCTTCCTTGACCCATGGCCTTCCTGGGTAGTGAAATCTTGTGGGGGGAGCATTTGGGCCCCTCTGGAAGAAATCATCAACTTGTCCCTATCTACTTGGACTTTAAAGTCTGGAGGCTTTAAAGGAGGCAGTAGTTCATCCACTCTTGAAAAAGCCATTATGGGACCCAACAGTCCTGACCAACTACCACCCAGTGTTGAACTTACTGTTCCTGGGTAAGGTAGTTGAGAGAGCGGTGGCTGAACAACTCCAAGCTTTCCTGGATAACGCTTCCACCCTTGATCCTTTCCAGTCTGGCTTCCGCCCTGGCCATGGGACGGAGACGGCTCTGGTCGCCCTTACAGATGACCTCCATAGACATCTGGATCGAGGCAGGTCAGTGCTGCTGCTGTTATTAGATTTAAAGGCAGCATTTGATATGATCAATTATGATCTTATGACCCACTGCCTCGCTGGCGGAGGAGTCCAGGGGAGTGTCTTGAAATGGTTTTCCTCCATTCTCCATGATCAGGGACAGAGGGTGGTGCTGGGCAAGAGTGTCTCCCTGCGGTACCCACTAGAATGTGGAGTTCTGCAGGGGACTGTCCTCTCACCAATGTTATTTAACATCTATATGCGCCCCCTCGCCCAGTTAGTCTGGACTTATGGGCTGGGCTGCCATCGGTATGCTGATGACACTCAGCTTTATCTATTAATGGACAGCCAGCCATCCTCCGTTCCTGGAAATTTGGCTGAGGCTTTGGATGCTGTTACTGGATGGTTGCGGCAGAGTCGACTGAAGTTATATCCATCAAAGACGGAGGTCCTGTACCTGGGTCGTGGGGGTTTGGAGGTGGGCACCAGGTTTTCCACACTGGAAGGGACACCTCTGGTGCTGGCCCAGTCAGTGAAGAGCCTGGGAGTAACACTGGATACCTCCTTATCTACGGAGGCCCAGGTTGCTGCAGTTGCCAGATCTGCATTTTTCCATCTTAGGCAGATCAGGCTACTGAAGCCCTATCTCTCCCCCCAGGACTTAGCTACAGTGACCCATGCAATGGTCACTTCCAGGCTTGATTACTGCAACTACTCTGGCTTACTCTTGAAGTTGATCCAGAAATTACAGCTGGTACAAAATGTGTTGGCACACCTACTTACATTGATGTCTGTGCAGACCCATGTTTGGCATGTGCTCTGTCAGCTGCATTGGTTGCTGGTTGAGTACCGGATCCACTTCAAGGTGTTGGTAATTACCTTCAAAGTCTTATACGGCCTGGGACCAACATACCTAAGGGATCGCCTCTTCCCATATACACCTCAGAGAGCATTACGCTATGAGAGTCAACACCTCCTGGTGATCCTCCTGGTGATCATGGCAAACAAGCACCTGCCAACACAATTCACATTCCCTGAGATTCTCTGGGAGAGTCTGACTGCTGGGTGGTTGCCTGCTTGCCTGCCTTAAGTGCTGCTGGCTGGGTTTCCCCATTGGAAACAATGGAGGTAATGGGGGTAGCCTGTTTGGGTGCCCATAGAATTAGGCCCATTGGTCCAATTGCTTTGAGACATGGGGGTGTATGTGGGGAGAGGCTCCCAAAGCTACCCTGAAAATTTGAAGCCTATCCCTCAAACCTTCTCCCCCCCAGAGCTACTAACAGCACCATGGGAAAAAAGTAACAATGGAGGAGATGGGGCATCCTGTTTGGGGGCCCATAGAATTGGACCCCCTGGTCCAATGTTCCTGAAACTTGGTGGGTATCTTGGGGAGAGGTTCCAACAGCTACTCTGTGAGTATGGATCCTCTTCCTCAAACCCCCTCCCTCCAGCCCCCAGAATACACCCTATGTTTTCACCATTGACTTCAATGGCCCATAGGATATAATGGGGCCAAATTGCCACTGAATTTCTTTCATTCCCTCCTTTCCTTCTCTCTTTTTCCTCTTTCCCGCCTTCTTCTCTTCTCTTTTTTCCTCCTTTCCCTGTTTCCCTCCTTCTTCCCTTCTCTCTCTTTCTTTCCCTCTTTCTTTCCTTCTTTCCTTCTTTCCTTCTCTCTACTCTCTCTCTTTCCTTCCCTCTTTCCTCCTTCTGTGGCCCAACTCTAGTGAGAAGGGGCTTAAACTTTAAATCCCTTCTCTCTTCACTCCCCCACCCAGGCCAGGTGGGGAAGGGAAGGGGAGGCTTTCGAAGATGCCTCCCCCCTTTTGCTTCCCCTTCTGACATCACTTCTGGTGATGTCAGGGGGCGTGGCATATACTAATAGCCTAGTAGCTCATTAGCATACCATATGCTAATGAGTTCCTGCAGCTCTTTTTCTATGAAAAGACCCCTGATTTTATGGATATGTTACACTTTTCTTTGGGGGATATTTTCTGTAGTATCAACATATTTAAATATTCATCTTTGATTTAATTTTAATAAAAACAAAACTCATTTAGGATTCTGCATTCTAACCTTTGAAACTAACTTCTGAAAGGCTTATATGATCTGAGTTATTTGTTCAGCTGCTAACATTCTTCTGAGGAACATAATTTATTCTGTACAATTGGATTTTTTAAACATAGCCTAATTGCATGCAGTTATGTGTGCTTATTAGCTTGGGTCTAAGCATGCCTTCAGAATGTGATAAAAAAGAGCCATGAATGCCTACTTTATTGACCTAGTACAAATAACTAATCTGAATGACAATTCCTACATTTTTAATAGTAATCAAATAGGCCATTTTGTGTTGTCTTTTAAGGACCCTATGGGTGCGTTCAGACGGGGCATTTAAGCTGGTTAGAAATGGAGTACTTATGTGCGATCACACGCACAACATCTGCCTTCCGTCCCTAACCATTGCCAACTATCGCAAACACCCCTTAAACCGGTGTAGTTTGCCACTAGGTACTCAAGTGGTGTTATCCTGAGTGCCCCAGTTCTAGCCACATTTTCTCATCTGATTGCTCTTCGCCGGTGTCTAGCCACTTCCGCTGGGAAGCCCGAGGCTTCCGCTTTTGTCTGCCATTTTTTTTTTAGCCTCAGCAATATGTGCTTGGGTGAAGCTTTGCACTGGCATTTTTTTTTTTTAAAGGTGATTTGTTTTAGGCTTTGGACAAGTCTGGGACCTCACGGAGGCCAGTTTCGCTGTAAAAGTTTAAAGGGCAGTGTTCCTTCAGGGCATGCTTTTCAGGATAGGGTGTTCTGCACCTGTGCAAAGATCTCAAATCTGTGGATGGCTGCCTATGCACATGCGCAAAATGTAAAAAAACACAAAAACCCACCAACATGTGCTGCTGCGTGCCTAGTGTGAACACCCGGGAGCGATATGTTGCGTGGTGAGAGAGGTGAGTGTGACCGTGCTTGCCCCGGATCAAATTAGTCCACTTGGAAACGGAGCAGTTTAAACTGCTCCCGGCAGGTCGTCTGAATGCACCCAATGTTCACTTTCCATTTTCCACAATGTCTACATTTCTGTTTTCCTGGGGAGGAAAAGGGCAACATTGGGACAGAAAGAGAGACTCAGCCAATATATGCCTGGCAAATGCACCATCAAAACACACAACATTTGGGCTGCACAGCATAATATCTGACTAATATTTTTGTTAACCACATTTCTACCAACCACATTCTGTTTCTAGGCTTACCAATTTCAAAGTGAGACCTGGTGTTCCCCAAGAATTTCAGTTGATCTCAAAACTCTAAAGCTTAGTTGCCCTGTAGTTAGTGGTAGCTATAAAAGGTAGACTCAAATCCCAACTCAGCTCCTTCCCCTTCCCAAACACCACCCTCCCACTATCAAATTGTCAGGAATTTCCCATTCTGGAGTTGACAACCCAGTCTGTCTCACTATCTTAAAGAGACTTGCATTCAATATTGTTCACATCTACTTATTATCAGTGGGATTCTGGTAGGTAGTATGAAAAACTGGAGAGGAGAAAAACTCATGCATATGTTTTTGTTTTGAAGGGAAGACAATGAATGCTCTGTAAAACAGAGATACTTCTATCTGCAATTTGGTGCAGATTTCTGTCTCTCCAAAATGTCATCCCAGTTGGATGGAGAAAAGAAAGTTAGATTCAGAAATATGTTCAGCCTTTCATTACCTTTTAAAATAGGAAGTATTTCTCCTACCTGCCTTAAATTTTGACAGACAGAATCCCTTTGATTAAGAATTTCTGCGAATTTTAATCCCTTTGGGATGGGAGAGTCTTAGAAACATGTTTTCCATGAAACTAATGTGTATATCTAACAAGTAACACAAATGTGTGACATTTATAAACAATCTGCTTTGGGACCCAATTACTAAAGAAGCCAAAGTAAATTATTTATAAATAAATCAAGCCTCAAATTGGTTCATCTCACCTTTGAAATTCAATGCCCATACTTGAACACTGGTAAATACCTCCATAGCTGCACACTACTTGTAGAGGTGGTGTTTCATTTCATAATGCTTTGCGGCTGCTGTTATATATCCACACTACATGAAATAGAGTTTGCCCCAAGGACATGGTTGGATTAAACAATTAAATGACACTAGGAGTGAATGGGTGGGGAAACTATATCTCCCATGGGGCTGTGTAACAATGTACACACATGAACTGCTGCAGATCCAGACAAAATGGAAGCCATTAACACTAATGTGTCTGACTGACTCATATGAACATCAAGTGATAAGGTTTTTTTAAAACTACACATTGTTTATATATAACTCATCTTCATTTTAAAAAATTGATGGTGAAATAGTCTGCAGTGACAGGATTAATATGCACTATGTACAACTGTGCACACTTACAAAACATGATGTGGCGAACAGGCTTAAACTGCCTGCAAGCAACCTGAGCTTTCTGCTGAATCATCAACTCTGTGTGTGCAGATGAGTGGAACATGAGCCATAGGAGTATAGGCTTTCAGCTTTAACTTGTGAGTAATGTTGCCAACTAAGCAGTGCTTTCCTTCAAGAACCTGATGATTTTCTAATGGGGCCAAATTTCACTTTATAACAATAGCCACTATATATGATAATATATTCAGAATTGTAAAAACTAGCTCAATTTCTTGGGACTGCAAATGAGACATGAAAGACTATCATATTCTAAGCCTGGGTGTTCATGTTCATAAAGAACTAAATATCATTTTGGAATTAAATGAATAGTAGTTTTTGAGCAGATACAGCATGTCCATAAGGTTTTAATTTACAGTTGTCTCTGGACCAGTTATTTTGGAATGACTGATATTCTGTTGCCTTATGTTACATTTTTATCCCATCCTCCTCCAAAAAGCTCAGGGCAGTATAAATTGGTCTGTTCTCCTAGTTTTACCCTTATGACAACTCCATGAGTATAGAAAAGAATGTACCTAGTCCAAGATCACTCAGAGAATTTATTGGCCATCTACAAAGCTGAATGTAGGTCTCCCAGTCCTAGTCACAGATTCTAACCACAATGCACCAGCAGCTCTCTTATGTGTTGTGTGGAGAAGTACTTGTTTTTGTATGTCTGATATATCCTGCCAGTCAATTTCATTGAGTGATACCTAGGTTTAGTATTGTTAGAAAGATGTCTATTCTCTTTTGCTTTATTTTCAATTATTTTAAAAACCTCTATCATATTGAATTCTGTTGAAGTGCAGTGCTTTATAGATAAGCTAAATGAATATACTTTATAGATGTCTGTACTGCACTTCAGTTAATTAGCCTTCATCTATCCATCCCATTATTATTTTCAGCAGCATATTCAGTACATATACATTTTGCTCTGTGGTCTTTCAAAAATTGTAGGTGGCAGCAGCCGTGGCTGGATGGCAATGATAGCAAAGAAGTCTAATCAAGTGAGAATTAGTGTAATCATACATATGAGACTGACTGTGGTATAGTGGTTAGAGTGTAAGACTAGAATCTGGGAGACCCATTTTCAAATCTTCAGTCTGCCATGGAAACTTACTGGGTGACCTTGGGATAATCATACACTCAGGGTTCTTGTGAGGATAATTTGGAGGACAGGAAAATGATGCTTTGAGTCCCCACTGGGGAGAAATATGAGATATAAATGAAGTAAATAAATAAAAATTGGCACATCTGGATTTATTTTCAAACAATTGTTTCCCTGCTCATGACCCATGAGCAGGACATGGACCATTGCTACCCCAATTGGAATAACAAGAAAGACAACAGTTTGGAATCAAACAAGGGCCACTTTATTAACTATTTAGCAAGTTATAACTAAGTGGCAACGAACAAACCAAGTGGGAGTGGAACAGGCAAGGAAGGTGTCAGTCCGACCAACCTCCCTGCCCAACATGGAGACAAGCCACCAGCCCCAGTCTTGAGCCACCAGTCTGGCTTGTGACCGGCAGCCCAGCCACTGGTTGCCAGCCAGGAGTGCCTACCCCTGAAGCCACACAGCTTGCAGGGAGGAGCCTACCTAAGAGGTTCCCAGAGATTATCATCATTTCTAGCCCTGGGCCGTAAAACCCGAAGGCCATTCCTGATGGCCCCCTTGTTCCCAAATGGGAAACAGCTTAAGGTGTTCACTGGTTCCACTTTCTAATCCACACTATTCTGCCACCTGCTTTGGCTGATGTGGCCACCTAGCAGCCTAAGGCTGCCCTAATCCCTTGCCACAAGTCCCCATAAAACAAATCATTGTCCTTGTTTGATAAATGAATACCATCATCCCTGTACAGGTCCTGCAACTCAACTCATATACCAGGATGTGGCAAATATTGACCCAAACTGCCTTCCATCGCTTTCTTCATCTGGTGGTTGGCTTTAGGTCATGCTCGGTCAATGCAGCTGGGGTCCCCAAGGCTCCACCATACCTGTCATGGCAACATAGCAGACCACACTCTCTGCATGCCAGGCCACCTCATTCTTATCATTGTGGAGTCTTCCTTGACCTGAATGACAAGGGCCTTGCCCTTCATAAAACCTAGCTCATTACCCTAGGTGCATGACCAGAACATTTGGAGGCAGCCCTCGCCACTCCTCAAACAATAATGGAGGAAGATTGGGTGAATGCATGCCCCTTCTACCCAACTATTCAATGAACGCCCACTCATTAAGGCCCAACTGAGGACCGACAGATGTTCTCCTGGTGAATGACCCAGAAAACCATGCTGTGGCGGCAGACAGTGATTCTTCATCTCACCTGGTGGCCTTCAGCACCTGAAAAACTACATTAGTTACTTTACTCAAACTTAAAACTTGCATTTACGAACATAACCCTTGAAACAATGCAATCGGCAATGATGTATGCTCTGAACCTCTGCAGTAGAGTACACCATGGAAGCCATGGTAGATGCGGCCCCTACCCTGAAGGAGTGAGTCCCAAAACAGAAATCCCCCAGGCCCAGCTGCACAAGAGCTTTCTGAGTCAGTGCCCCAAACTGAAATTAGGTAAGGGGAGAGCCATCCCTGAGCCCGAATAAAACTCCCTCTCCTACTCCCTGACTGCTCACATAAAGCCAACAGCGGGCACAACTTCACCTCAGAACAAAGTCTGAGCTCAATAACCAAGCCCCTACCCACTTGATCAGTTTTTGATCACCTAATATTGATCGCCACATCATCCTCCAACACGGTACAATTCCGGTAACAAAGGGCTCGACCAGATGTATCCTGCCATGAGGCAGACACAAGCTCACTAATTCACATAGCTCCAAGAAACGTGATCAAGGATGCCACATGGAAAAGGGAAGCCTTGTATTCATCTTCACAAAGGCTAGGCCATAGTGCCCTGAGGCCCTTGAGCATAGCTGGGGTCAGGGGCTCTTGGGTGTCCTCTGACTGTCTGCCCTTCTGTGACCAACCTTCTAGCATTTTCCATATGCAAAAGTCGCATGTCCTATCCTTGTACCCCATGGCCTTACTGGTGTAAGCAAGATACAACAGTTTGCCCATAATAGAATGCACTGACATACCCTTACCTTTCAGATACACACAAAAGTGTATCAGTTGGGACACTGGGATGGGCCAGACCTGTTGAAGACCAGTTTCCTGCCTGAAGGCAATGAACTGCTGGTCCATCATCCTATAAGTCCTCCAAGTGGAAGGGGTGAGGTCTAAACCAATCACCTTTTTGTCTTTAACCTACCAATCTGCCAAAGACCCATTGGCATCCTTACTGGGAACTGGCCGGCTTCTGGGGCCAGCTGATGGAACTGTTTTTGAGAAAGCATGTCAACGGCTCCATTACCGACACCTTGAACATACCTAGCCCTAAACAATATATTGTTTTTAGAGAGCAGTGTAAACACTCAAACCAACATCATGACCCTTGGCAACATGGATGTTAATGAATTAATGACATGCACTGTGGCCAGATTGTCGCACCAGAAGTGGATTGTATGATCAGCAAATTCAGCTGTCCAAATCCCCGCCACTACGACCATCGGGAAAAATTCCAAAAAGGTTAGGTCTTTAACCCACCCTGCTTGGAACCACTCTATGGGCCAGTTTTCCACACACCAGTGGCCATGGAAATAGACCCCAAAGCTGGAAGAGCCAGCAGTGTCAGATGTCACTTGAAGCTCTGCTTCGACAAGCTCTGGTTCTAGTCGGGAAAAAGAGATTGAGTTTTTAGACACTCTCAATGACTGTGCTATGGAACAGATGGTCACAGATCCTACCAGGGGAGAGGTGATCCTGGATTTGGTCCTAAGTAACACCCAAGACCTGGTGAGAGATGTAAAACTGATTGCACCACTTGGGAACAGTGACCATAATGTCATTGAGTTTAACATTTATACAGATAGGGAGTTGCCCAAAAAGACTGATGCAACCACTTTTAACTTTAAAAGGGGTAACTTCTCTGGTATGAGGGGACATGTGAGGAAGAAATTGAAAGGAAGAGTGGAGAAGGTCAAAACCATTGGGGAAGCTTGGAGACTATTTAAAAATACAGTCCTAGAAGCTCAGAAAAAAATATATACCGCAGGTTAGGAAAGGTACAAATAGGTATAGAAAAAAGCCTGCATGGTTAACAAATAAAGTAATGGAAGCTGTAAAAGGTAAGAAGGATTCCTTTAAGAGGTGGAAAGCTAGTCTTAGTGAGGTTGATAAAAGGGAACACAGACTATGGCAAATAAAATGCAAGTCTGTGATCAGGCAAGCAAAAAGGGAATATGAGGAGCATATCGCAAAAAACATAAAGACCAACAATAAAACTTTCTTCAAATACATTAGAAGTAGGAAGCCAGCCAGGGAGGCAGTGGGGCCCTTGGAGGACCAAGGGGTAAAAGGAGTAGTGAAGGATGATAGGGAAATGGCTGAGAAGCTGAACGCATTTTTTGCCTCTGTCTTCACTGTGGAAGAGGAGAAGTGTTTGCCCACTCCAGAAGCACCGATTTTGGGAGGGGGTTTGAAAGACCTGAATCAGATTGCGGTGACAAGAGAAGAAGTCCTCCGACTGATGGACAATTTAAAAACTAATAAATCACCAGGCCCGGATGGCATTCATTCAAGAGTTCTGAAAGAACTCAAATGTGAACTTGTGGATCTCCTGACAAAAATATGTAATCTTTCTTTAAAATCTGCCTCCATTCCTGAGGACTGGAAGGTAGCTAATGTCACTCCCATCTTTAAAAAGGGCTCCAGGGGAGATCCAGGAAATTACAGGCCAGTCAGTCTGACATCAATACCGGGTAAGTTGGTGGAAACTGTTATTAAGGAGAGAATTAGTAGGCACATTGATGAACAAAAACTATTGAGGCAGACTCACCATGGGTTCTGTAAGGGAAGATCTTGTCTCACTAACCTGTTAGTGTTTTTTGAGGGAGTGAACAAACATGTGGACAAGGGGGACCCAATAGATATTATTTAACTTGACTTCTAGAAAGCTTTTGATACAGTTCCTCATCAAAGGCTCCTAAGTAAGCTCAATAGTCATGGGATAAAAGGACAAGTCCTCTTGTGGATCAAAAACTGGCTTATAAATAGAAAACAGAGAGTGAGTATAAATGGGAAACTTTCTCAGTGGAGGGTGATAAGCAGTGGGGTACCACAGGGATCAGTACTCGGTCCGATGCTTTTTAACTTGTTTATTAATGATTTGGAATTGGGAGTAAGCAGTGAAGTGGCTAAATTTGCAGATGACACAAAGTTGTTCAGGGTGGTGAAAAACAGGGAGGAGTGTGAGGCACTCCAAAGGGATCTGTCGAGGATGGGTGAGTGGGCGTCAACGTGGCAAATGGGGTTCAATGTGGCCACGTGCAAAGTGATGCACATTGGAGCCAAAAATCGTAAATATAAATACACGTTGATGGGGTCTGAACTGGCAGAGATGGACCAAGAGAGAGATCTTGGAGTCGTAGTAGATAACTCAATGAAAATGTCTAGACAGTGTGTAGCTGCAATAAAGAAGGCCAATGCTATGCTGGGGATTATTAGGAAGGGATTCGAAAACAAATCAGCCAGTATCATCATGCCCCTGTATTGTCAGGCACTTAAGCTAGTCAGTCAAACACCAGGCCTCATGGTAAAGGATAGTATTTATTAGACTGCAATACTAAAGAGCTAGAACAGAAGAATTGTTAAGAATGACCTATACAAAAGAACATCTAGGGTTATACTCGAAGGGGGGAGAGAAGCCCCCTGCCTTCTACCAATACAGTCAAAGCCCGCGCGCGGGAAAGATCAAACAGACACTACATTGCTACATTCCCACAAAGCGATAATTTTCCATGCCTAGCTGTTGTCTTAAGAAACAGAAAGGAGACATTCAGCCTGGCGTTTTCAAGGCCATTTGGCCTAGGAGAGATGAAGATTGCACCATCTCCCAGGCAACCGCATCACCTCCCCACATACCAGAGAAAAACCAGATACAGATTTTTTTTTTAATACAATTTATTATTGGATATATCACATGTTCATACGATTTAAACAAACCAATACATATCCATTTTTCTTTCTCCCTCTCCCCCCCAAACAAGGCTTCCCGCACTGCTCCAACCCCCTTGATATTTCTTTTATACAATTACATTTATTACTAAACATATTTCTTTTACTAATGGTAACAATTCAAAGATCTGAGTCTCTTTCCACTTCTCCTCAATAGCTGTCAAAACAAATCAAACCACGTTTTACATCCCAATTCTTCAACAAGTATTCTTGAAAGTCTTTCCAGTCTCCGAAAAAGGTTTCGTCTTCTTCATTGTTTAATTTTCTTGTTAATTTGTCCATTTCTGCCATAAACAACGTCTTTTTAATCCATTCCCATGTTTCAGGTACTTTATCTTGTTTCCAAAATTGAGCAAAAGTCAGTCTAGCTGCTGTAATCAAGTACCATAGTAGTGTTCTCTTGGCTACATTTATTTCTTCCATTTTAAGACCTAACAATAACATCTGTGGGTCTTTCTTAAAAGTACATTTCAAATTTTTTTGTATCTCATTGTGGATCTCAGTCCAATACTTTACTGTTTTATCACATGTCCACCACATATGGTAAAAAGACCCTTCATGTTTCTTACATTTCCAACATTTGTTAGACATACTTTCATTTATAATAGCAATTTTTTTAGGCGTCATATACCATCTGTACATCATTTTATAACAATTCTCTTTAACATTTACACAAGTTGAAATTTTCATTGACTTTTTCCACAAATATTCCCAAGATGTCATTAATATCTCATTATTAATATTTACCGCCCATTTTATCATTTGCTCTTTTACAATTTCATCCTCAGTATACCATTTCAATAAAACCTTGTACAGTTTAGAAATCATTTTTTTACCTTTCTCAAGCCATACAGTTTCAATTTCAGTGTTATTTTCTCTAAAACCATATTCTCTTTTATCGGTCTTAAATAAGTCATAAATCTGTCTATACTTCAACCAATCATATTCAAATTCCACATCAAATCTATCTTTTAACACAAAGTTTTTCCCTTCTAATTTTAAAAGACTTTTATAAGGTAGCCAATCTAACCCTTGATTTCTTGAATATGGATTAATCACTTCTGCTGGTACTATCCAAAGTGGTCTTTCTTCTGAGAAGAATTTTCTATATCTCATCCAAGTCTCGAACAGTGATCGTCTTATGAAGTGGTGTTTGAAAAATTTATCTATTTTTACTATTCCATACCATAAATATGCATGCCATCCAAACTTGTTATCATGCCCTTCTAGAGCCAATAACTTTTTATTTTCTAAATTAATCCGCTGTTCCAACCATGTTAAACAGACAGCATCATAATACAGTCTTAAATTTGGTAGTTGTAGACCTCCTCTTTCCTTTGCATCACATAAAATTTTCATTTTAATCCTTGGCTTTCTTCCTGCCCATACAAATTTCGATAGTTCTTTCTGCCACGTATCCAGTATTTTCCTTTGTTTTAATATTGGAATAACTTGAAATAAAAACATCAAACGTGGCAAAACATTCATTTTTACAGTTGCAATTCTTCCCAATAACGATAAATTCAAGGTATCCCATTTCTTCATGTCTTGTTGAATCCTGTGCCAAACCTTTTCATAGTTATTTTTGAACAAATCAATGTTTTTCATGGTCAATTCAATTCCTAAATATTTAGTCTTTGTAACTACTTCACATTGAATTTTCTCTTGAAGTTCTGTTTGTCTTTGTTTCGTCATATTTTTGCACATCACTTTGGTTTTACTTTTATTAACGTAGAATCCCGCAACTGATCCAAATTCTTCAATTTTTTCCATCAATTGTGGTATTTTGTCGATTGGATCTTGAATCATAAACATTACATCGTCTGCAAATGCCCTGTATTTATATGCAAAACCTTTCACTGTGAGTCCTTCAATGCTGTTATCTTTTCTTATCGCTGTCAATAATATTTCCAATATCCAAATAAACAACAACGGGGATAACGGGCAGCCTTGACGTGTTCCCTTTTGAACTTGGAAGAAATCTGTTCTTTCTTTATTTATATTCAAAGCTGCTCTCTGTTCTGAGTAAATTGCCACAATCATGTTTAGAAAAGACTGTCCTATATCCATTTTTTCAATAACTTGCAGCATAAACTCCCAATTTAAATTGTCAAAATCTTTTTCCGCATCCAAAAAGAGGAATCCAACTTCTTTTTCTGGATGTTTGTCATAGTATTCGATTGCATCAATCACCACTCTTAAATTGTCTCTAGTCTGTCTATTTGGTAAAAAACCAGCTTGTTCTTCTGCTATAGTATCTTTCAAATATTTTTTCAGTCTTTCCGAAATAATTTTCGCAAATAATTTGTAATCATTATTTAATAGCGATATTGGTCTATAATTCTTTACTTCAGTTAAATCCAAACCTTCTTTGGGTATCAATGAAATATTTGCTTCTTTCCATGAATCTGGGATCCGTTTAGTCTTTCTTATCTCGTTCGACAGAAGTACTAAGATAGGGGTTAGCTCCTCCTTAAATTTCTTATAAAACTTTGCTGTAAAGCCATCTGGACCTGGAGCTTTGCCCAACTTTGCGTCTTCTATTGCCATTGTCACCTCTTCCTTTGTTACTAAACCATTTAATAACTCTTTAATTTGTTTTCCCAGCTCTGGAACTTCAATAGTCTCCAAATATTTCTTAATTTTCTGTTGGTCAATTCCTTTCTTTTTGAACAGTTTGGCGTAGTATTTGAAGAAGACTCTTTTTATACCTTTCAAATTCATAACATCCTTTCCGTCTTCAGTAATTTTACTTATAAAATTCCTTTCTTTTCTATTTTTCAATTGCCACGCTAAAAATTTTCCTGGTTTATTTGCACCCTCAAATGCTTTTTGCTGTAATTTCTTCAGATTCCAATATAATTCTCTATTTAGTAGAACATTCAATTGATCCTGCAGAAAGTGGATCTCTTTAATAATCTTTCTCTTCCTGGCCTTTTCTTTAATTCCTTTTCTTTTTGTCTAATTTTTTCATGAAGGTCGTTTTGTTGTTGCATCCTTTGTTTTTTATCTTTAGAATTCAAAGAGATAAGCAAACCTCTCATTACTGCTTTGTACGTGTCCCATACGACTTGTATATCAGTACCTTTATTTAAATTCAGTTCAAAAAAACTTTTCGTTTCTTTTTTTAAAGTTTCATTAATTAATTTTTGGTCCAATAAGTCCTCATTAATTCTCCAATATAATTGTTTAGGTTTTTCTTTAGATATCCAAAGTAAAGGGTTGTGATCTGAGTTGGTTTTCGGTAAAATTTCTATTTTGTAGGTTTTTTGCGCCATCTCCTCTGACATCCAAATCATATCGATTCTAGAAAAGGAGTTATGTCTGTTAGAATAAAATGTATAATCCTTTGTCTTAGGGTTCCACTTCCTCCAAACGTCTTCTAGTTTCTCTTGCTTCATTAGCTGGAAAAAATTTTTTGGCAGCTTTCCAACCGCCTCTCCACTTGCTTTGGACTTTCTGTCCAATACATTGTTCACTGTGCCATTGAAGTCTCCTGCAAGAACTATTTGATCATAATTTAAACAGTCCAACTCTTTAGTCAAATCATTAAAAAAGTCTCTTTTGCCCCATTGGGTGCATATATATTTACAAGCAATGTCTTTTTTCTATTCATCATTAATTCCACGCCAACATATCTTCCTTCTTTGTCTGAGAAGATTTGTTTAGGTTCCAATTCTTTGGTAATGTATATCACTGTTCCTTTTTTCTTATTAACTGCTGATGAATGAAATTCTTCTTCCAATTTTTTATTAACCAAATATTTATTATCTTGTTTTCTGATATGTGTTTCTTGCAAACAAATTATGTTACATTTTTGTTTCTCTAGCCAATGATTCACTAATCTTCTTTTGCTTGGTGAATTTAGTCCATTTACGTTCCAAGATAAAAATTTGTAATCCATAATTGTTTTGAATTAAATATCTTTGAAATCATCAAAGTTGTTCTCTTTGAATCTGTAGATGTCTCCTTCCGTTTTAAGAGTAAATCTCACCGAATTGTATGTAAATGATAATCCATATGGAATCTCCCATCTAAACCTGATACTCATTTCTTTTAACCTATCTGTTAATTTCTTGAATTTCTTTCTGTCTTGTAAGATCGATCTCGGAATTTCTCTCAAAATTATTATTTTTTTTTCCCATTAATTTCCAACGGTTGTGTAAATTGCTTCTTGAAAACGTCTTCCTTCATTTTAGTAGTCACAAATTGAACAATCACATCTCTGGGTAATTGCTTTCTCTTGGCATATGCTGAATTTACTCTATAAATCAGGTCAAAGTCTGGATCCAAGTCTCCAACATCTTCCCCTATGTAAGTTGTCAATGTGTTAATTACTAGGGCCCGTAAATCTTGATCTTCCTCCTCTTCGATTCCTCTCAAACTCAAGTGGTTCTGAGTGGCCCTATATTCCATCATGGACTCCAGTCTTGTATTTTCTGACAGGGTTCTTTTAACTTTCTGTTCCATTTCTTCTGATTTTGTCACCAGACTTTTAACCTCTTTTTTAACTTCTTCTGTATCTTTTTTTATCCCTGCCACTTCTGTTAGTACCAGTTCTTTTAGCTCTTCCATATTTTTTTTCCGTACTTGTACTTGTACTTGTTCTATTTGCTCCAGTTGTATTTGCAGCTGTTGTTGCAACTGTTGTTGCAGCTGTGATTCTATTTGCTTTCCCAAACTCTGCACCACTTCAGTCATCCGTTTCTCCATCGCTTCCATGGCAGCCTGCCACTCTTTTTTTTCCTCATCACTAGGTGATGAGGCAGCCCTTGGTCTTGACCTCAAATCCGTCTTGAAAGCAAGTTCAGGGCTAATCAATCTTTATATTAGCAATCCTCAAGCCAAATCGCCACCTTTATAACTTCTTCCAGTGCTTTTTCGGCTTAAAAATAACTTTTTAAAATTTAGTCCTCCTCAAAATGGCGGGCGCAATTTCTCTATGATTTTCTGGCTAGAGTAGGCTCCTTCAGAACTTCCTGTTTATCTGTCCGTCACTGTAATCCAAATTCCGGTGCCACACTCTAAAATGTCCGTCTACTTCCAGCACAGCAACATCGAAAACATCCACTCTAGCCTACTTCCTGTATCATAGAATCACAGTCAGTTTCGTTTCTGCTACGCAAAGTTTAGTCTTAGCTGACCACAGGAATGCAAAACAAAGTTACTTTTCAGCCGTTTTCTCTAAAGGAAACCTTTCTTTTTACTTTTAAATCAAGCGGATTAGTTCATTGAAGCTTTTTACACTTATCCGAACGTTTAGATTTTGCCTTCTTCTTTAAACCGGTAAGCAATTGTTAATTTGTTACCTTGCTTGTAATCTCGGGGTTTCGCAGTGCTTCTTCTGTAACCGATGTTAAGCTTGATGTTAAAGAGGCCGGTAGATGATGGATTTATGCTGAATTCTCAGCCCAGCTGGTATCTGTAGTGCTGATTTGTAACTGCCCTCTTCGCGGAGGGAGATCAAGGTGTAAACAAGCCTCCTCCGAGGCTTATCCACACCGATCTCAACCCCCTCTCAGGCTTGGCTGCTTGCTTGCCACTCCCCCGCCTGGGGAGTGCTGCGTTGGGCCAGGTAAAGCCCAAACTGTCGCCAGATACTGCTGTCCACTCTGCTCAAATCGCAAAGTGTGTCAATTCGCCATTTTAACTCCGGCCGGAAGCCAAAACCAGATACAGATATTGACAGCTTCACACCTCCCCTCACCCCTATGGCAGGGACACCTGACATGTATAAATCATTGGTGCGACCTCATTTGGAATACTGTGTACAGTTCTGGTCACCACATCTCAAAAAGGATATTATAGCATTGGAAAAAGTGCAGAGAAGGGCAACTAGACTGATAAAAGGGTTGGAACACCTTCCCTATGAAGAAAGGTTAAAACGCTTGGGGCTCTTTAGCTTGGAGAAACAACGGCTGAGGGGTGACATGATCAAGGTTTATAAGATTATGAATGGGATTGAGCAGGTTGAGAAAGAAGTACTTTTCTCCCTTTCTCACAATACAAGAACTCGTGGGCACTCCATGAAATTGCTGAGCAGTCGGGTTAGAACAGATAAAAGGAAATGTTGAATCAGGCCAATGGCCCATCTAGTCCAACACTCTCACACAGCGGCCAAAATAGACCAGGTACCATCAGGAGGTCCAGCAGTGGGACCAGGACACTAGAAGCCCTCCCACTGCTGCCCCCTCCAGCACCAAGAATAGAGTGCATCACCTGCCCCAGGCTGAGAGTTCCCATCTATACCCTGTGGCTAATAGCCACTGATGGACTTCTGCTCCATATGTTTATCTAATTCCCTCTTGAAACTGTCCATGCTTGTAGCTGCCACCACCTCCTGTGGCAGTGAATTCCATATGTTAATCACTCTTTGGGTGAAGAAGTATTTCCTTTTATCTGTTCTAACCCGACTGCTCAGCAATTTCATGGAGTACCCATTCATAATCTTATAAACCTTGATCATGTCACCCCTCAGCCGTCGTTTCTCCAAGCTAAAGAGCCCCAAGCATTTTAACCTTTCTTCATAGGGAAAGTGTTCCAACCCTTTTATCATTCTAGTTGCCCTTCTCTGCACTTTTTCCAATGCTATAATATCCTTTTTGAGGTGTGGCGACCAGAACTGTATACAGTATTCCAAATGAGGTCACACCAATGATTTATACAGGGGCATGATGATACTGGCTGATTTGTTTTCAATTCCCTTCCTAATAATCCCCAGCATAGCGTTGGCCTTCTTTATTGCAGCTACACACTGTCTAGACATTTTCATCGAGTTATCTACTACGACTCCAAGATCTCTCTGCCAGTTCAGACCCCATCAACGTGTATTTATATTTAGGATTTTTGGCACCAATGTGCATCACTTTGCACTTGGCCATATTGAACCCTATTTGCCACGTTGACGCCCACTCACCCATCCTCGACAGACCCCTTTGGAGTGCCTCACACTCCTCCCTCTTTTTCACCACCCGGAACAACTTTGTGTCATCTGCAAATTTAGCCACATCACTGCTTACTCCCAATTCCAAATCATTAATAAACAAGTTAAAAAGCATCAGACCAAGTACTGATCCCTGTGGTACCCCACTGCTTACCACCCTCCACTGAGAAAGTTTCCCATTTATACTCACTCTCTGTTTTCTATTTATAAGCCAGTTTTTGATCCACAAGAGGACTTGTCCTTTTATCCCATGACTATTGAGCTTACTTAGGAGCCTTTGAGAATTCTCTCTTCCCTACACTCCTTTGCATTTCCTCCCCTAATTATGGTCTCTAGCCCCTTAATAGACTTCAAATTAGGAGCCCATTATGGCGTCCTGTCACCCTGATAAGGTATGCTAAAACCCAAAGTAAATCTTTCTAACAAGTAAATTCTATCTTGCAGGTTGGGGTAATCTTGTAACAAATGCTCCAGCTCCTTTATCTTAACTGGGCTGGGACCCTTTGTCAGCAAGGGTGTTCTGTCCCCTGCCCCCTCCTGGGCACTTACCCCCCCCGGGATCCAGACCAGACCCATGCTTTGGGGCAGCCCTGTGCACAAGGGGCACTCATACTGAAAGGAACAAAACTTCCTACCACATGTTCCCTGGGAGATAAATTCCCACCAAAGCAGGTGTGGCTGATTAACATGCCCCACCTGGGTGCGGGCACTGGACTGCCCTTTCAGCCTGTGCACCACGTGACCATTATCTGAATGCTCACTACTGAATGGCCATGATGTGGACATAAGTTGTAACCACAAGTGTGGATGATTCTGGTCCAACCACAAGGCTGGATTCATTGCAGCCTACATGCGGAAGCCTTCATCATATTACATCCACGCTGACCCGATAAAACCTGTATTGGCTTTGTATATGATATCCATATATTGCAGCATTGCTGAAGCCCTCCAAGGTTGATTCCGCACTATCACACCCGTATATATGAGGAAACCTGGGTACCAGTTAGCCCAGTTCCTATCCACTCTGCGCCTCTTAAGGTGTTCCTTGTCACGCTCATCCAACTTCTCCTTATCTTTTTTATTGAGCTCCCTAAATAAAGGCATAAAAACATCTATGTAGTCACCCTTAAGAATTTTATCCCTCATAGCTGTAGAAAGGTGATCCCTTAGAAGCATCACAATATCCCCACCAGGTAAGGCCTTGGCAGGAACCTGTTCATATGTGTAACCTCCTGGATTCAGGTAGCCCCACCCTGGCCAACCACTCTGTAAATACTGGGATGATGAAGGTACCATGCCCCCCCATCCTGCATAAGGCGGCATGCTTGGCTACCTGACTGGTGGGGAGGATGCAGCTAAACTCTGTGAAGTAGCACCCTGTCTGAATGACGTTCCTGAAGTACCCTGTCCACTGGGACCCCACAGCCATGACAGTTCACCATGGTAAGTGTTGTCAGCCAGGTTGGCAGTGGGTGGGGGAGAGGAACAGACCCTGCATCCAGCCAATGGCACATGAGTACTCTTGATTGGTGGTTGATGGGCCAATGGCTGATGGAGTGCACTGCACAGCCAATGGGAGAACTGGAAATGGCCAATATGTAAGGGAATTATATATATAGGATAACTAAAATCTTAGTAGTCTGTCACTTCTCCAACACTGAGAACTTAGGTTGGCCCAGTTTAGACAGAGTAACTCCTCCAGCAGTGTCCATTCAAGTCTGAGTGGAGAAACCCTGGATCAGTCTCAATTTCTGATTTGCTAACATGGCATTAAGTCTCATTTTAAGACTCGATGAACTGCTGGCATACTACCCAGGACACATTTGGCTGGTTGAAAGCAGCATAAACATATTTATTCTAGCCTTATTACACCTCATACTTCTCCCTATCCCACACCTCACAATGACGTGCCTCACTATGAGTATGGGACCCCACGTATAGGGGAAAATACATATATAATCTTTTCACAAACGTATCCTTAAGCATTACTATAATATGCATACAATCTTAAATCTCAGGTTTTAAAAATCATCGACATATGCAGTTCTAGTCTGCTGGATTTTTACAACCAAGAAATTCTTTAAATACCTGGACAAGTCCTGTGAAGACAGAACATCAAAATATGCTGGTTTCATTCAAGTAAGGAGAGAAGGTTATTATGCTTCCATTTCATGACCAGGATTGTGAAATACGTAGATTAATCGCCATGACTCAGAGTTATATAAAAATATTACAGGTCTAAAGGTCAAGCCAAGAATATTAAAAGCAATTGAATATGTGGCACAAGAGGAATGCATTTCAGACACAGTCACTGCCACTAGTAAAATAACCCCATTCTTCTTTTCCAAGAGTGGCAGGGAAATTCTTTCTGCTAATAAGAAAGCATCTGGATTTAAATATTTGTGGCATTTTGACTGGCCTGGCAAATACATTAAACCTGAACAATTTTCTTTCATAAATAAAGCAATACAGTCTCTTCTCAATTTAAAAAAATCTGCAGTTTTTACATCTAATTATGATCTCTAATTGCATTAAAAGACCATTTAAAATTAATTACTCAGTTGATTAAGATAACACACTTTCACTTTACCACAAAGTAATGCTTTTTTCGTGTCACTGAGGCAATAAGAAGATGTGTTACAAAAGGGAACACATTTGTAAAGAGGATTGTCAAATCAGGATCAATGTATTACTGTTAAAATCTGTTTTAAATGGTTCCCTGCCAGACTGATCACCAACTACCACACCAGAAAAAATTCTGAACTAGCAGTTTCCAATAGCTTTGTAGATCTTCTTGCCTATTTTTTCCACAAAAAAGGTAATAAATTTCACATCTTTTTCACGGGGTTTCTTTATCTATAGTAGTTACATAGTGGGCAGAGTTTCAGCATATGAAGTTTCACTAAGTGTTGGACTACAACAATATCTTGTGTACGAAGAAGAAAAAAGAGCAAGCTCTAGCTAGACAGAACTGTATCTTTCCGAAGGGACTTCTCCTTTTCTATTTGCAGAATGCTATGCTTAGGCCTTTCTTCGAGAAAAGTCAATAATGCTCTCTTTCTCTCAGCTAGTAAGGCAGTTAGCTTTATCTCTTCTTTTTCTATTCCAGATTGTTACAGTGTTCTCCTACAGAAGGAATGATTGCATACACAGTCACTAAACCAATTTTTCAAGAAAAGAAATTGGAAGTCTATGCTGAAAGATGAATCTTGTGGACTTTGTACTGGAATATACTGGTACTGGAATATAGCAATGAATGTCCTCTGGACAAAGAAGAAGACAGAAAAACCTGTAGAAGAAGAAAGAAGAACCTGTCTATGATGTTTTTATGAATTATTTATTGTTGTCAGCCACCCTGAGCCCGCTTGCAGGGTAGGGCAGGATATAAATGCAATAAAACAGGAGTGTTCAGAAGTTCCAGTGCATTAGGAATTTTCCATTGTTTAGTTTTTTGTTGTTGTTTTTTACTTCCAACTTTTGTAGGAAGTACTGTGCATACTGGTAGCTGGACAGTGTGGTTTCTTCAGTTGCCTCTTCCTCCCACTTCTGTGTTAGTAATGCACATGTGTGCATCCATCAAAACCTGCATAGAAGCTATCTTGATTTAAATGGATATAAGGCTCTTTTATGTGTTGTTTTGCCATTTTATTAAAAATGCCTTAGAAAAAGAACTCTCATGTATCCATATGTGTGATCATGTCAAAACTGCTTTTTGGGGGGAGGGAAGTGTTAGTGTTTTATCAATTCATGGAAGTATACTAGTAATATAAGTGCAACCATATTCCAATAGTTCAATATTGATATGTTAAAGCATTCCAGACTTAAGGAAAGAAAAACTTCCCATTTAAAGTTGCTACACAAATCAGAAGCTACTATAAACTTTTTACCTCATTTTTGAAGTATAAGATCTCACCATAAATCTTGAGCTTTGACAATTTATTATTGTGCCATCCCAATTAAAAAAGCTGACGTAAAAACATCTGTTCATTAAAATGAAAACACTCCCAGTTAGAAAAACTTATCTGTCATCAATTAAATTTGATTTAGAACACCTGTTTTTCTACAACTTTACTTTAGTGTTTAACAGTTTAATTCTCCAGGAGAACCCCAAAGAATTTCTCCCAAAGATTCCTGGAAATCAGCAATAATCAATAGACAATCATTTGAACACTTGAATGTCCCCTTCAGCATGTTTGTCATTTCAAGCAACAAGAGCAAAGGCAACATTCCTGTAATCTGTTTCCAGTTGTAATTAACATTTGTCACATATAAAAGGTTTTTGGAATAGCTGCTTCAGCTCTGAAAGTTATAAAAATCAGCATTGCCACAGGATATGGTGGTGGCTACTAGTTTAGTTGACCATAGAAATGGATTAAACAAATTCAGGGAGAATAAATCCACCTATAGATATTAGGGACCTCTGTGTTCAGCAGGGAATTGGCTAGGGGAGACGCTTTGATGGTTGCTTTCTGTGTACCATTCAAAGAAAATGTTGCAGTTTTGTTTTTTGTTGTTGTTGCTCACCCATGTTGATATTGAGAGGTTACTGCCTCTGAACACAGAGGTTCCTAATATCTATATGGTGGTGGCTACTAGTTTAGTTGGCCTTAGAAATAGATTAAACAAATTCATGGAGAATAAATCAATCTATAGATATTAGGTGGTCCCACGAAGCCAGAAACCCCTGTGTGAAACCCTCTCAACATAAGAGTAGAGCCAGGCAACTGCACCCAAGCTGGGCATGCTGCTAAATGGCTCAAACCCTAAGACCCCATAAGGGGGTCCCCACATGGTTAGGTGGGAACGCAGGCATTGCCTCCCCAAAAATTGTTCTACCCAATGCCTGAAGCTGCCATAGAGCTGTGACAATAGCAATAAAATAATTTTAAAAAACACAAAAAGGGAGGGAGGGAGAGAGCATTACAAGATCAAAGCAGACCAACCTGGAGCTGCCAGAGCTTTAAACAATGAGGATCAGGGGTGGACAACAGCCAGCACACCCCTGGCCAGCTCACACCCTGAGGGGCAAGATGACTGAGGATTGGAGAATGGCTAGCTGACTGCCCAGTCACAGGAGGTACCCAGAATTACTGAAGGCCAGTTGAAGCTGAGCTGTGGCTCTCAGAGAGCCCTTCATTCGACTGAAGCACCTTTGCCTACAGCTGCAAAGCGGCCACCAGTAAGTCAGTGGCTACAAATTCAACAGGTTAATTGCTTTTTGATTGAAGAATACTTGTTTTTGTCTGCCCTGAATACACTGCCAGTACTAATAAAGATATTCTATTTACTTATAGCAAACATGTTTTTATAAAAACTGCCATGTTACTAAAGAGACTTTTTGTTGATTTGTAAAAAACAGCTTATCTTAAAAATAAAATGACATACCCTATCATCTTTAGAGACTTCTCGATAGCTTTTTAGTGCTTACAACTTGCTTTATACCTCTCGAGAAGGTTAAAAGTTTAAACTTAAACATTTTACGTACTCCAGATTACCATAACAACTTCACAGCTGGTTTAAATTACAGTCACATTAATTGATTTGTAATGATAGTAATAGAAAATACACCATTAGTCTATTTAACTTCTGTGCCGTAGAGATTAAGGAGAGAATCCAGTTTTATTTCTCCTTTAGAAGGGACAATTTACCATCTCTAGATGGGCACATAAGTAGTTTAATGCCTTACTGAAGTTCTTTAGTGGCTTCAGTAAAAATAAAAGGACGGCTAGATACTTTCTGTATTGTATCATTTCTTTGGGAAGTGAATAAAAATAAGTCAGCCTAAAGTTTGCACATATTCTTGTGTTTAAATTATCTGCCTTTGTTGAAAAATATTAGGTCTGAAAAGAAAATGAAAGAAAATAAATATCCAATAAAAATGTTTCGTCAGAGAACCTGAAAAAAAATACTGCTGAAGTATTTTGGCCTCTAATCTTTGCCAGTAAAAAAGGGTTCTTCAGTTGCTCTGACACAAACTTCTTGGAGGTTTTTTCTTAACACTGAAAAATGACTTTTGAATGTTAATAAAAGTCATATCTGCACTCTAGTAGGAGGGCGTATTTTTACATCCTAGAGACTTTAATGGAATTTTCAAGGAGATTTTTATAAAGAGAGATAAAATATAGATGCAGAGATGAGAAAGGAATGTTTCCTTCTTTTCAATATGAATGTTTGCATTTTGGGCACTGAGGTCTATTGCTGAAACAATGATTTTCTATACCCCATGTCCCAAAATTCAGGCATCCAAACATGCAGATTATCAAACTATTTGTTAATTATGCCAGTTAAACTAATTAGTCGTGTATTTTCTACTTATTTTGTTGTATTTGCAACAGCAACAACAAAGTTAGGAATGAATAGTGGACTGATCTTATGTAAACTGCTGTCTTTTCTATGTGTACTTAGGAGTTATGTCCCATTGTGCATAACATAGCAGTTGTAGAGACACAATCCTAGTCAGGTTTACTTAGAAGTAAATGAAATTTTAATGGCATGTACTTCCCAGTGGTACTGGGTACTGACATTTACTTCCTAATAAACTTAGAAATTCCTCTAGAATCTAGTTTCTAGCATAGAAACAAAGTGACAAAGGAGTTCTGTCTGCTAACTTTTACAAATATAATATAACAAGCGGGAACTTATAAAGACTTGTGAGAGGCATCTCACTTCCCCCTCCCCCACTATTTCCTCTTTCCCTTTCCTGAAAGCCCCATAGTCTCTCCCTTTTTCCTGCTTCCTTCTCTCCTTCTAAGGTTGCCAGCCTGGAGATCTCTTGGAATTACAAGGAATTCCCCAACTACAGAGATCAATTCCCTTAGGGTTGCCAGCTCCAAGTTGGGAAATTTCCAGAGATTTGGGGGTAGATCCTTGAGAGGGTGAGGTTTGGGGAGGAAAGCAACCTCAGCAAGGTATAATGCCATACAGTCCATCCTCAAAAACAGCCATTTTCTCCAGGGGAACTGATCTCTGTCATCTGGAGAGCAGTTGTAATTCCAGATGACCTCCAGCTGCCACCTGGAGATTGGCAACCCTAGTTCCCCTGGAAGAAATGGATGTTTAATAGGGTGGAATTTATGACATTATACCCTTCTGAGGTTCTCCC
Source organism: Gekko gecko (assembly GCA_029375565.1). Classification (NCBI taxonomy): domain Eukaryota; kingdom Metazoa; phylum Chordata; class Lepidosauria; order Squamata; family Gekkonidae; genus Gekko; species Gekko gecko. The sequence goes on from JAPDNY010000007.1 coordinate 101,776,325, forward strand.
CCCCCTTCTGAAACCTCACCCTCCCCAGTCTCCACTCCCCAAATGTCTAAGAATTTTCTAACTTGGAGTTGGTAACCCTCTCTCTGCTCAAAAGCCAGCCTACCTTTATCTGCCCCTCTGTCTTAAGATGTCCTTCTCCTTCAGGGGTTCCCTCCCCTGGCAACTCCTATATCCTCTCCCCTTTCCCTGCCTCATTTTCTCCTTCTCAGCCATTCACCAACCTGCCTTTTATTTGTTGCCCATCTTTGGCCCCAGTCACACAGAGAAGTTGCCGTGCTGAAGGCACAAATGTCAGGCAGATTTTCAGGGCGCAATCATACCGCAACATTTGGGAAGCGTAGTGCTCCCGTGGCCAACCCGTGGCATCCCGCCGAAGATGCAGAGTTAAAAAGTACCTAGGAAAGTGCACTAGTATCCGGTAAACATGGGGCAAAGGTGAGTGTCTGATTGTGGGAGCGCTAGTATCCCATGGCATCTGGTGCCTGCCCACGTCCCGTTGCAAACCGGATGTTGTAAGTCTCCATAGGTTACGCACCAATGCTGAACTGCGCATGCACACAAACACAACATTGACAGCAGCCCCACCCCCCAGAACGGTGCATGTGCACAAACAAGAAACCGAAAGCAGTGCGGCCTGTGTGATCACGCCGTGCTGCTTCTTTGCCACGCTTCAGCATTGCTGTGTGATCGGCAGCTAACAGCTGAAGCATGGCAACTCGGGAGACCGTGCAATTGGGCTACCGCGCTTTATTTTGACTCCAGGGTAAACAGCCACACCTCCCCCCTGCGTTATCTGGCCCGTATGAACGGGGCCTTCCACTATATTTATGTATTTACTTCATTTATACCCCATATTTCTACACAGTGGGGACCAAAGTAGCTTACGTTATTCTCTCATTTTTTTTTATTTACACAACAATCCTGTGAGGTAGATTAGGCTGAAAGTATGTAACTGGTCCAAAATCTCCCACTGAACTTCCACAGCAATATGGGGATTTAAACCCTACTCTGGAGCTCTAACTGCTATACAACTCTTTCATAGGGTGGCTGCTGTTGAACAGTAGCAAACAGCTAGCCCTAGTTGAGTCATGCAAGTAAGGTGGTATCAAGTCAGCCAGGGGTTTCTGCCAGGCCTTGGGTTGCCAACCTCCAGGTGGGACATGGAGCTCTCCCAGAATTACAACTGAACTCCAGACAATAGAGATCTGTCCCCTGGAGAAAGTGGTTGCTTTGGAAGGTGAACTCTATGGCATAATCTCTGAGTCCTCTTCCTTCCTCTAACTCTGCCCTCCTCAGGCTCCATAAAAAAGCTCCTGGAATTTCCCAACCTGGAGCCTGCAACCCAAGTCAGGCCTGATCCTAAGGAGGCCTCCCTCAAAGGCCAAAACAGCCCTGGAAATGGCCCTACCCCTGCCTTTTACTGACAGAACCCACCTTGGAATACTGTGGTTGCCTAGCAGCAACCACTGAAAGCAGGGGTCTTTTGGGGCCAGAGCATGCCAGAGCACTGCTCTGACAGCCCAGGAGCCTGCACTAATGGTGGCGGCAGCAAGCCCCACCCCTAGCTCCCCACGCCGAAAGCACTACAGTTTGGGGGAGGCCGATGAATCCCGCCGCTGTGTCTCCTGGGCCCACACAGCAGCGCTGCAGCCGGGAGGAGGCTGGAGAACTCTGTTGCTGCATCCCCTGGGCCCACGCAGGAGCGCTGCAGCTCGGGGGAAGCCAGAGAACCCCACTGCCCATCCCCCAGGCCCACACAGGAGCACTGCGGCTCAGGGGACACCAGGAGAGTGCCGCTGTGGCCTGTGCAGGAGCGCTGCGGCTTGGGGGAGGCCGGAGAGCCCTGCCACTGTATCCCCTGGACCTGTGCAAGAGTGCTGCAGCTTAGGGGATGCCAGAAGAGCCCCATCGCTGTGTCCCCCAGGCCCGCACAGGAGCGCTGCGGCTTGGGGGATGCCAGGAGAGCCCTGCCACTGACTTCTCCAGCCCCCACCGAAGCAGTAAGTAAGGGATCCTTGGGGTGGGGGTGGTGGGGGCTTGATGGGGGGTGGTGGGAGAGCCTCCCTCCCTCCATCTCTTTGCCATCTTTCCCTCCTTTCCTTTTCTTTCCCTCCTTTTCTTTCTCTCTTTCCCTTCTCTTCCTTCCTTCCTCTCTTTTCTTCCTTTCTTTCTCTTTCCCTTCTCTTCCTTCCTCTCTTTTCCTCCTTTCCTTCTCTCTTTCTTTCATTCCCTCCTTCTCCCCTTTTCCTCTTTCCCTCCTTCTTCCCTTCTCTCTTTCTCTCCTGCCTTCTTCTCTTTTTTCCTCCTTTCCCTGTTTCCCTCCTTCTTCCCTTCTCTCTCTTTCTTTCCCTCCTTCTTTCCTTCTCTTCCTTTCCCTCTTTCCTTCCTTCTTTTCTTCTCTGTACTCTCTCTCTTTCCTTCCCTCTTTCCTCCTTCTGTGGCCCAACTCTAGTGAGAAAGGGTTTAAACTTTAAATCCCTTCTCTCTTTGCTCCCCCCCCCCCAGGCCAGGTGGGGAAGGGAAGGAGAGGCTTTTGAAGATGCCTCCCCCCTTTTTGCTTCCCCTTCTGACATCACTTCTGGTAATGTCAGTGGGTGTGGCATATGCTAATAGCCTAGTAGCTCGTTAGCATACCATATGCTAATGAGCTCCTGCAGCTCTTTTTCTATGAAAAGACCCCTGATTGAGGGAATCCATTGCTTAACACTACAGGCATTCCTTTTATTCTTTTGCGGGTTTTTTTTTAAATGTTCACATTTTCCTGCAAACCCAGAGCCCTTTTCAGGTTTGTAGAAAGATCTCTTGCCCAGTCACAGCCCCAATCACTGGATTTTAGTATCCAAGGATTTGTCAGACTACATTATTAACATAGATGTTGATGTAATTAAAATTTCTAATGAATCACTACCAAAAGTACAGCTATCAAGCTGCCAAATGATTCTGCAATATACAGTCCCACTTACCACAAGTTATAGTAACAGAAAATACTATTCATCAGTTGGAGCTTCTGTTCAAGGTTGATCCAGCCACCTGGATTCATGCCACAGCAACAAAGAGGCTGGACTACTGTCATGCACTCTGTATTGGTCTCCCCTCAAAATCAACTTGTTTTGTTGGTGCGGAATGCTACAGCTTGGTTAATATTGTAAACTAAACAGAAAAAGCACACATATTATTCCCATTCTGCTGTCAGTCCATTAGCTGCCCATCAATTACCAGGATCAGTTTAAGGTGGCTGTCACATACAAGACTTTTCATGGCATGGTACCTCATATCTATGGAACTGTCACTTCCCCTGTACTTTACTACAACATCTTTGCCCATCTGAATATAGCCTTCTGCAGATACCAGCCTGCAAATGGGCATAGTAACTGCTCGTACATGTGAATTCTCCATTGTGTCCCTCATTTTATGGAATGTCCTGCTTGAGGTGCGCAGAAAGGCTCCCACTCTTCCAGCTTTCTGCAAACTACGCAAAACTGAATTATTCAAGAGGGCTTTTTTTACACAGATTTTGTGCTGTGACAAAATGGTTCAGAAAGATACTTGGGTAAAGGGTGTGGACTATACTACTGTGTATAGTCTGTAACTGTCTGATACTTGTAAGTAGGATTCTATAATGCAATTTTTGCATAGTTTAAAGTATCCATTTAATACTTATGCTTTCCTTTATTTTTGTTTCAGATTTCTAGTTGGTTTCTGCTGGGCAATTGTCCATCTAGTTCATCATCCTATTTCCTATAGTGGTCACATGGCAGAGCCACAAACAACATTCCCTCTAAGCTCCACAGTGTTGTGAGCAGAAATTCTACATTGTGAGAGAAAAAAGCTAGTAGCATTAAAGCTGTGAACAAGTCTACGGCCGAGGACAGACTGGCAGTTTGCCCCAGTAGCCAGTCGTAGCAAAAAAAACCTGGATTAAACTATACCGGGTTTTCCCGTCCACACAGCGGGGGCCGCTGCTGGAAGATACGGGACGGAGGCGCGCGGGAGCGTTCAGACTGCCGCGCCGGAGGCATGCTATATTTGCCGTTTCCCCATTAATTCGGCTGTGGGTGTATGGGTGTATGTGCACATGAGCGCTCATGCGCTCATGCGCATAAGCGCATTTTGCCAATTTTTTTTTTGGCCCTGCAATGCTGGCACCACATTGGGCAGTGGAGCGGAGCGCAGCCAATCACACCGCTGCTGCCTTGTGCCTAATGCGGCTTCCGCCCGGCTTTTCGCCTGTTCGTTCAGACTCCCCGGAAGCAGAGAAACGCGCGACGAACGCGGGCTTTCGGATTTGCGATGGCTTTTATCAGGTGTTTTTTAAATCCGGCAGTGAAGTGCAAGAGCACCGGTAGGCTAAGGGTGGGGGACGCCAGGCAGATGTGCCTGTGTGAACGTTCCATTTACTCTGGTATTGAATCGTTGTCAGCCCAGGTCCCTTCCCAGGGCAAACTGCCAGTCTGTCCTCGGCCTACATTTGACTATTGCATAAATTATTTTTAGAAGATTATTTCCATAACCTTGTAAAAATCTCAGAATGAATTATTTTAAATGATATTTAAACTATATTTTAAGAATAATTGAAACATTATAAGAGAAAAAAAGAATCAAATCCAGTTTTATTACACAAAATGTTGTCGTCCACAGGGGTAGACCAGTCTCCGGAGAGCCTGTCTACCCACCCTTTTTCATCCAAAGAACAGATCTACCCACCCCTTTCCACGATATTGGTAGACCTGACCTCTGGAGAACAGGTCTACTGACCCCTTTCCACTATATTAGTAGACTTGGCCTTGGACCATTGCCCTTCACTGACCTCTAGAAAACATACCAGCACTTGTGGGGGGGAACTTGATGTCTACTTTGGGTTTTTTTAGTGAAATATGACAAATTACAGGCCAAGTATAACAAGAACCCTGCCTAACCTAACAAATTGGAAGTTGTTTAAATGTTATCAACCTGCCCGAACTACTTATTTATTCAGATATTTATATCCCACTTTTCCCTGTGACTCAAGGCAGTTTACAAATCATCTTAAAAAGCATAATATGGGTGTGCAAAAAAAACCTATGTTTTTTTCTGGCTCAATTATAGCCTAAGGGTACCATTATAGTCAATAGGCACCATAGACTATAATAGAGAATTGATCCAGGGGTATCTGGGGCTCGGGGGGGGGTTGAGGTAAAGACACCAAATGTGCTGCATAGCTGCTGGTGCCTCTCCTAAAAAAAAAACCCTCCCAAGTTTCAAAAAGATTGGACCAGGAGGCCTAATTCTATGGTCCTCAGAAGGAGGTGTCCCCATTTTCCATTGTTTCCTATGGAAGCTTGGTTGTGAGCTGAAGCAGAAATCCTCTGAGCTGGCCTCTGAAATGTTGTGTGGCAGCACCCTGTAGCACAATTTAGAGGGAACTGTGGCCACAAAGGCCTCTATCTATTGTCATTCCCCCCAAAAAAAGAACCAACTTTTATTAATAGGTACAAGAAGGGAACCTCCCAGGCCTATAGCCCCCCAAAACTGAGTGGTGGAGCAAGGGCTGGGGCAGGGGAGTGGAGGGGGGGGGGGAATCAATTATAGCACTAATCTAATTGACTGTAATCTAATTAGGGGGTCTCATATTTTCCCCCGGGCTTTCCTCTTACGGACAGTTTACTTCTAATTTATGCATTCTATACTCATATATTATATATCCATGAATATATAACAATATCAATCTACCTTAGACGGCACCATACATTCTAATTTCTTATTTTTCTCTGTTTGTCAATCCTACTTAGCTCATCTCATTTTCAATCATTATTAAGGAATCCTTCCAAAGTAACTTGTTTACCATAACGTTTTGTCCATCTGGAAGAATAATAACTTCTTTGTTATTTTATACCTGCATCCTTAGTAAACAGGCACATTTTACAAAACACATACAGCTCTGAATTGCAAGTATGTACTTGCAATGCTGAGATTCAGGTGCAGTGGTTTTGGTGAACAACCCAATTTCCTAATTACCAACATTAAGGTAGATTAGGTCTTGCCATCTAAAATGAGCCTGAGCATCAAACATAATGATGAAAGCTGATGCTTATTAAGGTATGAAAATGACATGAAGGTATGAAACACAAACATTTCATAGCCAGGCTCTGTGATTAACTATGTCAGTAAAACCACATAAAGCCATTAGATCTGTACAAGTGCATTTTCTAGCTCACAGTATTGTGTCTTGATTATTCATGTTTTCTTAATGAAACTTCTCTTGAATTAAGCAGAAACTGATTAAGTAGCAAATGTTTGTGATATGTAAAAGGACATACATAGACCTAGGTCTGTACATTCTTGCAAAAGTTAGTGCTCTGCTGCATGTGAGAGGTCATCTAGCCATTACTGGTGTTATTTCTACTTATGTTCCATAATGCTATTCATTGAGGTTTCATATCTGTAGGAAACTAATAAAAATTAGCCTGCATGTACATTCGAGAGAATAAATCAGATAGTGGATGAACATTTTCAAAAACAATTAGATATGTGCCATGATCTCATTTGCAAATTTTGCTTGTGTGCATTTAGCATAATTTTCATATCGTATTCTTGTGTTACTAGCTGCCAAACAGTTGCTGGCATTGGCATTCTGTGTGTACTGAGAGTTCTTACCTCCAAACAGGAGAAACAAAAACCTTTAATGAGAAACTAGCATTATGGATACATGGGTTTTGAAATAAAGAAAGTCTCAACTATTAACTCTGGTTTCTTTATGCAAATCTGTTTATCCCCAACATGTTAGCATTGTTACTAGGGATGGGAAAAAAACTTCTCAGGGCTACCTTATTGACTCACCAAAATACAGAAGTAGTGGACTCAAACGTTCTTGATTCCTTGTTACTTCAAGCAGAAGAATATTTCTATCATATTTCTATTGTAATTATATGACCCAATTCTGAGGCCCCAGGACATAGCACACATCCCCAGGGACCCCTCAGACGTATGACTCACCCAGAAAACCTCAGGGCTGGACAACAGTGGTGACAGAGCAGAGGACAGGAACAGGATGGCGCAGCTCGCAACAAGGGAGCATTGCAGCACCAACCACCATCGCCACCAGCAGTACGCGATGCCCCGGCTGGGCCCATTTGCAGTGCAGGGAGCCTCGGGGAGCTGCAAGGGAAGCCGATGATACAAGTGCAGCCAAGGAGAGGTTGACGACAGGTGTACAGGCCCAGTACACCCCACACACCAGCGGCAGCGTGGCCCCAGGCTGACAGCCACTGCCGGCCCAGCTCTGGCCCCACCTGGAATGTCAGGTCGGCATCTGAGCTTATTACAGGGGGTGAGGATGGGAGGATGGGGGAAGAGGTGGGAAAGGAGGGCAGTGCTGGGAGCGGGGCTTGGGATAAAGGAGGGGGAAGGTGAAGGGGCCAGGGAGGAGGAACATTCATGGAAAGACCCAGGCAAGAACAGAGAGAAAGAGAGTCTGTGGGGACACTGAGCTGACAGGAACCGAAGCATGCAGGCAGAGGGACCTACAAGGTGCAGTTAACCCCATCCCCTGCCTATCTGAGACCCCAATGCCCCCCCTCCTTTAGCGAGCCCTGGCTCCCAGGACTGACAGACCTGCCTCACCAGGACCTGCCATGGCCACAGGAGGTGCAGCACCCAGGACGCAGGACTGGCTTGACATTATATAAGAACATAAAAATAACATACAGATGATCAAATCAGTGGCCCATCTAGTCGAGCAATCCAATAACAGGTCATAGGAATGACAGGAGGAGGCCTTTCCTTGATGACACCCATGGGACTAATCTACAGAGGCTTACTGCCTCTGAATGCTGAGGTTCCCTTTAGTCACCATGACTAGTAGCCACTGACAGACCTATCCTCCATGAATCTGTCTAATCCCTTTTAAAGACATTTAAAGCCATCTGTGATGGACTGCACAGAAAAGCAGGCTTTTTTAAAATGTTGCTTAGAATCATAGAGTTGAAAGGGGCCATACAGACCATCTAGTCCAATCCCCTGCCCAATTCAGAGTATCAGAGAGTCAGGGAGTTCAAGAGTTGACCTTCCCTGGAGAGAAGAGCTTAGGTGATTGGCTGTTCTGCTTGCTCTCTGATTGGCCAGCATTACCTGAGAGAGAAAAGAAAACAGCTGATTTTGGGGGAAAGGAGGTCTTTCACCTTTGGTCTTTTCCAAATTGATATTTTGCTGTTTGGTCTTTCTAAAGTCTGTATCAGTAACCCATGGGTGGCTTCTGAGGGAATAGGCATTTGGGAGTCAGTATTTTCTGACAGGCAATAGTCAGAAAAGTCCTTCTACAAAGATAAGAAGAGAAACCCCAATGTCTTAGAGATATTAAAATCGCTCTGAGGGAGAACTTTAAATTCTCAGTCAGAAAAGCTACAGAACTGCCTTATACAGACAAAGGATACTGGAGATGGATTTGGCAGAGGGTCTGGGTAGTCAGAGCAAACTCCCAGACAAGCCAAATAGTAAAAGGAATCATTGCTTCTTAGGGACAAGGAGAATAACTTCCTGCCAGTGAAAGGGGTTGGAAAAAGAACCCTGGTCTGTAATAAAGGGTAGAAGCTTAGACACCTCAGGAGTTAATGAAAAGCTGTATTAACTAAAGGAAAACCTATAATATCTGAAGGAAGAAATCTAGAAACATCAATAAGATCTGTGTTAATGCTGAATTATACTATTTATTTATTATTATTTATTATTTACATTTACTAAGCAAAGTACCTCTCAAAGAAAGAAATAAAAAGCCTTGAAACAAAACTACAAACACACTCTCTTGAATGTTTTAAGTATTCAACTCTGTAAATATTAGAAAATTTTTACCTGCGCAATCTCAAAACCTCAACTATTCCTATTACACATATATTCCCTGCCAGTTTAATAAAATCTTTATTCTGTTTTTGAAAGTTAATTTGCCTCAAATGCCATACCTCAAGGGTTTAAAGAAAACTGGACAGCTCCTGTATTTCCAGTAGAGTTCCTGAGCTGAGAAAAAGCCTAAACAAAAAATCTCAAACATATGGTGGGACAGCAAGTGTTTTATGACAAAGAATATATACACGCTACTATAGGGCAACTCAGTCACTGAGGGGAACTGAAGATTTGGTGGGGGGAAAATCTGCCAGATAGTTCGGAATATAAAGGGGTTCGTCATACCATCACTACATTTTTTGACTGCTGGGCTACTGCAATAATAAGAGGACGACACTTTCCCTATGAAGAAAGGTTAAGGTGCTTGGGGATCTTGGCTTTGAGAAACAATGACTGAGGGGTGACATGATAAGAGGTTTACAAGGCTTTGCATGGGATTGAGCAGGTAGAGAAAGAAGTCCTTTTGGGACAGGGTAAAAGCCGGAACGGCCCGGAATGGCCCGGAACGGGTACTAAACAAACAATAGTGCCGCAAAAAACAGCGGCATGCATTACAGCCACTCCAGAACAATACTCCAGAAGTGAAAACACGGAACTCCCACCCTTTTATTAACCTGTTCCAGGCCAAATAGTCTCCGGAACACCCCGGAACGGCCCGGAACAGGCACTAAACAAACAATAGTGCCATAAAAAACAGTGGCATGCATTACAGCCACTCCAGAACAATACTCCAGAAGTGAAAACACAGAACTCCCACCCTTTTATTAACCTGTTCCAGGCCAAAAAGCCTCCAGAACACCCCAGAACGGCCCGGAACGGGCACTAAACAAACAATAGTGCCACAAAAAACAGTGGCATGCATTACAGCCACTCCAGAGCAATATTCCAGAAGTGAAAACACGGAACTCCCACCATTTTATTAACCCTTTCCAGGCGAAAAAGCCTCCGGAACACCCTGGAACGGCCCGGAACGGGCACTAGACCAACAAAAGTGCCACATAACACAGTGGCATGCATTACAGCCACTCCAGAACAATATTCCAGAAGTGAAAACACGGAACTCCCACCCTTTTATTAACCCTTTCCAGGCCAAAAAGCCTCCGGAACGCCCTGGAACGGCCCGGAACGGGCACTAGACCAACAAAAGTGCCACAAAAAACAGTAGCATGCATTACAGCCACTCCAGAACAATACTCCAGAAGTGAAAACACAGAACTCCCACCCTTTGATTAACCCATTCCAGGCCAAATAGTCTCCGGAACACCCCGGAACGGCCCGGAACAGGCACTAAAGAAACAATAGTGCCATAAAAAACAGTGGCATGCATTACAGCCACTCCAGAACAATACTCCAGAAGTGAAAACATGGAACTCCCACCCTTTTATTAACCAGTTCCAGGCCAAAAAGCCTCCGGAACACCTCGAAACGGCCCGGAACGAGAACTAGAAAAACAATAGTGCCGCAAAAAACAGTGGCATGCATTACAGCCACTCCAGAACAATACTCCAGAAGTGAAAACACAGAACTCCCACCCTTTTATTAACCCATTCCAGGCCAAATAGTCTCCGGAACACCCTGGAACGGCCCGGAACGGGCACTAAAGAAACAATAGTGCCATAAAAAACAGTGGTATGCATTACAGCCACTCCAGAACAATACTCCGGAAGTGAAAACACAGAACTCCCACCCTTTTATTAACCTGTTCCAGGCCAAAAAGCCTCCGGAACACCCTGGAACGGCCCGGAACGGGCACTAAACAGACAATAGTGTCGCAAAAAACAGTGGCATGCATTACAGGCACTCCAGAACAATATTCCAGAAGTGAAAACATGGAACTCCCACCCTTTTATTAACCCTTTCCAGGCCAAAAAGCCTCCGGAACCCCCCGGAACGGCCCGGAACGGGCACTAAACAAAAAATAGTGCCACAAAAAACAGTGGCATGCATTACAGCCACTCCAGAACAATATTCCAGAAGTGAAAACACGGAACTCCCACCCTTTTATTAACCCTTTCCAGGCCAAAAAGCCTCCGGAACGCCCCGGAACGGCCCAGAACGGGCACTAGACCAACAATAGTGCCACATAAAACAGTGGCATGCATTACAGCCACTCCAGAACAATATTCCAAAAGTGAAAACACGGTACTCCCACCCTTTTATTAACCCTTTCCAGGCCAAAAAGCCTCCGGAACACCCCGGAACGGCCCGGAACGGGCACTAAACAAACAATAGTGCCGCAAAAAACAGTGGCATGCATTACAGCAACTCCAGAACAATATTCCAGAAGTGAAAACACGGAACTCCCACTGTTTTATTAACGTTTTCAAGGCCGAACGGCCTCCGGAACACCTCAGAACGGGCACTAAACATACAATAGTGCCACAAAAAACAGTGGCATCCATTACAGGCACTCCAGAACAGTATTCTAGAAGTGAAAATATGAGACTCTCATGCTTTTATTAACTCTTTCCAGGCCAAATGGGCATTCAGCAAGTAACAGCATCACTAAAAATGGTGGGATTTGTTATAGACACTCCACAACAATATTTTGGAAATCAGTACATGGAAATGTTGTGCACTCATTAAGCCTTTCGAGGTTGAAATGCCCCTGGAATGTGGGGTGTGTGTGTGTGTTTCATAGTTGAGTGGATGCATTTCTACCTGAGTGTAATTTTCAGGAGTCACGCTGGGTAGCTGTTGCTCACTCTTTTTGTCTTTCTGCTATGGGGTTCCACAGACGATTGTACCTGCTTGCATTAGTACCACATTCAAACAAATATTTAGGGCTACCTCCACCAGTTGGTTAAATTATTAGATCACTTTGCTGTAACTTCAGCTGATTTTTCAGTGACAGTTACTTTGTACTTGTAATGTACTCAAGCCAACCATGTGCTCTGACCAGTTCTAACTGGTCCACCATGCAGCCAAGCGAAGTGCTGAGCTTGGACCTTGAGGACAAGAGACTGAGGGTCTCCAATCAGGGAGCTAGGATCCGAGAGGTTAATGCAATTACTGTAAATAGACCACTCATGGGTGTTTGGGGTGTGTGGGGTGTGATTTCCTTAGGGAATATAAGCCGGTCTGCTAGCCGACTACTTTTCTTGTTCTTGATCTAATAACGTATGTGAGAGCTGAAATCACTCGTCAGTTCCAGTACTTTTCACTGGTGATGAAGGTGGGATGCTACCTCCCATGAACAGAGACCCCACATCAAGCATTGCATTGAGGCCAATGAGGAGAACCCTTCACGCCGCCTTTCCAGTTGCCATTTCCAGTACCGCTCCTAGACCCGAACATCGCATCGCTAACCCTGAGAGCAGCACGGCACCACTCCTAGTCCACCGCCACCACTTCTGAGGCTCCATGTGGAACCCATAAGATGGCTGCTGCCTCCGAGAGCCTCCCTGCCTTCGACATCTCCCAACCTACCCAATGGGAGACTTGGCTGGAGACCCTGGAGTGCCACTTCACCATACACAATGTCACGGAGCCGGGTAAGAAAAAGGTGTACTGCGGAATGGCAGCACACCTCCTGTTGAAGGACTTAATACATCCTCGGCTGCCCAAAGATGAGTCCTACGCCACGCTGGTCAAAGCACTGACCGACCACCTGGCCCCTAAGCCCACAAAATTTGTGGAAAGGATGGATTTTTTTGTGAAGGTCCAGGGTCTCAAAAGGGTTTCGGTTTCGGTGCTGCGAATGGCGGCCGCTTCTCGGGACGCTCCCGGAGGCGGTCAGCCCACACGCGGAATGGGGGGGTCTTCGCGTTTGCGAAAGACCCTAGTGAGCCTTAGTCAAAGGCTCCGAACCGGGGGTGCATAGGGGAGTAGCCTCTTTGCCGGCAAACTGCCGGGAAATTGAGGCTTTCTCCCCGCCCCAATCGGCCCCGCCGCGTAGTGTGTCCCGAATGGGACTTAGCAGCCCTGCCGACTTCCAGGAGTGAGGAAAAGCGGATGAATTACCATGAAAAGAAGATATGGCATCTAATCGTGAGTTGAAGATCTATTTTGAAGCGAAAATTAAAAACCCCCCGCAAGCGGATAAGCGTATGGGAGGAGGGAGGAGCTTCCACCCTCTTCAAAGAAGCGAATTTTTAAAGGAAACGCGAAGGGGGGTAACAAGAAAAAATGTTGGTGAAAGTACCGTTGGGGTTTTACAGAAGATTGCGGCTTTAGTTGCTTTCTGGGGGATGTGGCACGAACTTTGAAAAAGTAAATAAAAAACAAAATGTCGATGCTGGGGAAAATCCTGCTTAGAACGGAAGAGAAGAGAGGAGGGACTTCCGCTCCAGTCAACCCCCCCCAGAACTAGCTGTCAATCAACAAGAGACTGAGATACTGCGCCACCTGCTGGAGTTAATCTAAAATATCAATGAAACGTTTTTAAAATGGAAATTGTTCTCATCAGACTATAAAAACAAATATTTGGAATTAACAAGGTTGATGGCAGAAAATGTATCGATGTTAAAGTTCCAAGCTATGGATGAAGAAGGGAAAGAAGATCTCAGATTTATTTTGACGAAAGTCTTGACACCTCTATCTGGCAGTGGAGCGAATAAATAAAAAGAAGAGGCGGACAAGGCTCTCAAAGCCTACTCCGCCTTCAAAAAAAGGATATACTCTGCCAGTAGAAAGGGGTGTTGAGCTTAGCAAGTAATGGAGATCTAATTTCAACCCGAGTGTTAATGGAGCCAACGAGAAATGACTGCCAGAAATAACAAGAAAAAAGAAGCGAAAGAAGATGGATTAAAAAATTTCTGAAGAGACATGCCAGCACAGAGGAGGAAGCAGTACTCAAAATTTGGATTTTTGAAGAAGACAGCGGCCCGGGGGAAGGAAGTGACGGAACGGGAGGCATTAAAGTTCAAAGGACTTAATGATAATTGGAGAGACTTAAAAAAGAATTTGTTCGTGTAACATCTGAAAAGATTTGATTTAACCCCAGTGGACTTTACTAACTTTACTAATAGAATTGATTTGGACTTTGTTAAGCTGAAAAGAAGATCTTTCAACCGTGATGGATGCCGACAACTGGAAGAAATAAAACTAACCTTTACTAACAGAAAAAAACTCACTCCGCTCTTTTTTCTTTTCCCATCTGTCTACCTTACCCTTTTCTTATTAAAAAAAATAAAATTCTCTCCTTTTTAGGAGAGTTATTTCAAAAAAAAAAAAAAAGTGAAGGTCCAGGGTCTGGACGAAACCGCCTCTGATTTCTTTGCGGCTCTGTGCTGGGCTACCACGAGGTGTTTGTTCCCCGATTTGGCAGATGCACTGCTAAACCAGTTCCTCGTGGGATTACAGGACCCCAAGTTGTGGAGGAAGCTGGTTAGCCAAAATGACCTGGATCTCAACAAGGCGATCTGGGAGGCAATGGCATACGAGAAGGCCCACCGAGACTGCCACACCAAGGCGGTCCACCACACACAAGCAATGGTTGGGTCTGACATTTCCGACAACGAGGAGGTCCTACAGTTCTGACGCCACCCAGCCCAGCACTCCCAATGCCCCACCTCTGCACCCTGTGCCAGCTGCAGTGAACCCCATGAGCGCTGGTCTTATAGATTTCGGGACGCCATCTGCCGTACCTGCCACAAGACAGGCCACATCGCCAAGGTTTGCTGCTCAAAGGAACAATGCCAGCAAACAATGGCACAGCTTGACTCGTCGGATCTCCACACCGTTTTGGTCCACCACCAACAAAAGGTATGTAACTTGCCCCCAGACGGCCTAGACAAGGTGCATGTGATGGTCCTTATTGAGGGGTCCCCCTGTCCCATGGAAATTGACTCCGGCTCATCATTTTCCATAACCTTGGCTGAAACCCTCCATTCCTTGTGCCCCAACGGGGGAGCCCATCTGCACAAGCCACAGGGTCTCACATTGCAGGACTTCAATAAGAACCCTGTGGTGGTCCATGACTGGGGCAAGTTCTGGGTCCAGTTTAAGGGGTTCTCGGGATTCCTCGACCTGTTGGTGGTGGAAGAGCACCTCACTAGTTTGTTGGGCCTCTCCTGGTTCACGCCCCTGAGCCTCAAAATATCAGGGATCAACCAGATCTGGATGACGGATTTGGAAGTGGTCTGCAGAGAGTTTCCAAAGGTGTTTGCCAGGACTCTGGGGAGGTACACCGGGGACCCCATCTCTCTGGACCTTGAACCAGCAATACGGCCCATTCACATTAAGGCACGGCTCCCCCCCTTAGTGATGAGAGCAAAAATAGAGGCCGAGCTTGACCACCTTGTCGAGCAAGGGGTGCTGGAACCAGTAATGTCTGTGCACTGAGAGATCCCCATTGTCACGCTGGTTAAACCGAACAGTGACATGAGGATATGTGCCAATTACAAGTGAACTATCAACAAAGCCCTGCAAGACCATGCTTACCTGGTCCCAGTGGTAAGCCACATATTGGCCTCCCTAGCGAGGGCCAAGGTCTTTGGTAAGCTGGATCTGGCACAGGCTTACCAGCAACTGCTGGTGGATGCGGCCGCCGCCAAGGCGCAGACAATCACCACGCACAAAAAGGCATTCCAAGTAACGAGATTGCAGTTTGGGGTCTGTGTGGCACCAGGGATTTTCCAATCATTTATGGATTCCCTTCTTAAAGGCATTCCAGGAGTACAACCCTTTTTAGATGATATGATCGTCATGGCAGTGGACTCCACAATTTTTGCGGACCGGCTCCGACAAATGCTCCAGAGGTTTGACTCCGCCGGTCTCAAGGTGAAGAAAGAAAAATGCCTTCTAGAGGTGCCCTGCATTGAATTTCTGGGGTTTGTGGTGGATGCTCAGGGAATCCACCCCACGGACAATAAAGTGAGGGCGATCACATGTGCTCCCCCCCTTCCAAGGTGGAACTGCAGGCTTTCTTGGGCCTGCTCAACTTCTACCATGTGTTCCTGCCCTTGAAAGCCGCAGTAGCGGAACCACTTCACCACCTACTGGATAAAGAGGCAACCTGGGCCTGGGGACCCGAGCACGCGGCGGCCTTTCAAGGGGTCAAGGACTTGCTCACCTCAAACTCTGCCCTGCACCATTTCAATGAGGTGCTCCTGGTGGTCCTCGCTTGTGACGCCTCCCCCTACAGGGTCGGGGCGGTCCTGGGCCACCAGCTGTGGGATGGCTGGGAGGTCCCGGTCGCTTATTATTCACAGACTTTGTCTTCTGCAGAGTGCAACTAAATGCAGATAGACAAAGAGGCATTGGTGATAGTGGCTGGGGTCAAAAAATTCCACCACTACCTCTACAGTCGGCCCTTCACAGTATTGATGGATCATAAGCCTCTCCTGGCTCTGGACCACCAGACGCCCCAAATGGTCTCCCCCAGGTCCTCAGGTGGTCCATCTTCCTGGCAGGGTACACCTACACCCTCCTACATCACCCCGGGAAAGCCATGGGCCACGCAGATGCCCTCAGCCGCCTGTCACTGCCAGTGACGGATCCCGACCCTGCTCCTGCCCACACAGTTGCCCTGTTGGAGTCGCTTCCCAACTGCCCGGTCCACATGAGGGAGGTGGCCCACCTCACAGCCCAGGACAAGGTCCTCTGTTGGGTCCTGGACTGGGTGGGGAGGGGGTGGCATTTGGCCAAAGAGAGCTCAGAGTTTACACCATTCCTCACAAGAAAGGACGAACTGTCGGCATATAAAGGGTGCTTGATGTGGGGAGGCTGGGTGGTGATACCGGGCCTGCTCCAGCAGCACATCTTAGAGGCTCTGCACAAGCACCATCCAGGGGTCTTAAGAATGAAGGCATTGGTGAGGAGCTACGTCTGGTGGCTGGGCCTTGATCGGGACATCGAAGAGAAGGTAAAGCAATGCCAGCCCTGCCAAGCCTCTCGCCCTGACCCGCCCAGAGCACCAGAGAGAGCTTGGGAGTTCTCCTACTGCCCCTGGTTGCAACTCCACCTGGATTTTGTGGGGCCATTCCAGGGGCAACTGTTTTTCATTCTTGTGGACTCTTACAATAAGTGACTGCAGGTCTTCCCTGTCTCCGTAACATCATCAAGGGTGGCTATCAAAGCGATGTGGCGGATCTTCAGTGCCCAGGGCCTCCCAGACACCCTAGTGATGGACAATGGGACAGCCTTCATGTCTGGAGAGTTCCAAGAATTCACCATTACAGGATCCGTCACTTGGAGAAATGACGGCTGAGGGGTGACACGATTGAGGTTTATAAGATTATGCATGGAACTGAGCAGGTTGAGAAAGAAGTACTTTTCTCCCTTTCTCACAATACAAGAACTCGTGGGCACTCAATGAAATTGCTGAGCAGTCGGGTTAGAACAGATAAAAGGAAATACTTCTTCACCCAAAGAGTGATTAACATATGGAATTCACTGCCACAGGAAGTGGTGGCAGCTACACACATGGACAGTTTCAAGAGGGAATTAGATAAACATATGGAGCAGAAGTCCATCACTGGCTATTAGCCACAGGGTATAGATAGGAACTCTCAGTCTGGGGTAGGTGATGCATTCTATTCTTGGTGCTGTGGAGGGCAGCAGTGGGAGGGCTTCTAGTGTCCTGGCCCCACTGCTGGATCTCCTGATGGCACCTGGTATTTTTGGCCGCTGTGGGACAGAATGTTGGACTAGATGGGCCATTGGCCTGATTCAACATTGGCTTCTCTTATGTTCTTATGTTCTTATGTCCACTCAGCCCTATTCCTCCCCGCCACCAACGGGTTGGACTCCATCGATTGGGACTACAAGTTGGCCTCTTTCCTTTTCGGCTAAAGAACAATGCCACACTCCACAACGGGCTGGAGCCTGGCCAAGCTGCTGATGGGCAGATGCCTCACATCAAGGCTGGACCGGCTCCATGCAGACCGAGCACCTGAGCAAGAGCTGGCCATCAAAACTCCAGAAGCCACCTGAGGCTTTTTCCCTGAAGATCCCGTTTATGCATGGAACTTCACCAGAGGGCCCCCTTGGATTCCAGCAAGAGTAGTGAGAGTTTGAGGGCCCCGCTCCTACGAGGTCTCCAATGAGGATGGACAAATACTACACCGCCACAGTGACCAACTTCACAGACAAACCCTGCTGGTGGAGCCGGAAAACTTCGCGGAACCAGACATGCTTGAGACCACCGATCTGGTAACCACATCGGGCCCATTGGAGGAACCGTGCAGCCCAGCCATCACTAGTCAGCCTCCAGACCCTGCAGGGCCAACCCGGGGGCCCACCAGCACATAGCCTGTGGACAGCACTCTGCTGAGAACGGCAGTGATGGCTCCAGCTTCAGCGACATTGGAACCCCACTGCTCAACCCGAGAGCGCAAACTGCACCCATACCTGAAGGACTTTATTTGTGGGTATCTAGTTTCAGACCAAGGGGGGAGGGGTGTAATATACCCTAGCCGACCATGTGCTCCAACTGGTTCTAACTGGTCCACCATGCAGCAGAGCGAAGTGTCTGAGCTTGGACCTTGAGGACAAAAGACCCTCGGCTCCCGAGTCCCCTCCAATCAGGGAACTAGGATCCAAGAGGTTAATGCAATTACTGTAAATAGACCACTCACGGCTGTTTGGGGTGTGTGGGGTGTGGTTTCCTTAGGGAATATAAGTCAGTCTGTGAGCCGACTACTTTGTCTTGTTCACGATCTAATAAAATATGTGAGAGCTGAAATCACTTGTCAGTCTCAGTACTTTTCACTATTAGTGATTTTAAATGTTATTATAGTGGGCCTTGGATTTTGGGAATGCTTTACCTTGCTATGGAGTCATAATACAGAATATTAAACATGGCCCTTTTCTTCTAAGAATGAATAGTATTTCTACTAATATGCCACATATGTGGATTTTTGGTAGCATGCAAATTGATTTGAAAGACACATGATTACTCAGGTAACTATTCTTTACTCAGGAAGCTATTTTTTAAACAAGCACCGCAAAACTTGAAGACACCTGAATGAAGGGGACTTAAAGTCATTTTCTTTCTCTCTGTTCCTCAGAGGAAAAAGATTACAAACTAGAGGAGGGTATAGATTTTTTCTCCTGTCAAAGTTCCGAGGTGTTCCACAGGCATTTTGGCCAGGAATGGGTTAATAACTGCAAGGTATTTCTGCATTTGGACGTCCAAAATATTCTTCTGGAGTGCCTTTAACACACCCTTTTTCTTGTGGGACTGTTGTTTGCTTAAAGACCGTTCCAGCCCGTTCTGGGCTGTTCTAGAGGCATTTTGGCCCAGAATGAGTTAATCAGTACACAATATTTCTCTGTTTGGATTTCCAAAATATTGTTCTGGAGTTTCTTTAATGAATCCCATGGTTTCTTGCAGAACTGTTGTTTGTTTAATGCCCATTCTGGCCTGTTCCGAGGTCTTCTGGGGGCATTTCAACACAGAATAGGTTAATAAGTGCACAATATCTCTACATTTGGATATCCAAAATATTCTTCTGGAGTGTTTAGTGCCCATTCCAGGCTGTTCCGGAGTGTTCCGGAGGCTTTTCCGGAGTGTTCCGGAGGGTGGGAGTTCCGTGTTTTCACTTCTGGAGTATTGTTCTGGAGTGGCTGTAATGCATGCCACTGTTTTTGTGGCACAATTGTTTGTTTAGTGCCTGTTCCGGGCCGTTCTGGGGTGTTCCGGAGGCTTTTTGGCCTGGAACAGGTTAATAAAAGGGTGGGAGTGCCATGTTCTCACTTCTGGAGTATTGTTCTGGAGTGTCTGTAATGCATTCCACTGTTTTTTGCAGCACTATTGTTTGTTTAGTGCCCGTCCTGGGCCATTTTGGGGTGCTCCGGAGGCTTTTTGGCCTGGAATGGGGTAATGAAAGGGTGGGAGTTCTGTGTTTTCACTTCTGGAATATTGTTCTGAAGTGGCAGTAATACATGGCACTGTTTTTTGCGGCACTATTGTTTGTTTAGTGCCCGTTCCGGGCCGTTCCGGGCCTTTCCAGGGTGTTCCGGGAGCTTTTTGGCCTGGAACGGGTTAATAAAAGGGTGGGAGTTCCATGTTCTCACTTCTGGAGTATTGTTCTGGAGTGGCTGTAATGCATGCCACTGTTTTTTGCGGCAGTATTGTTTGTTTAGTGCCCGTTCCGGGCCGTTCCAGGGTGTTCCAAAGGCTTTTTGGCCTGGAACGGGTTAATGAAAGGGTGGGAGTTCCGTGTTTTCACTTCTGGAATATTGTTCTGGAGTGGCTGTAATGCATGCAACTGTTTTCTGCGGCTTTATTGTTGGTTTAGTGCCCATTACGGGCCGTTACGGGGTGTTCCGGAGGCTTTTTGGCCTGGAACTGGTTAATACAAGGGTGGGAGTTCCATGTTTTTACTTCTGGAATATTGTTCTGGAGTGGCTGTAATGCATGCCCCTTTTTTTTGCAGCACTATTGTTTGTTTAGTGCTCGTTCCGGGCCATTCTGGGGTGTTCCGGAGGCTTTTTGGCCTGGAACGGGTTAATGAAAGGGTGGGAGCTCCGTGTTTTCACTTCTGAAGTATTGTTCTGGAGTGGCTGTAAAGCATGCCACTGTTTTTTGTGGCATTATTGTTTGTTTAGTGCGCCGTGTCCTCCGGGTGGCCGTTCCATGCTGTTCGCTGGGGTCGTTCCGGGGCAGCGCTGTTCGGCTTTGGCCTGGAAAGAGTTAATAAAAGGTTGAGAGTTCCGTGTTCTCACTTCTGGAGTATTGTTCTGGAGTGGCTGTAATGCATGCCACTGTTTTTTGCGGAAGTATTGTTTCTTTAGTGCCCGTTCCGGGCCGTTCCATGGTGTTCCAGAGGCTTTTTGGCCTGGAACAGGTTAATAAAAGGGTGGGAGTTCCATGTTTTCACTTCTGGAATATTGTTCTGGAGTGGCTGTAATGCATGCCACTGTTTTTTGTGGCTTTATTGTTGGTTTAGTGCCCGTTCCGGGGTGTTCCGGGGTGTTCCGGAGGCTTTTTGGCCTGGAACTGGTTAATGAAAGGGTGGGAGTTCCGCGGTTTCACTTCTGGAATATTGTTCTGGAGTGGCTGTAATGCATGCCAGTGTTTTTTGCGGCACTATTCTTTGTTTAGTGCCCATTCCGGGCCGTTCCGTGGTGTTCCAGACGCTTTTTGGCCTGGAACGGGTTAATAAAAGGGTGGGAGTTCCATGTTTTCACTTCTGGAATATTGTTCTGGAGTGGCAGTAATGCATGCCCCTTTTTTTTGCGGCACTATTGTTTGTTTAGTGCTCGTTCCGGGCCATTCTGGGGTGTTCTGGAGGCTTTTTGGCCTGGAACGGGTTAATGAAAGGGTGGGAGCTCCGTGTTTTCACTTCTGAAGTATTGTTCTGGAGTGGCTGTAATGCATGCCACTGTTTTTTGTGGCATTATTGTTTGTTTAGTGCCCATTCCGGGCCATTCCGGGGTGTTCCGGAGGCTTTTTGGCCTGGAAAGGGTTAATAAAAAGGTGGGAGTTCCATGTTTTCACTTCTAGAATATTGTTCTGGAGTGGCTGTAATGCATGCCAGTGTTTTTTGCGGCACTATTTTTTGTTTAGTGCCCGTTCCGGGCTGTTCTGTGCTGTTCCGGGGTGTTCCGGAGGCTTTTTGGCCTGGAAAGAGTTAATAAAAGGTTGAGAGTTCCGTGTTCTCACTTCTGGAGTATTGTTCTGGAGTGGCTGTAATGCATGCCACTGGTTTTTGCGGCAGTATTGTTTCTTTAGTGCCCGTTCCGGGCCGTTCCATGGTGTTCCAGAGGCTTTTTGGCCTGGAACAGGTTAATAAAAGGGTGGGAGTTCCATGTTTTCACTTCTGGAATATTGTTCTGGAGTGGCTGTAATGCATGCCACTGTTTTTTGCGGCACTATTGTTTTTTTAGTGCTCGTTCCGGGCCATTCTGGGGTGTTCCGGAGGCTTTTTGGCCTGGAACTGGTTAATGAAAGGGTGGGAGTTCCGTGTTTTCACTTCTGAAGTATTGTTCTGGAGTGGCTGTAATGCATGCCACTGTTTTTTGTGGCACTATTGTTTGTTTAGTGCCCGTTCCGGTCCGTTCCGGGGCGTTCCGGAGGCTTTTTGGCCTGGAAAGGGTTAATAAAAGGGTGGGAGTTCCGTGTTTTCACTTCTGGAATATTGTTCTGGAGTGGCTGTAATACATGCCACTGTTTTTTGTGGCACTATTGTTTGTTTAGTGCCCGTTCCGGGCCGTTCCGGGCCGTTCCGGCTTTTACCCTGTCCCAGTACTTTTCACCCTTTCTCACAAGACAAGAACTTGTGGGCACTCAATGAAATTGCTGAGCAGTCAGGTTAGAAGTTAGAATAGATGAAAGAACATAAGAACATAAGAGAAGCCAATGTTGAATCAGGCCAATGGCCCATCTAGTCCAACACTCTGTCACACAGCGGCCAAAATATACCAGGTGCCATCAGGAGGTCCAGTAGTGGGGCCACTGAAGTACTTCTTCACCCAAACAGTGATTAACACATGGAATTCACTGCCACAGGAGGCTGGAACAGAGCAGTGGTCCATCAGTGGCTGGTGTTCAGGACTTTTTTTTTTTTTAAACCCTTATAAGTAATCCAGTACTATTAAAAGAGGTGAGGGGGTTGCCCCCCCAGCACCAGAGCATCACTTGCCCCGGAGACCAAGAGTTCCTTCTTATCTATAGCTATTAGCCACCAGTGTTAATAGGGATAGTGTCCTCCTCTTATCATTGTAGTTGCCCTTTTCTGCAGTTTTCCAGTGCTATAAATATTATTTTCTAGGTGTGTGTGGTGTGAGTGCTGCTGGCCCAGCCTCTCTGATGGCTTCCAACACACTCCCCCACTTCCTACGCCTTTTACATGTCACAAACATTTGCTACTTAATCAGTTTCTGCTTAATTCAAGAGAAGGGCCCCTGACCTATTTACAAAGTACTTTGTGGATAACGTGTTTCATCTTGGATAAAACATTACTTGTCGTGCATGTGTGGGTTGTTCTCTTGGCTGTGTTTACTGACAATTGCATGGATGCATTTCAGTTATTGCAGCTTGACCATTTTATTTCTTGGCTGACAACATTAGGTGAACAGAGAACTGTGGCATGGACTAAACTGATAATTCTCTTTTTTTCTTTGTCATTAGATACATATGAAATACAGGATGCCACATCTGAAAGTCAAAGGTTAATGTCAGCTGTGGTTATTAGGGCCCCACAGTGGCTTCTAATACTCCTCCCCCCTCCCCCTCCTACACTGGACAGGCAGCTGCCTGTCAGGTGTAGGAGAGGAGGTGGGAGGTTTACAGCCACCAGGGAGGTTTGCTCAACAGGATTGCCTTAGCACTGCTGCTGACCCAGCCTCCCCAATGCCTTTAAATACAATCCCCCCCAACGCCAGACAGGCTGGTGTCTGTCAGGTGTAGGAGCAGGACCAGGGTATGAACGTTTATGGGGAGATAGTAAAAGACATTTCTAGGAGCCATTTTGATGCATACCTCCCTCATGAGCCTGAAGAAATATCCACCACATCACCACTCCTGCACATCAACTCCACCTCACGCATCTCACTTCTTACTGCCCCCAAGAAAACTCCTGGCAAACGTCAAGCCAGATACACCAACGCTACAAGAAGGAATGCGGCAAAGATATTTGCACATAGTACTCCTACAGTACACTGAGCTGCACAGTCCAAGTACCAGCAAGATCACCCTGAGGTGCTCAGAACAACACAGTCTCCATATGAGCAAAACTATCCAGGAACACAAGTAGGGAGGCCATCACTTTCATGGAAGGTAGCAGGAGTTGACTTAACAGATAACTACTTCTTAAATGGACAGTTCTATGTGGCCTACTCCAGAGTGAGCTCATCAAGCAGCCTGGTGATCCTAGCACCTGAGGGCAGAACCACCGATGTGATCTAGAGAGAGGTAATTCAGTAGAGAGAGAAAAAGTACGTATGTCTCACTTCATTTTTTACACTACAATCTTCTCCATTAGAATTCCTACAACAAATGTCACATTTCAAATTTCACATAATCAGTATTATAACTGGATTTATGGAACTTAAATACCGTAATGAAGCATGGGTATCAGGCTAGTAGATTTATACATTGGTCATTTTCATTACCTTTTCTAATAATCCCCAATATGGACTTTGCTTTTTTCACTGCTGTGGCACCCTGGGTTGACCCTTTGATTGTGCTATCCACCCTAATCCCAAAATCGCTTTCCGTCTCAGCAAGTTCAGACTGCATTAGCATATACTTGATGTTGGGCTCCCCTCCCCATGTTCCTCACCTTACATTGAACTTCATTTGCCACCTTGTTGCCCACTCACCCAGTCTGTTGAGGTCCTGCTGGACATCTTCACAGTTTTCACCATTCTGAATAATTTTCTGTCATCTTCAAATCTGGGCATTACAGTGTAATGTTTCAGATTATTTATTGACAAATTAAATATCACTTACCCCAATATCAATCCTTGTGGGACCCCACTGCTTACTTCCCTTCATTGGGAGAACTGTTCATTTATTCATACTCTTTGTTTTCTAGGGCCAATTGTCCTCCCAATCCACCCAATAACTGCTGAGTAAAGAAAATAGTTGATTTCTTCTTCTTCTTCAAAAGAAATTAGAACACAGTCATACTGACATTCATTCAGAATGAAGGAGAGGAGACTCAGTTTACAGTAATATCTACTGGCACTTAAATGAGGGAAAAGAAATATTATTTTAAGCCACACTGATCTACAAAGGAGAAATTAATATCCCTTCTTTCATACTGTCATTGTGAGGGAAATCAAACAATATAGCATAATGCCAGCCCATTCACAACTCTGGAAGAAAAGATTTGTTTTCTATACACACACAGGATTTTTTTAAGTAACATAATATGAAATAGACACATAATCCAAATACAGATTTTTGGAATAAGAAAACCAAAGCAGGGTTCCTTTCAGAATTTCAGAAGAGCCACAAATGTACAGGTCTACAATTCCCTCATTGTTACTGCTTTTTGTCAGATTTATATTTGTTACTATAAGAATTAAAATAAAAAAGGAAGATCCTCAGGGTTAAGCATATCTTGAAGGCTGAACTCACAGCTCTTCCTTATGTAACACACTTTCAAAGGGAGATTACCCCTTCACTGCTATGAACCAGAATAGCTTCACTATATTATATATAACATGTGAAAACACTGCAGACAAGAAAGCCCCAATAAAAGAGCAACTATGGCACTGGTAACATTTTAACAGTAGCATGTTAACAGCAATTGGAAAGGGGAAAGGTCACTCTCCCACTGTTCCAAAGTATCTCTTACTTTTAGAAGATGATCTGTGTTTCTTCTGATTTTTCTTCTGTATGAGGGCTGAATCTTCAGTTTTTAAACCAGACAGAAATTAATGATGGTGTTACAAGATTGGAAAACAGTGCTATCTGTGACCAAATAAGCAAGGAGGATGAAGTGGTGATATCTGTCTGGGATAATTAACCAGAATGAAACAGTGTGAAGACTGGGGTAATCCTGTCCTTATTAATATTTGAATTTTGGTTCCACCACATTCTATGCTTGCCATAATTGATTTGGCTCAAGAACTGGCAGTCAGAGGACACTGGCGAGGGCTGACTGGCTGCTTCGCAAAGTCCCGCCCACGTCAGCCCCAGTCGGTGTTTTCAGCTCAGTCTGCTCCAGTCCTCCGACAGGAGAGGACCGTCTGGAGTGTGAGTGCAGGGACAGGCCCTCAAGGCTGAGGCAAGTGAGAGAAGCCCTTTTCCGCCCCCCCACACCATCCCATGGGCCTTCTATGAGGGGACTAGGCCCAGAGAAGCCCTTTTCTGCCCCCCACATGCCATCCCCTGGGCCTTCTATAGGGCACTAGGCCCAGAGAAGGCCTTTTCTGCCCCCCCATCCCGTGGGCCTTCTATGAGGGGACTAGGCTCAGAGAAGGCCTTTTCCGCCCCCACATGCCATCCCCTGGGCCTTCTATGGGGCACTAGGCCCAAAGAAGGCCTTTTCCGTCCCCCACACGCCATCCCCTGGGCCTTCTATGGGGGCAGTAGGCCCAGAGAAGCCTTTTTCCGCCCCCCCACCATCCCCTGGGCCTTCTGTGGGGGCAGTAGGCCCAGAAAAGCCATTTCCTGCCCCCTCACACCATCCCCTGGGCCTTCTATGGGGGCAGTAGGCCCAGATAAGCCCTTTTCCACCCCTCTTCCCTTCCTTTCCCCCTTTCCTTTCTTCCTCTCTCCTTTCTTTCACTCTTCCCCCTCTTCCTTCCTTCCTTCCTTCCTTCCTTCCTTCCTTCCTTCCTTCCTTCCTTCCTTCCTCCAACCCTCTCTCCCTTCCACCCTCCCTCCCTTCCTTTCTAGGGCCCATTGTCTTCCACCACAACGGGCTTTGCTCCCTAGTATAATATATTTCTGCTATGGCATCCATGCTTTGTTTTTGATGTCTTAAGAGCAGTTTCTGTCAAGTTCACCTTCTTTCTTCCTGTCTACAACTATATAAATATAACGCAATATAAGTGGTTTCCTGGGCATCAGGATTTTTGTAGTACATTTAACATGCTGTATAGGGATATACATACTTTTTAAAAAGTAGAGATCCAGACTAACTAAAATCCTCATACAATTATTTGACCTAAAGAACAATCTGTACTGAAACACACAAGCATAACCATTTCCTCGCTGGCAGCACATGTGTCATGCTGTTCTACTTTTTTTTTACATGAAAGGAACAATTTTGTAAACCTTATCTTGTCCTTATTAATATTTGAATTTTGGTTTTGCAAGATTCTATGGTCGCCATAATTGATTGGGCTCAAGAACTGGCAGTCAGAAGATGCTGGCCAGGGCTGACTGGCTGCTCGGTGAAGTCCCGCCCACGTCAGCCCCGGTCAGTGTCTTTGGCTCAGTATGCCATCACAGTGACTCAGCACTGAAGCCTGATTGGCTAGTGTTTGTATAAATGTACAGTGAGTGATGTACAGTTCCCTCTTCTCCTTTGTATGATTGCAGCAGAGCACTTTGACACTCTGTTTGATGGTGGCTGTGGTGTGTAAATAAATGTATATACTTTGCACATAGCTAAAGCCTCAAGTATTTATTGAATACTCGCACTCTCTTCTGGCCCCCTTCGTGCCTGCCACTTCTGCTCGGACCCTCGACAGACCCTTGGCCTTGACCTATACCACAAGTTAGTTTGGCCCTTGCCACTTGAGGTATGAAACAGTTAAATAAATGAAGTGGCCCTTTATTTAACCAAACTTCAGTGTCTGTCTCTTTCTTCTGATGGAGGAGCAATCAAAATTCATCTTTTCTTTTTCATTGCATGTGGTGACTAAATTTTTCCCATGGGACTTCCTCAGGTGGGTTAT
This sequence comes from Gekko gecko, assembly GCA_029375565.1. Taxonomy (NCBI): domain Eukaryota; kingdom Metazoa; phylum Chordata; class Lepidosauria; order Squamata; family Gekkonidae; genus Gekko; species Gekko gecko. Next base: position 101,803,445 of record JAPDNY010000007.1, read on the forward strand.
GAAATCAGTAACAATTAGTGGAGCAGAACAGTGGCTTTCATTAGAAGACAAATTCATCTACTATAGACATTATGTACAGAATAAAGTTATTGTTTCATATTCCTCCAGGACTTTGTAGCACCAGCTATTCACACAAGCTCTTTAGCAGCATTCCTTCTGATGCACAGAAAGAAACATTCAGTGAATTTTGAATCACTTTCTATCCAGGGAGCAGGCCTAGAAAAGTCACACAACACACAATACATTTTTAGACTTCTATAAAATACACAATCCAAAAGGGAGGGGTGTCCAGATCAGAATATGAACCCAACTGATCCCTACACTGGCATAAGGACATAAGAACATAAGAGAAACCATTGTTGGATCAAGCCTTTGGAAGGGACCTTTGGAATGCTTTTCCTTAAAAATCACCTGGCATACAGTGCCACTGCAAGCAACATTGAAAATGATGAGTATACAAACCAGTTGATGGTGCATCATTGGGGCATATCCCTAAGATTACCACTGTCCATAAAAAAGTCCTCTCTTAAACCAAGGTTTAATATGAGAAATGGGTAGGCTTTCCATAAAATGGAGCCTGATAATTGTTGCAGTTCAAACTGCAGCTTAAGGGAACAGCTAGAAGGACCAGTTTTTTATCATTAAATTTTTATTAATAATTTAAAGAATTATTTAAAGAAAGATTTAAAGAATAATTTAAAGAATGAGATAGAACAGAGCACACAACCATTCAAGGTACATAGAAATGTAAATCAAATTACAATACAAGAGAACAACATATAGTGGAGGAGATCTGAAAGTGGTAAACTGTATACAAAACAGACCTTAAGTGCGGAGTAATGCATTACTAAGACTTCAGAGTTACTAGCGGTAATGAGAATTGTAGCATGATCAGTCCATGTAGAGATTAGATGTCTGAAAGATGTAAGTGAGAGTAAAATGAAAAGTAACTTTAGCTAGATCTCCTTGTATGGTCGGACATCATTGGATGTTACAAACTCTAGAAATGGGAATCAGTTTTGAGAGAAACAAGGTTGTCTGGAGAAAAGTTCAGTCTGTCAAATGTGATCTGTAATTTTTTTCCATTATAAAGAGATCCCAAACTTTATTGAACCAGTACTCAATAGTTGGAGCAAGGTGGGGCTTCCATCTTGACACTATACAGGTCCTCACCACAACTATAAGATTCAAAATTAGGTCATGTTTGATAGGTGGAATGGTTAGGTCTTGCCAAAGATTGAGAAAGAGGACCTCTGGAGCAAATAGAATTATGTATCCAATGATATTATGAATTTGGGAAAGCACTTCTTGTCAAAAGGTTTTGATGGCTGGGCATTCACACCAGCAGTGTGCATATGATCTGATCTTCCTGCATTTCTTCCAACACAACTGTGAGTGGGTTGAGGAGTATGCCAGTTTACATGGAGTAAGGTACCATCAGATGAGGATTTTGCAGGATTGTAGTTTTGTACTGATGATTGGTGAGTTAATTTGTGAGGATGACCAGATCTGGTTCCATAGTTTATCTGTGATTATGACTGTACTTAAGAAAGACCCACAGATGTTATTGCTAGGTCTTAAAATGGAAGAAATAAATGTAGCCAAGAGAACACTACTATGGTACTTGACTACCGCAGCAAGACTGATTTTTGCTCAATGTTGGAAACAAGATAAAGTACCTGAAACATGGGAATGGATTAAAAGACGTTGTTTTTAGCAGAAATGGACAAATTAACAAGAAAGTTAAACAACGAAGAAGATGAAACTTTTGAAGACTGAAAGACTTTCAAAAATACTTGTTGAAAAATTGGGACATTAAACGTGGTTTGATTTGCTTTGATAGTTATTAAGTGGAAAATGAAATAGAATTAGATTTCTGAATTGTTACCGTTGGTTAGGAAAATAAGTTTAGAAATAACTGTAACAGAATAAGAGAGATATTAATGGGGTTGGAGCAGTGGAAGCCTTGTGGGGGGGAAGGAAATGAGAAAAATGGATATGTAGGTTGGTTGAAAATGTATGAACATGTGATATATCCAATAATAAATTGTATTTACCAGAAGATGTAACAAGATATAAGTTTTAGAGATCATCCCCTTTGATGAGTGGCCTTTGTTCTCCAGCAGACACTTGAATGCAAGTTTGGTGTTATGTTGAGGAGATGTAAGATGGATCCATGATAATGCATGGTTGAGCTGAAGATAAAAGAACCATGGGATGGGGTGTCTCAATTTTTGTTCCAGAATTTGCTTCGATAGCAAAACTGTTGAGGATGTGATGTGAGTTATTCTTGTTAGGTTAGCCTGTCTCCAGATTTTAGCTGTTGCAACATCATTTCCCGGTGGAAACCAACTTTAGAATAAAAAAGTAGATTGTGCAGACACCTTTGGTAAAATTTTGAGTCTAAGAGTGTCCTAAATCTTGAGTATAGAAGTGAGGAAAATGTTAGAATGGATGACTGCTGGATGTGACTGTGTTCAGTTCCAGATGACTTCTTGAATAGTCATAGGTAAAATCAGAGGATAAAGTGGTTTGACCCATGGAGCATCATCCCCTCTAATAAGCATTTTAAGAACGTCGGTTAGTAGCATAGTTTTGTTGTAAATAGACAGATCAGGAAAACACAGACCACCTTGGGCTTTTCGACATCTGAGAGTTTTGAAACTTATTCTCTGTTTCTTATTTTGCCACAAGAAGGTATTAAGTTCCGTTTGCCATTTATGAAGGAATCTCACATTCAACGAAATAGAGATTGCTCGGAAAAGAATGAGCAGTTTAGGAAATATGAATGCTTTGACTAAATGTAACCTGTCCAAGAAGGAGAAACTTTGTTTATTCCATTTGTTGAGGTCAGATTAAGTCTCCTTAAATTTTTTAAGATGGTTGACTTTCACCAAATCTTTTAGAGTATGAGGGATGTTAATGCCTAAATAAGGCATATGTTTCTCAATCCATTGGTAGGTATAAATACGGCAGTAGCATGTGGTATATTAATTGGGAAAATACATGACTTCAATTGATTGACCTTGAGAACTGAAATTTGACCAAAAGTGCACAGATGTTTTTGGAGATGACTAAGAGAATGTATAGGATTTGTAAGGAAGAGGAGCATGTCATCAGTGAACATGTTGAGGAGTATGGGCCCAATTTAATTCCAGATATGTTAGTGTTGTGTCTTATCTTTGCAGCTAGGGGTTCCAGAGCTAATGCAAGTAAGGTGGATGACAGGGGGCACCCTTGTCTGGTCCCACTGCTCAGAGAAATAGGCATAGATGCAATGCCATTGATTTTAATCCTTGCTGTGGGATTTGAGAAAACTGTCACTATAATTCTCAAGAAATTATCTCCAAAGCCTATATATCTTAAAAGTTCAATCATATATGTAGTTTCCAATGAGTCAAATGCTTTTTCTATGTCCAGAATTAATAGAAGAGCCTCTGATCTGTTAACTTTGCATGCTGATAAGATGTTTAAAGACTTGTGTATTTTATCAGTTAAGTCACTGTCAGGCATAAAACTGGACTGTTCTTGACATATTTTGAGATAAATGAGTTAAGTCTTCTAGTAATCACAGCTGTAAAGATTTTGTAATCTTGATTGTGTAAAGAGGTGGGATGAAAGGAAGCTAGACTGGAAGGATCCTTACCAGGTTTGGGGAGTACAATAATTGACACTGAGTTCCATGATAAAGGTGCCAAACCTGTTGTCAAGATGTCATTGCAAGCTCTGGTGAGTGGTGAAACTAAAATGGGTGTAAACTTCTTGTAGAATTCTGACAGAAACCCATCACGGCCCACCACTTTATTGTTTTTAAGGAGATGTATTGCATCAAGAACTTCTTGTTGTTCTATTGGGTTCTCTAAGATTTGATGATGTTCATTGTCATGTTGTTTGATATGCAGATTGGAGGCCAAAAAATCCCTGAATGCCAAAATTGAAAGATTTGTGAAGGAGTATAAGGAGCAATAAAACGCCGCAAAAATACCATTTATATCAACAGACTTGGAGTGCATTTTCCCATGCTTGTTTCTTGCCATTGTAATCTAGTTCGAAGCTTTGTGGTCTTGTACCTTCCAGTAGAGCAGCTTCAATAACTTTGGAGACTTGATTCAATATTTCTGCTTAAAAAAAGAAGGTTCTTCTGGATGTTGGTGCTTTCTAGAGTTTCCAAAATCTTACGTTCCATGATAAATTCCCGATATATTTTTGAACTTCCTCTATTTTTGTGAAGTTGCTCCAATTTGGTAATCCTCTCCACCAATTCCTTTCTGAAGGAGTCTCTGCTTTTTTAAAGAAAAGGTGTTAATGATATGAGATGTCCCCTCATAACTTCCTTGAGGGTATCCCATATGATCGAAGGTGAAACATCAGCAGTACAGTTAATGTGGAGATATTGATTGATGTGGTCTTCAATCTTTCTGGTGCATTCCTCATTATATAAAATGGCCTTGTTTAGCAACCAGTATCTATCATTGGTTTGTTAGAATGTGTCCCCAGCAGACAATTTACCCATGCATGGTCTGACCAGATAGCAGGACTGCTAGTAGCTTCTACAATATCATCTACTAATGAGTCTGAAATGAGGATGTAGTCGATCTGAGTATAAACATCATGACAAGACAAGTAGTAAGTGTAACCTTTGACAGATGGGTTAGCAGAACACCAGGCATCTATCAAGTGGTTCTCTTTTAGGATGACAGCAAGCTTGGAGAAGAGTTGTCATTTGGTAGAGTGAGACCGATTGAGTTTAGAGTCCATAATATGGTTAAGATTACCCCCCCCCCCAAGATTACATAACCTTCTTGAAATGATCTCAATTTGGTCAATGTCTTCAATAAAACTTAGTTGGTTTTCATTGGGTGCATACAGGGAAGCAATAATTATCTTCCGATTTTCTAATATCCCTTTCATGAAGATGAATTGTCCTCTAGGGTCTGCCTTTGTTGCTTGGTGCTGAAATCTGATGTTCTTAGAGAGCAGAATTGACACACCTCTACAATCAGAACTTCCCAAATTGATAAGAACTCTTTTGCATTTGACAATGTTGTTGAGGCCTCTAATGTTGAGAGAGAGGACTTTCCTAGTGGAGGACATGGCTGGCAGGTTAAGGTGAGTATGTAGGGTGAGGCTAGAATGTAATCAACGACTCTATTCCTCTGTGAGATTCTTAACATTTCCCTTTCCCCCCAATAAAGATGGTGAATCTTTATTCACCTTGCCTAAGGCTTGTTTACCTTATGAAACTTAAATGGAGTGTTAATTGTGGAGTGAGCACTGGTTTTGTGTTCCTAATGTTTATTGAGTATGTGTGGTACAAGATGACCTTCCTTGGTGTAGAAAAGAGGGTGATGGTAAGACTATGCATGTGTGTGGGATGGAAGATCTAGAGAAGTACTGTAGCCAAGCCACAGTAAAGACAGCACTGCCATAACTAATTAAGCAATTCAAATTGATAGTTAAAGTTACCTAAACTGGCAGGTAGATAAATAGATAGAAAATCTTAGATGAATATCAACTATAGAATATTTACACAAGTTCGAGAGGTAGTAACACTGCTTTAAGCATAAAAATAAAAAAGACACGTTTATATCTAATAGTAGCAAAGATTGATTAAGGTATAACAATACTTACAGATCTATTGATTTTTGAATAAAAAACAAGCAATCAAGCTGTATTAAAAAGTTGCAATAGTTAATTGGCAGATGAACAGTGCATAATACTAGGTCTTCTGTTTTTGCTGGGCCTCTATGCATGTTGTCTGCAGCAGCAGCTATCAGCCCTTGCAGGTGTTCAGGTAGCTCCTGAAGATAGGTGACTACATCTTTGCTTTCAATGGTCTGTCATCCCATCCAGGCTTCTGTAAGGTCCTTTTGTCTGATGTCTGAACAGCAGCTCACAGGAACTAAAACTGGGACTTTCTTGTGGCATTTCACAATAACCAAACAACAGCTGTTGAAGTCGCTGATCCCAATCATTAGGATGTTTTACTGTGTAGTTCTTTAGCATGTGGTTCAAGGTGCCACTGAATCTTTAATTTAGTCCATTAGCTTGTGGGTGGTAAGCTGTTGTGGTGAGGTGTTTGATTCCACAAGCCTGCAACAATTTCTTCATCACCTGGGACATGCATGTGTTTCCCTAGTCTATGACCACCTCCTGTGGAAAACCTAGCCTGGTGAACATCGTCAGTAAGGCTTCTGCTATGGTTTTCACAACTGTCAAAATATATTTGTTCCCATGCTGGGTTGCTCTGGTGATCGGCCCTACAATGTCTGCTCCAATTGTGGAAAATGCTTCAGACATAAGCAGTATTAGTTGTAGGAGTCCTTTTGTTTTTCTTGTGCCTTGTCCCCTAGCTGACATGCTTTACAAGACTTGCAAAATGCCCCAATGTCTTTTCCCATACTGAGCCTATAGAATCTTGCTTGTAACCTGTCTCTTGTCTTGTTGATTCCTAGAAGTCCTGACATAGGTATCTCATGGGCCAGCTGTAAAAGTTGCATTCTATATCTTCTGGGGATCACTAACTGTTTGCACTTCTCCCAGGAAAGCAGCACATTTATGCCTCATGGATACCCTATACAGTCTCTGTATATAGTATCTGTTATAGCATCTTAAGCAGGTAAGGATGTTAAATTACCACTTCCTGAGAAGTTGTCTCAGTCTTTTGCCACAATTCTTGCAAAGTTGTATCTTGTCTTTGTTCATTATGAAATTCTGCAGCATGGATTTCCTTTCTGTAAGCAACTACCTGCTACAAAGGGAGAAAATGAAGGTGAGAATCAAAGACTTACAAGTCTGCTTCCTGAAACAAGCTACCTGAATCTATCACTCTGGGCTCTGCTTGTAAATTTTCTGCAATGTTGCTACAGTTGGTTTCTGTAGCAACCATTTGAGTCTCAGGCCTAGTCTGCTGCTCTGAAGCCTGACTTTGCAGCCTACTCCTCGTCACTACATTAACTACTTTTGCTTGTGAGGCCAGATCATTTCCCAATATAATTGGAACCTCCAGTTCTCCCCCACACTCCCATTATCCATTTGACCTGGAATCTTAAATATATAACTGGGAGTTCTGCCAAGTTCACTTCAAACTCTGGCCCAGTGATAGCCTTAATTCTGTATGTTCTTCCTGGTAAGTATTGTTCTTTCTTTAGAAACTTAGGCTTCATTAAGGTGACTTCAGCCTCTGTATCTTTCCAGCCTATTACTTCTTCATTGTTTATTTCTGCAGACTCCATATATTCCCTGTTTAAGTCCTCCTTCACTTTCCATACTTGTAAAACTATAGCAAGTCTTTCTTTTCAGGCTTCTTTTGGCACAGAGTCTGGTGGAAGATCTGTAACTGCTTCTGCACTTTTAACTCAATTTACAGTCTTGGCTGAAGTTTGCTGTATTTTTTTTTTTGGTCTAACTTTGGACAATGGGCTTTCATGGGTCCCTCCTCCTGGCAGTTAAAGCATAGTATCCCTTTCCTTCTACCTGGCTCAGGAGTGTTCCACCTCAAAGGATTGGTTTTAGATGGCTCAGTTTTCTCTAAGGTGTCCCAAACTTTATTTTTTTTTATAAGGGGTGGGAAAAGAGATCCTTCCAAGTCCCCTTCTATCTCATCTAATAAAGTGGTAGCTTCATCTACCATTTTAAAGTTTTTATCCCTTAAGTTTTACTGTCTATAAAACTGTTCTAAGCCAATTCATTGCTTCAGTTCTTCAGATGTCTGTACTTTGCTTCCCTCAACCCATCTGTTTAAGGCTCTGTCCAAAAAACCTAGCTGTGTATACATTTGGCCCTGCTTTCTTTTGATTTCTCTGAAAGTTTTTCTAATTCATTCAGAGGTCAGCCCAAATCTCTGATCCTCTCTTTAAAAGCAAATAATTTCAAGTTTCTTTCATCCCTCATCTCTTAGTAAACTTCACTCAGTCCTCCACAAATCTATTGGTGCAAATAAATCATTCTGTCCCCATGTGGGACTCTAAAATCTCGACAAGTGTGTTCAAAACTGAAGAGAAATGCCTCCATATGAACCCCTTTTGATAATGTGGAAATTTCTTTTGTTTCAGTGAGGTACTTTCTCCACCTCTCTGTGGAAGTGGCAACTCTGCCCTTAACTGAATTACTTTCATTTTCATATTATACATTTCTTTTTCATGTTCTGGCTAATTCTTTTTCTTTTTTGGCTTCTACACTGGCCTTTTGTTTATCTGCCTAAATTTTGGCTAGTTCTATTTTCATTCTCATAATTCCTACCTTCTGACTAGGATTTTCCTCAGTGGTTGTTTGTTCTCTCTATCTATAGGTCTATGTGGGTCCACATGGTGGTGCCATTTCTGACAGGAATTCTGTCCTCACAAATTTATAAATTAGTTTGTATCTGTGGTGGAACAAACTAGTTGTGGGTTTTATTTTGTACTTCCCATGTGCATTTATTTCCTTTCTGTAGTGCCTCTATTTTTATTTACCTGGTGTTATGTATTGAGCCTGAACTGTACTTGCAAAAGGGCTTAGCTTATGATGCATAACAATGGCTTGCTAGGATCCTAGAATGGACCAGTAGGGAGACAGGGATCCTAGAGAAAACCAGTTGTGAGACAATGGCATGTAAATAGCCTATCGTTGGGAGTGGGGTGTGTTTTGGGTGTAATCTTTCCAGGCATAAATACCAGGCTTTGGGGGCAGGGATTTCAGTCTTCTTTCTTTTGCTGAATCACTAATAAACTATGAGCTGATAACTTGAACACATCTGAACCCAGTATATTGCACTGGTGATGAGGATGGGATCCCGCTGAGCTAGCCAGGCTGCTGGGGCACCAAGGGGAGAAGGACTACCGCCGCCATTCCAGTTGATGAGCACCGCCAGCACCCAGACTGCTCCCCCACCTCAACCAGCCAGCACAATGGTCTTTGCTCTGTGATCAGGGCTGGTTCCCCCATTCGATCCAGCCTGTCCACAGCAATGTGGAGTATGGGTCGTGGGACTGAAGTCCATCCTGGTTTTCTACCAGGTAACCAAAACGGAGCAGAAGAAGGGTTTCCACCACCGTGGAATTGGCACAGACCCTTCTTTCACCAACTACCTTGGACATGGCGCATTCGACCAGATCATAAAGGCCCTACAAGATCACTTCGTTCCCAGATCATTGGAAATGGTGTGTCACAGAGGAGGCGGGGCTACAATGCAGCGACATGGTTGAGTTTCTCAGGGGCTCTGAGACTCACCAACTTCTGGAGCTTTTTTAGGGGGCCATTTGGTTTTCTTTGGTCCCATCAGTTCGTTGGGAGTACGAACTGATTGCAGAGGACTTTATATCTGAGCCTCCCATTTGTGGCAACAACAGGTGTGGAGTCAGAATTGTCCTGAAGCAGGAAGCACCAAAGACCAGTCATGATAGCATGACTGACAAGCTGTATTGCCCCTAAACAAAGAGCCTTTAAACCTTGTCATAACAACTAGGCGATGAACTTGTAAGTACTTTCTTTTTCTTGACAACTTCTAGTCCTCTGGTGGTCCATCTTCTTGACAGGCTACAACTACCATCTCCAGCACTGCCCTGGGAAAGTGATGGGGCATGTGGATGCCGTAAGCCACCTGCCCTTACCTGAGGTCTAGGAGGACCCAGCACCTGTGCACCATGTTCTACTTATCAAGGATCTCCCAGAGCAACACCTCCAAGCCACTGAGATCACCTGCTGTTCGGCCAGGGACTCCGTCATCTCCTGGGTCCTTGGCTGCTTGGGGAGGGGGGCCGCTGTGGGCCCTGAGTTCACAGCTTTCATGGCCTGCAAGGATGAACTCTCCATGTACAAGGGGTGCCTACTGTTGGGGGACAAAGTAGTCATCCCTGGTGCCCTGCACCACCATGTCCTGCTGGCACTACATGAAGCTCACCCAGGGATCGTCCGAATGAAGGCCCTGGCCAGGAGTTATGTGTAGTGGCCAGGGATTGATGAGGAAATGGAGGCTTGGGTGAAGAAGTGTCAGGCATGTCAGGCTGTCTGCCCAACCCCCCCTAGCATGCCCACTGAGGCTTGGGAGTCCAGGATACATATTGACTTCATTGGGCCATTTCATGGATTACTATTCCTTGTCACAGTGGACTCCTACTCCAAATGGCTGGAGGTTAACCCTGTCACCTCAGCCTCCTCAAAGGCCACCATCCGTGCACTTCGCAACCCATGGGCTGCTGGACACAATCATCTCAGACAATGGGACTACCTTGACATCTGAAGAGTTCCAGATGTTCCTTCAGGGGAACTTGATCTAGCACCTGTGGTCCGCACCCTTCCACCCCGCGACCAACGGACTGGTGGAGCACATGGTGTGGACCATTAAAGAAGCCCTCAGCTGAATCACGGATGGGACTGGGAGGCATGACTGGCCCAATTCCTCCTGTCCCAACGAACCACCCCAAACCTGGTCAGCAGCTGCAGCCCAGCCAAGCTACTGATGGGCCACTGGCCCACTGTCCTTCCAGACAGGTTGCACCCGGACAGGGCTCCCAAGTCATGGCAGCTCTCCTAACAGGTCAAGGCTCCCAGGGGGTTCTTTCCAGAAGATCCCGTCTATATCAGGAACTTTGGGCAGGGGCCTCCGTGGCTAGTGGGCTGGGTCATGCATTGTACGGGGCCCGTTTCATATGAAGCCTCCATGAAGGACAGCCAGGGCCTGCAGAAACATGTGGACCACCTACAGGGTACCTGCTCCCTATGCCACCGGAGACATGGATGTCAGTGGCCCCTGGGGGGCACTGGCCACCGACCTCCCCAAAGTCAGGAAGCCTGCATCACCCCAGCTCCAGGGACCAGTGAAGTGGCACTGGCCCCTGCTCTGGAGCCACCTCAAGACATCCGGGACAGTCCACCTGCAGTAGCTCCTGAGGCCCCAGTTCCAGAACCCCGGCATTCCCAGCGGGAGCACCAGCCACGTGCCTATTTATCAGACTATGTGCCTTAGGCACACTTTGAACTATGGGGGGAGGGGTGTTATGTATAGAGCCTGAACTGTACTTGCAAAAGGGCTTAGCTTAGGATGCATAACAATGGCTTGCTAGGATCCTAGAATGGAACAGTAGGGACCAGTAGAGAAAACCAATTGGGAGACAATGGAGTGTAAATAGCCTATCATTGGGAGCGGGGTGTGTTTTGGGTGTAACCTTTTCCAGGCATAAATACCAGGCTTTGGGGCTAGGGATTGCACCTGGCTTAATTTGGATCTCTTTCTGTTAATTTAATTTTTTTCTTATTTAAGAAACGTTGGTCTGTATCTTGAGTCATGTATACATAGGTTATAGTCTTGGCAATTAATACTAGGGATGGACATGAACCAGAAAAATGAAGGTTCATGCAGGTTCATGGTTTGTGAGGTTGCATTATCCATGAACCAGTTCAGGTTCATGAGGTTCATGCATTCCTGGAGGCGTGTCTCCACAGCAGCACAACTCAGGGAGGGAAGCAGAGGCATTTAAAAATCCCCCTTCACTCTCCAGAGTCACACTGCCTCTTCTCTGCATTCTGCTCCTCCTCTCATACTTTCCTATCCCCCAGATTGCTGTGATACCCCAGTCCTGGGGGCATATTCCAATGAGCAGGCCTGGGATGTAGTTCCAGCTATGCCACAAAATGAAGTCATACAACAGGTTAATATTGTTCTAAACCTACAATACCAGTGGGCTAAAATATATTATGGGTTCTAAACACAGAATATGAACAAGTTGAGTGTTTCCTATCTAGTTTTGCTAAGCCTCTGACTTCAGCCCCTGGGAGCTTTCGGGGCCAGGGCACTGAGAGGAGCATCACTCAGTATCCCAAATCTCTATGTTAAATGAAAAGAATTTCAGGGATTTCCAACAGCTGTGTGATGTTGATCAGCCTCATTTCTCTTCCTCACTGTTACCTTGGAGTCATAGTAGATAACTCACTGAAGATGTTGAGACAGTGTGTGACTGCAATAAAAAGGCCAATGCTATGCTGGGGATTATTAGGAAGGGTTTTTAAAACATATCAGCCAATATCATAATGCCCCTACATAAATCAATGGTGCAACCTCATTTGGAATACTGTGTACAGTTCTGGTCACCACACCTTTGGATATTATAGCTTTGGAAAAAGTGCAGAAAAGGGCAACTAGAATGATAAAACGGTTGGAACACTTTCCCTATAAAGAAAGGTTAAAGCGCTTAGGGCTCTTCAGCTTGGAGAAATGATGGCTGAGGGGTGACATGATTGAGGTTTTTAGGTTATGCATGGGATAGAGCAGGTTAAGAAGTACTTTTCTTCCTTTCTCAAAATACAAGAACTTGTGGGCACTCAATGAAATTGCTGAGCGGTTGGGTTAGAATGGAAAAAGGAAGTACTTCTTCACTCAAAGAGTGATTAACACATGAAATTCACTGCCACAGGAGGTGGTGGTGGCTACAAGCATGGACGGCTTTAAGACGGAATTTAAGAGGGAAGAGGTCCATCAGTGGCTATTAACCACAAGGTATAGATAGACTCTGGAGCAAGTGATGCTCTGTATTCTTGGTGATTAGGAGGGTCAACAGTGGGAGGACTTCTAGCGTCCTGGTTCCACTGGTGGACCTCCCAATGGCTCCGGATATTTTTGGCCATTGTGTGACACAGAGTGTTGGACTGGATGGGCCATTGGCCTGATCCAACATTGGCTTCTCTCATGTTCTTATCTTTGTGTCCATTAAAGCAGTGGCAGAAGACAGGGCATAGTAGTGAGAAACCTCCTGCTATATCAGGTGAACTGGCAACCTTAGTGCTATCCTAAACAAGCATTAAAATCATTCTAACTCTATAACCCCTGCAGGAATGTACAGATCGAAGGGGAGGTGTATGGACTTCCTCTTTGAATAAATGTCTTTGCCAATTTGACATTAGGACTTCATCAATAAGATTATGGAATCAAAATGTTTGCTAACAGAAATATAGATAACTAGGAATAAGGCCCGTTGTGGAAATAAATACAACGGGCTCTAGAAAGAGGCTCTGGGAGAGTGCCCTGGCTTTGGGCACTCAGTGACAATTTGCTGTGGCAGTCTCAGCAGGGTATAATGACAGAGTCCACCATTTTCTCCAGAGGAACTGATCTTTGCTACCTGAAGAGCAGTAGTAATTTTGAGTGATCTCCAGCCCACCCCCAAGATTGGTAACAGTGGTTCCCCAGGAGGGAGTGGCTGGTTTGGAGGGTGGAGTCTATGGCATTGTAGCTTTCTGAGGTCCCACCCCTCCTCAACACTCACCTTCTCCAGGTTCGACCCCTCAAATCTCCAGGAATTTCCCAACCTGGAGTTGACAACCCTATCTCCCTCCCAGCCAACCATCAACCTACCTTTAGTTTTCCATCTCCTCCCCCTCCCTCCTAGAGAGCAATTGTAATTTTGAGTGATCTCCAGCCCCCACCTGGAGATTGGCAACAATGGTTCCCCATCAGGGAATGGCTGGATTGGAGGGTGGAGTTTATGGCATCGTACCTGTCTGAGGTGCCACCCCTCCTCAAATCTCACCCTCTCCAGGCTCCATCCCTCAAATCTCCAGGAATTGCCCACCTGGAGTTGGCAACCTGATCAGGACTGGGTCCAATGAGTTTTCTCCCAAAGGCCAACATAGGTGTGGAAAGGGCCTTTTACTGACAGAGGAGAAAGTACAGGTGCCAACTTTGATTAGGGAAATACCTGGAGATTTGGGAGGGGGGTGGATCCTGTGGAGGGCAGCATTTGGGGGGGGGGTGTGGAAGGACTCAGCAGGGTATAATGCCATAGAGTCTACCCTCCAAAGCAACCATTTTCTCCTGGGGAACTGATCTCTGTCATCTGGAGGTCAATTGTAACAGTGGTCTGCCAGTAAATCTGATATGCAAAATCTGTCTGAAGGGGGACTGGGTGGGGAAGAGGAGCAGACCCAGCACCCAGCCAATGGTACGCGAGTACTCTTGAGTGGCGGCTGATGAGCCAATGGCTGAGGGAGGGCATTTTACAGCCAATGGGAGCACATGGAATCTTGCGAAACCAAAATATAATTATTTATAAGGAGAGATGGAATATTTGATAATAAAAGCCTTCTTGAAGATATCTGATACTGCTTTAAAGCCACTCAAATATCCCTGCTTTTTCGTACTGGTAGCAGAATGTAGTTAGCCAGACTGTGGTGTAGTTTTTCAACACAAATTAGCTACACATTTACAGCTTGAATGCATTAATCTGAACTAGTTAAATTACTGGTACAATAAATCACTTAATGATTGAATTAAAACTGAGAGTAATTATGATAATTGGCAGGCATCACTTCACAGAGCATGAATCCTATTCCTGACAAAAACCCTTTCCTGAAGTATTATGGGCAGGTGTAGTATAGGGATTTATTCAACTCATGTCAATCGGTTTCAGTGGCTATTAATCAGATCCCAAATTGGGATTAAACCATTATATTATAAATTAATAATGTGGCTATATCCCCTGGGCAGAGGCAGTCAGCTTTCTCCTGGGGGTTAGGGTAGCCAAGCAGTATTATTGACACAGATGTAGCAAATTAGTATATGATTGGCATATGAATTTGCAACACAGGAAACTATATGAAATTTCCTCAGGGGAAATCAATCTACCCTTGGAAACTGTGACTGAGGAATGACTAATGATCCTAACACCTGTATTTGAAACTTTTTGTTTATTTGTTCTGTGGCTGGTTTTGGCTCTTTTTTATATTGCAGAGGATTAACAAATCATGTTTATTATACCTGAACAGCTTGGTTATAAATTCTCTCTTAAATTCCCTGGTCAACAGCTGAACAGACTTCTTGTCCTCAGAACTGTCTGAAAAAAAATTGGCTATCCTCCTGTAGAATTCACAGCTGCTGAAGATAAAGAATTCTCACTCATCAGTACACTGGGGGAAAATAAGGTGTGGGAGGGAACCACTTCTTTATTTTAATTTATTTTTATTTTATTTTATTAAAAACACAAGCCTGGTGATTTGCACACTGTACAAGAACATTTCTCTCATTTTTCTCTGTTTTTTCTTTCTTTCTGCACAACCACCTTGGGGACCACTGGGCAGAGGATAAGGCTGCCAGATCTGCTGTAGCAACAAAAAATATGAGGAAAATTACCATTGCTCCAACGATGCAATGTCACTATAGAGTTTCAGTGGAATCCTAGAGCATTGTCCATACAAAATGAAATCACTTCCAGGTTCATGCTGGAAGTGACATCATGCAGTTAGAGCAAAAGCAATTTTTACCACCTCCCCACCCTCCCACTGGATGCCAGAGCTCGGCTGGCAACTGTAACAGAGGACTTCTCCCACTGTATTTGCTTCACTATGCCAATTTCCTTTTGTTCTCTCAGGACTTGTGCACAACCACTTTGCGTAGAGGCACCTCAGTACCTTCAGGGTTAATGTGTAGGCTGTACGTATGTTTTTTGGGGGGGCTAACTACATATTATGCATACTCTAAGGTCCTCCCCTTGTCTGCGTGGAGAGGTGTATGTTGTGGGTTTGCTCTGGTAACTCAGTTCCCAGTGTAGGGCCCCAATTTGGATCAGAAGTACAGTGTACAAGGAGAAAGGGTTTCAGTATTGTCTCCTTTCTCTTTTATTGACCTAAAATAGCCCTAGAGGTCTGCAATTTGCCTCATCGGAGGCTCCATGTGTAGATGAGATATCTGTAGATTCCCTACCAGTGCCAATAGATGCCACACTAGAGCTGTTTCACATTGGAAAATTGTGTGCTTGCAAAGTGGGTTCCCAGCATGAAACTCCAGATGTAAGTCTGATCATATGGACCCAAGAAAAACATAATGAGCAATTAGGCTTGCCAGGCCACTGGTGAGGGTGGGGGATCCCCTGCATTTGTGGACTCCAGCCCACCAATGGTCAACTGGCTGGTGGGGGAAACCCCACCCCAAACAGACGTCCCCATGTAACATCAGCAATGTGCTGATGGCACTTCCAGAAGTGACATCATCACATCAGCAATGTTGGGGGAAAACTGTATAGTTTCTAGCTGTTTTTACCAGAGTTTTGCCCAAAAGGAGGGCATTGTCCCAACATTGGTGATGTGCTGACATCATTTCCTGAAGTGACATGAGTACATTGCCAATGTCCCTGTCCATCCACAGAATGCCCCCCAAATCCCCCCTGCACCTGGCAACCCTATGAGCAATTAGGCCCTGGGTGCTCACTAGGTGTGCACATGCAAGTGTGAATCTGCCAACTTCCCAAACTGGTATCATAAAAAATGTCAGTCACACAAATTGGCTTCTTCCAGTGGGCTGATGCTGGGCTATAATGTTTTTAAATGCTAGGTCAGCTATATATGAAACAATGGGCATTCAGCATTTAATTCTGGATGAGAGGGCTGACCTGGCATGTATCACTGAGTATGACTGGGCAAGGAGGGGATGAGTTAACCTCTCCCAATTATGCCTTCTGGTTTACTTGATGATGCATCAGCATAGGCCCAGCAGGAAAGGGGAGGTGGTACTACTGTAATCAATCAGGATTCTATCCCTCTGGCTATCAGGATTCTATCCCCTTGGTTTCATGCCTGTCCAGGACTCTGCTGGTTTTGAAAGTCTGAGAAAGGATTGGGATTATGTTGGTCTACTGCTCATTCAGCTACCCAACTGTCTCCTTACCTGAGCTTATATGTATAAGTACCCATACTAGGTGCCAAGTAGTCTTTGTAATTTGTTTTCAGCAGGAAAAGTTCGCAAAGTAATTGGACATGGTGATAGGTGAGTGACAATGTGTCTGAAATGTGCATGCTGTTTATTCTAGTTTGTTTTGCTGTTTGCTTTTTTGTTCCTTTTTTGTATTATCCCCCCACCAAAGAGTCATCTCTCCTTATATAAAATTCTGTTTTCATCGTGGACTTTCCCGACATGCTCCCAAATCAGTAGACTCCCTGATGTGTCACTCACAGGGTGTCTCCATCTACTGGTGGATGTGTTGCCTTAGTTCTGCCCACCTACCCACAGAACCGGTGCCCATCCTCTCAGCCTCAGTATGCTGTGAGGCAACAGATGGGGCAGATGCTCCGGCAGGCAAAAGGGGTTGTTGTTGGCTGCAAAATTCTGTTTTGGGGGGACTCTTATCTCAATGTTCCACATGTACCTACAGCATTTGGCTCCCTCACCTGTCAGTCCGACAGTGTGCCAATGGCTGCATTGCTGGAGTCCCACCCACAGAACCGGCACCCAGCCTCTCAGCCTCAATGTGGTGTGAGGCCATTGATGGGATGGATGCTCCACCAGGTGGACGCTGAGAGGGCTGAGGCTTGCATTGGTGTTGTTTGCAATGGCTGTTCCTGCACAGGCAGCAGCAGTTTCTGCGAGCAGCCATTGAGTGTAGCAGGGTGTCAGTGGCTGTGCACCAGGCCTGCCAGAGCCCCCATCAGTGCCTCAGGTCTCTCCTCCACGGTGATGGATGAGCCCCCCACCAAAGCGGGGCCCTTCCTTGCTGCTCTGAGCTGGGGAGACGAGGATGGGTGCTGGCCCACCCTGCAGGAGGGGAGTGCCAGGGAGGTGCCGCCTGACCTGCTTGACAGCTGCGACCCTCCAATTGCTGTGCCACCACTGCCTGTCCTGTGCCTCACTGCTGCCCCTTCACACTGCCGCAGCACCCAGCCTGGCCTTGCCCTGTACTGAGGCGGGTATCCACAGGCACTGCCCACTGCTGACTCCCTCTGCCCGCCGCCCAATGATAATTTGGCCAAGACAAGCTGCGCTCAGCCCACTCCATTCCAGACTTACTGCCATGTCATTCCCCTGCTCAGCCATCTCTTCCTGCCCCCCAAAGACATGGTGTGTCTGGCCTGAGCTCCTCACAGAAAGAGGTCCGGGTATGCCCATGGCTGCTGGTCAGTATGGATGACCCTTCACCTCTGAAGTCTGGATCCACTTTCGGGTGACAGGGATGTCACTAGAGGCTTCATGGTGACTAATGGTGGCTTGAACATTAGGGCAGTGACAAAGCAACCGGGCCTGACATGCATTTACTGTATGGCCCACCTTCTCCACCTCATGATCAAGGGTTGGGTTCTGTGGAGAATCCCAATCTAGACACTGTGACTCAAGATTTCTGGCATCTCCTCCAGAAATGCCGGTACATTGTGAGTTACTTCTCTTGCAGTATGAAGGACACCTATCTGCTGCGCGAGAAGCAGGTGTGCCAGAGTACTGCCTGTTAGGTGACATCCCCACTCGCTGGAACTCCACCTGTATCTTGCTTGAACACTTGGTGGAGCAGGAGAGCACCCTGACTGCTCTGATCTCTGAGACTGGGGTCATTTGGGCAGAGAGTCGGCTCAACCGGGAGGACTGGTTGACCATCTCTCAGACTGTGACAGTTCTTAGGCCCTTTAAGAGCTATAGAGAAATGCTCTCGTCTGACACAGCAAGTCTGGCTCTGGTCGTCCCCTGGTCCACACAGCCCGTGAGGACTTTGGCTCATTTCTGGAGCCAGCTGCAGGGCGTGCAGACATGGTTACAGTGGTGTGCACATTGGTGAGAAGGCTGCAAAGTGGACTCAAGGAATGCTTTTGGTCTATCCTCCAGCAGAGGGTCTACATGATGGCAACCATGTGTGACCCACGCATCAAGGGCAGGATCACTGAGCAGGCCAAGGAGTTCACTCAATGTCAAGATGAGCTCTCCCAGCAAGTTGAGCGCATGAGGGCCAAGTGGGTCACATTGCCACAAGCTGAGGGAGAGAGGGGTGCCAGCAGCTCCACTGCTGTTCATCCCCTACCTCCCCTGCTAGACAGCATCCCCAAGATGAGTGTTGAGATGGCAGTCATCAGGTGGGTCTTTGGCCCCTCTTCTGGGAGTGTCAGGCACACAAGAGAGGACATAGCAACTGCGATGGTGAGGGAGTACCTTACAGAGCCCTACAAGTCACAGGCAACCTGTCCACTGAGCTACTGGGCCATGAAGGAGGTGGTCTGGCCAGACCTCTCTGCCATGGCCCAGAATCTCCTCTCATGTCCTCTTACGAGCATGCAGAGTGAGCACATTTTTTCCCATGAGGGTGACATTGCTCGCATTGCTCACGCCTGCTCCCCTGGTCAGTTGAGCAGCTGGTTTTCCTGAAGGTCAACTTGCCACTGTTCAGTTTCCCAGCCCTTGACTTTGAGAGTGATTGAAGTGAGCATGCATACTTGTGCCTGCAATCCCCTCTCAGTCTGTGCTGGGAAGCTGGGTTACAACACTCTTCCCATAATTAAAACTAAAGAGGCTAGGGAGAAGTAGCAGCCAGGGCCATTGCCATTTTGATTGGCACAGTAATGCCCCACCAATCTCCCCACTTCCATCCATCCCACCTGCAGCAGAAATATCTCCACAGAACCCTGGTAGCCGTGCAATGCAGGGTGATATGTTTATATATATATATATATATATATATATATATATATATATATATATATATATATATATATATTATTAATTTCAAAAACAGGAAATACGAACAAAGACAAAGAACACAAAACAAAAAATAACATACAACAATAAACATATAATGGAGCTTATACTCTAAACTCTGGTTTAGTTTCACATGCTGTCCTCAAATCTTGCTCTTATGCACTTAAGTTAGCTTTTATATTTACTCTCAAAGAGTTATTATGCCAATCTTCCAGGATAATTTTCTATCCACTTATATAACCTTAACCAGTTTTTCTCAAAGGTTTCTTCTTTTTTATCTTGAAGTTGCAAAGTCCAATTATCCATTTCTGCTGCTTCTAAAAGTTTATAAATCATTTCTCCTTTTGTTGGGCTTTCTTCAGTGCAGGGTGATGTTGAGGGTGGCGTGTGTATGCACCTGTTACACTGCCAGCTACCCCAAAACAAAATTGCATGCTGAAATTGAAACAGCATCACAAAAATTGTTCTCCATTTGAACAAGGTAGAGTAGGGTAGATGCCAAGCAGCCAGAAACCAACAGAACCCGCAGGAGCACCATAAATAATGAATGTTTTTTATTGAAAAATAATTTTCTTTTGCGGGGGTGAGGTGGGAAAGGGAGGGAGAGCCTGTGATGAAGGGCAGCTGCCGCATTTAGGCTAAGCCTCCTCCACTGAGGAAGGCAGTGATGGCTGGTGTTGATGTACTGCTGCAAGAAAGGAGTTTTTGAGACTGAAATAATGGAAATGATAGTTTTATATATACACACCTCTAATATACATAAAGATTTCAACAAGCACTTTGAGAAGATGGACAGAGGGAATGGGGGAAAGGAATCATCTTAGCCACCATAATGGCTTAATTATAGCTTACTTTTCCTGACTTTAGAAGTAAGATAGGTAAAGGTAAAGGTTTCCCTTGCTCGAAAGCTAGTCAAATCCAACTCTAGGGGACACTGCTCATCTCCATTTCCAAGCCAAAGAGCCAGCGCCGTCTGAAGATGTTTCTATGGTCATGTGGCCGGCATGACTAAATGCCAAGGTTCATGGAATGCTGTTACCCTCCCACTGAAGCAGTACCTGTTTATCTAGCAATTTCTTGCTTTCGAACTGCTAGGTTGGAAGGTGCCAGGGCCAGAGACAGGAGCTCACTCCGTCATGCGGCACTAGGATCTCAAACTGCCGAACTACAGACCTTCTGGTCTGCATCTCAGTGTCTTTAGGTTCTTCAGGAGGAGTTAATTATTAGCAGGATTCATAACAATAGAACTTACCTAAGGTCTCAGGAATCAAGCCAGAGAGAGAGAAACCTCTGCCAATCGGAACAGATTTCAGACTTTAAAATGAGTTCCATAGAAAAAGCCCCTGATTCTCCAAAATGGAAATAAAATAGAATAAAGGTTCCTTTTTTATATGTATATAAATATTTTATATTTATATTTAAAAAAGGATTCAGTTTCCACAAAAGCCATTGAGACCAGACAGCTAATGGTGGAGTTCGAGTTGCAAAGTGGGAGGGAAAGCTTGGGACAGATTTGAATATTGACCAGAGCAGAATGAACAAATGCTCTTTCTCTGCCATTTTTCTGTTTGAAATTGCTTGGTGATGTATTGTTAAATGCTACCTACACATAACCATGAAACATGAAGCTATGTTATGCCATGCAGATCAATGCTATACATTTATACATGTTGCATATATTACATGCTTATGCTATGCACACTGTATACTATAGTATCCATTATTATCAGTGACCAGAAACTCCTGAAGGGATGGTTTTTGGGGAAACTACAGAGTGAAGAAGGATGGTTGTCACAGCAGGGTTTGGTTCTAAGGTGTATGCTGTCAGGAGAGAAGCCACCTCAGCAGCGCCAGGCCAAAGTAGAAGTGGGTTTAGGAATGGTTCCACCATGTTGGGGTGTCCTTGATGAGGGGAAATCCAGACAGGTCAGATATCTTTTTTGTGATCCTATGATAATTTATGCAAATAATGTTATGTCAACAAGTTGGTGAAAACCCAAGAATAGTTGTAAGAACCTTATTGGGTTAGAAGAGGGGGCAGATGAGCTAAATAGAGTATAAGAATAGGGGAATATCCAGTGAGAAGGCAGGCAAACAGGATCCCAAACCCCTCTCCCTCACTTCCTGTTTTTCAGGTATCTATCTGAAGGAGGGCCTCATAGAGGTAAGGCCTTTTCCTACTGAAAAATACTGAGACTGATGAGTGAAATCAGCTCATACTTTTATTTAAGATCAGGAACAAGACAACTTTAGCCAGCTCACAGGTTGACTTATATTCAGTGAAAACCCACACCCCAAAACACACCCCTACACCTTCATAGGCTATTTACAGTGGCCGAGAGTTCCATAGGCTCTTGGACGGGAGCCTAGCCCTCCGATTGGTGTGGGCTAGGATCCGCTTAGTCCATTGTTTGTGGGAGCAAAGCTCCTAGGTTAACAGGACTGCATGGAGCCCTCTGGGTGCCATGCGGTCAGGACTGAATACATCACACCCCTCCTGCCTTGGTCCGAACACACCTACACACATAGTTCTTGAGATATGCCGGTATCTTACGCTCTTGTGTGGAATGTTGTACCTCAGTCTCTGCCGGGACCAGGGTTGGCACTGCGGCCCTTAGCGGGGTGCTGGCTGGTGGCTGCGGGGTGATTGCAGGCTGGGTGGTGTCGCTAGGTGCCTCATCTGTCACCAGCAGTGGGTGATTGCTGGATAGGCTGGGGCTTGTGTCCAGGGGAGCAGAGTTCGCAGCCGGTGGCTCAGCTGCCTTGGAGGTGTCAGGTACCTTGGGGTCTTCCAGATTCAGCGGCAGCATCCACTGATGGAGTTGGTCGATGTGGCAGTGTAGGATCTGGCCATCCTCGCAGGAGACCTCGTAGGAGCGGGGCCCTCTTACTCTCACCACTCTTGCTGGAATCCTGGGGGGGGGGCTTGACGAAGTTCCAGGCATACACCGGGTCCTTTGGGAAGAAGCCTTGGGCAGTGTCCCGTGACTCAATCTCAGGCTCTCATTCGGGCGCTCAATCTGGATGGAGGTGGTGCATCCTTCTTGTGAGGCATCTGCCCAGGAACAGCTCAGCTGGGCTCCAGCCCATGGTTGTGTGAGGGGTGGTTCTCTGTCCAAAGAGGAAGGAAGCTAGCTTGTAGTCCCAGTCAGGTGCCTCTAGCCGACAGAGTGTGTCTTTCGTGGTCCTTACCATGCACTTGGCCTGTCTGTTGGTGGCAGGGTGGAACAGGGCCAAGCGGACATGGTGGATCCCATAGTAGCTGGTGAACTCCTGGGACTCTCCAGATGTGAAGGCCGTCCCATTATCCATCACCAAGGTGTCGGGGATGCCCTGTGCACTGAAGATCTGCCACATGGCCATGACAGCAGACTTCGAAGAGGTTGACGGCACCAGCATGACCTCCAGCCACTTGCTGTAGGTGTGCACTAGAATAAAAAACAGCTGCCCCTGGAATGGCCCTGAAAAGTCCAGGTAGAGCTGAGACCAGGAGTGGTGGGAGGATTCCCATGCCCTCTCCGGGGCCCTGGGTGGTTCAGGGCATGAGGCTTGGCAGGGTTGACACCTTTTTACCTTGTCCTTGATGTCCTGGTCCAGTCCTGGCCACCAGATATAGCTTCTCACCAACACCTTCATTCTCACTACCCTGGGGTGGTGCTCGTGTAGCACCGCCATGACTCATTGTTGGAGTGGGGCCGGGATCACCACTTGACCTCTCCACAACCTTTGTACACCAACAGTTCGTCTTTCCGTGAGACTAACTGCAGGAACTTGGGGCCCTCCTTGGCTGTAGGCCATAGTCCACCCCCTCCCCCACCCAGTCCAAGACCCGACATAGAACCTTGTCCTTGGCCATCAGGCGGGCAACTTTCCCGAACACGAACCGGCCAGTCTGGAAAGGCTTCCATGAGGGTGACCACATGGGCTGGGGCCAGGTCGGGGTCCACCGTGGGCAGCGGCAGGTGGCTCAGGGCATCCGCATGTCCCATGGCTTTTCCTGGCTGAAATGGACCAACGTAGGATCCTGGGCGATACCATCTGGGGTGTCTGATGATCGGGGCCAGGAGGCCGAGGAGAGATTTATGGTCTGTCACCACCATAAAGTGACAGCCATAGAGATAGTGGTGGAATTTCTTGACGCCCGCCACTATTGCCAGCACCTCCTTGTCAATTTGTGCATAATTGCGCTCTGCTGATGACAAAGTCTGTGAATAATAGGTGACCGGGACCTCCTGGCCATCTGGCAACCTGTGGCCCAGGACCACCCCCACCCCGTAGGGAGATGCATCACAGGCCAGGACCACCAGAAGTGACTTATCAAAGTGCTGCAGCATGGTGTTAGATGTCAGCAAATCCTTGACCCCTTGAAATGCCTTGGCGTGTTCGGGCCCCCAGACCTACTGTGCATCTTTGTCCAGGAGGCAGTGGAGGGGTTCTGCCACTGCTGCTTTCAGTGGCAGGAATACATAATAAAAATGTAGCAGGCCCAAGAAAGCCTGCAGCTCTGCCTTGGGGGATCCTGCATAATAGCCTTGACCTTATTGTCCATGGGATGGATCCCTTGGGCATCCATAGTGAAACCCAGGAACTCAATGTGTGGAACCCTGAGAAGGCATTTTTCTTTCTTCACCTTGAGTCTGGCAGCATTGAACCTCTGCAGTACCGCCCAGAGGTGGTGGGGTCCAGTGCTGCAGTGATGACATTGTCTAGAAATGGCTGCACTCCCGGGATGCCTTTGAGTAGGGAATCCATAAAAGATTGAAAAATTCCCGGCACCACACAAACCCAAATTGCAATCTAGTGACTCGAAAAGCCCCCTTGTGTGTAGCAATCGTTTGCGCCTCGGCGGAGGCTGCATCAACCGGCAACTACTGGTAGGCCTGAGCCAGGTCCAGCTTACTGAAAATCTGCGCCCCTGCCAGGGTGGCCAAGACATGGCTTACTACCAGTACCTGTTAAGCATGGTCTTATAAGGCTTTGTTTATCGTGCATTTATAATCTGCACAGATATGTACATCCCCGTTCAGCTTGACTGGTGTGATGATGGGAGTCTCCCATTGTGCAGATGTGACCAGTTCAAGCACCCCCTGCTCGACCAGGCAATTGAGGTCTGCCTCAATTTTAGGCTTCAGGGTGAGCAGGGGCAGTCAGGCCTTAATGTGGATGGGGCAGACATTGGGGTCCAGGTCCAGCGAAATGGGGGTGGTGTACCTTCCCAGTGTCCCATTGAACATCCTGGGGAATTCCTCATGCATGGGGTTGAAATCCAGCTGCCGGATCTGGTTCACCCCCATAATCATTAGCCTAAGGGGTCCGAACCAAGAAAGGCCCAATAAGCTGGAGGCACCCTTCCACTACCAACAGGTCTAAGCACCCCGAGAAGTCCTTAAACTGTACCCAGAATTTGCCCCAGCCCTGAACCGCCACAGGGTTCTTATTAAAGTCCTGTAACTTGAGGCCCTGTGGCTTGTGCAGCCAGGGTCTCCCTTGGGACAGAGGGCTCGCAAGGTTTCTGTGGAAATTATGGGAAAAGATGAGCCTGAGTCTATTTCCATTTGGCAGGGGGGCCCCTCTATATTAACAGTCACATGCACCTTGTCAGGGCCATCGGGGGGGCAAGTTACATATCACGGTCCTCTGGTGCGCTGAAATGGAGTGCAGATCCACCGACTCCAGTTGTGCCATGATCCTCTGTCGCTGGCCTTTCAAGCAGCAAACCTTGGTGATGTGGCCGGTCTTGTGACAGGCACGGTACATGGCGTCTCGGAATCTGCAAGACCAGTGTTTGTGAAGGTCTCCACAGCTTGTGCAGGGTGCAGATGTGGGGCTAACCTTTGTCGTGGCAGGTCCCGTGGTGCGTTGGGCGTGCTGGGACTTGCGACATTGGACCTGTAGAACCTCCTCATTGTCGGAGACATCGGAACCTTCAGTTGCTTGTGTGCAATGGACCGCCTTGCCATGGTGGTCTTGGTGGGCCTTCTTGTGCGCAGTAGCTTCCCAGACTGCCTTGTTGAGATACAGGTCATTTTGGCTGACCAGCTTCCTCCGGATCTTGGGCTCCCGTGGCCCATGAGGAACTGATTTAGCAGTGTGTCAGCCAAATCGGGAAACGCACACCTCGTGGCAGTCTGCTGCAGAGCTGAGAGGAAGTCAGAGGCGGTTTTGTCAGGACCCTGGACCTTCGCAAAAAAGCCCATCCTTTCCACAAATTTTGAGGGCTTAGGGGCCAGGTGGTCTGTCAGCGCCTTGGCCAGCATGGTGTAGGACTCATCTTTGGTCAGCCAGGATGCTATTAAGTCCTTTAGTAATAGATGGGCCTCCATCCCGCAGTGCCGGAGGAGGTACACCTTTTTCTTACCCGGCTCTGTGACATCATGGATGGTGAAGTGGCTCTCCAGGGTTTCCAGCCAGGTCTCCCATTGGGTAATTTGGGAGATGTCAAAGGCTGGGAGGCTCTCAGATATGGCAGCCATCTTACGGGTTCCACGTGGAGGTGTCGGAATGAGGAGTGATGTGGTGTTAGCCGGATTGCACGTAGTTATTAATAATAATAGGAGAAGATGATTGAATATCAATAGGCAATTGGCTGCGAGAGCGAACACCTGTGTATACAGAAGTCCAGCCCCACCAGGAGGTGTTGGTAACAGACCAGGAGACTTTATATGGTTGAAAAATAAAGTCTTTTACTGAAGTTCTTCACAAACAAACAATACACAGTCTCACACACAGTTACTCAAGTCTAGGAAAATACAGAGAGAGGTATAAGCACATTTGCATTAGCAGGTAAATCGTTGGTGGGCAATACCTACCGGTCCCGTCGTGCAGAGCATTCCTCAGGAAAAATGGAGGGGAAGGAAACTAGAAAAATGGGGAACCATGTGGCCTGGTCAGCAGGTAACACGTGGGAACTCAGGCTGCAGACCTAGAGTTTAAAGATGGAAGCAAGGATTGGGGATAGCAAACTGGACATAAGAGGGTCAAAGGTTCGATAGGGGTCGAAGAGCAGAGAGAGAGCCGGTGGTCAGGCGTCTCCTTATATGTAGGAGGGAGGGGGCTGATCCCAACCCCTGGTTCCACCTCCTGGTAAGTCCATCCCTGAAAATACCCTATTGGCTGGAAGGTGTAGGGGAGGTGTACCTGAGAAGTGGTCTACCCTATTGGCTAGAAGGTTAACTCATGCCTGACACCTAGTAGCAGCTAGGATGAGTCACCGGGCCGATTCCATTGTCTTCTTGATGACTTTAGCCAGGCTGCTGATGGCCCTCAATTAGTTGCCAGGCAACAGTGAATAGTTTCTGCCGGGTCTACATGAGGTCTTGCAGGTGAGGGGGGAGGGAAAGAGGCTGCCTGCCTGAGTTAGAAGGAACTCTTAATGGCAGTTTTTGGACTTCTTAGTCCTTGTATTTCATCAAGGCATGGCGCTGTGTATAGTGTAGACTGGGGCTGTTCCATTCTCCTTCATGAGGAACCGGCTGGTAACCTATGCTGGGCACTGGAGCTGCTGGGGAGGTCCGGAGAACGTCTCTTGCCTAGGTGCAGTCTCTTCTGGCATCGTGGTGTGGTTGCCATGTTGTTCAGTCCCTTATGCACACACTGGCACAGTTTATTATTTATTACAGTTCATGAAGAGGCTCAAAAGCCTTGCAGGGCAACAGTGGTGCTGCTCTCGGGGTCAATGGTGCGACGCTCGGGTCTAGGAGTGGCGCTGGGCTCAATGCAATGCTCGATGCTGGTCTCTGTTCATGGGCGGTAGAATCCTATCCTCGTTGCCAGTGAAAAGTACTGAGACTGATGAGTCTGTAGAGTGAAATCAGCTCATACTTTTATTTAAGATCAGGAACAAGACAACTTTAGCTGGCTCGCAGACCAACTTATATTCAGTGAAAACCCACACCCCAAAACACACCCCTACACCTTCATAGGCTATTTACAGTAGCTGAGAGTTCTATAGACTCTCGGCTAGGAGCCTAGCCCTCTGATTGGTGTGCGCTAGAACCCGCTTAGTCCATTGTTCATGGGAGCGAAGCTCCTTGGTTAGTGGGACCACGTAGAGCCCTCTGGGTGCCACGTGGTCAGGACTGAGTACATTACACCTACCAAGTCACCTTTAGGCCAACTTTGAATATGCTCCACTTCCCTTTTCCCTGGAAGACTGGTGAGAGTCATATGCTGCTTGCTATGTTCTTATGTTGCTTGTTATGCACCATGTTGCCTATGCTTTACACTGCTTTCAGAAAAATTATTCCTTTGTTCTAGGTAGGGATAATTTAGGTTAAGCTATGCTACATGCTCTTAATATTTTCCTGTGTTGAGGTACGTTCTGAAAATCCTTATCAGAGCTTATGTACTAATAAAATCCCATAAAATTTATGAACCTGTTGTCCAAGCTCTTTCTTGTCCTGGAAATGTTATTCCCAGAATAAGATTCAGAAGATCCTTCCAGTAAGCACAGGTTTAGCTGGGAAATAGCACAGGTTAACACCTGTCCCTTCCACCTTCTTAGATCCCTCAAATCTGATCCCCAATGCTGTCATATTTGTTTTGAAGGGCACCCCACCAGAACCCTAAGTGCAAAGAGGATCCTGAAAATGAGTCTTGACGGCACACCTGGTCTGCCAGGTAAATTCTATCATGGTAAATTCTATCATGGACCAAGATAAATTCTATCATGGAGGCAAGGCGTCATTGGAATGCATAAAGCATTTGCATTACCCCAGCTACAAGGCATAACTAATACAATCATATCCTTGCTCCGAGGGATACTGCATTAAGGCAATATGAACTATTTCCAGATATAGACAGTTGGGC
Source organism: Gekko gecko (assembly GCA_029375565.1). NCBI lineage: Eukaryota > Metazoa > Chordata > Lepidosauria > Squamata > Gekkonidae > Gekko > Gekko gecko. The sequence goes on from JAPDNY010000007.1 coordinate 101,831,667, forward strand.
AACCCTTAAATATCTTGCATCCAACCCAGCCATTGATAAAGGCAGACTAACATCTGATCTACCCAGGATAAGCCTTCAGACCCATTATCCCATATGGTGCAATCATCTCAACAATCACCCTGCCTTGGAATATCAGGTATTTCCCTCCTGATTTTCCTGCCAGATTTTGACAGCAATTACCTTCAACTTGGCAAGTCAAATTCAAACTTCATATCTTGGACCAATCCTGACCCTGTGAAAGTGGGGTCTCATGTCTAGCTATGGGACCCTTCCCCATAAAAAGACCATCCCAATTTGGTGGAAAGTGTGTTAGTCTTCCCCACTACCTAGATTCCCCTACAGCCATTTTGCAGACCCCTTTTCTCACCTTGACACTCTGCTGCCTTGGATTTCTGCTGCACAGACTCCCCACAATCCTCTGCTTTCTATCCCCCTTGGATCAGGTAGCATTGCCTATTCATATGTCCTCCCTTTCCTTTTTTTTTTTTTGTTCTTTCTTACCCTGTTCTTCTGCTGTGTGTGTGTGTGTGTGAAAGAGAGAGAGAGAGAGAGAATTGGGAGGGAAAGGGTATTTTATTCATGGTATTAAGGGTTTGTTGTTTTGGTTTGCTCCTAGTGGTGTAAGTTTGTTATTAAATAAATCTTTCATTGAGCCAGTTGGTCTCTGTCCCCTTTCCTTTGGGAATATTGTTCTGTAATAAAACCTCTGTATACATAAAATCCCTTGTTTACCCTTCTGGAGACCCTATAACAGCTAATTACTCCCCTCTCTGGGTCCAGTTTGAGTGTGAGTGTGCATGCAATTTTCCATTTCTTGGTGCAGCCTCCCATACCACATACTATGCTCTTCTTAAGGATTCTCTGTCCTGCAGAAACAGCTTAGAGTAATTTCATACTGCTAATTAACACTGCATAACATACAATATTATTTAAACTTTAATTTATTGATTTAACATTCCATATTTTATGCTCTGGCCTTTGCATCAACTGAACAACAATACATAGCAAAGTAATCAGTGATACTATATATTGTTGGCATCTCAATATTATATTCCCCTCTTCTTTTTTTAAAAAAACGGAATACTTAGAAGTACACCATTAACATATTGTGCTTGAAATCTTGATTTCCTCTTTTCTGTGTTTCATTTTCTCTTCTAAACAAGACTGTTGTAGGTAATGGAACTGCTTAACATTGAATTTTCTATTTTGACAGTCTAGGTTGGAGTCAAGGACTCTATAATAATTTCCCATATAATTATGTACTTATGACAGATGTTTAGCAACACCACACTTAGAACTGGGATTAGTTTATTTCAAACAGCAGTTGGTGTGTGCTGACTTACCTGTTTCCTAACAAAAAATGTATAACACAACTTTAATATATTGCCAAATCCTCTATATACTAATAGCCAAGTCGGCCAGATGTTTGGATCCTTAACTCCAGTGACTAGTGCTGTTAATGGGCAAGACAGACCTTTCTACAAACCTGAGAAGGGTCCCAAGTTTGCAGAAAAAGATGGTGGAGTTTTAAAAACCTGAACATTATAAAAAGGAGTGCCTGTAGCTTTAAGCAATGCATTCCCTAAGTGGCTGTTACTAGGCAACCATAGTATTCCAAGCTTCGTTCTGTCAATAAAAGGCAGGGGGGCAGGGCCCTTTCCAGAGCTATTTTGGCCTTTAAGAGAGGACTACTTGGAATCAGGCCTGACAGATTGTCAGCTCATGGTTGGGAAATTTCTGGATATTTTGTCATAGAGTCTGAGAAGGGTAGGGGAGAGACGTCAAATGGATATAATGCCATGGAGTCCACCCTGCAAAGCAAGCATTTTCTCCAGGGGGAAGGAAAAGGAGATTGTAAGCTGCTCTAAGACTCCTCCAGGGGGACAGATCTCTGTTCTCTGGAGTTCAGTTGTAATTCTAGGAGATTTCCAGTTCCCACCTGGAAGCTGGCAACTCTAAGCCTGGCAGCAACCTCTGGATGATGATACCACCCAATCTGCATGACTCAGCTAGGTATGGCTGCTTGCTACAGTTCAACAGCAGACACCCTTTGAAAGCCAGTGCGATGTAGCTGCTAGAGCTTCGAAATAGGGTCTGTGAGATCCAGGTTTGAATCCCTATGTTGCTGTGGAAGCTCACTGGGTGATTTTGGACCAATCACATACTTTCATCCGAATCTACTTTACAGGGTTGTTGTGCACATTAAAAGGAGGAGAGGAGAATAATGTAAGCTGCTTTAGTCCCCCACTGTGGAGAAGGTGGGGTATGAATGAAGTAAACAAATAATAAATATAGATGAAAATGGGAAGCAATTAAAAGGTCGGTGAATGATGGAGAAGGAGAGAATTAAGCAGAGAAAGGGGAGAGGATGTGAGGGATGCTGGGGGAAAAGAAAGGAAAAAGTGTGGGGAAAGTGAGGCAACCCCCACAAGACTTGAGGGTTCCCTACCATGCAAGTAGGCCTAGCCCAGGGGCTGGAACCAAAATTGGGCTATGGTTTTCCTAGGTAGAGACTATCGCAGGAGGGGATAGGGACAACTTAAGACAGAGGAGCAGATAGAGGTAGGCTGGTTGTTGGGTGTGAAGGACATAGGGTTGCCAACTCCAAATTAAGAAATTCCTAGAGATTTGGGGGAGTGGAGAATAGGAAAGGTAGGGTTTCAGGAGGGGAGAGACTTCAGAAGGGCATCATGAAGCAAAGCACCTCCCCCACCATCCCCTCAATGGTTAATGTGAATGGTGATGGTCTGGTACTGATCTGCATGTGTTGCTAATTGGGGTTTTTGGTTTTTTTGCCTGCAAGTTTCTTATAATCTTCAAGGCCAAAGATGGAAGCTGGATAATTAACTTCTCCAGGAACCGATGATCTGTGATGGGACGGGGACAGGGAGAGGTGATGTAATCTTCTAGAGGATTCTATTGGAGACCCATTCTGATTGGATACCACCATGGCCTGACTGGATGGGCCAAAAGCAGAAAGGGCCCAGGTAGCCCAGGCCCGCCATTTGCGGGGACGGGCGGGGACGGAGAGGCCGGCCGGAAGTGGGGCGGGGGGCCTGGGGGCGCAGCAGGAAAAGACGCGCCTCCCCCCCCTTCCCTAGCCAATGGGGGTCAGCAGGGTGGTCAGGGAGGGGGAGGCATTAAAAGCAGCCGGGAAGCCGCTCCCCCTCCCCACTCGACCACGAGGCGAGCCCGGTTTGCCCACCCATCCCTCCCTGAGTGTTATGGTGTTGGGGTTTGGTATTTTGAATTTGAGTGTATGAAAAGGGGTGTTTATTGAGTTTTGTAGGTTATGGTATTGTTAGCGTTTACCTATTGTTTCTTGCACACTTTGTCACAACTTTCAGCGGTAACAGCATGGGGCCGGATCTGTTGGCGGAATTCGGCCTGCGTGCCAATTCTGGAGTTGGGGACCCCTTTAAGGGTCTTGGCGTGAGGGCAGAACGGAGCTGGCTAGCTCAAGGAACAACAGTGCTTGCCCTCACAGCCAGAGGGCAGGGGAGCTCACATAGGGGCAAGCGTCCGCATGAACTCCGATAACCTGCCCTCCCGCCTTCCCTACCCATGCCGGCTGGCTGGGTAACGGTTAACTCGGCTGGCACGCGGGCCAGCCGATAGGTTGGATCCTGTGGACCCATGCTGTGCCAATGCTCTACAGCTGTAACCAATAAAAGTTGTGGCCAAAATTTATCCACTTAATTTTCCAAAGAAACTGTTTGTTTGAGTTCATTTCAAAGTTAGCAGGGGGTGGGTGTACAAGGCGGGCCGACCTCGGTGTCCCAAGTAGGACCTGGAACCGCAAATTATAATTTGAACTATGGTCTGGGAAGAGAAGAAGCTAGCTGAGATTTTCACGGACAAGGGCCAAGACTGTGTGCTTCAATTGCTAGAAACGTAGACAACACTATTTGAGACCTTCTTAACAAAGTTAAGGTTTGTGCCACCTAACACAGCTCTCTACAGTGTTACGTAGTTAAAGCTAGCTTTGTTATTTTCTGTTCTGCAGGATTTCTGAATAATGTATCAGCAATAACTCTTTTTCTTTCTTAATACCTTTCAATAAATTTAATATTATTTTATAACAACTGTCTAGTTCTTGTGTGCACAGGGACATAGCCAGAAAATTTTGATTGGTGGGCCATGGGGAAATCTGGGGGGTGCCCTAGCTGTGCCTGCTGCTTCTCTTGCAGCAGTAGCAGAAGTAGCTCCACAGTGACTTCTAGTCTTCCTCTAGTACTTTCAATTGGAGAAACTTAATTCTGGGCTACCTTTCTGTGTGAGCCAGGGAGGAGGTGGAAGCTCCAACTTTCTTTCTTTTGCATTTTGCAATTTTATTTTATTTTCAATTTTAAAAACTTATTTATTTTTCAGCTTGGAAAAAAGAAAATGCAACTGAAGCTCCCCTGACTGTACCCAGAGTCATTTTGAAAACCCCACACACATCTCACCTTCTGCAGGGGTTTCAGTCCTACCTGGAAAATAGAATCCTGAGGAAATAGATGTGCTACTGGTGGGAGGAAGGTTTGACCCATGCATTCATATGTCTCCACTTTAGGATGGGATTGCACTCTCCTTAAAGGAGCAGGTATGTAGTAGAAGGAGGAGGAGGAGGAGGAGGAGGAGGAGATCGGATTTATACCCCATCCTTCACTACCTGAAGGAGTCTTAGAGCAGCTTACAATCTCCTTTTCCTTCCCCTCTCCACAACAGACACTCTGTGAGGTAAGTGGGGCTGAGAGAACTCTTTCAAGGACTGCTTGTGAGAAAACAGCTCTGATCCAAGATCAAACCAGTAGCTGTATGTGGAGAAGTGGGGAATCAAACCCGATTCTCCCAGATTAGAGTCTGCACTCCTAACTGCTACACCAAACTGGCTTTCAGCCTGGTCCAGCCTGGGGGTGCTGCTGGACCAGGCCTCCTGTTGGATAAACAGGTAGCAACAGTGGCCAAGGTGCCTTTTACCAACTTCCAATGGTGAGCCAGCTGCAGCCCTCCCTAGCCAGAAATGTACATGCCCTGGTAATATCTAGATTAGGCTACTGCAATATGCTATGTGTTGGGCTCTCCTTGTAGAGTGTTCACAAGCTACAGCTGGTGCAGAATACTGCTGCTAGAATTCTGAATGCAGTGGGTGGTAGGGACTCAGGTCTTGTTCTATCTATACTGGCTTCCAGCTAGCCTCCAGGCCCAGTTCAAAGTGCTTGTGTTGATCTTTAAAGCCCTATACAGTTTTGGACCAGCATACTTTAAGGGCTATCTACTCCCGTAAGAGCCTACTTGACCAAAGTTGTCATCTTCAAGGGACCTTTTTTTGGTGCTCTTACTGTCTGAGCCTAGATGAGTAGCAACCTGAGAAAAAGCCTTCTCAGTCATGGTGTCAAATTTTTGGACAGAGATCTATCTGTCGCCCTGTTATTATTACCTTTGGCCAGTGGGTGAAGACTTAACTGTTTAGTCTGTTGTTCCTTCGCAGACCTTCTTTCCTGTGTATATGTTTTGTGTTCGTGTTTTGTTTAATTGTTGGCTTTAATTGTTTTTATATTACACATTTTAAAACTTGTTTTAAAGTTTTTGACCATTCATTGCACTGGGGACCCTAAGCTGGGGGGAAAGGTGACAAAAAACTTTTAAAGAAGTAAAGAACATGCAAATATGTGAGGCATTAAAAGAAGTCTGATATTAAAAGCAACCATAGTTTAGCAACAAAAACTGGTGTTATATAAGTCAGTATCAACTTATCACAGACCTAATACTACACATAAGGCTTTCAAATCAGAATTTATTCCTCCAAGGAGTTCAGAGAGGCAAACAAGGTTCTACCATTCTGAAAAAACAATTCTGCAGGGTATATTTTCATGGATGACTGCTGCTCTGAACCAAGGTCTTCCATGACTCTTCAACTACTATTCCACCTTCATCTTAAATAACAGTACTTTTCAATGGAGTCAGTTCAGACAACCAACTTAGTTAACAAAGAACAAATGTCTACCTGATACTGTAATGTCATCAGAATTACTATGTGATTCATAACAGGCTAGAATCAACCATGTAGGTAATTTTCCAAGCATAGCTTTCATTTTGGATGATATGTCCAGATCTATCAGCCTGTAGCTAAAGAAGGATGGCTATGACAACATCGTGTTGTCATATCACCTTCATTAGGTAAAGGTAAAGGTTCCCTTGCTCGAAAGCCAGTCGAATCCGACTCTAGGGTTGCGGTGCTCATCTCCGTTTCAAAGCCGAAGAGCCAGCGCTGTCCGAAGACGTTTCCGTGGTCATGTGGCCGGCATGACTAAACACCAAGGTGCACGGAACGCTGTTACCTTCCCACCGAAGTGGTACCTATTTATCTACTTGCAATTTCTTGCTTTCGAACTGCTAGGTTGGCAGGAGCTGGAACTAGAGACAGGAGCTCACCCCGTCATGCGGCACCCGGGTCTCGAACTGCTGAACTACTGACCTTCCACAGCCTGCAGTTCAGAGTCTTAACCACTTGAGCCACCGCAGCTCCTAGGTAGAGACTATCGCATTATTCACCTTCATTACCTGATTCCTAACTGATTATGATCATTCTAGGAAGGAGAAAGGAGTCTTTTGGGGAGAAATTATCCTGAAACAGTAGCAGACAGGAGAAACAAATGACATAAAACAGGTTTTAAAGAAGGAAGTTTTGTTTGCCTCTGTATAACCTCAAGAAATGGTAACTGAAAGTCAAAAATCTAAATAAGAAGATATTCAGTAAAATCCTGCATTTATGTGCACAAGGGGAGAGGTGCTGGAAAAACTATATCTCTCATCTTGTAAATAGCTGTTAAGTGCTTGCTTACATTGTATATGTGTATACGGCACTAACCTTTTATTTATTTGTGTATTTATTTAATTAATTTTCTGTTGTTTTTTCAGGAAATCTGCCTAAGGTGGCTTACAAAATAAAATTTAATAACATGTAAAACATTAAAAATTCATAATTAGAATTCAATATAAAATAGCCAATCAGATCATAAAAGCATATATAATAGGCAGCTTAAAATGAATATGATTTCCAGACTGAAACACACTATTAAAATGGTGGCAAAACATTAATCCCTTTATTAAAAGCCTTGGTACACAGAAATGTTTTAGCCTGGCATCTAAAAGTGAGTAATGTAAGTGCTAGGAGAGCCTCTTGGGGAAGGGCATTCTCCAAGCAAGGTGCCACTACTGAAAAGGCCTCTCTCTGGGCTACAACTAGGACCAGACTGCATGTCCTGAGATTAAATTCAACAACTACCCACAAAATGCATCACAAAAACATCACAGTGGGCCTGTATGCTTTCTGTGTCTACATTCTCAGGACCTTGAAATAAGAGCCCCCTTACAACCTAGAAAAGCTCCACCAGACAGCATTTCATGTACACAATGGTGGCAGAGCTCACTTTGCTGTCATACCCATCACAGTGTGGGCATGATAATGTGCTGTAACCTGTATCCAATCACATTCATGTTGAGCTTTCCTCCACTTGCAATCCAACAATCTGCCCTATCACTTCATCACTCCATCTCTCAAAGATTCTCAATAAGCTCAGGAGCAGTCCAGGTTCTGCAGGAGGGGATAAGGTACACCAGAGTGATCATATCCACAGCCCAGGGCATCTCTGTATTCCATATATCAACCAGTGATGCAACAGGAGCACCAACCTTGCAGACTGAAAAATCCTCAAGAGATATCAGGAAACTGCCGTGATCTATTAACCTCCTGGGGAGACCTTCCTAGCTGGTCCCTCACCCTTGCAGAGGTTCTGATGGTTTGTGAGTCTGAACTTTACCAGGTAATGTCAGACAAAGTATAAAATCCCCCCATTACCAAATCATGCCTTTTGTCCTCAGAGATAACCAAATCAAGTTTATGTCCAACTCTGTGTTTAGGGTCTAGAATGTCTGGAACAGCCCCATGGTCGTCATGCCAGTCATTAGCTCCTATTGGGCAGCCTTAGCATAGACATTGAAGTCCTCTAGGACAACAACCCTCAGGGTCCTCAACACCAAATCCATGATGGTCTCAATCACCCAGCTCTGGCTGGGAGACTGTTGGGCAGCAGGGTATTATTATATTTATTTTTATTTATTTTATTATTTGCATTTATATCCTGCCCATCCCGCGAGCGGGCTCAGGGCAGGTAACATCATTGAAATAAATACAATTTCAGTTTAAAACATTAACATTAAAACACAATAAAACATTATAACAATTAAAACAATGGGTACAGCTTGGAAGAGCATCAGTTGGCTATAAAATTCTGGCCTGATGGTACAATGAGTTAAAGGCCAGTTGTCGGTGGTCAGTAGACTGGTGACAGATGGGTGACAGCAACCTCAGGGAGGCCATAGATGGGCACCCGCTGCCTCAACCAAAGGCCTGTGTAGCAACCTGAGCTGAAGTGTTAGGAAGGTCAAGTAACAAATAAATATACACTGCAAGAAACTTTTGTAAATTAATGTGTTCTGTTTATAATTAACATTCTATAAAGTGCATTGTATGGAGCTGCGGTGGCTCAAGTGGTTAAGACGCTGAACTGCAGGCTGTGGAAGGTCAGTAGTTCAGCAGTTCGAGACCCGGGTGCCGCATGACGGGGTGAGCTCCTGTCTCTAGTTCCAGCTCCTGCCAACCTAGCAGTTCGAAAGCAAGAAATTGCAAGTAGATAAATAGGTACCACTTCGGTGGGAAGGTAACAGCGTTCCGTGCACCTTGGTGTTTAGTCATGCCGGCCACATGACCACGGAAACGTCTTTGGACAGCGCTGGCTCTTCGGCTTTGAAACGGAGATGAGCACCGCAACCCTAGAGTCGGATTCGACTGGCTTTCGAGCAAGGGAACCTTTACCTTTACCTAAAGTGCATTGTGTATTCTTATAACATCCCAGTCACCCAGTCAGGTATATATATTCAGTACATTCAATATTACAGTAACATACAGTTCATACAATATAACAACTACCAGTCAATTTTGCATCAGTATGTATATTTATTTGCTACTTGATCAACCAAAGGCCTGGCAGAACAGCTCCGTCTTGCAGGCCCTGTGGAATTGAAGAAGATCCCGCAGGGCCCTGGTCTCAATAGGGAGCATATTTATGTTTTATGTTACATATAACTTCCTGCTCTCATAGCAGGATAAAATGTTTTGGGAAGATGCTGTCTGCCTTTGAGCATCTGGGCACCTATAGAGCGTCTCTGAGCATCTACAGAGTGAAATTTTGAAATTTTACAGAATCTCCCTTCCTGCACTTCCTCTGTCAGAATATCTTTTTGAACATGATGGAATTGAAAACAGACCCCAGATTCCTAACAAGAGGAAAAGAAACAGATTGTTGGATTTCAAGGAGAAACTAGGTAAAGTGGAATTAGGAGAACTTCTCTTAATAATTCTAGTGATGCACCCATATGTAAGATTTCTTGTTGTGCAAACAATATTCAGAGGTCTTACATTTATTAAGCCTGCAATGCTTCCTACACAGACTGAGGCTTTTCTAATCATGGCTTAAAACTGTCTCCATATTTTTTTATTATTTATTTTTTTCTCTTTTTAATATCCAGCTTGACTCTGTATGGTGATATTTTTCTTGGTCCTCATAAAAGGTTTTTGTTTAGGATTTTTATGTGGGCCAACACAGCTCTTATTGTACAGCAAATTAATAACTACTACAATCTCTGTTTCAAGTTACAAAAGGCTTAGCAGAAATAAAGGCTGTCTGAAGTAAAGTATTTGCATTAAGTGCAAGAAAGCTTCCATTGGCTAATCACAAGTATTTCATAAGTATAGCAATCCTATAAACACCTTCATCTCAATAGCAACTTCAGGGAAGTAACAAGTGATAAAGGAGATTTATGGTACTTAAAACCATAGAGTTAATGTTGGTTCATGATTATATAGATTTTTCTAAAGCACAGTGTTGTTGACTTCAAGGCCTCTACATTTAGAAAGCTCATTGTTCTATATACATAGTTCCCCTTTTTTGAAGATTTAACAATCTGCTGCAATTTCCTACTTCATTTTGCTCTATTTAAATAAAGCATTGTCCTTCAGACAATATTGTACGGACATATTCTTTAGCTGACAACAAACAAAAGGTTACTTCATGAAGTAAATGAAAGCAACCCTATTTCTAGCTATGTTAGCTGTAATTAGGTCAGTCACTCTACGGAAGATATCCAGGTACCATCAATACATTTACAAGAGTTGTGTAAATGTCTGCAAACACAAAGGCATCCTTCAGCCTGTTTTCATTTTGTTTTATTAGGAACAGAATCCTGTGTTTTCAGGTCAATTTTTTTTCTGGGGGAGAAATCATTTAAATGGAGCCAGATTGATTGGTTAAGGTAATTGCACTTTAGCAGAGGTAGTCCCAAACTTTACAAAACTTGAGAAACTGCAGTTAAGTACTTAGTAATAAGAATGCACTTAAGAAGTAGTTGTTGAGCAAGCACTTTTCTCAGATAGAGAACATTGTGTTGCTGGCAGCACCACACATCTTTCAAAGGGTGAACATTAGCTGTCATGCTAAGCAAAGAGCAAGCCAGCTGGCAATTGTGCAAGTGTCAGACACACTTACACCTGGGACCTTCTGTCTTGCACACTGTCACATCTAATAGTGAACCACTCTGCTAAATGGAAAATGGAAAAGCAGTACTCTTTGCCTGCAGACCTGTCAGTGTCTCTTTAGTTTGTCCTGACCAGGCCAGTAAAGCAGGTCAGGAGACTCCTTTTAGAAATTTATGAGAAGGAGAAGTAAGAGGGTCAGTGTAAGAATAACTACTGAGAAATATCACTTGGGGAGATGACACTCAATATTAGCATACTGACTAGTGCTGAGGATAATTTATTATGAAATCTAAGTAATAATATAAAGGTATTTACTGTCACTAGAATAGTACTAGACAGAAGCTGGTACAGCTGCAATTTCATTGATGGAAGAGGGGAAGGGCAATTTTGTTCCCTTCCCCCTTCTCACTTCTGCCCACATATCCATATGGCAATTGTACAATCTTGGACCTGAGACTGCGAATTAACTTTCTCTGGGTTAGAAGGGATTTTTCTGGGGAGAAATGAAAGGAGGTAAGATCTGTGACAGTCAGGTTCCAAATTCAGTTGGCCCAAAAGTGGCAAGAAAAGGGATGGGCACAAACCACAAGAATGTGGTTTGGTTCGTGGTTCATGGTGAACCACAAGCCAAACCATGAACCCAGTCGGCTCACATGTGAACGGAACTGGGTTTGTGAAGTCTCTGGGGCTAGCTGCCCAAGAAAGCTCCTTTAAACAACTGAGCCACAGGAGCAGGCTTAGTTGTTTTGAGCTGGAAACAGCTGAGCTGTGGGAGCAGGCTTCCCCTGCGGCACAGCTGTTTCTGATCTTTTGGCAGCTTTCATAGGTAGGAGAAAGCAGGGGTTTAAACACCTGCTTCCCCCCCCAATAAACCTCCACGAACTGCCGTACAAATTCATGGAGGTTCGTGACCAGGCTGCAGTTTGCAAACTTCAATTCTTGAACCATAAACTGGCCAAAATTCATCATGAACAAAGATTTGTGAGCCAGTTCATGCCCATCCTTAGGCAAGACACCTGATGGCAGACTCTGAGATCATCATAGGACAGTTCTAAGAGAACTTCACTGACTTTTGAGTCATTTGTGATGAAAGCTTTAGCCTTCAAGCTTTGAGCCCTAGACAGTGTAAATACAGAGGCTGCATTCTCTGACTCTCAAAAGAAAAGGGGAAAAGGAAAAAAAACTTATTGTGCATGGAAATCTTCAGCAGGAGCTATGTTGTTCATGTACTCCGTCTTTTGTTGTTGTTGTTGTTCAGTTGCACAGTCGAGCCCGACTCTTCGCGACCCCATAGACCAGGCCCGCCTGTTTTCTGTCGTGCTCCGGGGTTTGCTTACTTTCATGTTCGTTGCCTCGATAACACTGTCTAACCATCTCATTCTTTGCCATCCCCTTCTTCTTTGACCTTCAATCTTTCCCAGCATCAGGGTCTTCTCCAGTGAGTGTTCCCTTCTCATCTTGTGGCCAAAGTATTTGAGCTTCAGCTTCAGGGAACAGTCAGGGTTGATTTATTTTAGGATTCACTGATTTGATCTCCTTGCAGTCCAGGGGACTCTCAAGAGTCTTCTCCAGCAACATAGTTCAAAAGAATCTATTATTTGGTGCTCGGCCTTCCTTATAGTCCAGCTCTCACAGCCATACATTACTACTAGGAATACCATTGCTTTGACCATACGGACTTTTGTTGGCAGGGTGATGTCTCTACTTTTTAATATGCTGTCTAGGTTTGCCATCACTTTCCTTCCAAGGAGCAGGCTTCAGTTTCATGGCTGCAGTCACCATCTGCAGTGATCTTGGATCCCAGGAATGTAAAGTCTGTCACTGCTTCCACGACTTCTCCTTCTATTTGCCAAGGAGTGATGGAGCCAGATGCCAGGATCTTGGGTTTTTTGATGTTGAGTTTCAAGCTAACTTTTGTGCTCTCTTCTTTCATCCTTAGCAAGAGGATCTTTAGGTCCTCTTCACTTTCTGCCATTAGAGTGGTATTGTCTGCATATCTGAGGTTGTTGCTGTTTTTCCTGGCAATCTTAATTCCGGTTTGTGATTCACCCAGGCCGGCATTTCACATGATGTACTCTGCATATAAATTATCAAGTCTCTATCAAATCTAGTCCCTTAAACCTATTCTTCACCTCCACTGTATATTCATCAGGGATGTGATCTAGGTCAAATCTGAATGGCCTATTGGTTTTCCCAACTTTCTTCAGTTTAAGCCTGAATTTTGCAATGAGTAGGTCATGATCTGAGCCACAGTCAGCTCCAGGTCTTGTTTTTACTGACTGGATAGAACTTCTCCATCTTTGACTGCAAATTATATAATCAGTCTAATTTTGGTGTTGCCCTTCAGGTGATGTCCATGTGTAGAGTCGCCTCTTAGGTTGTTGGAAGAGGGTGTGTTGCTATGACCAGTGTATTCTCTTGACAAAACTCTGTTAGCCTTTGCCCTGCTTCATTTTGTTCTCCAAGGCCAAACTTGTCTGCTATTCCAGTTACCTTTTGACTTCCTACTTTAGCATTCCAGTGTTAGTTCTAGGAGGTGTTGTAGATCTTCATAGAACTGGTCCACTTCAACCTCTTCTGCATCAGTGGTTGGGACATAGACTTGAATTACTGTGATGTTGAATGGTTTGCCTTGGATTCGGACCGAGATCATTCTGTCATTTTTGAGATTGTACCCCATTACTGCCTTTCTCACTCTCTTGTTGACTATAAAGGCCACACCATTTTTTCTATGGGATTCTTGGCCACAGCAGTAGATAGAATGGTCTTCTGAGTTAAATTCACCCATTCCTGTCCATTTTAGTTCATTGATTCCCAAGATGTTGATGTTCAGTCTTGTCATCTCATTTTTGACCATGTCAAGCTTACGTTGATTCATAGATCTTACATTCCAGGTTCTTATGCAGTATTGTTCTTTGAAGCTGACCCAGCTGAGCTGACCCAGCTGAGCTCTGAGAAGGAGTAAGGTGTTTGAGCTGCCAGAGGGGTGAGTGGTATTTTTATCTATTTACTTTCAGCTGAGGTGCTTTAGCTGAGAAGGTACTGTGTCAGGGACTGTATTTGGGAGTGTGTGGGTGAGTTGTAACAGACTCCTGACTGCTGGAGTTAGGGTGTGAAAGGGTCATTGTTTGCCTGTAATTAAGTGTTTGGGTGAAATTGAATAGCAGACTCCTGGCTGCTGGAGTTGGGGTGTGAAAGGGGCTTTGTTTGACCATCATTAAGTGCCTTGGGTGATTTTCAGTAGCTGCTAGCCACACCCTCTCCTGGGAGACAATTCCATTTAAGGCAGGAAGTTTGCAAGAGGCACGAGCCTCTGGGCGAGAGCAAAAGGGCAAGGCTCTTTGCCTGTGGCTCTTGGCCTAGGGGCTCTGTAAGAAGCCCAGGAAGAGCCAGAAATCCAGGGACCTTGGCTCCTTGGTAAGGTAAGTAGACTCCTACAACAGGAGCCATATAAATACAAAGGGTTTTAAAAGGGGGGTTATAGAAAAGTATTTGTTTAAAAACAATTATGAAGCCAGAATGCCAGCAGGGGGTTGGGGGCTATCCAGTGTTTTGCATGGAGTGTCACATGTATGACTATCTGCCCACTGGTCAGAAGTCTTGGGTGTGTGCTTGGTGCAAGGAGCTCCTGGTTCTCAGGGAGCGAGTTTGCTCCCTTGAGGCCAAGGTGGCTGACCTGGAGAAGTAGGGACAGTCAGTTAGGTGCACGGGGAAGACTCTCGGGGACTTGTTAGATATGTCCCACTCTGGATCTGGCAGCCCGGCTGCTGCCAGGGAGCATGAGGGTCAAGGGGAAAAGGGGCACCATGCTGAGGATAAGGGGAATGTGCCCTCAGAAGGGACCTCTTCTTCAGCTGGTGAACGGGTATCCTTTCGTACCAAGGAACCGTCCCTGGGAAGGGTGGGAGGGGGCTCTTGGTAGTTGGTGATTCGATCCTTAGGCAGGTAGACAGCTGGGTGGCGAACCAGCGTACTGACCGTATGGTGACTTGCCTGCCTGGTGCGAAGGTAGCGGACATTACGCGTGTTTTAGATAGGCTGGTAGATAGTGCTGGGGAGGAGCCAGTGGTCGTGGTGCACGTCGGCACCAACGATGTGGGGAAATGCAGTCATGAGGTCCTGGAGGAGAAATTTAGGCTGCTGGGCAGGAAACTCAAGGCCAGGACCTCCAAGGTAGCCTTCTCAGAAGTGCTACCTGTTCCACGCGCAGGGCCGGAGAGACAGGCACAGATCAGGAGTCTCAATGTGTGGATGAGACGGTGGTGTAGGGGGAAGGGTTCAAGTTTGTTAGGCACTGGGATGCTTTTTGGGACAAGAGGGAGCTGTACAAAAGGGACAGTCTCCACTTGTCCCGAGAAGGAACCAGGCTGCTGGCGCTCAAAATCAAAAAGGTGGCAGAGCAGTTTTTTAAACTGAATAATGGGGGAAAGCCGACAGGAGATGAAAAATCTCTGGTTCGGGATGGCTCATCTCAAAGAGATGAAGGGGTAGCTATTACTTTTGTACAAGGAAATGGATTACAATTGTCCACTGAGACTGTGGCTAATGATAGGAACTGCCTGGCAAGGTCTCGAGGCAGCAAGAGGAAGGCTGTGGGCTTAACAAACATGGGAAACTATAAGTGTTTATACACAAATGCTAGAAGTCTCCGAGGTAAAATCGGGGAGTTGGAATGCTTGGTGTTGGGGGGGAAATAGACATTGTGGGTATTTCAGAAACTTGGTGGGATGAGGAAATTCAGTGGGATACGGTGATTCCTGGTTATAAATTATATCGGAAGGATAGGGGGAAAGGGTTGGAGGTGGGGTGGCTCTGTATGTCAGAGAGGGTATACCGTCCAGTAAGATTGAGAGGGTAAGAGAATTGGATTCACTTCTGGAAATGCTATGGGTTGAAATAGTGGGTCCAAAAGGAGGCTTAACAGTGGGAGTTTGTTATCGCCCACCAGATCAAAAGATAGAGGAGGATTATAAAATGATGAATGAATTAAAGATAGCAGCTAGACGAATTAACTGTGTTGTAATAGGCGACTTTAACTACCCACACATTGATTGGGTCAATATGAGTTCTAGTCGGGAAAAAGAGATTGCGTTCTTAGACACTCTCAATGACTGTGCTGTGGAACAGATGGTCACAGATCCTACCAGGGGAGAGGCGATCCTGGATTTGGTCCTAAGTAACACCCAAGACCTGGTGAGAGATGTAAAACTGATTGCACCACTTGGGAACAGTGACCATAATGTCATTGAGTTTAACATTAGTACAGATAATGAGTTGCCCAAAAAGACTGACGCAACCACTTTTAACTTTAAAAGGGGTAACTTCTCTGGTATGAGGGGACATGTGAGGAAGAAATTGAAAGGAAGAGTGGAGAAGGTCAAAACCATTGGGGAAGCTTGGAGACTATTTAAAAAGACAATCCTAGAAGCTCAGAAAAAATATATACCGCGGGTTAGGAAAGGTACAAATAGGTATAGAAAAAAGCCTGCATGGTTAACAAATAAAGTAATGGAAGCTGTAAAAGGTAAGAAGGATTCCTTTAAGCGGTGGAAAGCTAGTCTTAGTGAGGTTGATAAAAGGGAACACAGACTATGGCAAATAAAATGCAAGTCTGTGATCAGGCAAGCAAAAAGGGAATATGAGGAGCATATCACAAAAAACATAAAGACCAACAATAAAACTTTCTTCAAATACATTAGAAGTAGGAAGCCAGCCAGGGAGGCAGTGGGGCCCTTGGATGACCAAGGGGTAAAAGGAGTAGTGAAGGATGATAGGGAAATGGCTGAGAAGCTGAATGCATTTTTTGCCTCTGTCTTCACTGTGGAAGAGGAGAAGTGTTTGCCCACTCCAGAAGCACCAATTTCGGGAGGGGGTTTGAAAGACCTGAATCAGATTGCGGTAACAAGAGAGGAAGTCCTCCGACTGATGGACAATTTAAAAACTAATAAATCACCAGGCCCGGATGGCATTCATCCGAGAGTTCTGAAAGAACTCAAATGTGAACTTGTGGATCTCCTGACAAAAATATGTAATCTTTCTTTAAAATCTGCCTCCATTCCTGAGGACTGGAAGGTAGCTAATGTCATTCCCATCTTTAAAAAGGGCTCCAGGGGAGATCCAGGAAATTACAGGCCAGTCAGTCTGACATCGATACCGGGTAAGTTGGTGGAAACTGTTATTAAGGAAAGAATTAGTAGGCACATTGATGAACAAAAACTATTGAGGCAGACTCAGCATGGGTTCTGTAAGGGAAGATCTTGTCTCACTAACCTGTTAGTGTTTTTTGAGGGAGTGAACAAACATGTGGACAAGGGGGACCCAATAGATATTATTTACCTTGACTTCCGGAAAGCTTTTGATACAGTTCCTCATCAAAGGCTCCTAAGTAAGCTCAATAATCATGGGATAAAAGGACAAGTCCTCTTGTGGATCAAAAACTGGCTTATAAATAGAAAACAGAGAGTGAGTATAAATGGGAAACTTTCTCAGTGGAGGGTGGTAAGCAGTGGGGTACCACAGGGATCAGTACTCGGTCCGATGCTTTTTAACTTGTTTATTAACGATTTGGAATTGGGAGTAAGCAGTGAAGTGGCTAAATTTGCAGATGACACAAAGTTGTTCAGGGTGGTGAAAACCAGGGAGGATTGTGAGGCACTCCAAAGGGATCTGTTGAGGATGGGTGAGTGGGCGTCAATGTGGCAAATGGGGTTCAATGTGGCCAAGTGCAAAGTGATGCACATTGGAGCCAAAAATCCTAAATATAAATACACGTTGATGGGGTCTGATCTGGCAGAGACTGACCAAGAGAGAGATCTTGGAGTCGTAGTGGATAACTCGCTGAAAATGTCTACACAATGTGTAGCTGCAATAAAGAAGGCCAACGCTATGCTGGGGATTATTAGGAAGGGAATTGATAACAAATCAGCCAGTATCATCATGCCCCTGTATAAATCATTGGTGCGACCTCATTTGGAATACTGTGTACAGTTCTGGTCACCACATCTCAAAAAGGATATTATAGCATTGGAAAAAGTGCAGAAAAGGGCAACTAGAATGATAAAAGGGTTGGAACACCTTCCCTATGAAGAAAGGTTAAAATGCTTGGGGCTCTTTAGCTTGGAGAAACGACAGCTGAGAGGTGACATGATCGAGGTTTATAAGATTATGAATGGGATTGAGCAGGTTGAGAAAGAAGTCCTTTTCTCCCTTTCTCACAATACAAGAACTCGTGGGCACTCTATGAAATTGCTGAGCAGTCAGGTTAGAACAGATAAAAGGAAATACTTCTTCACCCAAAGAGTGATTAACATATGGAATTCACTGCCACAGGAGGTCGTGGCAGCTGCAAGCATGGAGAGTTTCAAGAGGGAATTAGATAAACATATGGAGCAGAAGTCCACCAGTGGCTATTAGCCACAGGGTATAGATGGGAACTCTCAGTCTGGGGCAGGTGATGCACTCTATTCTTGGTGCTGGAGGGGGCAGCAGTGGGAGGGCTTCTGGTGCCCTGGCCCCACTGCTGGACCTCCTGATGGCACCTGGTATATTTTGGCCGCTGTGTGACAGAGTGTTGGACTGGATGGGCCATTGGCCTGATCTAACATTGGCTTCTCTTATGTTCTTATGAAGCATCAGACTTTCCTTTCAGCATCAGACAGATCCACAGCTAAGCGTCCTTTCAGCTTTGGCCCAGCCGCTTCACTATTTCTGGGGTTACTTGTACTTGCCCTCTGCTCTTCCCCAGTAGCATATTGGACACCTTCCGACCTGAGGGGCTCATCTTCTGGCATCATATCTTTTAGCCTTTTGTTACTGTCCATGGGGTTTTCTTGAAAGAGATACTGGAGTGGGTTGCCATTTCCTTCTCCAGTGGATCACACTTGATCTGAGTTCTCTGCACCGCGCAAGCCCCCTCACCACGTGAGGTTAACATCTTATTGTAATAGATCTTTTTTTTTTCAGTAGTGGTACTTAAATTGTGGAATTCTTTCTCTGCCCCCCTGCCCCCTGAATTCCTCAGGGGGAGATCATTTATAGTCTTCTAGTCTCTGAACTTTGGAGCATAATACTGATTGGCTTGTTTTTTCAGGGTGCATTTCTATATTTCTTGTTGAAAAGTTTTTGCTCCTTTCTGAGACCCCTTATATGTAACCCCTGTAAAGTTGTCACTCTGTAGTGTTTTAGGTAACTGGTGTTATGCTGCTTCCTTGCATTCCTTAGTGGTTCCTAAATATTTTTGCTGCCACCAAAGGCTCTTGCCTAAGAATTCTTAGTTGGACCCAAATAACAGGATTAGTTATATTTGGTAGAATGATGGAATGGCCAGTGCATGAGGGTGGCTAAAAGGGATACTTTACTCTAAAAAAAAGCTGTTTTCTCTTAAACATTAGAAGTATAATGGTTTCAGTTAAGGTCATAAGCCTAATAGTTTCAGATAGGTTCAGTTCTATCTCTAAATTTCCTTAAATAGATCTAGTCACAAAAGTTTATTTTCTCACTTGCCATTTGTCTGATAACTTTTACAAAGAACACAGATTCCTCTCACTTTTCACAGCACCTCACTCAACCTTTTCATCTTCACACACGCACACCCATTCACTCACACACACACACACAATGAACAAATCAACTCCACCCCCTATGGTACAGCTACCATCCATTCATAACACACTTCAATCACCTATCCAGCCCCCTCTTTCTTACTCTAAAGATCTGCATTTTTAAACTGCAGCAATATAGATATTATCCCTCCACATTAAATCACAGAAATAATGTACACATAATATTTACATATCTAAACACCACAAACATTTTTATTTGATTTTTTTCAGATGTTATTGGTTTTATTTTGAATTGTTTTAATTTTGAGGCTGTAAACTGAATTGGGAAACTCTTGTGGGTGCAACGATATGGTAAAAGCTTCAAAGGGCTTTAAAAGGGATTGTGGGGAAGTGGGCTCTACAATGCTCCAGCACTGCTCAGGGTTATTGCTAATTTAACTGTGAATAGCATTGTGGCCACCATGGAGATACCCTAATGTCCATGATAAACACTGTTTTTTCCCCCTCACCTTTGACAGAATAGATTTATTATGGTGTTCAGATAGCCTGCACAAATGTGAAAAAGTTGCAGTGCAGAAGAATCATTTAAATAACGTCCATGTGGTGGCTATTTCTCATGCACTGTTCATAACACTTTCTCTTGCATTGTCCATAATGATTTTTGGGTTCCAGGAAACAGTTCTTGAACAATTTCACATATTGGATTATTTATTTACTGACTGTATATGTAACAGCACAATATTAGCTTAATCTTCATGGATTTGTCCTGATCCCTTGAAATTGTGATGTGAAAACTCATTACATCAGCCACATCCACCAGCAGTCTCCACAATGCATTAATTATAATGTGTGTGTAGGTGTAGGGGGACGGGCAAAGGTATTAAATAAAAATAGCTGTGTGACTGTAGAAGAGTTATTTCCAATGTTTTCTCCAGATGCAACCAAAGATGCAAATAGTAACCTAGGAAAAACCTACAGATATACTGTGAACATCCATTTGCTAAAAAATAATGGTTTGTTTATCTTTCTCTATTTTATTATCAGGTGCAGAGATAATGGGGCCACGGTGGCTCAGAGGTTAAGACTGAGCTGCAGACTGGAAGGTCTGTAGTTTGGCAGTTCGAGACCCAAGTGCTGTGTGCCGGAGTGAGCTCTCATCTCTGGCCCCAGCTCCTGCCATCCTAGCAGTTCAAAAGCAAGAAATTGCAAGTAGATAAATAGGTACCACTTCAGTGGCAAGGTAACAGCGTTCCATGTGCCTCGGCATTTAGTCGTGCCATCATATGACTATGGAAATGTCTTCAGACAGTGCTGGCTCTTGGGCTTGGAAATGGAGATGAGCACCACTCCCTAGAGTTGGATTTGACTAGCTTTCAAACAAGAGAAACCTTTAGCTTTTCTTTACAGAGATAATATAACAGATGTATATAAATATTGGCATTCACAGAGGAGTCATAGAGAGAAAGGAAATCATAACTGAATTAAATATAAACTTTTGTGGGGGGACGCTTCCTGGTACCTACAAGAACATAAAGGCTAAGAAAATGCTTTGATTGTGACCCCAATGATGTCCTCTATCTGCCTAGGAACACTGGTACACTTCCCTCCTATAAAGTTAGGAACCAGAAAGACCTTATAGCAGTCAAATTGGGAAGAAGAAGATACTTGGCATAGCAACAAGATGCTATGGAACTCCCTTTCTGGCAGTACTAAATTGAGAGGTGTCAAGGTTCAAGAAAAGTACAGCCTCTGACTTACAAACTCTTCTGCTGATGAGGAGCTGCTCAACAGTGAAGGCAAAGCCCACATTGAGATGATGAGAAGCAAAATTTGGGAC
Source organism: Gekko gecko (assembly GCA_029375565.1). NCBI lineage: Eukaryota > Metazoa > Chordata > Lepidosauria > Squamata > Gekkonidae > Gekko > Gekko gecko. The sequence goes on from JAPDNY010000007.1 coordinate 101,852,644, forward strand.
TTCTTCATAGGCATCGGGGATTATAAAGACACTCACCTGTATCCTGTGAACCATACATGGAATATAACCTTAACACAGTTCTGGGACACTAAGGACAGTTTTAATTTATTTTATTCATTTACATCAAATGGCTTACATCATTCTTCTCTCCTTCATTTTATCCTCATGGGCTGAGTGTGTGTGACTGTCCAAAGGACACCCAGCAAGCTGCTGAAGTAGAGTGGGTACGGGTACCTGGATCCTCCAGATCTTAGTTCAAGAATCTAAGTGATACATGCCACAGAAGCACAATCCTGCTTTTGTAAATTCATGTCCATTGTTTCATGAACATGTTTTAAAAAGCAATTGTGACCACATTAACATTTAACTTGGAATGATCTTAGGGACCCAAGTGCTACACTTTATACAAGCGGATAACAATGCCTGAATACAGTAACTGTATTCAGTGCAAATCTATTTGGGAGCAAACAATAAATTTCTCTTTGCATAAAACCACATACATACATGGGATGTAACTGTTGAATACAGGCCACCGTTCTTCAAACCAGTGTTGCAAGACATGTCACAGTTTCATAAAAGACTGAGAACAAAGAAGCTCTTTGTGATCTGCTTGCTTAGTGCACAGTATGCTTAGGAACAGTAGACAGAGAACTGTTTGCACCTTGAGTAGTATGGCAGAGCAGATACACATTATATGGGCCACTGGGATTAATTTAGCAGGACCGTAAGGCTATTTCAGCACTGACATGAGCAGATCAAGTGAAGGTGAGGCACAGCTTGAAGGTCCATCCCTGAGGTCCTTCTCACTCTGTGATACAGCACTCAGATTTTGAATATTAGGATAAATTAGCATGTTGTTCTTTATTCCCCTTTATAGTGTTAATTTCCTTGGAAAAGATGAAGGAGAAGAAGAGGAGGAGGAGATTGGATTTATACGCCGCCCTTCACTCAGAGTCTCAGAGTGGCTTACAAACTCCTTTCCCTTCCCCTCCCCGCAACAGACACCCTGTGAGGTAAGAGGGGCTGAGAGAGCTCAGAGAGAACTGTCATTGAGAGAACAGCTCTAACAGAACTATGGCTTGCCCAAGGTCACCCAGCAGCTACAAGTGGAGGAGTGGGGAATCGAACCAGGTTCTCTCAGATTAGGGTTCTCACACTTAATCACTACGCCAAACTGGCACTTAGAGAGCACTTAGTTTCCCTTTATGGTTATCTGTTGCCTTACCAGCCGACATTTTGTAAAGGAATGGTTGGGACATAGTAGAAAGCACACACAGAGCTAACTCAAAGGCAGAATCATCTCAAGCTCCTGTGTCTAACAAAAAGAAAACTGCCCATCATCCTAGAGGCCCAGTTTAAAATCTACTAAAGTTTCTGCTAGATCCATACTTTCTCCTGCTCCACTTGATTTCTAACAGGCTCTCTATATCCCTTTTGGTTTGTAAGCCATTAATAAACAATAACTGTTCTCATTTAATAGAGGAATTCCATCTTAAATGCACTTTACCTATTACTTTTGTAGTAAGAAAATGTGGCCATCCCACCACCATTTATGTTAGATGTATTTCAGTGATTGTTAGCTTTTAAAATATTGAATTATGGATCTAAAATTACATTTCTATTATGTTTGCCTTAGTGTGATTCCATTTTTTTTTTTTAAAAAAGCCTCCTGTTTGCAAAACTTGCATGACTGAATAACCTAAGCACGGATATGAGTAATGCCATAGCATATAAGGCTTTATCCACACAAAACACATTGTATTCTATAGAATCCTTGACAACAAAATATGAGCAGTTCAATAATCGTATAAAGGAAAAATCAAGGGGCTCCATATAAGAATTCTCATTTGAATCAACAGTTGGGCAGTTAAATTGTTTCAAAGAGGTACAGCATTTTAGAAAATCTCTTTTATTTAATGCTATGTTGTCCTTTCGCCTACTTGTATTACTATGCTGCTCTAATGTCTCCATAAAACCTAGCATTGAAAGAAAACTCTTTAGAAGATATGAGTATTTTGAAGCACAATGCACTGATGAACATATACATATGAAGCTGGCTTATGAGTCAGACTGTTTGGGTATCTAGCCAGCACTGTCTGCTTATACTGGCAGTGGATCTCCAAGTTATCCTGATCTTCAAGTGAACAACTGAAGCAAGCCTGAAAAACTGTAAGTGATGTTAAAAGATATCTTGCAACTCAATGTGAATGGCTGGAGTTAGGGAAGTATATCTGCATTTTGAGAGAAAAAAACATAGGTTTATCCATTGGAATGGGGAAATTAAATCCCAAATTACATTCCAGGACGGGAGGGACTGGTACATGATTATCATATGTTAGGAGATGAACTTTGAAAATGCTTTCATTTGTTATTTTCTGACCTGCATGCACACCAGGAATGGTGCCAGCAAGTGTCTTTGCTTTGGGAGAATGTATGCTTGAGTTAATGTGACTCTCTGTGTAAAAGGAGGTACCACACAGCCTGTACTTCCATGCAAATGAGGTCACAGACATGCCTTGCACATACTTACCCATGAGGCCTTGGGAACAAGAAGCATCCCTATTAGCATCTCCATTTCCATCCTTCAGCAGAATGTAGAAACAACAGCTTTCCCACCATTGAAGAATTTCTACCTCTCACATAACCCACAGGATGCTTGACATTTACATGTGTGAAGATTGTCACCTGGATCTGGCTAGATCCATCTGCATACCTAAAGGTTTCCATGCCAACCCATCTTAGCACCTTGACCAAAAACCTCCCTTGTAGAAAGGTGTAGATTTTCAGTATTGCCCCACCTTAGTAGGAGGGAACCCCCACATCCTTTAGCCAATGGTATAGGGATGGGATGGACCCAGAAACACCCCAAGCCAGCTCCCAGACTAGCTGATAAAACGGGGTGCAACCTTTTGTTCTGGTCTCTCTCTTCCAAGCCTCCTGCCTTCTCATCATCATCTTACCAACAAGATAGCTAAGGTAACTTATTGTGCTTCCTTGGAGTCGCGACCAAGGAACCCTCACATATGTTAGCTGGCTCTAACTGTGTGTAGTAAAAGTAAGAATATCTTAGTTAGAAACAATCCTTGTTCCTGAACTGTGGAAGGTCGAATCTACTGGAACAGATAAGTATATATATGCTTTCCCCCCCTCCTAAACATACCTTTAGGTTAAAACCCCAAATATTGTTATCCATTTCTACTGTAACTAAAGGAACTTGAATGTATGTGTGTGTGAATCTGTTTTGTGTGCCTGTAAATAATAAGAATACTCAGTAAAGAGAATCTTGATTCAAATTAACAAACCTTGTCAAGTGTTCTCCTTTTGGGAAAAAAGGCTTCTCTGGCACGAAGTTCGTTTTCTCTGTATAAATTGGCAAAAAGACCTCAAACAAGTTGGTCAGCTGACTGTGTGGATTAGCAGTCTGCCCAATACATATGAGCTGTGCAAGGAAACTAAATCCCAATCTCAAATTAACAATATGGCTAAATTTAGGGATGGATACAAATCAAGAAAATGTGGTTAGGTTCAGTTCATAGTGAACCCATGAACCGAACCATGGACTGCCATAAACTAAAAAGGCCTAACTCAAACAGGACACAGTATTTTGTTTCAAGACACTGAAAGGCTGGCAACACATCCAATTACCATGTCAGATTACACAGGGAAGCCATTGAAATTCATAAACATAAACACAATTTCAACAGGAAAGAAGAGAGTTCAAAAATAAATAGGGCATGGTTTCCTGTCCTGAAAAACACAAAAGGCTGACAACAGCACTACAGATAAGATTAGAATTTCAACAGCCAATCCACATGCAAAAGAACCTCCTCAGGAAACAGGAAACCTCCTCAGGAAACAATCCATATGCAATCCATATGCAAAAGAATCTCCTTAGAAAACAGCCAATCCATATATAAAAGAACCTCCTCAGGAAAGCTCCTCTATTAGCATGTTTCACAGCCTGGGGGACTCCTACAAGATAATGACTCAGCCTTACCCCACCTTCCTGAGTAGATACAAATTACCTGCCTACCATTTTTCTTTCTGTGTTATACCTCTGAGGATGCCAGTCACAGCTACTGGCGAAATGTCAGCTCCTACAATGCCAAGACCACAGCTATACAACCCGGAAAATCTACAACAGATAAAAAGGCTTCATCTGAACTGAAGCAATTAATGAAATTCATGTTGCAGTAGAACAACCACCCAGCAAGCTAGACACACCAAACTCACTGGGGATCTCCAGTTGACTCTCCTCCATGTTTGGTGAGGCTTAGATTTATGGGGCCCAAGTTATGACCTGCCAAAGAAGGTGGTGGCTCAAAGCCCTGAGACATATGTAAACATGGTGGCTCAAAGCCCTGAGACCACTCAACACCAAAACCCAAAACTGTGCAATGATGTGTGTAGACATGGTGGCTCAGAGGCCTAAGACATATGTAGACCCAAGTCCAACCCTGACAACCAAACCTCGAAGCATGCAACAACATATATAGAAGTGGTAGCTTGAAGCCCTGAGACATATGGAGATGTGGTAGCTCAAAGCCCCAAGTCCAGCCATGACACCCAAATCCCAAATGGTGCAACAACATATATAGACATGGTGGCTCAAAGCCATGAGTGCACCTTGACACCAGATGGTGCAATGACATTAGTAGATATGATGTCTTGAAGCCCTGAGTCATATGTAGACATGGTGGCTTGAACCCCTGAATCCAATTTATACCCAAATCCAAACCAGCATGCAACAGCACATGTAGATATGGTGGTTCGAAGTCCTGAGATATAAATAGATGTGGTGGCTCAAAGCCCTGAGACATATGTTTGGTGAGGAAATGGATTACAATTGTCCACTGAGACTGTGGCTAATGATAGGAACTGCCTGGCAAGGTCTCGAGGCAGCAAGAGGAAGGCTGTGGGCTTAACAAACGTGGGAAACTATAAGTGTTTATACACAAATGCTAGAAGTCTCCGAGGTAAAATCGGGGAGTTGGAATGCTTGGTGTTGGGGGGAAATAGACATTGTGGGTATTTCAGAAACTTGGTGGGATGAGGAAAATCAGTGGGATACGGTGATTCCTGGTTATAAATTATATCGGAAGGATAGGGGGAAAAGGGTTGGAGGTGGGGTGGCTCTGTATGTCAGAGAGGGTATACCATCCAGTAAGATTGAGAGGGTAAGAGAATTGGATTCCCTTCTGGAAATGCTATGGGTTGAAATAGTGGGTCCAAAAGGAGGCTTAACAGTGGGAGTTTGTTATCGCCCACCAGATCAAAAGATAGAGGAGGATTATAAAATGATGAATGAATTAAAGATAGCGGCTAGACGAAATAACTGTGTTGTAATAGGCGACTTTAACTACCCACACATTGATTGGGTCAATATGAGTTCTAGTCGGGAAAAAGAGATTGCGTTCTTAGACACTCTCAATGACTGTGCTGTGGAACAGATGGTCACAGATCCTACCAGGGGAGAGGCGATCCTGGATTTGGTCCTAAGTAACACCCAAGACCTGGTGAGAGATGTAAAAGTGATTGCACCACTTGGAAACAGTGACCATAATGTCATTGAGTTTAACATTTGTACAGATAGGGAGTTGCCCAAAAAGACTGACGCAACCACTTTTAACTTTAAAAGGGGTAACTTCTCTGGTATGAGGGGACATGTGAGGAAGAAATTGAAAGGAAGAGTGGAGAAGGTCAAAACCATTGGGGAAGCTTGGAGACTATTTAAAAAGACAATCCTAGAAGCTCAGAAAAAATATATACCTCAGGTTAGGAAAGGTACAAATAGGTATAGAAAAAAGCCTGCATGGTTAACAAATAAAGTAATGGAAGCTGTAAAAGGTAAGAAGGATTCCTTTAAGCGGTGGAAAGCTAGTCTTAGTGAGGTTGATAAAAGGGAACATAGACTATGGCAAATAAAATGCAAGTCTGTGATCAGGCAAGCAAAAAGGGAATATGAGGAGCATATCGCAAAAAACATAAAGACCAACAATAAAACTTTCTTCAAATACATTAGAAGTAGGAAGCCAGCCAGGGAGGCAGTGGGGCCCTTGGATGACCAAGGGGTAAAAGGAGTAGTGAAGGATGATAGGGAAATGGCTGAGAAGCTGAATGCATTTTTTGCCTCTGTCTTCACTGTGGAAGAGGAGAAGTGTTTGCCCACTCCAGAAGCACTGATTTCGGGAGGGGGTTTGAAAGACCTGAATCAGATTGCGGTGACAAGAGAGGAAGTCCTCCGACTGATGGACAATTTAAAAACTAATAAATCACCAGGCCCGGATGGCATTCATCCGAGAGTTCTGAAAGAACTCAAATGTGAACTTGTGGATCTCCTGACAAAAATATGTAATCTTTCTTTAAAATCTGCCTCCATTCCTGATGACTGGAAGGTAGCTAATGTCACTCCCATCTTTAAAAAGGGCTCCAGGGGAGATCCAGGAAATTACAGGCCAGTCAGTCTGACATCGATACCGGGTAAGTTGGTGGAAACTGTTATTAAGGAAAGAATTAGTAGGCACATTAATGAACAAAAACTATTGAGGCAGACTCAGCATGGGTTCTGTAAGGGAAGATCTTGTCTCACTAACCTGTTAGTGTTTTTTGAGGGAGTGAACAAACATGTGGACAAGGGGGACCCAATAGATATTATTTACCTTGACTTCCGGAAAGCTTTTGATACAGTTCCTCATCAAAGGCTCCTAAGTAAGCTCAATAGTCATGGGATAAAAGGACAAGTCCTCTTGTGGATCAAAAACTGGCTTATAAATAGGAAACAGAGAGTGAGTATAAATGGGAAACTTTCTCAGTGGAGGGTGGTAAGCAGTGGGGTACCACAGGGATCAGTACTCGGTCCCATGCTTTTTAACTTGTTTATTAACGATTTGGAATTGGGAGTAAGCAGTGATGTGGCTAAATTTGCAGATGACACGAAGTTGTTCAGGGTGGTGAAAACCAGGGAGGATTGTGAGGCACTCCAAAGGGATCTGTTGAGGATGGGTGAGTGGGCGTCAACGTGGCAAATGGGGTTCAATGTGGCCAAGTGCAAAGTGATGCACATTGGAGCCAAAAATCCTAAATATAAATACACGTTGATGGGGTCTGATCTGGCAGAGACTGACCAAGAGAGAGATCTTGGAGTCGTAGTGGATAACTCGCTGAAAATGTCTACACAATGTGTAGCTCCAATAAAGAAGGCCAACGCTATGCTGGGGATTATTAGGAAGGGAATTGATAACAAATCAGCCAGTATCATCATGCCCCTGTATAAATCATTGGTGCGACCTCATTTGGAATACTGTGTACAGTTCTGGTCACCACATCTCAAAAAGGATATTATAGCATTGGAAAAAGTGCAGAGAAGGGCAACTAGAATGATAAAAGGGTTGGAACACCTTCCCTATGAAGAAAGGTTAAAATGCTTGGGGCTCTTTAGCTTGGAGAAACGACGGCTGAGGGGTGACATGATCGAGGTTTATAAGATTATGAATGGGATTGAGCAGGTTGAGAAAGAAGTCCTTTTCTCCCTTTCTCACAATACAAGAACTCGTGGGCACTCTATGAAATTGCTGAGCAGTCAGGTTAGAACAGATAAAAGGAAATACTTCTTCACCCAAAGAGTGATTAACATATGGAATTCACTGCCACAGGAGGTCGTGGCAGCTGCAAGCATGGACAGTTTCAAGAGGAAATTAGATAAACATATGGAGCAGAAGTCCACCAGTCTAACCCTGACACCCAATCCTAAAATGGTACAACAATGTATATAGACACGATGGCTCAAATCCCTGAGACCCAAACCCAAAAGCATGCAATGGCACATGTATACATGGTGGCTCAAAGCCCTGAGTCCACCTTGACACCTAAACTAGTGTACATCCACACATGTAAACACGGTGGCTCAAACCCCTGAGACATATGTAGACATGGTGACTCAAAGCTTGAGATCACTGGAGAACCAAACTCGAAAGCACACAGTAATGCATGTAGATGTGGTGGCTCAAGGTCCTGAGATGCATGTAGCTGTGATGGCTCAAAGCCCCAAGTCTGACCCAGATATCTGAATCCCAAAGGGTGCAACAACATATATAGACATGGTGGCTCAAAGCCTCAAGTCCAGACCTTACACCCAACCCCCAAAGTGTGTAACACCATATCTATACTTGGTGGCTCAAAGCCCTTAGTACACCCCAGACACCCAAACCCCAAAGGGTGCAAAAACATATGTAGATGTAGTGGATTGAGGCTGACTCCAAACCTGACACCCAACCTCTGGACCCAGATGCAAAATAGAATAATACACATCTGTTGGTACCCACATTTATTTTACCCTCTCATCTGCTCAGGGGGAACTTTGGGGAGCCACTGTTGAAACTCTGGGGGTGTCTGCCTGTCTGTCCTTGAAATACTGGCTGTGTGTTTCAGCTCTGTCTGGTTGGGTTCTTGAAGGCAGAGGTGCTGATCTGTGGCTCCTCCTCCTTCCCCCAGTTTGTTCCACCTGCTCTTCCCTTTGGCCATATCTGCTGGACTGAAGCCTCCATACTTCTTTGCAGAGCTCATGCTTCCACTCCATGAGCTCTGCATTACAGAAAACAATGTTGCCGTTAATACATGGGTCACAGATACATGCCAGCTTGTACTCCCATTATTTGCAGTGAGAATGCAACCTGGTGGCAATGCCCACCTGTAATCTCTCTGCCAAGGCCCAGACCCATGGGAGTACAGCCATGCCCTCAGGGCCAGGCTGGAATGTGGAGGCCAGTGCCCAGTCCAGCCATTGAATCAGGGGGATGACTTGCCCCAGGCTGGCCATGTGGGCACAAAGAATGTTGGTGGTGTCCTGGAAGGGCTTGAGGACACGTACCGTTTGTGAAAGGATCAGCCAGTCATTGGAACTGATGCTGAGCTACTCTTCCCTGTGCAGGACGGTCACGGAGGAGATGACATCCTGCACTGCACTCTTCTGCTCCACCAAATGCACTATCATGGTGTAGGTGGAGTTCCAGTGGGTGGGTAGGCCCTTGATGAGCCAGTGTGCAGGCTCATTGCCCTCCTTCTACATCTCACATAGCAGATGTACAGACTTGATGGTGCACAAGAAGTGGGCAGCCAGGCACTGGCAGTGACGGTAGTGTGGTTGGATGAAGGCTGATGATATATCTCTTATTCACACAGTGAATGTAGCAGAGTCATAGAGAAGTTGCACACACCAGCCAGGTTGGTGCTATTTACACTTTTATTTACATTATATACACATTCCTTATAGCGAAGTATTCACGGTTTCAACCAACGAACTGCTTCACCAGGCAACCTGATACCATACTGGCATGCAGTGGTATATACAGCACAGACTTATATACACATGGATCAGTCCCAATATCCAATCAGCATGGAGATGCTGAGTCACTGAAGCACCTGCTGTAGGCTGATGCAACATGTCCAGTCATGTGATTTCTGTCATTTAGATCACCATGATCTGTCTAGCAGGCTGCAATCTTGTTAAGGCATTTCTTGTGCACATGCCGACAAGCAGGTGTCATACAGGGACTGCAGCTCAAAGGTGGCAGCATCCCTGGTGGACCTCACAGTGCTCCCAAGCCCCAGAACATTGTTCACCACAAGGTGAAGTGTGTGCCAGGCAGACAATGCCTTTGTGACAGAAAACTTCACCATTACATCATGGTGGCTCTGGCATCCGTGACCATGTAGCCATGGATGATGTTGCTGCTGACAACTCACTCCTTCAGGCTACTCTGTATTGTGGTGTGTATCCATTCCCTGCACTTGGAGCAGAACCACTTTGTGGCCAGGTGGCAGGACTGTCCCCTCCTGGCCTGGGCCTGACAATCTGGACAGTGAGGTCCTCTGGTTGCCACTAGTGGGCAGTTAGAGAGAGAGGTAGCCAGGTTACCATCTGCACAAGAGGTCCGCAGTGAAGCAGAATGTTTGGCCTTGCTCTCTGGAGAGCTCATCCTTAACCATTGCCATTGTGGAGCAGTGCATGGTGGGCAAGACTCGCCAGCTAATAAGAACATAAGAGAAGCCAATGTTGAATCAGGCCAATGGCCCATCTAGTCCAACACTCTGTCACACAGTGGCCAAAAATACCAGGTGCCATCAGGAGGTCCAGTAGTGGGGCCAGGACACTAGAAGCCCTCCCACTGCTGCCCCCTTCAGCACCAAGAATAGAGTGCATCACCTGCCCCAAACTGAGAGTTCCTATCTATAACTTGTGGCTAATAGCCACTGATGGACCTCTGCTCCATATGTTTATCTAATTCCCTCTTGAAACTGTCTATGCTTGTAGCTGCCACCACCTCCTGTGGCAGTGAATTCCATATGTTAATCACTCTTTGGGTGAAGAAATACTTCCTTTTTACCTGTTCTAACCCGACAGCTCAGCAATTTCATGGAGTGCCCACGAGTTCTTGTATTGTGAGAAAGGGAGAAAAGTACTTCTTTCTCAACCTGCTCTATCCCATGTGTAATCTTATAAACCTCAATCATGTCACCCCTCAGCTGTCATTTCTCCAAGCTAAAGAGCCCCAAGCGTTTTAACTTTTTTTCATAGGGAAATTGTTCCAACCCTTTTATCATTCTAGTTGTCCTTCTCTGCACTTTTTCCAATGCTATAATATCCTTTTGGAGGTGTGGCAACCAGAACTGTACACAGTATTCCAAATGAGGTCGCACCAGTGATTTATACAGGGGCATGATGATACTGGCTGATTTGTTTTCAATTCCCTTCCTAATAATCCCTAGCATAGTGTTGGCCTTCTTTATTGCAGTTACACACTGTCTAGACATTTTCATTGAGTTATCTACTACGACTCCAAGATCTCTCTCTTGGTCAGTCTCTGCCAGTTCAGACCCCATCAATGTGTATTTATATTTAGGATTTTTGGCTCCAATGTGCATCACTTTGCACTTGGCCACATTGAACCCCATTTGCCACATTGCTGCCCACTCACCCATCCTTGACAGATCCCTTTGGAGTGCCTCATAATCCTCCCTGGTTGTCACCACCCTGAACAACTTCGTGTCATCTGCAAATTTAGCCACTTCACTGCTTACTCCCAATTAATGGTCCTCCGTGAGGGGATGGAGTACCAAGGAGCAGGATGGTGCAGCAATCAGTTAAAGGCTAAGTCTTCCATGAGGGAGGAGGGTTGGCCATCCACTGCAATCATCTCACCAATGAGGTGAATGAGTGCTTCCAGGGTCTTCTCCCTGGCCCTTTTGGGTGGCACTGTCGGCATCTCTGGGAGCATGACCTTTTGGAGGTTGGCCTGCCTTGGGGTTCCAACCACAGCACCCAGAGGGTGGGGAGTATTTCTTGGAAGGGCCTCCTGCTCCCCCTCCACTTGTCCTTGCTGAGAGGAAGTGGGACTCTTCCTCCTCCCACTGCCTGCTCCTTCCTCTGGGAGCAACAAAGTGGGGTGCACCCTTTCTGAGGGCCTGTGGAGAACAAAGACAGGTGTTTGGGGGGTTCTACCCCTGAAGACATTGCTGTGGCATACCAATGTTGTCTGGAAACAATGCCCAACGATTGGAGCAGGTGGGTCTAGGCAAAGCTGCTTTCTGGCACTGGGCTGAGATGTGCTGGACTTGGGTTACCTTGGGGCAGCAGGGAGTTGGGATGTGGAAGGGGAAGATGCTTCCCCACCAATCTCTGAACCACTGCTGGGGTGGGACCCCAGGAGGGTAGCAGGCTGGGTTTGGTGCCTGGAGAGAAGGGCCTCTAGTACCCATGGGGGAGGGTTTCTTCCCCCAATGACAAGCACTCCTTCCACCCATTTTCACCCTCATGGTGTTCACAAGCAGTCAGGAGGAGTGGGTATAAATGTGGACCCTCATCTGAGGTGCCCTCCAGTTAAGCCCCTGTGCTTGGCTGCAGCAGAGAGATTGTGTGGCTCAGATCCCCGAGTCCACTCCACACCCAAACCCCAGCAGCAGAGAGCAGATCACAAGCTGGAGGGGTTGGGGGAATATAAATATGAGTCCTCTGGGGAGACACCCAGTAGTTAAGCCCCAGTGCCCAGTGTGAGCACAGAGACTGTGTGGCTCAGAGCCCTGAGTGCACTTCACACTCAAACCCCAGCAGCAGAGAGCATATCACATCCTGGAGGGGTTGGGGGAATATAAATGTGGGCCCTCTGGGGAGTCACCCAGTAGCCACTTTGGTGTAGTGGTTAAATGTGCGGACTCTAATCTGGGAGAACCGGGTTTGATTCCCCACTCCTCCACTTGCACCTGCTGATGTGACCTTGGGTCAGTAACAAACTCTGGCACAGCTGTTCCTGAAAGAGCATTTTGTGTTAGAGCTCTCTGAGCCCCACCTACCTCACAGGGTGTCTGTTGTGGGGAGGGGAAGAGAAAGGAGTTTGTAAGCCGCTCTGAGATTCAAAAAAAGTGAAGGGTGGGGTATAAATCCAATCTCTTCTTCTTATCTTCTTCTTCTTCTAAGCCCCAGTGCTCTGTGTGAGCACAGAGACTGTGTGGCTCAGATCCCTGAGTGCACTCCTTACTCAAACCCCAGCAGCAGAGAGCAGATCACAAGCTGGAGGGGTTGGGAGAATATAAATGTGGTGTCAGGTTCAAAAGCAAGTAGATCCAAGCATTCTCAGGAGTAAGAAGGGCTTTATTGGAATACAGTGCTAAAACCCACAGTGTAGAGGTTATTGTCAGGAATGGCGATGCAAGTGGTTCAAGCATGTTTATAGTGTGATGCAAAATTGCGACTAGCAAATGACCTGCAAGCGTGCGTGGGAAACTCCCAGCGGGAGAATTACTTAATGGGCAGGAGACGACTCCCTCTTCCCCTCGTCTTCACAGGACTGGAAAATTCTCATACAAAGAAGAATAGCCCAAAGCCTGCACTCAAGGCCACCGTGATAAGACTGAGCGGCAGGGAAGAAGCTCCCACGTTACTGCTAGCATACCTACGCAAGCGCAAAAGCAGGGATGAGATAGGGAACACAGCACAATGGATACAGTGTGAAACAATACAGAATCATTACTGACACTCTGCCTTCCCCAAAATTGCCCCCACCTGCCTAGGGAGGGGAAAAGAGAGGGCCGCCCGGTTTGCCCAGGAATCGGGTGTGAAAGTCTCGGATTAAATCTGGTGCCTGTATGTCGGAGACTTTCACCCATTCACGATGTTGGGCCCCAAAGTGGACCCATTCGACCAGATAGTACAATTGGCCATGGAGTATTTTAGAGTCCAGAATGTCAGCCAGTTCAAAGTGTTCCTCGCCATCAACCATCAAGGGGGGTGTCACAGTAGGTTCCGGGCACCATTTACTCGGAGGGTGCACTGGTTTGAGAAGGCTGAAATGGAAGATGGGATGAATGTTTTTAAGCGATTTAGGCAAGTCAAGTTGTACAGTGACATTATTTATACAACGTAGGATTCGGAAACGGCTGATGTACTTCCATGCTAATTTCTTGGAAGTTTGGGGGAGGTGCAGATTTTTTGTGGACAAGTACACATAGTCACCAGGCTGAAGGTCCCAACCCACTGCCTCTTTTTATCAGCCTGTTTCTTGTACTGGGCTTTGGCAGCATCTAAAGCTGCAGAAATCATCAGCCAGGAGTCACGGAAAGATTTACACCAGTCCATGGCTTTTCCCTCTGTAGTTTCATTTGACAGGAATGGTAGAGGGGGGCTATCATAGCCCAGAGCTGCCTTGAATGGAGACATTCTGGTTGAAGCGTGCCAGGAGTTATTGTAGGCAAATTCGGCTAAGGGAAGCAATTCCACCCAATTGTCTTGCTGATAGTGAAACAATGCAAGTACTGTTCTAGGGTTTGATTAACCCTCTCCATTTGGCTGTCAGTTTCTGGATGGTAGGCACTGCTTAAGGCTCGTTCTATACCCATAAGAGCCATCAATTCAGTCCATAGTTTAGAAATGAACTGAGCCCCGCGGTCGGAAATTATTTTGATTGGCAAAGCATGGAGTCTAACGATGTGGTGCATGAAGGCTTTGGCCAATCCTTTGGTGGTTGGTAAGCCGGGGAAAGGAATAAAGTGGGCTTGCTTTGAAAACAGGTCAACAACTACCCAAACAACCGTCATATTTTTGCTGGGAGGTAGGTCTGTGATAAAGTCCATAGAAATGACCTCCCATGGGCGACCAGGGGTCGGTAAAGGCTGTAAGAGACCCGGGGGCTTCCCTGCCCTGGTTTTACACCTGCTGCAAACCTGGCAGGATTTTATGTACATGGACAAGTCTTTCTTTAAATGGGGCCACCAAAAGCTGCGCTGTAAGAGGTGTAATGATTTCACATAGCCGAAATGTCCGGCTGGTTTTAGGTCATGGACTGCTTGTAAGACCTCCGACCAGACACTTTCAGGCACAAAGAGTTTGTTTCCTTTATACCAACAATTGTTGGATTTATGCACCAGGTCTCCCTGGGCTTGTAACAGTTCCTTTTCCTGTTCAGTGATGGCTTGGGCAAATCGTTTTTCCCAGTGCTCAGGGGAGGGGTGAGGAATCGAAGTTTTTTGGCTTTGCTTGCGAGTTACTACTGCCCCAGTTAGTTGGGTTGGAGTGAACAACGATTCCCGTACCTCTGGTTTCTCGCTAGCATGTTGGGGTAGGCGAGAAAGGGCATTGGCTAAGTGGTTGGATTTGCCCAGGAAATGTTGCAGAGTAAACTGGAATTTAGAAAAGAACTCAGCCCATCTGAATTATTTGGCATTGAGGACCCGGGGCTTTTGAAGTACCTCGACATTTTTATGGTCAGTCCAGATCTCGAAAGGAACTTCCAGCCAGTGACGCCAAGTAGTTAGTGCTAGTCATATGGAGGCTGCCTCCTTGTCCCAAATGGGCCAGAACCTTTCCGTCTCGTTAAACTTTCGAGACACATAGGCCAGTGGGTGGAGGTGCCCTTGTGTATCCTCTTGGAGGATCGCTCCCCCCATTGCAGTGTCTGATGTGTCAATTTGGACAATAAATTTCATTGTCTCATCAGGGTGGGCAAGCACCGGTTCAGTTGTGAATAATTTTTTGAGTTGGTCAAAGGCTTGTTGGCAAAGAGGGGTCCAATCCAGGCAAGCCCCTGGTTAGGAAGCCTTAGCCCCCTTCCTTTTAGTCTTTAGAAGGTCCGTGAGTGGGAGCGTAACCTGGGCAAAGTGGGGTAGGAATTGGCGGTAGAAATTAGCGAAGCCTAGGAAACTTTGGATCTGTTGCCTGGTTTTGGGGGGTTCCCACTTCAATACATCATGGACCTTCCTGGGGTCCATCTCTAACCCGTTTGGGGAGATGCGGTAGCCCAGGAAATCAATGCATGTTTGGTGAAACTCACACTTTGAGAGCTTTACAAACAATTTGTGCTTTAGCAATTGAGTAAGGACCTCACGTAGCAACGCAGTGTGAATTTCCAGGTCTGGGGAGTACACCAAGATATCATCCAAGTAAACAACCACCCCTTTGAACAACAAGGGGTGCAGCACCTCATTTATCAAGTTCATAAATACCCCTGGGGCCCCCTGTAATCCAAAGGGCATTACTCGGTATTCAAATTGTCCCAGTGGGGTATTGAAGGCCATCTTATGCTCATCGCCCTGCTTTATGCGCACTCTGAAGTAGGCATCCCACAGATCCAACTTCGAAAAAATCTTTCCTTTGGCTACTTCCGCAAGCAAATCTTTGATGAGTGGCATAGGATATGCATTGGTCGCAGAGACTGCATTAAGGCCTCGATAATCTGTGCAAAGTCTTAGTCCCCCGTCCTTCTTTTTGCAAAACAGCACTGGGGCTGCAAAGGGGGACGAGGCCGGTCAGATAAAACCTCGGGCCAGGTTTTTATCAATGAATCTACGTAATTCCTCCTTCTCCGTGGGGCTCATAGCATATATTTTCCCCCTTGGCAGTTTCTTCCCGGGAAGAATCTCTATGGTACAGTCCGAGTTGCAGTGGGGGGGGCAGTTCATCCGCCTCCTCCTCCTCAAAAACCCGGGCCAAGTCCCTGTACTCAGGAGGGATATGATTAATTTCTTCCACTGCCAAGCAGGCCCGTGGGGGTTCATTATCGGGAGGGGTTCCCCAGTCCGGGTCCCATTTGTGTTCAGTACACTTTGGGGAGATGAAGCGTACGACTCCGTCCTCCCATAAAATGTATGGATCATGTCCATGTAACCAGGGGCTTCCCAGGACCAATGGGAACTTGGCTTGCGGGGCTATGACAAACGAGCGAAGCTCCCAGTGCTCCCCCACCCCCACGCGTAAGGGCACAGTTTCGAACCGACAGGGTTCCTTCATTGGTGACCCATCCATCTGGGTAAACGTGATGGGTTCTTTCAATCTGGTAACCTCGGCTTCTACTCCCATAACTAAAGAGGGGTTTATCAAATCCCTCCCGCACTCAGAGTCAATGACGCCTCGGACCCATATGTGGGTCGTCATGGCCGGGTTCATTATAATCACAGTCACAAAGAAGAGAGAGGGATAATTGCTCACCATTTTTGGCGCTTCGGGGTTTGGGTCCTGTTGAGCTGCGCCACTTACAATAGGACCGGCTCGTTTCCCTGCATCTCAGCCTCTTCCTCTTCCAGAAACATTGGATCCATGGGCTCTTGGTTGGCAAAGAGAGCCCGGGGATTATGCAGCCTGGCAGTACCTCTCCTCAGTGGGGGCACTGGGTGCCGTCTCTCTTCCTCTCGTGGTGGGACTCGGTTGAGGTTGTCCTTAGGGCAGGAGGCAGAGAAATGCCCTTTCTCCCCACATCTGAGGCACAGCCCTTGTCTCATGCGTTGGTCTCGGAGCCCACTTTGGGTGGTGGTTGGTTGGCCCTTCGTCTGGGTCGTGGAAGTGGCCGGGTGGTTATTCCCTAGGGACATATCCAGTTTCATGATGCAAAGTTGGCTTTCAGCCCGCTCCGCTTCTTCCATCCAACCATGCAGGGTATGCGGCTCCTTTGAGCTGAGGATGTTATTGCGGATGTCCACTGCCAATCCCATCCGATACTGCTGGGCCAAGATCGGGTCTGTCCAATCTCTGATCTTCGCAGCATGTCTTTGGAACTCTCTGGAGTACTCCCTCACGGCAAGCTTCCCTTGCTTGAAGGTGTGGAGAAAGGCTTCAGCCTTCGGGGCAGCTGCCGGGTCTTCAAAGTGGTTTCTCAAGGCCCACATGAAGCCATCTACATTCCCAAGCTCCACCGCCTCCAGGTCGTGCAAGGCTACATACCAGCTGGTTGCAATACCCCGGAACCGAGAGGCAATAAACTCCACCTGTTGTTCTTCATCGGGGAAGATGTGGCCCCACCGCTGCACAAACTTCCCGACTTGTAAGATGAAAAAGGAGACATTCTTGGGATCCCTGTCAAATGTGATTTCCAACATATCTCTTGGACAAATCATTGGTGAAATAGGCACCATCCCCAGTCCCAGAGCTGGTGCAGGAGCAGGCAGTGGCTGGGGTGCTGGCGCCAGGAATGGAGGCGGGGTAACCAGTGGAGGCTGACCAGGAGCCAGCTGTCCAGGGAGTGGTCCCCCTGGAAGAGGTCCACCCGGAACCGGCTGCCCGGGGATGGGTTGACCTGGGGGTGGTTGCCCCACAGAGGGCCCTCCTGGTACTGGTTGCCCGGGAATTGGCTGACCGGGCGGAGGGCGTCCCGGCAGCGAGGGTTGGCCAGGACCCGGGGCAGGTCCAGGCTGGTTCAGCAGATGCGTACGAATCGCCTGGTCCATCATTCCCAGCAGGGATTGCATCAGCTTGCCCATGTCCCGCATCAATCTTTGGGTATCATCCTCAATAGTATCCATTCGTTTATCCACATCCTTACTAGGGTTGGGCCTCGCTGGCCCTCGTGGAGTACGTCCCTGGGGTAGACCAAAGCTTCCGCGGGGATCCATTAGGCTATCCCAGCTCTGGCTTCCCGGTAGGGACCAAGTGGTCTGGGTAGTGTCCAATAAATTCCTAGTCCATTCCCGTGGTTTCCGTTGAGTGACCCACTTGTCCCATGGAATTGGGCCAGGCTGGTAATAGGTTCGGGGTATCACTCCTCCATGGCTTCGGATCGATCCCTCTGGACTGTAGATTGGGAGGGTGTACGCTGCTCCCAAGGTACTGGTCACTGGTGGGGTGACTGGTCCCACCGCACAGTATGGAACCAATGCTGTAGTCACTGGAACCGTCGTTACTGGTAAAACCGTTACCGGCACGGTGGTCACGGGAAACATAGTCACTGGAACAGTAGTCACTGGAGCTGTAGTCACCAGCATGGTGGTCACCGGGACCGTCGCTGGCGCTCCTCCGGGGCCGCACATCCTGGCTAGGAGATGTGTAGGCTGGATGGAACACGATAGTGGATTCCTGACAATTTCTGTCAGGTTCAAAAGCAAGTAGATACAAGCATTCTCAGGAGTAAGAAGGGCTTTATTGGAATACAGTGCTAAAACCCACAGTGTAGAGGTTATTGTCAGGAATGGCGATGCAAGTGGCTCAAGCATGTTTATAGTGTGATGCAAAATTGTGACTAGCAAATGACCTGCAAGTGTGCAAATGACCTGCAATCCCACAGGAGTACTGGGACTTATCCGCAGTTTTTGGGGAAGAGGAGGCGGACGAGCTGCCCCCCATAGAAACTCGGACTGTGCCATAGAAATATTACCGAACCAGAAACTCCCTGAAGGGAAGCTATACTCCATGAGCCCGGCCGAGAAACTGGAGCTCCGGAAGTTCATTGACAAGAATTTAGAGAGGGGTTTTATTCGCCCAGCGTCGTCGCCGTTTACAGCCCCTGTTTTGTCAGGCGCTTCAGAAAAGTCAGTCAAACACCAGGCCTCATGCAAAAGGATAGTGTTTATTATACTGCAGATCTAAAGGCACATTAACATCCTCCTTGTCAGGAATGACCTACACAAAAGGAACATCTCTGGTTATACCCCTGGGGCTATAGCCCCCCCCCCGGCATTCTACCAATAGCTACAGAGCCCACACGCGGGAAGGAAAGGTGCTATATTTCTAGAAGCTGTAAATTACCATGGCCTAGCTGTTCACTTAGGAAAAAGGGAAAAAGAGAAACAGCCTGGCACTTCAAGGACATTTGGCCATCTGTAGATAACCCAGGATGGGAATTGCTGCATTACCCGGGCAACCCCGTCACCTCCCCACATACCAGACAATACACAGACAGAACCACTGACACCTCCACCCCTCCCTTCACCCCTATGGCAGGGTTACTTGACATTCTGCCCTCCTGATAATAAATCCACCCCTTTAGGTTTCAAGGGGTACAATTTATAGAACCTGCGGATCAACTTCGGGGCACAAACATTTTCCTCCCTCACCCATTCCCTCTGTTCAGGCACAAAGTCCACCCATTCAATGAGATAATACAGCCGGTTGCGGGAAATCTTGGAGTCCAGAATCCCGGCAACTTCGTAATGTGGTTCCCCCCCCACCATCAAAGGGGGGGCAGGCCAATGCGGTCTCCATGTGTTCTCTGCAGGCGAGCATCTTAGGAGCCTTACATGAAATACAGGATGAACAGATTTCAGTGATTTAGGCAACAAGAGTTCAACAGTCACATCGTTCAGAACCCGTTTGATTTCAAAAGGGCCCACATACTTCCACCCCAGTTTTTTGCTAGGTTGCAAGCCTTTCAGTTTTTTGTGGAGAGATAAACAAATTCTCCGCATTTAGGAGTCCACGTGTTATCTCGTTTCTTGTCAGCCTGATCTTTGTAGGCAGACTTGGCATCACCGAGCATCTGAGCCAACAGAGGCCATGCTGCCTGAAGGCGTTTGCACCAGTCTCCCGCCTCCCCCGGTGGCAAGTTGGGAGAAGTCAAAAAGGGCAAAGGCGGGGCCTCATAACCGTGTACAGCCATAAAGGGAGACATGCCCGTGGAAGAGTGACACATGTTGTTGTAACAAAACTCTGCCAAAGGTAAGAGCGATTCCCAATCGTCCTGTTGAAAATTGGTAAAGCATCGAAGGTATTGTTCCAGGGTTTGGTTCACTCTTTCTGTCTGTCCATCGGTCTCGGGGTGGTACGCACTGCTGACCGCCCTCTCCACCCCTAGCAGTGCCATTAACTCCCCCCAGAAATGTGAAACGAACTGAGACCCTCTATCTGATACCACCTTCATGGGAAGAGTATGGAGTCTCACCACGTGTTGCAAAAATGCCTTAGCTAGTTTCTTAGCTGAGGGGATCGATGCAAAAGGGACAAAATGAGCTTGTTTGGAAAACATGTCCACTACCACCCAAATGACCGTCTTTCCCCCTCTGGGGGTAGGTCCGTGATAAAGTCCATCGATACCACTTCCCACGGGCGAGTGGGGGTTGGCAAAGGGTGTAAAACCCCAGGCGGCTTTCCTGGGCGATGTTTATTCATAAGGCAAATTTGGCAGGCCTGAGTAAACAACGACAAGTCTTTGTGCATTCCCAGCCACCAAAATTGTCGTTGGAGCAATTGCAGCAACTTCACGAAGCTGGTGTGGCCAGCCAATTTGGACCCGTGGGCCCAGTCCATCACCTCCCCCCGTAGGGATAGAGGGACAAAGAGCTTCCCATTTTTCTGCCACCCGCTGCGATCATCCCCCGTCACCCCCTCCTCCTGCGCCAAGATGTCGCGGTCTGCTTTCGACAAGGCAGACTCAAATTTCAATTCCCACGGGGGGGGGAAGCGGGGGTTTGGAGCAGCTGCATGTCGTTACCACCACCACCCCAACTGCGAGGGCGTGAACACCGAGTCCCTAACCTCCTCCTGCTTGCTGTCGTGCTGAGGAAGGCGGGACAAAGCGTCTGCTAAGGAATTAACCTTCCCAGGGAAATGGTGCAGCGTGAAGTCAAATTTAGAGAAGAAATCAGCCCATCGTACTTGCTTGGCATTTAGGGATCGGGGGGAACGTAGCAACTCGAGGTTTTTGTGATCAGTCCATACCTCGAACAGCACCCGTGCCCCCTCCAGCCAGTGTCACCATGTCGAGAGGGCTAACTTTATCGACCCTGCTTCCTTTCCCCAAATTGACCCGTTCCGTTCTGTGTCATTAAACTTTTTAGAAACATAGGTGAGGGGGTGTGATTTCCCGTCCTCCCCTTCTTGCAAAATGCCCCCCCCCATCGCAACATCAGAGGTGTTGATGTGGACGATGAATTTCCGTAATTCGTTAGGGTGGGCCAACACAGGTTCAGAGGTAAAGAGGGATTTCAGTTTTTCAAAAGCCCTCTGACAGTCACTAGTCCATTCTAAGCGGGCCCCGGGCCGGGTACTCTCGGGGCCCTTCCCTTTCATCTTTAAGAGGTCAGTAAGGGGGAGAGTGACTTGGGTGAAATTCGATAGAAACGATCTGTAAAAATTCGCAAATCCGAGGAAAGCTTGGAGCTGCCTCCTCGTCCTTGGGGGCTCCCACCCCACCACATCCTTCACTTTCTCCGGGTCCATCTCAATCCCCCTCTGGGAAATGCTATAGTCCAAGAAGGAAATCTCCGACCGATGGAACTCACACTTTGACAGCTTTGCGAACAGTTTGTGCTTATGCAATGTTTGGAGTACCTCCCTGACCAGTTTCACATGGGAGCGCAAATCGGGGGAGTACAAAAGTATGTCATCAAGGTAAACAAGGACCCCTTTGAACAAATATTTGTGCAAAACCTCATTGATCAGGTTCATGAATACCCCGGGGGCCCCTTGTAAGCTGAATGGCATGACCAGGTACTCAAATTGTCCCAAGGGGGTGTTAAAAGCCGTCTTATACTCATCCCCCTCCCGGATGCGCACGCGGAAGTAAGCGTCTCGCAGGTCCAGCTTAGAGAAGGTTTCCCCCCTGCCACGGCAGCAAGCAAGTCTTTGATCAAAGGCAGGGGGTAAGCATTGGTTGCTGAGACCGTGTTAAGACCCCGGTAGTCGGTACACAGTCTCAACCCCCCGTCTTTCTTTTTCCGGAACAAAACAGGGGCTGCAAATGGCGACGATGCTGGGCGAATAAAACCCCTCTCTAAATTCTTGTCAATGAACTTCCGGAGCTCCAGTTTCTCGGCCGGGCTCATGGAGTATAGCTTCCCTTTAGGGAGTTTCTGGTTCGGTAATATTTCTATGGCACAGTCCGAGTTTCTATGGGGGCAGCTCGTCCGCCTCCTCTTCCCCGAAAACTGCGGATAAGTCCCGGTACTCCCGTGGGATTGCCTCCCCATCTGCCTCCGCCACCCCCACTAGCACCGGGTTAGTCTCTAGTCGTTGGGGCCCCCATTTATCATTCCAGGTGTGGACCACGCACTTGGGCGAGATAAAGTTCACAGTTCCAGCCTCCCACAAGATGTGAGGGTCATGGTCAAAGAATCAGGGGCTCCCGAGAACCAGCGGGAATTGTGCGGCGGAGGTTACCACGAACGATCTCACCTCCCAGTGATTCCCCACTCCCATGCGCAGGGGCACAGTCTCGTATCTGCACGGCTCCTTCATAGTGGAGCCATCCATTTGGGTAAAAACCAATGGTTCAGCCAACTTGACTACTTTTGCCCCTAACCCTGTCACCAGGGATGGGTTAATAATGTCTCGCCCACACCCCGAGTCAATGAGGGCTCTCACTCTTACATGGGTCTGTAGACCCGCATCCATCAAAGTCACAGTTAGGAAGAACAGGGAAGAGGATTTGCTCACTGGGTTTAGCACCTGCGAGTCGGGGACCTGCTGTTCAGCGCTGTTCACAGCAGGTCCTTCTCGTTTCCCGCCACCGCAGTTTCTTCGTCCGATGAGTCGGAGTCGTCGCCCAATGGGGCAATCTGCAAGGCTCACGCCCCCCTCGACTTCGCCACCGGCTTCAGGGTGGATGTCTCGAACTTCTTTTTAGGGCCCTTGCTTGCACTGGTTGGTGTAGTAGCTCCCGGGCAGTTCATGGCGAAATGGCCTCCCTCCCCGCATTTCAGGCACAGCCCTTGTTTCATCCACAGCTCGCGGGTGCCATCCTTCTGTCGTGGGGTGTTGGGTTGATACTTCCCCCTGGGAGCCTCTGTGGTAGCGGGTTGGGGGCTCTTACCCAGGGCGGCCGCATTGTCGAGTTTGATGGTTTTCAAGCATGTCTCGGTGGCTACCGCTTCCTTCATCCACCCCGATCGGGTCTCTCCCTCGCATCACGGTCCGACGAATTTCTGGGTTCAGCCCGAAACGATATTGCTTGGCCAGGACTCCGTCCAGCCAGCCTCAGACCTTTGCCGCTTGTCTTCGAAACTCGGTGGTGTACTCTCTCACTGTCTTGGTGCCCTGTCGGAAGGACCGGAGGAATGCCCGGGCAGTCTTGTTTGCACTGACGTCCTCAAATTGGTCTTTCATTGCCCACATAAAAGCATCAACCTCCCGGAGCTCCCGCCCATCTTCTTGGTGTAACGCCACGTACCAGTCCATGGCCGCGTCCTTCAGGTGCGAGGCGATCGCATCCACGATCCACCCTTCATTCTGGAACAGGTGGCCCCAGTTCTTGATGAATTTTTTGGTTCTTACCAAGAAAAACGAGAACTTCTCTGGGGTCCCATCAAAGTCAGCATCCAGGAGCTCGGACGGTTTCGGCAGTAGAAATCCCCAGTCCCTTGGGGCTCCCGGTGGCCGTGGCGCCGGCGGCCCCTGGAGGGGAGGCCCCGCTGGTGGATCCGGAGGTGCCCCGGGTTGCCCCGGCACACCCCCAGGCGGTGGCCCGGCGGGTACGGGAAGGGCTCTTTGGTCGGGAGGTTGCTGGTCTTGGGGCACGGGGAGTTGCCTCCATTCCATCTCCTCCCGAATGCCATCTGTGATCATCCTGGGGATGCGGGACAGGGACTCATCGATGAGGCGAAGTAGACGGTCCTAGCTTGGATCTCTGCTCCATCTCCTGCTTCTGGCAGCCCCTTCCAGGTCCCTTGGTTCCAGGTGGGGGTCCTCCGCACCCTCCATCATACTCAGGTGGTAGACGGACCTCTCGAACCAACTCTCCCGGATCGAGGCCCGGGGGGTGAGAAACCACGTCTCATGCATCTTGGCCAGTGGCTTTGACCAGTCCCGCCGCTGCCATGGCCTCGTTGTCACCCCCCCGTACACGGCTCCGTATGGATCTCCGTAGGGGCCTCCCAGGTCATATTCTGCAACCCTTCGATGTCGGCACGTAGGTGACCGGGTTCTCCGGCGGTACAACCAAGGTAGTGGTTGCCACCGTGGTAACCGGAGGTTTCTCGTCCTCCGGGGGATTCTGGATTGGGATAGTCTCCTCTCCGTCACTCATCTCTGCGAGAGAATTGCGGGGTCGGACCAGTCCCAAAAGAGTGATTACTGACAATCTGTCAGGCGCTTCAGAAAAGTCAGTCAAACACCAGGCCTCATGCAAAAGGATAGTGTTTATTATACTGCAGATCTAAAGGCACATTAACATCCTCCTTGTCAGGAATGACCTACACAAAAGGAACATCTCTGGTTATACCCCTGGGGCTATAGCCCCCCCTGGCATTCTACCAATAGCTACAGAGCCCGCGCGCGGGAAAGAAAGGTGCTATATTTCTAGAAGCTGTAAATTACCATGGCCTAGCTGTTCACATAAGAAAAAGGGAAAAAGAGAAACAGCCTGGCACTTCAAGGACATTTGGCCATCTGTAGATAACCCAGGATGGGAATTGCTGCGTTACCCGGGCAACCCCGTCACCTCCCCACATACCAGACAATACA
This sequence comes from Gekko gecko, assembly GCA_029375565.1. NCBI lineage: Eukaryota > Metazoa > Chordata > Lepidosauria > Squamata > Gekkonidae > Gekko > Gekko gecko. The sequence goes on from JAPDNY010000007.1 coordinate 101,877,290, forward strand.
CAGGCAGAACCACTGACACCTCCACCCCTCCCTTCACCCCTATGGCAGGGTTACCTGACAGCGCGGGAAACTCCCGGAGGGAGAATTACTTAATGGGCGGGAGACGGCTCCCTCCTCCCCTCATCTTCGCAGGACTGGAAAATTCTTATACAAAGAAGAATAGCCCAAAGCCTGCACTCAAGGCCACCATGATAAGACTGAGCGGCAGGGAAGAAGCTCCCACGTTACTGCTAGCATACCTACGCAAGCGCAAAAGCAGAGACGAGATAGGGAACACAGCACAATGGATACAGTGTGAAACAATACAGAATCATTACTGACATGTGGGTCCTCTGGGGAGTCACCCAGTAGCTTACCCCCAGTGCTCTGTGTGAGCACAGAGACTGTGTGGCTTAGATCCCTGAGTGCACTCCACATTCAAACCCCAGGAGCAAAGAGCAGATCACAAGCAAGAGGGGTGGGGTATATAAATATGGGTCCGCTGGGGAGGCATCCAAGTTAAACTCTGGTTTAGAAGTCAGAGTCCACTCCACTCCACACCCAAACTCCAGCAGCAGAGAGCAGATCACAAGCAAAAAGCAAAGCAATGACTCTGCTGTGCTAGCTCTGTGCCTCTCTCTCAATTCACCAGCCAACGAACAAGAGAGTGAGAGCAGAACTGGTTAATATATAACCTTCTGAGCTCATAGAGTAGAATGGGAACTCTGTGGTTGGTGGCCAGCATTGTCTGTTATTGTTTGGAGGGCTCCTATTGATGTTTCCAAGCCTGGAGAATTCCACACCCCTTGTTGCCTTGGAGTTTTGTAAAGAATTTAATTGATCAGCATTTTCCCTTTCAGCTAGTCTTCTTACTTAAAAATTAAACAGCATCTTTCTTTCTCTGTGTTTTTATATTGTCATGTTGTGGGGGCCCCCCTTGTCCCCGGGAGGCTCAGTCCTGGTGGCCATGTTCCCCAGACGGCCCTGGGAGTGGGGAGGCCACAAAGAAGGCTCTGACTGGAGAGGACTCAGATAGGCAGGGGACGGGGTTTAGACAGCACCCCGGTTGTCCTTCTGCCCACTCGGCATTGGCTGTCAAAGAGCGCGGCTCCGTCTCTCTATCTTGCTTCAGTGACAGCTCTCCCCCTCTAGCCTTGGCTCTGCTGCTTTCTCCCCATCTTCTCCTCCTGTACTGCCTTTTATGACCCCCCTGCTCCCAGCACCAATCCCAGGCCATGGCCTCCTCCCTTCTCTCCTGGCCCTGCCCCCTGCTTAAAAGCCCAGGACACCTGGGTGTGGCTGGGCCTTAGGCAGGCCCCTTAGAAGCCGATCACCTCATCATAGGCGTATGCACAGCTCCCACCTCCCAAGTGGCCAGCACCTCGCAGCCTGAGCTGCGCCTCTCTTCCCAGATTGTGCGCCTGGCCACATCATCCTCATCGCACGACCCTCGGAGGTGCAGCCAAGCATGGCTGGGCAGCATCTTGTCAAGCACGGCCGGGCAGCATCTTGTCCAGCACTGCTCCCTCAGTGGTTGCCTCAGGTCTCCGTTGCCCCTCATCATCCTGTCGTGAGCCTGGCCTTGGCTGTCCTGCAGGTGAGCGGGGCGACTCTGTGAGAGAGGCGGTCGTTCTCCGACCCTCCAGGGGGTGCGGGACTTGACCCGGGACCATGGGGAAGGGACACATGTTTATGCCATTAAATATGCAGATCCAGTACAAACATACCTTTCTAGCCAGCTACAACTTCACAAGAGAGAATTTCCTTGTGGACTTTTGCCAAAGGTTGATCACCTGGCAAGACCCTGTAAAATTCTCCTATTAAGCTGCAATTGCCCCCCCCCCCAATTGGAATAATGGGACAGACACTGAATTGGAATTTATTTAACTATTTAGAAGAATACTAGAAACTGAGTGGCAAGGAGAAAAGATATGTGTTTGCAGAACAGGCAAGGCAGATGTCACTCTCAACCAACCTCCTTGCCCAACATGGGAAGATTCACCAGCCCCAGCCTTGAGACAAGAGTCTGGCTTGTGACCGACAGCCCAGTAAATTGGTTGCCACCCTGGAGTGCCTAACCCTGAAGCCACACAACTTGCAGGGAGGAGCCTAATCAAGGGGTTCCCAGAAGTGGTCATCATTCCCAGCCCTGGGATGCAAAATTCAAAGGCTGTTCCTGATAGCCCCCTTGTTCCTCAACATGAATATGCCTTAAGGCGCTCACAAGTTCCACTATCTTCCTGCACTACCCTGTCAAATGACCAACCTATTTAACAGCAACAACCAAGCATCCAACTCTACTGCTCTCAGTGCAAAGTAGGCAAAAACACCTCCTCCCAAAGGCCAAACATGGTTGGAGGTGAAAAATCCCTATCTGGCCCCAAAAGGCAACCAGCCATATCCTGCACTAAGAACAGGGCGGGATGGTGGGCCGAGCACAAGACAATGACTGGTTGGATGGGAGTGGAGCCTGGCCTTTATGCAGGGCCGGCTCCACCCCTGCCCACCTCACAGCACACTGTGCCATGACATCCCGGCCTCCCCTGGGGTGGCAAAGCAGCCCCCAGCCTCCAGCAGCTTTGCCAGAGAAGGTCATGAGTCCAACAAAACGAAATTTGCTTCTCTTTTATGAGTGTTCCATATATTTTGTCTCACACTATGAAATAAAGTGTGAGTTTTCAAAGAAACTTAACTAGTTAACAGTGGTGACTCATTAGATATTTCACTGATGGACTATAAACTTAAGCTGCTGGATACAGGAGAGGGATATGACACTTCTATTGGAATGTTTCAGGAACAAAGCTTCTGAGTGGAGCACTATTGTCATCACCTACTCCCATACCAGGTGTTGCTATCCATTCAGTAGCAGCTTTTGTGATTCCACCACTGCTTCCTGACACTCTTCAGTAAGAATGCCAGGTCCTTCTCTACAATGGTAAGAGCTGATAGTCTAGTAAAAAAGCTCTCTTGTGAAGCATCCCTGCTAGCTAAATTTCACTAGTGGGATTTCATGGCTGAAGTTTCACTAATGAATCTTGAAAGATGGTTAATGGCCCTGAGATTCCGCACTGTGAAGTGTGAAGAGTGCACACATGTAAAAACAATTGTTTGCCTATATTGTGCTCTCTCTTATGCTGTGAGCAAAACTAGCCACAGTTTTGTCCCCCCCCCCCTTTCCAGTCACTGCCACCACTTTGGCTAAATTCCAGCCCCCCTCCTCAGTATGGTTACCCAAAGCCAGCATTGGAGGGGTATCAGTAGCATGCCAAGGAGCCAGGCAGTTGGGTAAGGACTTGTGCAGACTCTCTCCAGTTAAATAATAAATATTTCTACAAACTCAGGGTATTACAAAGGTCATGATCACTAAAGAAAATAAATAGAAAGACAGAATCTGACTAAATAATTTACAATCTAGATTCCTTTGATCTGGGTAGATGCAGGATGCCCCCACCCTGGTGCATCTGTATCTTCCTTTTTCATCATCCCACTATGTTATCCCTCATGGCAACCCCCCCCCCAGATTTCCTAACCAAGAGGGGGCCAAGAAGAAAATCAAGAAGGAAGCTTTGAATAAAGGAACAGTTCTCCTTTTCAGAGCTCACCCCCACATGTGCTCAGGGGTTGTCAGTCAATTTGGGTGCCAAGCTGTGGCCTCCCAACTCTCCAAACCTGCACCCTCCAATCAATAGGTGTTAACACATCAAAGGGCTCCCAGCTGGAAAGGATGCCCTGTTCAGGCAAAGAAGATCTTTCCCCCTTCTTTCTAGCAGTGAAGATGCCTGGACTTGTTCTATTACCTTAATTGTCAAGGTATTTGCCGTTCCCCTTCCCACACAGACACATCTCATTTCACTACAGTCCATTTTAAAATAACGCAGATGAAAAGTTCTAACCATTTTTTCATTGCTGCTTTTAGAGTACTTTAAAGGAGAAATTCCTGTAATAAATATGATGGGTGTGATTTCACATGCACCCCCACCATGCATTCAGTGTATAGTAACTGTTAGATATACGTCATTCATAACATTCTTTCACCTTTTCAAGGACAGGAACACATCAGTAAGATGTACATCAATATATAAATTACCCTAATGTCTAGATTTTTGGCTGGCAATTCCACAAGCTAATGAGCCCAAGTTCTACTTACTGAGATCACCATTAGCTCAATAGTGATGACTTGCATTAATCCTTTCTCACCCCACAATTTTGGGGCATGTGTTTGAGTTCATATGAACACATCTAGATTCCAGACTTTATAACTGCTTTATAAGTGAAATAAAACCAACACCCCCAGTCTCAGCTGTGTATAACTAACAAAATCATCTGCAACATCAGATGGTAACAAGGAACTCACATGAATTAAAGTAAAACAAAATAAATAGGAGGAACTAAAATTCCAAAATAATAACCTATATTTGTGTAAGTATTTTAAAGTCTAAGAGCTGCAGAAATGTATTTGGCAGCTGCCAGCATAGTGCCTCTGTCACTGCCAGAGAGAAGGTTAAGAAAGTGGTAATTACTACAGAGCCCCTGAAAAGACACTACAAAGGAGAAAGCAGGGATGCCCTCAACTCCTGCAAGTAAGGGGGGAAAGTTCAATAATTTCAGGGATCTGGAATCCACAGGGACAAAATCTTTGATCACACATAATGTTTGAAAATCTTCCCAAAAATTCTGTAATTGGAAAAGCATTTAATCTAGCCAGAGAAAGCAATGATGATGAGCTGGCACAGTAAAGCAGCACAGATATTAATTGCAGACAAAAAGGGCCAAGGGTAAAATGCCTAAAGTAAAACATGAGCAGATGTGCTTAGCATCAGATGTGAAGGCTGACCAATCTCATTTCTCAAGACTGGTTCTAACTGCAGCAAAAGCTCTACTGAATCCCAGTGCAAATAGCAAGGGATAGAAGATCCCAAAGCTGTAATATTGTTATCTACCTGCTCTGTCTAATTACTCAGATTGAAGGTGTTCAAGTAAAGGGGAAGGAGAATTTGAAAGAAGTAAATTTAACTTCAGTTTTATAAAAGCAGTCCAGACCAAACTAATTAACAATTTTAAGCTGGCTTCAGGTCAGAGAGTTGAAGGGGACACTCAACAAAGCACCCCAAAATGTCATGTTGACAATGTGAGATTGTCTACCTTCTCTTCACAGGAACCCAATGTAAAGAAAAGCTGTGATTTCTGAAGTTTCATATCTTTAGTCTGAATATAGTTAAATTAATAGGATATTGCATAGTTCTGTTTGAATTTTGCAAATGAGAGAACTAGTAATTTTACTTAATAAAATTGAGAATTTTTGCTTTAAGTCTTAAGAGGAAAGATAACAAACAACACTTTGCATATTGCTTTGTTTAGTGATTCTGAAGGACAGGCCTGTAGCCAGGATTTTGTAATTCAGGGGGCCTTTAAATAAGTCAGAGGGCACTAACATCACAAAATAAAAAAAATGAAATAAAAATAAAATTTTAAAAACTCACTCTGCTTGCCTACATGGAGAAGCAAGCCACACTTGGAGAAGGGGAAGGGGCAGTGGTGGGGAGTCCTCCAGGTAGCTCAGAGAGTGGGGGGTCCTTTGGGTGGTCCAGAGGCCCGGGGGGGGGCTGGGGGCAGACTGGAAGTTGGGGGGGGCTTGGCAGGAAGTCAGAGGGCCAGGCCCCAAAATGCCCCACTGTAGCTACGGGCCTGCTGAAGAATATGAAAAAGGATTCTCGACCAGTAGGTTTTCTTTGCTCAGATTGCTGCAAATCACTTTTATTTTTGCTGTTTGATCTTATCTAGAGGTGGGAATGTTTGAATCTCAAACTAGTAGGGCTATAGTAATTAACTATCTTTAAAATCTATGGCTTCGTGATCAAGTTTTGCACATAATTCCTAAAGCGCTTTCCCCCCAACTTTAGGTTTGTCAGTCATTTCAGATTTTGGATGCTTGCATTAACCTTATTTTTATTGCATAGATTAATCAATAATGAACTATGTTTTTAATTTGTTTAATTAAATTGTTTTATTTGCTGTATTCTCTTATAACTTTGAAGAACAAGGTTTAAATTTTTAAAATAAATAATTTGATAATAGCTAGCTGTATCTTGATGGCATCTAATTATACATGCACATATATCCATAAACTAGGAAAAGTTGAGGGCAGCATGAAGAGAGGAAGACCCAACATTAAATGGATTCAGGGCTCTTTTTGTAGCAGGAACTCCTTTGCATATTGGGCGACACACCCCTAATGTAGCCGATTCTCCAAGAGCTTACAGAGCTCTTCTTACGGGGGCTACTGTAAGCTCTTGGAGGATTGGCTACATTAGGGGTGTGTCGCCTAATATGTAAAGGAGTTCCTACTACAAAAAGAGCCCTGAATGGATTGACTTAATAAATGAAGGCGTGGCCTTCAGTTTGCAAGACATGAGCAAGGTTGTTAATGATAGGACATGTTGGAGATCATTAATTCATGGGGTTGCCATAAATCAGAAACAACTTTATGGTACTTAACACTCACACAAGAGTTATGCATGATTGTTTAACAGTATAATGCTGTGCAGAGTTTGTTGTTCAGTTGCACAGTTGAGTCCCCATGGATCAGATCACGCCAGGCCTTCCTGTCTTCCGCTGTCCTCCGAAGTTTGCTCAATTTCATGTTCGTGCATCGATGACACTGTCTAACCATCTCATCCTTTGCCGTCCCCTTCTTCTTTGACCTTCAATCTTTCCCAGCATCAGGGTCTTCTCCAGTGAGTGCTCCCTTCTCATTTGGTAACCAAAGTATTTGAGCTTCAACTTCAGGATCTGGCCTTCCAGGGAACAGTCAGGGTTGATTTCTTTTAGGATTGAATGATTTGATCTCCTTGCAGTCCAAGGGACTCTCAATACTACTCCAGCCCATTGATTTCATTAGGTTGGACTGTAGTAAATTTGCATAGGATTGCACTATTAATTTATAAAATGATAGTGTTTGCATTAATATGTATATGCACTCATGTATCATTATCTATAAAAAACAAGTTAGCAAAAATGTGTCAAACTAGGCATGTTTGCCTGAACGTAACCTGGAAATGCAAAATGCCATGCACAAACTGAAGGCACATGGCTCCATGCCTGCTTGTTCCCTACCCCAAGCAGCTTCCTGTATCCTGTAAGTTCATTGCCCTGTACTGAGCCAAAAATTTCTGCACTAAGGGCTAAAAATGCGTGCACCAGCTCACACTGGCTCCAAGTTGAAAAATTTCTGGAGATTTTGGGCCAGAGTCTCTGAGGAGAGCAGTGTTTAAGGAAGAAGAGGCCTCAGTTGGATATAATGCCATAGAGTCCACTCTCCAAAGCAGTCATTTTCTCCAAGGGGAGCAGATCTCGGTTGTCTGGAGTTCAGTTGTAATTCTGAGATATTTCCAGGTCCCACCTGGAGGATGGCAACTCTAAATCTGGCAGCAACCTCTGGGTAACTTGATACCACCCAGCTTGCATGGCTGAAGTAGACTTGGCTGTTTGCTACTGTTCAACAGCAGCCACTACTGTTGTGCAGTAGTTAGAGCTTCTGAGTAGGATCTGTGAGATCCAGGTTTGACTCCCCATGTTGCTGTGGAAGCTCACTGAGTGACTTTGGATCAGTCACATATGTTCAGGCTAACCAACCTCACAGGTCCCCACTGTGGAGAAAGGTGGGGTATAAATGAAGTAAACAAAAAATAAACACAGGTAGATAAAAGGTAGGTTGGTGAATGGCTGAGAAGAAGAGAATGAGGCGGGGAGGGGATATGGGGATTGCTTAGAGGAGGGGGAAGTGGTTAGGAAATTCCTAGAAATTTGGGGGGAAGCTTGGGAAGGGTAAGGTTTGAGGGCATCTAATTATACATGCTCCACCCTCCAAGCAGACATTTCCTCCAGGGGAACTAAGGTTGGCATCCTCCAGGTGGGAGCTGGCGATCACCCAGAAATACAATTGTTCTCCAGATGATAGTGATCAGTTCCCCTGGATAAGTGATAAGTTCACCTTCACCTCTCAAGCAGACTGCTGGAAATCCTTCCAGCTCTCTTCAAACAACACAAGGCACATAGAGTCAATGCACACAGAAGAGTATAGATTAACCAGCTGGCCCCATCCCCTGCCTGTGCAAGATCACCAACTCGACTGCTCACTCACCTACCCAATGCTAACTATTTATGGGTCAGATGTTGCTGGGAAAATTCATGGCTGAGGGACAGCTCTTCTCTCTTGTCCTTGTGATTTCCAATCTGTTCCTTGACTCCGACCCCTGAAACTGCTACCAACAGCCTAAGGACATCAAGCACTGCAAGGACAATCAAAAGTGAACACTGTGAGCTGACTGTGAGTTAAGAACATTGAATAATGGCTGCCACCATTAAACAAACAACAATGACTACTAGCACTTTATTATGGTTTTAGAATTATTTTAATTGCAACTTATCTTTTAATGTAACTTATTTGTTTTTATGTAAACTGCCCTGAGCCAGCTTTGACTGGGAGGGCGGGGTAGAAATTCGAAAAATAAATAAAATAAATAAATAAAATGTCTGCTTTGGCGGGTGGACTTTATGGCATTATACCTTGTTGAGGTTGTTTCCCTCCTCAAACCTCAACCTCCCAAGGCTCTCCCAAGGCAACCTCCCAAATCTCTAGGGATTTCCCAACCTTGATCTGGCAACTCTAAGGGGAACTGCTCTCTGTAGCTGGGAGATCTTCTGTGATTCCAGGAGATCTCCATCCCCCACCTGGAGACTGGCAACCCTAGAAGGAGAGAAGGAAGCACAAAAAGCAGATAGATGTTCATCAAGAAAAGGTATTTTCCCTTAAGATTCAGAATAAAATTTAATTATTTATTGTAGTAAAATAGTCATGCACCCAGACACAAAATAATTGCTTCATTCAAGATAAAATCTTATTTATGTTCAAGGTGCATTCTTATAAAAGAATAATTTGCTGTGTATAGTAGGTTTTGCAAAAAACAATCTGATAACTCATAGCTTTCAGTGATATTACTATAAACAACAGATTGTTAAGGAATTTTAATTTCATGAATATAGCTTGGAAAAGCAAAAAATGAAATTGTGGTTATTTAAAAATTAATTCTATTATCAAGGCCATCCTGAGCTCACTAATAATGTCTTATCTATCATGCATTGTCTTGTGATTTTGAAGCATAAGGCAACAATTGATTAAAAAAATGATGTCGCAGAATGTTCATTCCAGCTTTTCATTTTATTTATTTATTTATTTATTAAACTTTTATCCTGCCCTCCTGGCCTTAGCCAGCTCAAGGCAGTTTACAATCAGGTAAAATCCAAATAATATTTACAGTAAAATACCATTAAAACCATAATAATAAAGTGCTAGTCTTATCTATTAACGCTGATTGATCTTCCAATGTCAAAACAGCTTCAGATGTCGTAAAAGGCAGCCTCAGATGTCATTAAAAAGAGGGGGGAGGGCAATTGGTGTGGGAAGAAATTAGGGTCCAGTGGATCAGGGCTCTTCGGTTGCCATTACCAGTGGCAATGGTGATCGAGGTGATGTTAATCCTAGTTGTGATGGCAGCTCCAAAGGCCTGTTCAAGGAACAAAGCAGTCAGAATGCTTGAAGTTCAGCTTCTATAAAGGAAAGATATCAGTTTAACTGGGATTAGATCTTCCATATGCCTTAGGGACCGGAAACAGTTTACTAAAAGGGATTGAGGGCTTGAATGTGGTCCTGGTAGAAAATGAAGATAGTGGACAATGAGAAATGTGATAGCTCAAGAATGGAAGCAGAGTTGGTAATGTCCAAAACATGTAAGGGTAAATGGGGGGAAAGGAGACTTGAAAACATATTCAGAGGAGAGGAAAGTAAGCTAAGCAGGAACTAATGATGAGAGGGGACAAAGAGAAAAGAAGACATCTGATCTAGATTTAGATCCTGAGAAGCCTCCTGAAACTTTCAGATAGGAATAGAAGGAAGATTATTCTAGTTTGGGTTTCTGTTTTTCAGTGCAGAGTTATGGCTAGGGATGGGCACAAACCAGCTCATTTTTCTGTGACAAATTTTGGCTGGTTTATGGTTTGCTAAGTGAAGTTTGTGGCAGGTCAACCAGCACAAACTTTCCATAAACTTTCCAGCTGTTTGTGAAGGTACATGAATGGACATTTCTCCAGGCAGAGTGTCTCTGCTCTAGCTAAACGTTTACCAGACTTCAAAGCAGCAATTTAGAGGGCATGTAGAGGAGCATTTGGGGGAGGTCTGCTGCAAATTCAATGTCTCTAGCATGCACAGGATCCATTCTATACACTCCTGAACATTTCCCCACGAAGCACTTTCCTGGGGGCATCTTCTTTGGGGGGCTGTAAATCAGACCTGTAAATCCAATCCTCACCAAACCTGGAAGGTAGGTGGAGGAGAGTCAGCCAGAGATCCCCAACAAGTTTGGTATTTCTAGTACACTGGGGCCCATTTTACCTGGTCATGAATCTCATGAACCAAACTAGTTCATTTGACCCCTAAAAGTTTGTGATGGTTTGTGGTTCACAAACTGGGCATGCCACAAACCATGAACTGAACCACATTTTCCCTAGTTATAGCCTGATAACCCTAAGAGAACAATGAGGACCAGAAGATTTTATACTGAAGAGGCAGAAAGGGCTGCATTTCCCACATATTGATTTGACAACTAACCCTTTGTTACTTGGTTACATTGTCAACCAAAGCATCTGTCTGTAGCTTGGTTTCCATGGAGAGGTGGGGGGGCATCATATGGAATGTATGGTTTCATTTCTGCCCCTTATCTGGTCGGTGGCTGGTACAGCCATGTAACCTTGAGACCTGCACTGTCTGTAGTATCCTGTTCCCCTGGGAATCTTAAAGCATTAGTTTGGCACTTTAAGCATTAGTTTGGCACTGTCTGTAGGATCCTGTTCCTCTGGAATCTTAAAGCATTAGTTTGGTGGGCTTTTAGCTTGGTAGTGATTGGCCAAGAACCACTGATGTATGTTTGATTATGCTATAATTGCTGGCTTTGTGCACTGGACCCCCGTCCTAACAAAGTACATTATGCATCTGGATCCTATCACTGTCTCAATAAACATCACTGTCTCAATAAACTTTACTTCTTCTGAATGATTGCTATTGGGAACTGATTTCTCCAGGAGCTCTGACATACATGTACTGAAAACCCTACAGGGTCACCATAAACTGGCTGCAACTTAACAGCACTTTATATACACACATTGATTGCTTAAATGCTGGCTTGTTTTTGATCATGAAGAACTCCCTACTTTATGTGAAGATTTATCACTTAAAAAAAATCATATGTAAATCCATAGCATTTAATTGTTTTATTGTATGTTATGTAGAGGACCACTGATGCACTCCTGTAGTTAGGAAGAAATATTGAACAAAAAATAAGGAAGAAATATTGAACAAAAAATGGATGAATGAAAAAGCATAACATTCCTATCCCAAAGCAGAATATTTGTTTAAATATATATATTACCCCATAGGAAAATATGTGCACTTCTTTAGAGGGATTTAAAAAACAAAAAACAAATATGCATTGAAGAAAATGGAAGTGGCTTGTGTGCATGTTCTTAAATTCATTAAGACTGTGAACCAAAAAGCCAGCAAATTTAGCAAAAGGTTTTGTCAAAACAGCAAAATTGGGGCGAGGGGATATCTATAGATGTTTATTTATTTATTAATTTACTAGCAATAAGGCCCATTGTGGAAATAAATACAACGGGCTCTAGAAAGAGGCTCTGGGAGAGTGCCCTGGCTTTGGGCACTCAGTGACAATTTGCTCTGGCAATCTCAGCAGGGTATAATGACAGAGTCCACCATTTTCTCCAGAGGAACTGATCTTTGCTACCTGAAGAGCAGTAGTAATTTTGAGTGATCTCCAGCCCACCCCCAAGATTGGTAACAGTGGTTCCCCAGGAGGGAGTGGCTGGTTTGGAGGGTGGAGTCTATGGCATTGTACCTGTTTGAGGTCCCACCCCTCCTCAACACTCACCCTCTCCAGGTTTGACCCCTCAAATCTCCAGGAATTTCCCAACCTGGAGTTGACAACCCTATCTCCTTCCCAGCCAACCATCAACCTACCTTTAGTTTTCCATCTCCTCCCCTCTCCCTCCTAGAGAGCAGTTGTAATTTTTTTTTTTTTTTTGGTAAATATAGAGCAGTTGTAATTTTGAGTGATCTCCAGCCCCCACCTGGAGATTGGCAACAATGGTTCCCCATCAGGGAATGGCTGGATTGGAGGGTGGAGTCTATGGCATCGTACCTGTCTGAGGTGCCACCCCTCCTCAAACCTCACCCTCTCCAGGCTCCATCCCTCAGATCTCCAGGAATTGCCCACCTGGAGTTGGCAACCTGATCAGGACTGGGCCCAATGAGATTTCTCCCAAAGGCCAACATAGGTGTGGAAAGAACCTTTTACTGACAGAGGAGAAAGTACAGGTGCCAACTTTGATTAGGGAAATACCTGGAGATTTGGGGGGTGGATCCTGTGGAGGGCAGCATTTGGGGTGTGTGTGGAAGGATTCAGCAGGGTATAATGCCATAGAGTCTACCCTCCAAAGCAACCATTTTCTCCCGGGGAACTGATCTCTGTCATCTGGAGGTCAATTGTAACAGTGGGAGATCTCCAGGTCCCACCTGGAGATTGGCAGCCCTAGAGGAAAGTCAGTCGCACAGCGGGGAGTTGGAGAAAATGGTCTGATGGATGCTGGCCCACCTTGTTAGCCAGTCAGTCATGCTGAAGCTAAGCAGGAGAAAGAGCCTTTTTCCATTTATTCTGACAGGAAAGTGGCCATTGGGGAGGGGGTTATGGGCGGTGGAGGGGGTTATGCTGAAAGTCCTTTGTTTTTTTACTCACAGAACCAAGCTTGGTTGCCTACTGACAGCCTCTGAGGAGACAGTCCCTCACAGGAGTCAAGAGAACTGTCTTCCTCAGGAGAGAGAACTGTCTGCCAGGGGGAGTGGGTGGGGAAGAGGAGCAGACCCAGCACCCGGCCAGTGGCACACGAGTACTCTTGAGTGGCGGCTGATGGGCCAATGGCTGAGGAAGGGCATTTTACATCCAATGGGAGCGCATGGAATCTTGCAAAAACAAAAGATAATTATTTATGAGGAGAGATTAATTTATTATTCAAATTTATATTCCACCCTTCCCACTAGTGGGCTCAGGGTAGATCACAGCACAATATCAAAAACATATCAAAATTTCAAACATACAAAGTATAAATATAAACAATTAAGACAATTTAAAACAAATTAAAACACAGTGCACTATTTATCCTCAAACAGAGGTTTCCAGCTGGCACCATTGGTCTCTCAAATTTCTTAACCTGGGCCACATGAGATGGTAGCTTCAGCTTCAGCTTCAGCAGGTGAGGGTGAGATTTTATTGGATGCCCGCCTTCTCAGCCAAAGGCCTGGCAGAACAGCTCCATTTTGCAGTCCCTGAAGAATGGTAACACATCCCAAAGGGCCCTGATCTCAGATGGGAGCATGTTCCACCAGGCCGGGACCAGGGCAGAAAATGCCATGGCCGTGGTTGAGGCTAAGCGGATGTCCCTTGGGCTGGGGATCATCAGCAGGTCTGGATTTGCAGAGTACAAAACTCTCCAGGGCACATATGAGGAGACATGGTCCTTCAGGTATGTCGGTCTCAGGCTGCACAAGGCTTTAAAGGTATACCAATACCTTAAAGTAGATCTGGTACTCAACTGGTAGCCAGTGCGATTAGCATAGCACCAGCCGAATGTGCACTCACAAAGGTGATGCAGTCAGCAGGCACGCTACCGCATTTTGCACTAGCTAGAGTTTCTGGATCAGTCGCAAGGGCAAGCCCACATAAAGTGAGTTACAGTAATCAAGTCTGGAAGTAACCATTATGTGGGTCACTGTAGCCAAGTCCTGCGGGGAGAGGTAGGGAGCCAGCTGCCAGATCTGTAAAAGGTGGTCAAAAGCATATCTGGCCAATGTGGTAACCTTGGTCTCTGTAGAAAGTGAGGCAACCAGGACCACCCCCAGTCTCTCATCCAGGGTGGGTGTTTCCCAGTTCTGCTCATCCATTTGTGATTTATGATGAAAAGGGGGATAAACTTCTTAATTTTCTGGCAGTGGGGCACAGAGATGAATCTGGTCCAGGCCCATACTTAGTTATATATATTAAATTTTTATAATTTTACCTGGTTGATATTGGTTTATATTGTTTAAATTGTTTATATTGTTAGCCGCCCTGAGCCTTCGGGGAGGGCGGGGAAGGCGGGATACAAATCGAAACAAATAAATAAATAAATAAATAAATTATTTCAATATGAAATTATTTTTATTTCCAAAAACCAGGGCTATTTTTGAGCAGGAACGCCCAGGAATGGAATTCTGTCTTTTTCCTGAGTTGGCCACACCCAGCAGGAATTCATTAGCATAATAGGCCACACCCAACAGCAGAAACTCATTAGGATTGATTACATTTAGGCTGTGTGGCCTAACATGCAAAGGAGTTCCTGCTACAAAAAAAGCCCTGGGTTTTGACAACAAACAAGGTAAACAGAATAAAAAGCAAAAGGTGGGTGTGGCTGGATGACCACACTTCTGGTAACACAGGGGGTGTGGCCTAATATGCTAATGAGTTTCTGCTGTTCGGTGTGTCCTATTATGCTAATGAGTTCCTGCTGGGCTTTTTCTACAAAAAAAAGCCCTGCCAAAAACTATATGCCATCAACAATTAATCATGTGGTTTAATTTTTTTTTTTTAACTCATAATATTCTGAATCTTAGTCAAAGAAAGAGGTCTCTGTAAGAGGATGAAAGATGCCATGAACTTCTTCACTGAGGCAATTTGAGTGAATATTTCATTCATATATAAAAGGAAATACTTCTTCTCCCTTTCTGTTTTCCTAACAACTTAGATTGAGTGTGTGACTGGCCCAAGGTCATATAGTGTGCTTTGTGGCAAAGTGGGGATTTGAACTCTGGTCTTCCCAATCTTAGACTAACAGTCTAACAACTACAGCACTCACATACTGGATACTCAGTACACTAACTGATGGGAAGGGGGGAATTGTCCCTGCTAGGAAATTCCAGAGGGCCTGAAAGCCCGGAGGGAGCATTGCCCCTATGGGAATCTTGTGGGGCTTGAGCCTCACTGCCCCCATGTTGTTTGTGCTTCACTATACATATCAGGCAAATCCTCTCAAACTTTTTGAACTCAAGTCACCTTCTAAAGTCGCTCTATCTTCTGATCTCCACACCAGGACCCATCTCTTTCACAAGCCAGAACACAGACATCCCATACAGCTCTATATATTCAGCCCACTGTTGTGTGGATTGGCATATTAATCCAAGACTGCCATTTGATGGCAATTTGGAAAAACTTAGTAGAACACACTTGGGATCCTATCTCAGAATTTGTCCTAAACTAGCCAGATGTAAACAAGGCAGGATGATAAAATGGTTCTTTAGGACTGAAGCTCACATATATTCCCTGCTTGTCTTCCCTGCACAAAACATGTAAAAACACTTGAAGTTTAAAGCTACTCCAGTCTGAGCCTATCAATTTCAGTGGGCTAAAAGTAGAGTAAATCTGCATAGGATTTCACTCAATTTCTTCTGACAACATCTTATACATCATGGGGGGGGGAAGTGCGCTTTGGTCCTGACAGCTGACAAGTTCCATTAGGAAAATTCTGCTAACAATTTAGTTTTCATAACAGGTTTCCTGTTTTAATCATGGGGGTTTCCCAGACACATCTGTGAGCATTTGGTTAAACATGAAGGGCTTGATGTTATTTGTCAGTCCACTCCTTGTAGCAGGATGAAGCATAGCATGGCAGATATCTTGTACTGCACTCTACCATGCTACACATGAGGAGTGACCCAAGGAACAGTGTTGGGAGTCTTGGCCAGCCCCACATTCCTCCTTGCTACCATTGCTCAAAAGGACACCCCACATTTCCTTTTGCAGCTGCAGTCCAACTAGGGATGCCAATTTCAAGCTGGAAAATTCCTGGAGGTACGGTAATTGAGCTTGGGGAGGGGAAGAATCTCAGCGAGGTATAATACCATAGAGTCCACTCTCCAGAGCAGCCATTTTGTCCATGTAAACTGATCTCGTTTCAGTTGTAATTCTGGAATTTCTCCAGGGCCCACCTGAAGTTTGGCAACCCAAAGTCCAGCAGACCTCTCCACACACCTCATGCATAGCAATCAACTCAGTAGGCCTCTCCCTGTCACCACTGCCCATTCAGCTGCTACAACAGGCCAAATTAATTCAGGATCAGATGTTCAAAGCCTGGCTTGATGGTAGCTGAGTATGCTGTGCTCACCTGTAGAACCTGCCTGCCCTTGGTGAAGCTTGTGGCTACCCTAGTTGGCTCAAGGTATTCATCCTGTAATTCAACATGTTAATCCAGGTATACTTTCTTCAGTCCTGTCTGCAAAACTAAGGCCCAGAGGAATTTCTAATGCAATCATACTACTTCTTTCATTTCTGCCTTTAAGAACATATAACAATAATCTGATAAGACGTCTTTTCTTATCAGGACATTAAAACCAACCTCAACAAGATTCCTGAGAAATTAGTTCCTGAATTTCTCAAGACCCCTTGCAATAAGAGACATCTTGAATTTGTCTCATTGGGAGCCTATTTGAAATATGAACCTTAACATATTGCTTTAATTTAATATGCATATGAAGTCAGCAACAGTCTGATTTTATTTCATTCATTGGTATGTTTTCAACAAAACTGATTAACAAAAAGATACCTTATATATATTGCCAGCAAGTCATCACTCTAGTATGGGATCTGTATGTTCAATATTTATTTCTTTTCCTAGTAAGAAATACAAACATCTGCCTTAGCAAAATAGAGTGTGTGTGCACATGTGTATTTTATCTTTGTCATATTAAAAAGGCTGGAATGCCCCCTTTCTTTTTTCAAAATATTTAGGAAAGATACTGTGAGCAAAATATCTGGGGGGAAAATTCCACATGGAGAAGTCTGGCAGGATGTATATAATGCAGGGCTCATAGTTCAGCAGTCAGTGCTGGGCTTGGATTGTATGTATCTCTACCCTGTGATGCTGAGAGAGCTGAGAAAGTTAGTTGCTTTTTAAAAGGAAGAGCATGAACTGGTGAATAATTCAGAACCATGCCTTTCAAAGTACTCCTCTACAGTTGATTTTTTTTAAAAGCCTGGTTTGAAAAAGGAGGCTGTTCTTAAGCTTTCTCTGTTATTTTTAACTACTCCTCAAGACATACCCACATACCATATTGTATTCTTCAATATTTTTTCAGCCAAAAAAGAGAAATATAACAAACCAATAGTCTTCAGAGCTGTAAGTACTGATGAGGAGAGGCAGTTATCAATCATATCATTGCCAAAAATGCCAGCCCCTCCGGGCCAGGAACTTTTGGTTCAAGGGGAGTGCATTGCAGAGCAAAGTTACAAAATACTTGAGAGAGTCCAAGAACTCACCCAAGCCTTGGTAGGTTGCCACCAGGTCTTTCAGTCTATCCCAACAGCCCAGGAGTGAAAGACCAAGTCTTCCAGCTTCTCAGGGAACTACAAGAAAAGTCAGCCCTGCAGAGTGTCACTGCAGTCTGAATTTCCAAGACAAAACAGTTACTTTGGTAGGTGGTCAAGAGTCAAGACTTTTGGATTTAGGCTTTGAGGTTAATTAAAGGCAACTCCCACCCCCCGACAGAATAAAAATATAATTGTTTATTAAGGTGCAAAAATATTTTAAACAATGCCAAGACCACGGTCACACAACCCAGAAAATCTATAGCAACTAATGAACTCTGGCTGTGAAAGCCTTTGACAACAAACTTAAATGTTACTTGACCCATCTTAATCAGTCACATATACAGAGCCTTAGCCAGTCTTAGCCAATAACACAAACAGAAAAATTCCTAGACCCACTCTTATCTATAAAGTCTAATTCTCTTTTTCTCTTTCTGATTCCTTCTCTTCAATAGAATCTTAATTCTATGTCTTTTGTTCTTATAAGAGGTTTTCACTTAAGTCTTGTCATCTCTGTTCCATTCTTGAAGTGGTTTTGAATTCCATAGATTTCATTTCTTTTTGCTCTTTATCAGCTCTGCTGTGCTTTCCTGAATTAGTAATGTCTCTCTTTTTTGATAAAAATGCCCTTCTGCGTGGTTCATCCGGTTGCTTGAAGTCTTGATTCATGTCTTGAAAGGTTGGATTCTGGGATATTTCCATCTTGTCTATGATTGGTATTGGTGTAGCCTCCCATTCATTGGGCATTGAAGAAAAGACCTTGTCCACTGCCAGACTGTTTCCATAATCATGCCTTTAAGCTCATCCCAAAAAGTCTGTGTCCAGTAGATGTCACCAGAGCTTTCTCTGGACATGTCAGCTGGCATTTTTTCTAATGTAGCTTGCAAGCTCATTTTAATACAAGTTCTAAAGCATGTTGCACCAGAAATCTCTTGAAGTGTTTTTCAATAGTCTCATCAGGCTAACCATATTTCCCAGCTATTCCTGACATATTCATACACAAGAATCCCTCAACACAAGCCAGGTGATTATCAGTTTTTGTAATGGCATCTAAACAACATATATTTTTGCAATTTCAATGGGAAACTTAATAGGGTATTATTACAAAATGAAAAGTTAAGTTTTAAATGTCTTCCTTCCTTTCTTTCCAAGGACAGTCTGAAATCAAAAGAAACTGAAAGGGAAAATAAATTGTAGCCACTGAAAGTAGCACAATTCAAGAGTCTAAGATTATTCAGATTGTATCATGCAAGGAACTAAGAAAGGTTTGAACAACAGTCTTTGTATCCTTTTTGTCCCCAAGAGAAGTTAAACACAACTTTAGTCATGCGCTTCTAGCTGCTTCATAGAGAAAGGAGGGGGAGATTCCACCTCTGCTTCCTTGTCTTTTTAAAGATTTAAAGAGAGCTTAGTCGAAATGTCGGTGGATTCTTCAGTGTTGCTTCTTACAAGTAGTCATGGTAGTTTTCTTCATTGGTGTTATGGATGAGGCTCATAATTTCTCTCTTGTGGGGGTGTTCACAGCTTATGCAGTCATGGCTGCCATGATGGCCCTAGTTTGCTCCTTTTTCTGGGATGACCCTGGGCTTCCACCTGCTCTCTACCACTCATGGGGGGCCCACATCAAATCCCTTGCCCCAGACGTCCCTCCAGGAGGTCCAGTGGAGTTTGGGATTCCCCGAAACTCCCCTAAAAGAAATGAAATACCAGAGATCTCTGGGAGCGAAGCCCAGAGTCAACTGCACTGCTGCACCGCAGCCCCGCCTTCCAGTCTGTCAGTGATTGAAGAAGAAGAAGAAGAAGAGATTGGATTTATACCCCACCCTTCACTGCCCACAGGCGTCTCAGAGTGGCTTACAAACTCCTTTCCCTTCCCCTCCCCACAACAGACACCCTGTGAGGTAGGTGGGGCTGAGAGAACTCTAACACAAACCGTCCTTGAGAGAACAGCTGTGGCAGAGCTTGTGACTGATCCAAGGTCACATCAGCAGGTGCAAGTGGAAGAATGGGGAATCAAACCCGGTTGTCCCAGATAAGAGTCTGTGCACTTAACCACTACACCAAACTGGCTCTCAAGTTCATGGCACAAGAGGATTCTGAACCCAACACTTCCCAGTTCTGATCTAGTATTCTAGCCATCATATTATACTGACTTTAAAAAGTGCTGTTTGTAACAGAAATCCACAGCAAACTGAAAAAAGCTGAAGCCAGTATGGGAGAATTTCTGCTCAGTAGTCTCACTGCCTTAGTTTCATAACTATGCATGCATTGTAGTGAATAAGTGTTGCATCAAAATGTTGGCAATTTCAACTAAAACTCAGATATGTACCAGTGAATGGGTTTGTTTGTTTTTTGGCCCCCCGAAGGGGATTTTTTATTTGCATTTTTCTATACACTACAAACTATAACAGAAAATGGGAAGGGAAAACATCTACAGCTAGGGAAAAAGAAAAGATAACCACAACTAACTAAAACCCCAAGAGATGGAGATCTTCAATAATGCTTATATCCGTGTTAGTCCAATAAAAAAGCTTTAAAAAGTGTTTAGCATGATCTAATATTCCCAGTTCTACATCAGCTTAACTATTTTCCCAATTCAAGAACCCTCCCCAGATCATCTCATAAAGTAAAGGCTTTATGTGAGCTTTCAAAGTCTCAGTTCTTCTTTTGCTTCTCCTTGCGCTCTCTCAGTTGATAGCTTTGTTTGGGAGTAGCCGCCCCCTTTTCTGCATCAGAGTCCTTGTCAGAAGACACAGAGTCCAGCTCGCCAGTAGATTTGCTGTCTTCCTCTTCTTTCATATCCTCTTCTGGATCTCCCAGCTGTAGCCTCAGGAACTCACATACTTCAAAAACAGAGTCTATTTTTTCTCTTTTCTCCTTTATTTTGAAAGTGACGTCTTCGGGGATTAACCACCTGTATGCAATGCTATTTGTTTGTAAAAAAAAGGATTCTTTATACTTCTTTCTCTTTCTTCTTATCTCAAATGGGACATCTTTTAATAGCCTGATATTGTTGCCTTCAATTTTCAGGGGTGTATTTGTAGTTGCTTTTAGAATTAAATCTCTTAAATGTCTCTTTGAGAATCTCACAACGATTTCCCCTGGCAGATTATTCTTTTTGATGTACGTAGAATAGGCTCTATAGGCCACATCCATTTCACGTAATATATCTTCTGCTTTTAAATCTGTCATTGGGACCAATGCATCGCTCAATAATTGCTTAAGATTCTCATTGGGAGTCTCAGTCCCCCCTTGAAACCAGAGTACCATATTTGCTCTCTCCATTTGTAGCTGTAGCAGTTAAAATTCCTCTGAAGCTTGCTTCTTTTCTAGCATTTGCATCTTTTTTCCTGCTTTTTTTGAGCTGGCATCAAGTTCCAACACTTTCTCAGCCACCTGTTCTGTTTTCTTTGTAGTTTCCGCAAGTTGCAGTTGCTGTGCTGCAAAGTTCTGGTTTAGCATTGTCAATTGCTGGTTGATGTTAGTCATCTGGTCCAGTAGAGGGTGTAAAGAGTCTGCTAGAAGCTTGGGAAACTCTATGGTCTCTTCCGCTCTCGGACCCATGCTGCCTGGTGGTTTCGGTTTCAGTCCTTTGTTGGGTCACCTCTCTGCCATCTTTCTAGATTGTTTACTTTAACTAAAAGTTCTTAGAGTCTCTGAAAGCCTCCAAAACACTCGGACTTTTGCTGGTAAGGTTCTTGAAATTGGTTTCTTGACTTATTCTTCTGCTCCCTCCTTGCTATTCTGCTTTTAACTCTCTCTGTGTGGGAGGGGCCCCTCCCCCGCTTGCTTCCCATGGTGCTACCAAGGGGGGTGTTTTCTTTTTAAAACACCAATTTTACACTTTTATGTAACTCACTGCTCATTGCTCATCTTGCGACTTTGCTTGTATTCATTTAATCGCTCGATCTCCATCGCTTGTCCTGGCTGGCAGCTCTAGTTCCATACAGATGCATAGTGGACGGACCATTGGGGTGCTGGCAAAGAGATGGCCCCTCAAAAGCCCCTTGGCTGGGAACCTTTTCTCCAAGGCTCCCAGGGGGCAGCGATTACTCGCCCCCCCTCCAGAACCACTAGTGCACAAATCGTGCCCAGGGAGCACCCCGGAGGCACGTCTGCTTGTGAATCATCATTAACCGGAAGTCAGATATGTACCAGTGAATGTTGACAGTCATCTACATGAGATTTTAATCATTCACCAGAGCATGTCCACAAGAGGGGACATTATTACTGAATTCTGATAGCATTCCCATGTGAGTGCTGGCATTTACTAGATCTCAGTCATTCAGTGTAACAATATTTAATAACATTATCAAAATCAACTTTTAAGATAAATCAGTTGGGCATAGATACTAGATGCAAATGTAGATTTGAAAGTTAAGGTTACAGAAGACAACTTTATCAAAGCTAGCTTTAATGCAAGAATCTCTGCCTTAAGTGAAACACCTTAATACCTTTTCCTGAAGTTAATAAATTCTGGACAGAGACCAATTCATTAATGTCACTCTGAATAATGATTTATGACTGTGACTTTAGCAGGAAGATCCCTCAGATACTACAAGCTGTTGCTGTAGCAATTGAGCCCTCCTAATTAGTTTGCTGACATAAAGGGTGGTTCCTTCAAGATGGTACACCGTCTGGTTTCACTAACACGCAAAACAATCATCAGCAAAAAGGAAATTGGCAATGACAAATAGAAACGAAGCCTCTAATAGCAGCAATAGAGACAGCTGGTACAGCAGGTCAATTCAAAAAAAAAAAAAAAAAAAACACCAGGAGATAAATTAGAGCAAGTGACCTATTAAAACATATGTAATATGGCAAACAAATCTCAGCAAACTCAATACCATATGGACAGTCAACCACATTTTTTTTTCAAAGTCAAAATACTGTTTTGGGGCAGAGAGATCAATTTAATGAGGGAACTGTGTTTAGGGAAGAGGATATGAATAAGAAAAATATAGAGTATGTTTTTTAAAATGGTGAATTTCCAAGCAGCTTCTCATACTTCAAGTTCTTGATCATTGATGACACTTGCTGATACTTTCTGAACAACAGCAGACACCATCTATGCATCATGGTTTTGGGCACTAGAAAGCTGCAAAAACAGCTGAGTGTGGGGGAGGCACTTCCACTGCTCAGCTGTTTCAGGCTGTCTTGTGCTTTTCATTTAAATATTAAAGGAACTGCAGAAGACAGCCTGAAAAACAGCTGTACAGAGGGGAGCAAGCTGCTCCCCATAATTCATCTGTTTTCTGGGCTTTCTGCAAACCGTGTTTAAAGGGATGGCGGTCCCTTTCAATGGGGTTTGTGGGTTCCATTCAGTTTGCATTTGCTCCCCCTCCACTCAGCTGTTTTTGGGCTGTCTTCTGCAGCCCATTTAAAGTTCAAAAGGACTGCCCAAAACAGCCCAAAACAACTAAGTGGTGGGGAGCAAGCTGAACCCCATTGCTCAACTGTTTTTCAGGCTTTCTGCAAAACTCGTTTAAAGGGGCTGTGGTTCAGTTCATGAACAAATCTCCTTGTTTGGTTTGGTTCATGGAATCAAACCACATTTTCTTGGTTTATGTCCATCTGTATTCTACACAGGATCAGAGCATAGATCAGACTCAGAGCACCCATGGTTAAAATATTTACTGGTAGGGAACGGACTAGAAACACAGTTGTGCACCAGTCTGCCATACAAATGCTTTTGTATGAATGATTCATTTAGAACTGATAAGAGTAAGAATATATTATGGAAACACCATCAACAAGATAATTATCTTACACCCCAATACAAAGGACTTATTGGCTGGAGACTTTAATACATATATTGGGGCTGGGGATAAATAATGGCTGGCTTTGGCCAGTCTTAATGAATCAGACATAGATGAAATGGGTTACTCTTATTTTTTCAATAGACTGTCTGTAGATAAAAAAATCAATCAAACTGAGAGAATTCTCCTGAATCTGGTAATGTCTGCAAACTAAATTATTCTGAATGGCTGGACAGGCATTAATGTCTTTTGTCATTATAAGTACTTTTAACAAAAGGAGCAGGCCTGATAGATTACTTCTTGGCTTCACCAGAATTGGTTCCTCAAGTTAATGATTTAAGGATGGAATCCTATTCAGGTAGTGAGCATTTTCCTGTTTCACTTACAACTGAGAACAGTTTTGTTTTGACATTGTGACACTGTCAGATCTGTTTGGAAGGAAATTGGAGAAAGCCTATATGATGGAACACTAATTTAAGAGGAAAAGTTGGTTTACATCTAAAATCTGATAAAATACAACAGTTCTTGCAGGAGTTGTATGGGTCTTAAGGTACTGAAG
This sequence comes from Gekko gecko, assembly GCA_029375565.1. Classification (NCBI taxonomy): domain Eukaryota; kingdom Metazoa; phylum Chordata; class Lepidosauria; order Squamata; family Gekkonidae; genus Gekko; species Gekko gecko. The sequence continues at coordinate 101,901,103 of JAPDNY010000007.1, forward strand.
AATTGGTGATTTTTCTTAGGCTCCTAGATTCCCTTAAATCTATTTTTTCTAGAGAAGCACGAGATATCAGAGCCTCAAATAAACAGAGTTGTTGGTATGATAATAAATGTAAGAATATGAAAGAGTTATTACAAAAGACATATCATGAACTGAGGCCATCTCAGAATCAAATGATTTTGATGGAGCTGAGCCTGTTGAAAAAGAAAATAAAAATCTTGTGACTTTAAAGGGGTGGAAACTGCTGATATATGCCAAAAGGTTTTGGGATGTGGTGAAATTGTCTATGAAACTCAGGAATAATACTGTCCTTTGTATCCCATCCCAAAAATGGGAAGATTACTTCTCATCCCCATTTATGTTATCATAATCTGCTAGTCTGACTGGGAAGCCTGATTATTACCTTCATGGCCAGATGTCTTGAACAAAAAACTTAAAAAGAAAAAAAACCCTAAAAGAAATAAAATCTAGCAAAGCCCCTGGGCCTGATATGATTCCAACTGAATTATTTCAAAATAATATGACTTGGTGGTGTCCATTGGTAGCTTCTATATTTACTGTCATTAACCAGACAGGTAAAATCCTCTTCTGTTGTAAAAAGGCAGTTACAGTTCCTGTTTATAAAAAGGGTGATAAAACTGACCATAGTAATTATCGCCCTATCAGTTTGTTATCTACAGTAGAAAAAAAAATCATGCTTTTTTTTGTTATGCTGACTGATATACATCTGTCTCAGGAGGACAATTGTATGTAGCCTTTATCAGTCTGCAGGTGGCCTTTGATAATATCCCTAGAGATCATTTAAGGCAAAAACTGGAAAGGCTTTCAGTAGATGGCAGACTATTATGGTTGATACAAATTCTATACAAGCCCTTTTTTGGACAAGCACGACATAGTTCTGAAGGTCATTTAACTAATCTGTTCACTTTGTGGATGGGTTAGGCAGGGATGTCTTTTGGCTTCCTTTCTATTCAACTTGTACCTTCAAAACATGCTGCAAAAGTTGAACAATTTTTTTTCATTATCCCATGGTGATGTCCATTCTGGTTTCCGTCTTCCTCTATGCTGACAACACCATTTTGTTAGCAAGAACACTGGTAGGATTACATCACCTTATGAAAGCCTTCTCTTTGCCCCCCACCGACAGAAGAAAGAGTCAGGCAACCAAAGGTTGAATAAACTAAGGGCTACTCTATTTAACATACATAATAATGATGGCAAGGGCAAACAGTAAACAGTGGCATGGTCAAGACCTGGGGTTCCCATGGCCCCATCCTTGCCATACGACAGGCAAGACACCCAAGCCCCTGAGTGGAGCCAACTGCACGTGGCTCGCCCCCAGATGGCCCAGCAATTAGGATGTACCCTGAGGATCTCTCCAACACAACCACATGGCCTGCATGGAGGATCCGTCCTGGCAATCCCCAAAGGCAGTCTGCAATCCTCATCCCTGGCCATGGGGCCACAGGGATGATCATGGCAGACCACACAATTACTGTATCTGGCCACTGGCACTGGATAAACCTCAGATCATCCCAGGCTTGCAGTACTAGGGCCTTCTCTTTCAGGAATCCTAAGTCATTGCCACCCAAATGAATGACCAAAACCTGGGGTGGGGAGTCAGAGCTGCCCCCAAACAGGAGAGGGAGAAGGTCCATCCAGTGTAGGCCCCGGTACCCCCTCCACTCCACCATGGCCCATTGGCTGAGGCCAAGCTGAGAGCCAATGGCTGATCAATTGGCCTGCTGAGCCACCCAAAAGATATAGCTGTGTCCGCAGATGAGAATCTGTCTCCTCCTGCCACAGAACACAGCACCTAAGAAGAAAAAACATGAACTACTGAACACAACAATGGAACAACAACAGTTTCACAAGATAGCAAGGGGGCACACATAACTCTTATATGCAGCTGATTGCCACATGCCCAGACACTGTATGTCAGCAGTGGGATAGCCTAAAGCTGCTACTGTGGATACTGCACCAATTCTAAATGAGTGAGTGCCAAACTTTACTCCAGAAAAGCCCAACAATCCTGAAGCCCGGGCCATAATGGCCCAAAACTAGTGCTTTGTCAGGAGGCTCCCGTCTGCATGTATAAAGAGGTATCCCCCGCCCTTTAATGCCATGTACTAAAACAAAGCCAATACCGGGCAGAGTTCTGTGTCAGAGCAGTTACCCAACTTAACTACCGACCCTTTACATCGCTAGTCAGTCTTAGAACACCTAATTGTGACATGCACCTTCTTTGGAGGTCCCTATTATGCAATGCCCTGCCAGACTGATCAGTCTTAGACAGCACAACAAGCTCACTTACCCTGAGCACTCCAAAAAACGAAAGTAGTGAGGCTGTGTGGAAAAGGCAGGCCTCATAACCTGAATTGAAAATAGTGGTCCAGGTTGCTTGCAACCCTTTTAGCACTGCCATGGAAATAGGACACCTCTGATCCTTCAAAGCCCCCTTTTCCCGAGTCCAGCCCTCTAACATCTTCCTAATTCGAAGGTCACTAGTGTCTTCCTGGAAGCCTAAAGCCTTGCTGGCAAATACAAGGGCTGAAAGACGCCCCAAAATGGAGTGCACAGCTAAACCTGCCTCCTTTAAGGAAACAGAATAATGGAGCAACTGCTCTACTGTAATGGGCCAGACCTTAGGATAACCTTCCTTTGATCTAAATTCTTCGAATTGGTGAACTACACATTCATACCCTCTTCGTGTGCTAGGTGCAATGGCAAGACCTATCACCCTGCAAGCCTCGGCCCTCCAACCTGCCATAGCTCCAGGGGCATCTGTGCCAGCAAATGATCAGCATCTGGAGCAAGCTGTCAAAACCTCACCATCTGTTTGCAAGAGAGAGCATCAGGCACATGCCTAGCTAGAAATAATGTGTTGAGCCTAAGGCACCACTGTATAAATGCACGGACCAAGCACATTACCCTTGGTGATTTGGATATGAGACAATTGATTATGTGAACCACTGCCAAATTATTGCACCAAAAGTGGACTGTGTGATCCACCAAATCAACACCCCACAGCCAAACTGCCACTAAAACTGGAAAAAATTCTAAAAATATCAGATCCCTAGTAACCCAGCTGAAACCCAGTCCCCAGGCCATTCCTCGGCACACCAATGTCCATGGAAACAAACCCTGAAACTCTGAGATCCTGCTGCATCAGAAGTAAATGGAGCTCAGCATCAAGCTTCAAATCCTCCCTCCAAAAGGATACTCCATTAAAGGAAGCCAAAAACTCCTGCCAAACCGTAAGATCAGCATACATATCACTATTGATGTGCACTCTGTGGTACAGGAGATGAAGCCCAGCCATGGCATCACAGAGCCTCTGCAAAAAAGCTCACCCTGGAGCAACCACTTTGCATGAAACGTTAGGATGCCCCACAAACTGCTGTTATTTCCATTAAGAAGGCCTTCCTCTGTGTCAAAAATGAACTAAGTTGTGCTTGCAGATGCTCCAACTTCTCCAGTGGCAAATGAGATATCTGGGCCACCGTATCCAGCTCCACCCCTAGAAAGACCAACATCTGACTGGACCTTCAGTCTTTTCATGGGCCAAAAGAACCCCCAGCTCCCTTGTTAATTGCTGAAACCTTACTAAGAGCTGAGTGCATCAGTCCATTCCTTGTGGACCCACAAAAAGAAAATTATTCAAATAGTGTACGACATCCTGAAGGCCCGTTTTAGCTCACAATGCCCATTCCAGGAATGAACTAAAGAACTCAAATGCAGCGGATGACACAGAACATCCCATGGGCAAAGCCCTGTCCATGAAGAACTGGCCATCAAAGGAAAAGACTAACAGCTCAAAATCATCTGGATGCATGGGGAGGAGGCAAAATGCAGACTTAATATTGCACTTTGCCAACTCCACTCCACGACCACAGTGTCACACAACATGAACAGCCTGGTCAAATGAGGTGTACCTCACTGTGAACAGATAATCCGGAGTGGTATCATTAATGGATTCACCTCAAGGGTATGGAAGGTGGTAAATTAGGCAAAATTCATCAGCGGCCTTCTTAGGCATGATCCCAAGAGGCGAAGCCCTCAAATTAGGAAGCCGTGGTGAAGAAAATGGGCCCCAAATGTAGCCCTTATCCAATTCCTTTGCAATCTTTTTCTGCACCACCGACTCCATGCCCTTAACTGACTTAAGGTTAGATGCCATAAATTGGGCCCTCAGGCCATACAAAGGAATGTGAAACCCAACTTTGAAACCCTCTAACAAATAAGCTCCATCCTCCTTCCTAGGGTACAGCCACAAGTGCCTTCAGTTTTACTGGCTGGGGCTCTTTTCCAGCAGAGGAGAATGAACTACCTCCCCCTCTCTGTCACTTCCTTCTAGGACACACAATGAATGATTGGGATCCCCCACACAAAGGGCACTCATGTTTGTAGAGGCACGTTTTCCTACTACAGACCTCCTGGGAGCCAAATTCCCAACAGAGCAAGCAGGGTTGAATCACCTGCCCTGTGGACCCATGGGAAACAGCAGCCACTTGTGAGCAATGCACCATATGCCCACTATGTGAGCAGTCACCAAAACTGGGCCTAGATGGAGGCATGACCTGTAGCCAAAGATGAGGATGTATTTGATCCCACAGAAGCAAGGGATTCATGGCTGTTCGCATTCTGAATTCCTCATTGTATTGCAGCCATGCTGGGCCAAGGAAGCCTATGTTGGCCTTGTAGATAATGTCCAAATACTGAAACAGTGCCACAATCCTCCATGGCTGTGATCGTGAAATCACGCCAGCATAGATAACAGAACCAGTCAGCCACCTTTTCTGAATCTCCTTATCTTTGTCATCTAGCTCCTCTTTATCTTTCTTCTCCAGATCCTGATAAAGAAGGCTGAAAAGGTCATTTTCAATGCAATCACCTTTGCAGATCTTCTTATGGGTTGCTGGTAAAAGGTGGTCCCCGAGTGGCAAAGCAATATCTCCAAAGGGCATTGCTTTGGCTGACGCAAAAGCATAAGAGGTTGCCCAAGCGGGGGGGGATAACCCCAGCTACTGGCGTACCCAGCATTTGTGGCAGAAATGTTTCCCAAGGTGCCTGCATGGCCGGTGAGGGAGGGCCCCAAGCCCATTGCTGACCTGTGCTAGCAGAGCTGGGTGTCATGTCTGCCTGCAAAGCAGGTGGGGGCCCAGAGTCAGCTTCCTGATCCCAAGGTCCCCATGGTCACATCATACTGTATTGCAGTGCAGGATCCCACTTACCACTGGGACCTGGCTGCTCAGCATCCACAGCTTCAACCACCATTACATCCTTTTCAATGACTGTTGCTCCAGCTGCCCCAGTATCTGCCTCAGCATCATGCCTATCATCACCAGGCCTGTACTCGAGAGAAGAGAGGCGCTTAAGCACTTCCTCCCTGAACTTCTTTCTCTCTGCCTGACCCTCCTTTCTATGGCCAGGCCCAGCAGCCACCTGCTGGGAGGTGGCCACCACAGCTCTTTTAGCTTGCTCAAGGGTGGCTAACCTAGCTGATGTATCCCACTGCTCTGCCCTTTCTTCCTCATCCTCAGATGAAGAAGAGACTGCCCATACGCCCTGCCTGGGGACTTTAGGCGCAGGCTCCTTAGGGGCAGGCCCTTGCCTTTTGATCAGCCCTGGCCTTTTTGAGATGCCATTCCGCAATGTAAAACTATCTAAAACTGCCTACTTATGCTGGCTAATCCTTGCCAGGGTCCCTATATAAATTGGCTACCTCTGACACACAAACTAAAATGGCCACTCAATGAACTATATAAAATGACTGCCCCAGTCCCTCACCTAAAATGGCCTCCTCCCTAACTCCCTAACTCAAAATGGACTCCTGTGCACAAAACGGCCACCACTCCTATGCAGGCCAGTAATAAAAAGGCTATCTTACAACAAAATTGGCCCCTGCACCAAGCAGGCTCACACAGAGGCCTGATCCCTTCAAGCCCTAATAATTCCAACCCCCACCCACTTAAACCTTCAAATGCCTGGTCCCTTATAGCCAAGCCAGACTTTAAAGGGGGTTGGAGGGGGGTGGTTCTAACCACCAAATCACCAGTACCCAAATCACCTTAACACGCAGTGATGGGGAGGTTAACTAATGTGGGGGGTGTCAGCATTCACTTGCTGCAATAAGACATAAGCTGGTGATGAGTTTGATCTATTTGACAGTTCTAGGCAGTCAGGTGAACAGGAATGAACTGGTTCTGTCCTGTTCTGTCTTGTACTGTGCTACCAAGTCAGAGTGACTAAACAGTCTATCTGATTGGCTGATATGTGTATATAAGTGTTCATGCAGTGTACGTATTTCTCTCTTCTGATGAACCTGTGTATTGTGAAGCACTCTGTCGGTGTGTATCATGATATATATGCTTGTGTAAATAAATATGTAAATAGTTTTACACAAGACTGTTTGGTCTACTACTTTGCCTGGATATTCTAGCAACCCCAATACCACTGGAGTGGGCAGGCGCACTACACTAATGGGGGGGGAGGGCTGAAGAGTTAAGGGTTGGAAGAAGGGGGTGGAAACCAAGCAACCTTACCAACTGCAGCCACCCTCACCCCAGGGCACTACCAAGGACTCTCCCCATTCAGAAAGGATGGACCTTTCTTATATATATACACACTAGGAATAAGGCCCGTTGTGGAAATAAATACAATGGGCTCTAGAAAGAGGCTCTGGGAGAGTGCCCTGGCTTTGGGCACACAGTGTGAATTTGCTGTGGTGACCTCAGCAGGGTATAATGACAGAGTCCACCATTTCCTCCAGAGGAACTGATCTCTGCTACCTGCAAAGCAGTTGTAGTTTTGAGTGACCTCCAGCCCTCACCTGGAGATTGGCAACAATTGTTACCCAGGAGGAAATGGCTGGTTTGGAGGGTGGAGTCTATGGCATTCTACCTGCCTGAGGTCCAACCTCTCCTTAAACCCCACCCTCTCCAGGCTCCACCCCTCACATCCCCAGGAATTTGCCAACCTGGAGTTGGCAACCCCATTTCCTTCCCAGCTAACCATCAACCTACCATTATCTGCCCCTCTGACTTCAGCTGACTTCTGCCCTCTCTCCTGCAGAGCAGTTGTAATTCTGAGTGGTCTCCAGCCCTCACCTGGAGATTGGCAACAATGGTTCCCCGTGAGGCAGTTTGGATGGGTTGGAGGGTGGAGTCTATGGCATTGTAGCTGTCTGAGACCCCACTCCTCCTCAAACCTCACCATCTCCAAGCTCCACCCCTCAAATCTCCAGGAATTTCCCAACCTGGAGTTGGCAACCCTATCTCCCTCCCAGCCAATTATCAACCTACCATTATCTGCCCCCTGACTTCAGCTTTCCATCTTCTCCCCCCTGCCTCCTGGAGAGCAGTTGTAATTCTGACTGATCTCCAGCCCCCACCTGGAAATTGGCAATAATGGCTCCCCAGGATGGACTGGCTAGTTCGATGGGTGGAGTCGATGGCATTGTACCTCTTTGAAGTCTCACTCCTCCTGAAACCTCACCCTCTTCAGGCTCCATCCCTCAAATCTCCAGGAATTTCCCATCTGGAGTTGGCAACCCTATCAGGAATGGCCCCAATGAGGTTTCTCTGAAAGGCCAAAAGAGGTGACAGGACCAAGCTTGGTTGCCTACCAACGGGCACTGAGGGGAAAGTAGGGTTGCCAGCTCTAAGTAGGGAAATACCTGGAGATTTGGGGAGTGGGTCCTGTGGAGAGCAGCATTGGGGGGGGGGCAGAAGGACTCAGCAGGGTATAATGCCATAGGATCTACCCTCTGAAGCAGCCATTTTCTCCAGGGGAACTGATCTCTGTCATCGGGAGATCAATTGTAACAGCGGGAGGTCTCTAGGTCCCACCTGGAGGTTGGCAACCCTAGGGGAAAGTCAGCTGCACAGCATATTTCACCTCAGAATAAAGCAGGTTGCATAAGCAACTGACAACTCCAACTGTCTTGGGGGGGGGAGTTTGAGGTGCGGAATGGAGTGAAGTCCAATCAGCTTTCATATGCAAATGAGCTTGAAATGTTGGCCCAATCAGCTTTCATATGCAAATGAGCTTGAAATGTTGGCCCAATCAGAGAAGAGTGGCCTAGGCTGCAGTGGGTGGGAGAGAACTCAGGCAATGCAGCTAGTGGATAGGGACAGCTTCTGAGTGACATATCAGGGAGCGAATTGATTTTTCCAAGCATAGAATCTTGCCAGACCACTACCCTTTTATGTAATAGGACAGGATTGGGGCCACCACCGAGTGCTGCCCTGCAACTGTGAGCACCCAAAGTGGCCCCTGAGATCAGGCTGCCGATGTGGCCCCCAATGCTGCTGGAGTCCAGCCACCACCTGAGGCTTCCCGTAAGGTGAAGAGCACCACTGCCACACACCAGAGACCAGCTGCCGCCTCCACCAGACCTCCGCTGCTGCCACTGACCCCCTCGCTGGGCCCAAGCCCTACAGAAAGGCCTCGGCCCACTCTCCCTCCCTGGGTTGTGCTTGGAGCTGCTACTCAGTCTGAGCATGAGGCAGCAACTGAAAAGGAGCAGGACACAGTTGGCCATTAGGGAGTGCCGGCTCTGCCCACCCCAAGAGAGAATGGCTACAACTGCAGCCCTTCTCCCTTCCTCCTTATGAGGAGGCAAAGCTGGCTCTCCTGAAGTACGCCATCAGCTATTTCAGGTAGGGCCGAAATCTACTTCAAAGGAGAAGGACTGGTAATTTATAATAATGATTAATTAGTTATAATAATAATATTAATAACTACCAGAAAACTTGGAAATCAATACAAGGTGAGGAAAATAAGAATTTCAAGGTGGAGATTAATAATACTAATTAATAATTAATTAATAATACTAACATTAATTCCAATAATACTAACATTAATTCCAATAATACTAACATTAATTCCAATAATAATAATAATTCTAAGGTGATGGAATTCTTCAAATACAGGTCTTAGTTTTGTTTTGAATTGGTATATAGTTGGGAAACCTATTGAGAAAAGTAACAAATATTTAGGCAATCTTTTTTAGAATCTGCTCCTTTCCCCCCCACTGCGACCTCAGCCATTGTTCCCTGTCAGAAACTGCAAAAACAGCTGTCTCTCCTGATGAAGACACTTCTGCTCGGCTCCTGTAAGCTAACTTTTCCCTCAGTGGCTGTTGCTAGGCAGCCAAGCTTGGTTCCGTCAGTAAAAAGGCAAAGTCAGGAGGCCCTTTCCAGGCCTTTGTAGAGAACTCATTGGGGCCAGTCCTGACTAGGCTTACCAGCTCCAGGTTGAGAAACTCCTGGAGATCTTGTAGTGGAGTCTACGGAAGCCAGAGATTGGGGAGGGGAGAGGCCTCAGCTGAATAGAATTCCATAGAGTCCAAAGCAGTTATTTTCTCCTGGGGAACTATTGCTGCCATTCTCCAGGTGAGGGCTGGAGATTACTCAGAATTAAAACTGTTCTCTAGATGACAGAGCTCAGTTTCTCTGGAGAAAACAGTTTGTTTATTTATTTATTTATTTATTTATTATTCAATGTATACCCCGCCCTCCCTGCAAGCAAGCTCAGGGTGGCTTACACTAGTTGGTACATTGTACCATAAAAACCATGTACAAAATTGCTTTGCAGGGCGGACTCTGTACCATTATACCTTGCTGAGGTCACTTCCCTCCTGCTTGAGGGAGGAGAAAGACTACTTTTCCTAGGTAGAGGCTGCAGGTGGGGGGGGAGATGGAAAGTTAGATGGGATGATAAAGGTAGGTTGATGTTTGTCTGGGAAAGATAGGGTTGCCAGCTCCAGGTTGGGAATTCCTGGAGGTTTGAGAAGTGGAGCCTGGAGAGGGTGGAGTTTGAGGAGGGGTGGGATCTCAGACAGGTATAATGCCATAGACTTCACCCTCCAGACCACATGCTTCCTCTTGTGGAACTATTGTTGCCAATCTCCAGGTGAGGGCTGGAGATCACTCGGAATTACAACTGCTCTCCAGATGATGAAGAAGAAGAGATTGGATTTATACCCTGTCCTTCACTACCCAAAGGAATCTCAGAGCGGTTTACAAACTCCTTTCCCTTCCCCTCCCCACAACAGACACCCTGTGAGGTAGATGGAGCTGAGAGAGCTCTAACAGAAACTGCTCTTTTTCAAGAACAGCTGTGCCAGAACAATGACTTGCCCAAGGTCATCCAGCAGGTGCAAGTGGAGGAGTGGGGAATCAAACCTGGTTCTCCCAGATTAGAGTTCATGCACTTAACCACTACACCAAATTGGCTCCTGATGGCAGAGTTCAGTTTCCCTGGAGAAAATGGTAACAATGTTTGCAGGTTGGACTCTGCCATTATACCTTGCTGAGGTCACTTCCCTCCTGCTTGGGCCTTCACTGTTTTTGGAAACATTGTTGCCAATCTCCAGGGAAGGGTTGGAGATCACTCAGAATTGCAACTGCTCTCCAGATGGCAGAGATTGGTTCCCCTGGAGAAAACAGTAAGCTCTGTGTCATTATACCTTGCTGAGGTCACCACAGCAAATTGACACTGAGTGCCCAAGGCCAGGGCACCCGCCCAGAGACTCTTTCTTGAGCTTGTTGTATTTATTTCTAAAACAGGCCTTATTCCTAGTTACCTATAATGTACAATAGTTCTTATTTCTATTGAAATATGATTATATTAAGCATTTTAAATATAAGTTTTGAAAGCATCGTCCTGAGGGCACTAAGGTTCTTTGACTTGTGTGGCTAGCCAATAAATCACACAGTGAAACAAACGATTCCATGCAATAAAGGGGGGAAAAAGGTTTATTTGAATAAAGAAACATTTCACAGCTAAGAAATTCAGTGTAGATGTTCAGTGAGTAGCAGCAGGGATTTTGCTTATATGCTCTTCTTGCTCCTCCTCACTTTGCATCATCATTGACATCATTTGCACATGTTCAGTTTAAATCTCTTTGTCTGGTCAGTCATCAGTCACATATTTGACAAACAGGATGTTACTTGGCCACGTCTCAATTCTACAGTGCAGATGCTTGTCTCATTAAAATTGATTTATACATGTGCTTATTTTTTTGGTCGCTTACCTACACTCATTTACCCTTTGAATGAACTCTCAGGCTGAGTTCATTTTCAGTACAAAAATTAACTGTTTTCATTACAAAAATGATTGCTTTACATGGATACATGCATATAAGAGTATAACAATATTCTTAAAACATTTTTATAAGCTTATTTTCACTAAGGGTATACAAAATATGAAAAATATAAAAATGTATACCATTACAATGACATTCTAAAGAATTAAACCCTTTACATGCATTCTTTTAATGCTTCCAAGTAGCCTATGGCATAAAGCCTTTGCAAACAACTTGGATTTTTCTATTATCCTTTATTTTGGACCCCCTAGAACATTTTTATTCTTTTTAAATGAGTTTTAAAAACTTCTAAACTTGTTTTTTGGTCAATACAAATGTACTTTTAAAATTAGCTTCTAGTGAATGACAAGTGTGCATGATTGATTATTTTGTTTTCATAAACCTTTTGGAACATCGCCCAACTTTCTGCTTGTTAGTAGCTTGTTAATTTCAAACACAGTTCCCAAAAATTTAAACGTACACAATAACTTAGATCTATTTTTCATGGAAGACACAACTGAAGTTCTATTCAACCCCATCAATCTTCTTGACATCCTTTTGGCTTGGCCTGTGGATCCTTGCCAGATTAGTTTTAAGTGTATAATGTTTTTTCTTTAAGCAAGCATCTATTTGTCTTAAGCTTGATAATTTTCTATAGCAAAGCTTAAAATAATTCAGCTTGCTGCTGCTCTTACAAATATCTTATACCATAATCTTACTAAATATTCAGTTTTAAACAAAATATAAAGTCTTAAAAACACACAACAAATCAAAAGAGGGGGTTTCTTCTCTTACAATGTACATCTATCCTTTGGTTCACCCCATTTAGGCTTTTCTAAAAACATCTTGATCAATTATTTCTAATTCTATTTGAAGTAAAGAAGGCAGTGACTTTAACTTTGACAATTAATTATTGTGGTGCTCTGTGCCATGTCAATTAAAAGGCTGACACAAAAACACCTGGCTTAATTAAAGAGCTGATTGATGTTTTCTGGAACCAAAACACCTGCAGTTAGAAAAACTCCTTATTGTCAATTAAATTTGATTTAGAACACCTGTTTTTACAATTCTGCTTAGTGGTTAACAGTTTGTTAATTCTCCAGAAGAACCCCAAAGAATCTCTCTCAAAGATTCCTGGAAGTCAGCAATAATCAATAGACAACCATTTGAACCCTTGAATGTCCCCTACAGTTTCAAGCTTCATCTATTTTGACTGGGGCGGGGCGTCGGCGCGGAAGATGGCGGACGCCAAATGAATGAGCTCTGACAAACCCTCTCCCCTTTCGCCGACTTGTATACGCTAAAGGTACAGATTATTACCTAATGTTATGGGTAAATCCGGAGGACACCGTAGTAATTCAGGAGTCTTAAATACTTCCAAAATAAAACCCTATTTTGGCTCGGAATCAGCTCTCGGAGCGGCGCGCAGCGTTTGCGATTCGCAACCTAAAATGGCCGCCGGGGCCTCTGAAGCTAAGGCGCAACAATCTGCCTTAACAAAAAAAGACTTTCTAGAAACACTGAGCGCCTTCAAATCTGAAATAATGGAAATACTTCAGCCCATGTCAGAGAGACTGGAAACTATGCAAGAATCCATTCATGCTATCTCTCAGTCCGCTGAATCGGCTTTAGAAACTTCCATCTCTAACCAGGAAGATATTAAAGAACTGCAAAAGAATGAAACATGGGCGAGAGAACGAATTCTAGCCCTAGAGCACCGCACTAGGGAAAGATTTCTTAAACTTCGAGGCTTTGGGGGAAAAATTGAAGGTACTGAAGATCTGGCCTCTCTTATTTCATCCTGGCTAGTCTCCGCTGTCGCGTTTGACGAAGATGCTACCCCAATGATAGTTAGAGCGTTTAGACTGGGCCCGCCAATTTCGGAACATCGTAAAGGCCCCAGAGACATTGTTATAGAGCTACTCGATATCCGTAACAAATATAAAATATTGCATGAAGCAAAAATGAAAGGCACCTTCAAATATAATGAGAGTGAGATTTCCATTTTCCCTGATGTAGCCCCGGAAGCTCTTCAAATTCGCAGGTCCCTCAAACCGATCACAAAACGTCTTCATGAGGCAAACTTGAAATATCGATGGCTGGCAACAGGCTACCTGCAACTCAGGCACCGAGGACATACTTACTTTGCTGATGGTCTTGATTCAGGCCAGGCACTCCTCAAGGCAATTGGCTTGGAGGAGACACAAGCAATGAACACCTCCGGCTCCAAAAAGAGAAAACGAGATGCTTCTGGTACTCCGACCAAGTGGAACAAAATTCCTAGCAGACTCCCGTTGTCTCCTTAAATAACTAATTATGGATAAAGTTAATTTAAAGTTTAATTATTACTGAGTAGATGTTATATTGCACTGTTCCTTTAAATGTTATATTGAGTATAATGCATCGGCGGGGGGGATTCGTGTCAGGTTCCGACATGAAGCCCATAGCTATGTTTCCAGGCCTGAAGGCCGCGGTGTTGTTTTTCTTGTTTCTGTGCATTGACCTTACGATGGAGCGAATACCGCTCCGTGTGGTTATTTACCACACTCTGAAGGTCCCTGAAAGATCACCTTTCATTAATCTTAACGTCGTTATTCTGTTCATTGAAATTGATGAAGTTTTATTATGGAATACTTGTTTTCAATGGGGTTTGAGTTTGGGGAGGGTAATGGTTGGGGAGGGAGAGGGTGGGAAGGGTTTTGTTGTCTGGTTGTTCTCATCCTATACAGTACAGTATTACATAATGTATTGGTTTTTCATCAATGTTGTTACCCTAGTGGTTATTTTACATGATAGTAGCTCATACATACAGAATGCTATCATACTCAAAGGGGATACTAATAATCATATGATACCTTTTCTTCAGTTAGCTGCACACTTATACAGAAGGTACCTTAATTTCCTTGGCTTTCTTGTTTTTAGACCTATCTACTATTTTTGTTGTTGTTCAGTCGCACAGTCGAGTCCGACTCTTCGCGACCCCATGGACCAGATTACGCCAGGCCCTCCTGTCTTCCGCTGTCCGCTGAAGTTTGCTCAATTTCATGTTCGTTGCATCGATGACACTGTCTAACCATCTCATCCTTTGCCGTCCCCTTCTTCTTTGACCTTCAATCTTTCCCAGCATCAGGGTCTTCTCCAGTGAATGCTCCCTTCTCATTTGGTGGCCAAAGTATTTGAGCTTCAGCTTCAGGATCTGGCCTTCCAGGGAACAGTCAGGGTTGATTTCTTTTAGGATTGACTGATTTGATCTCCTTGCAGTCCAAGGGACTCTCAAGAGTCTTCTCCAGCACCATAGTTCAAAAGAATCTATTCTTCGGCGCTCGGCCTTCCTTATAGTCCAACTCTCACAGCCATACATTACTACGGGGAATACCATTGCTTTGACCATGCGGACTTTTGTTGGCAAGGTGATGTCTCTGCTTTTTATCATGCTGTTTAGGTTTGCCATCGCTTTCCTCCCAAGGAGCAGGCGTCTTTTAATTTCATGGCTGCAGTCACCATCTGCGGTGATCTGGGATCCTAGGAACGTGAAGTCTGTCACTACTTCTACGACTTCCCCTTCTATTTGCCAAGGAGTGATGGGGCCAGATGCCATGATCTTAGTTTTTTTGATGTTGAGCTTCAAGCCCACTTTTGCACTCTCCTCTTTCACCCTGAGCAAGAGACTCTTTAGGTCCTCTTCACTTTCTGCCATCAGAGTGGTATCGTCTGCATATCTGAGGTTATTGATCTTTTCCCCAGCAATCTTAACTCCAGCTTGTGATTCATCCAGGCCAGCATTTCGCATGATGTACTCTGCATATAAATTAAATAAGCAAGGTGACAATATACATCCTTGTCGAACTCCTTTTCCTATGTTAAACCAATCAGTTGTTCCATATCCGGTTCTAACTGTTGCTTCTTGACCCTTATACAGGTTTCTCAGGAGACATGTGAGGTGGTCTGGTACTCCCATCTCTTTAAGAACCTGCCATAATTTATTGTGATCCACACAATCAAAGGCTTTAGCATAGTCAATGAAGCAGAAGTAGATGTTTTTCTGGTACTCTCTTGCTTTCTCCATAATCCAGCGAATGTTGGCAATTTGATCTCTAGTTCCTCTACCTCTTCGAAACCCAGCTTGTACTTCTGGCAGTTCTCTATCCACGTACTGTTGGAGCCTAGCTTGTAGGATTTTGAGCATGACCTTGCTAGCGTGTGAAATGAGTGCAATTGTGCGATAGTTTGAACATTCCTTGACGTTGCCCTTCTTTGGGATTGGAATGTAAACTGACCTTTTCCAATCCTGTGGCCACTGTTGTGTTTTCCAAATTTGTTGGCAAATTGAGTGCAGCACTTTAACAGCATCTTCTTTTAAGACTTTGAATAACTCAGCTGGGATACCATCACCTCCACTAGCTTTGTTGTTAGTAATGCTTTCTAAGGCCCATTTAACTTCGCTTTCCAGGATGTCTGGCTCGAGGTCAGTGATTATACCATCGTGGTTGTCAAGGACATCGAGGTCCTTCTTGTATAGTTCTTCTGTGTATTCTTGCCATCTTTTCCTAATCTCTTCTGCTTCTGTTAGGTTCCTACCGGTTTTGTCCTTTATCATGGCCAGCTTTGCATGGAACGTTCCCTTGATTTCTCCAATTTTCTTGAAGAGATCTCTAGTCCTTCCCAATCTATTGTTTTCCTCTATTACTTTGCATTGTTCATTCAGGAAAGCCTCCTTATCTCTCCTTGCTGTTCTCTGGAAATCTGCATTCAGTTGGGCAAATCTTTCCTTTTCCCCATTGCCTTTAGCTTTCCTTCTTTCCTCTGCTATGTGTAAAGCCTCATCAGACAGCCACTTTGCTTTTTTGCATTTCTTTTTCTTTGGGATGGCGGTGAGTGCTGCCTCCTTTACAATGTCACGGACCTCTGTCCATAGTTCTTCAGGTACTCTGTCTATCAAATCTAGTCCCTTAAACCTATTCTTCACCTCTACTGTATATTCATCGGGGATGCGATCTAGGTCAAATCTGAATGGCCTTGTGGTTTTCCCAACTTTCTTCAATTTAAGTCTGAATTTTGCAATGAGTAGCTCATGATCTGAGCCACAGTCAGCTCCAGGTCTTGTTTTTACTGACTGGATAGAGCTTCTCCATCTTTGACTGCAAATTATATAGTCAATCTGATTTCGGTGTTGCCCATCTGGTGATGTCCATGTGTAGAGACGCCTCTTAGGTTGTTGGAAAAGGGTGTTCGCTATGACCAGCGTGTTCTCTTGACAAAACTCTGTTAGCCTTTGCCCTGCTTCATTTTGTTCTCCAAGGCCAAACTTGTCTGTTATTCCGGTTACCTTTTGATTTCCTACTTTAGCATTCCAGTCCCCTATGATGATGAGGACATCATTTTTTGGTGTTCGTTCTACGAGCTGTTGTAGGTCTTCGTAGAACTGGTCCACTTCAGCCTCTTCTGCAGCAGTGGTTGGGGCATAGACTTGGATTACTGTGATATTGAATGGTTTGCCTTGGATTCGGACCGAGATCATTCTGTCATTTTTGAGATTGTATCCCAATACTGCCTTTCTCACTCTCTTGTTGACTATAAAGGCCACACCATTTTTTCTATGGGATTCCTGGCCACAGTAGTAGATATAATGGTCTTCTGAGTTAAATTCGCCCATTCCTGTCCACTTTAGTTCACTGATTCCCAAGATGTCGATGTTCATTCTTGCCATCTCATTTTTGACCACGTCAAGCTTACCTTGATTCATAGATCTTACATTCCAGGTTCCTATGCAGTATTGTTCTTTGCAGCATCGAACTTTCCTTTCACCGTCAGACACATCCACAACTGAGCGTCCTTTCGGCTTTGGCCCAGCCGCTTCACTCTTTCTGGGGTTACTCGTACTTGCCCTCTGCTCTTCCTCAGTAGCATATTGGACACCTTCCGACCTGAGGGGCTCATCTTCCGGCGTCATATCTTTTAGCCTTTTGTTACTGTCCATGGGGTTTTCTTGGCAAAGATACTGGAGTGGGTTGCCATTTCCTTCTCCAGGGGATCACGCTTGGTCTGAGTTCTCTGCTGTGGCCTGTCCGTCCTGGGTGGCCCTCCACGGCATAGCCCACAGCCTCATTGAACCACGCAAGCCCCCTCGCCACGACAAGGCAGTGATCCATGTATCTACTATACAACTCCCAAATGGCATCATTGAATTATAAAGTCACCTCTCTTAATTGTAGGGGATTGAATAACAAAATTAAAGCGAAACGTATAGCTTCCGATTTGAAAAACCACAGGACTGCCTTTGCATTCCTTCAAGAAACATACATCAAAAGTAATCAAAGGGTGTTTAATTCTAACTGGTTCAACACTCAAATCCTCGCTCCTGGCACTTCAAAATCACGAGGAGTGGCCATTATAATAGCAAAGAATGTCCCTTTTAAGATTGAGGCAGTTGAAAAAAACAATGATGGTCGCTATGTCTTTGTAAGGGGAAAATTACATGATAGTGCAGTCACGCTGGCATCAGTTTATGCACCTAATGTGGGACAAATTGAATTTCTGAGAACCACTTTTGCCAAACTAAATCAGTTTAGATCGGGCTGTACTATAGTTGGAGGTGATTTCAACTCATTGTTAGACAAACGACTGGATAAATCATCTTATATAAAGAAATTCAATGTAAATGTCTCTCTGAGTCCTCTCCATAAATTGCTTAATGATTTTAATTTTAAAGATGTTTGGCAGACACAACATGGATCCGAAAGAGATTATTCCTATTATTCAGTTAAAGACAACGTATATACCAGGCTTGACTACATCGTTGTATCAACTGAATCACTCCCACTTTTTCAATCCTCTGAAATCGGTAATTTTCAATGGTCTGATCATGCCCCTATAGAATGCATTTTTACATGTGGAAAAACTAAAAGAAGGACGCCCAACATGATTTTTAATAAATATTTATTGACGGATCCCAAAACAAGGATTGAACTCCAACTAGAACTTGAAGATTACTTCCAACGTAATCAATCCTGTGGAACCTCTAGTTACACGGTCTGGGAGGCCTCCAAAGCCGTTCTACGAGGCAAATCTAAGGCACTTGCATTAGCCTGTAAGAGAGAAAAAACAGAAAAAAGTCAGAACTTGTAGCCCAGATAAGACAACTCGAAATAAGACATAAACGTACTTGCAGCAACAAAATTTACAAACGTCTAATCAACCTTCGGAAACAACTAGAACTGTTAGAATCCTCTTTTTTTACGCAAACAGAACTATTCTCTAAACATGAAATTTCAAGTTCTTGCCCTAAGAAACTCTGCTATTTGTCCTGGAAACTGAAAAAACAACGAGTAGACCGATGGATTCACAGTATCAAAGATTTGAATGGACTCCTACAAACAGACCCAGATTGTATTGTTAAAACGATGGAAACATTCTATGCATCACTCTATACTTCATCTAACCCTTCTGAAGAGGGTATACGTGTCTTCTTAGAAACCAGCACTAATATTAAAGAACTCTCAGATGACCACAGACTGCTTCTGGACTCACCCATAGTTAAAGAAGAAGTGGAACAAGCTATCAAAGCTCTTAAATTGAATAAAGCGCCCGGCCCCAACGGGTTTCAACCGGAATACTATAAATCCTTCACATCTATTCTACTACAACCTTTACTGGATGTCTTTAACCAAATCATGTTAACAGGAATATTGCCGGATACTTGGACCGAGGCAAACGTAATCCTCATACCAAAAAAAGGGAAAGATGTCACGGATCCTAGGGCATATCGCCCAATCTCTTTACTCAACACTGACTATAAAATTTTCACCACTATTTTGTCCAACAGATTGAAAAATATAATAGGAGATTATATCCTCAAGGATCAGACAGGATTCATTCCATCTAGAGACATAACCGATAACATCAGGAAAACACTGAATATAATTCACCATGGCAGATCGCAAGCGACAAATGACTCTCTGATCCTGATGCTGGACATCGAAAAAGCCTTTGATACCTTGGAATTTGTATATTTAGACAACCTTCTACGCCGCATGAAATTTGGTGACATTTTTATCAGATCACTTTCGGCTCTATATAAAAAACCCAAAGCTAAGCTTTTACTTAATGGTGATGCTTCTTCCAGTATTAATCTACATAGGGGCACCCGACAAGGCTGCCCCTTATCACCACTACTGTTTGCTCTTGCCATAGAACCGCTGGCTTCTAACATCCGGAATAATCCAAATATCAAAGGTGT
Source organism: Gekko gecko (assembly GCA_029375565.1). Taxonomy (NCBI): domain Eukaryota; kingdom Metazoa; phylum Chordata; class Lepidosauria; order Squamata; family Gekkonidae; genus Gekko; species Gekko gecko. The sequence goes on from JAPDNY010000007.1 coordinate 101,920,428, forward strand.
TAATATAGAGTGGAAAGAATTCAAGGTCAGCCTCTTCGCAGATGACATGACTATCTACGTCTCCGAGCCTCAATCCTCCCTCCTTGAAATTCGAAACACTCTGAATGATTTTGGTGAACTGGCTGGCTTGAGAATCAATCACTCCAAGTCAACTATTTACCCAATTCGGCTATCTAATGCCACAACAGTGCAAATTCAGTCTAAATATCCCTTCCAATGGGTTAAAACCTATCATCCATATCTTGGTGTCAATCTGCCATTACACCTTTCGGATCTTATTAAATGGAACTATAACAAAATTGACAATGAAGTGAACTACTTAAGAAATGGGATCTTAAACCGCTATCATGGCTTGAAAGAATTCAATCATTCAAAACTTTCATCTTTCCTAAATTTTTATACTGTTTCAGGGCTCTGCCCATTTTCCTCTCAGACCCGCTGCTGACAAAATGGCAATGCAACATCTCTAGATTTTTATGGCATTATAAAGCTCCGAGAATCAAACATGCCACAGCTAGAAGACCAGTCCGAAATGGTGGCCTCGCGGTCCCAGATCTAAGACTTTATTATGTAGCAACACAACTGTCCAAGCTTCTGAAACAATATCACAATGAGGACGATTTAGACTGGCATTACATTGAAGAATCCACAATCAAACCATATGCCTTCAAAGAGTTAATATGGCAAGATCAACCATACAAACAACTGAAACAAGTACGTAACCCTTATTTATGGACAACTTTAAAAATTTGGTACAAATATAAATCTCAACTAACATCAACACGTTCCATTTTAAGTACTTTTAGAAACCAAAAATGGTTTCCTCCGGCGGAAGACTCGAATTCCTTTCAAGCATGGAAATTGTCGGGACTAACGAGAATCATAGACCTTTTAGCCAAAGGCAAACTACTGTCAAAACTGGATCTAGACAGAAAATCACACTCCAAGTTAGCCTGGTTCGAATATTTACAAGTTCAACATCTACTGCATGACTCCACTATTAAACCTAACCTACAGAAGCCTCTTACGGGTTTTGAACAACTACTCTGGAAACACCTACCCAAAAGGGGTGCAATTTCAATAATATATAGACTACTCTTGGACACGCAACTCGATAGGATACCTAGCTATCAAGCAGCATGGCAAAAAGACTTGGGACATGATATCTCTCAAGATCAATGGATTGATATATGCAAAAACCTCGCAAGGATATCACCTTCATCATTAATTCAAGAGACAGCATTTAAGGTTCTTCACAGGTGGTACCTTACCCCAGCGAAACTTTCGCACATTTATCCAAACTCCTCCCCGCTATGCTGGAAGCAATGTGGTCAAAAAGCGACCTATTTTCACTCGTGGTGGGAATGCCCTAAAGTAGCCAACTACTGGTACCGAATCTTATCGTCAATACACAAGCTAACTGGATGTAACTTACCTTATGACCCGATGCTGATACTTCTTCATCAGTGGCCTGCAGATGGTCCGCCTGAAAACAGTAAAGCATTAATCAATATAATGTTAATTGCTGCCAAAGCATCACTTGCATGCAAATGGAAAACAAACATCCTTCCCTCTACTCAACAGTGGTTACACAAAGTTTGGGACTTTTTCCTGCAAGAAAAGGTATCATTATGGTTACACCAGAAAGATGTGGAAAGGTATCTACTAAATCCTCTAGATAAATGGTATCCTCTATTGGAAAAAATGAACCTAGATAAACTAGATTGGGAAACCTTCAAAGAACCCAAATTTAAAATACTTACCTTTTGTTAACTGATGATACTCTAAGGCACAAGGTGTTGGTAATATGTAACATATTGATGTACTAAATAATCTACAAGTCCCTTTTACTGTATGTCTCATACTGTTGTATGGTTGATAGTTTGGTTACCTAGAAGTTTGCATTTGAATATTCTGTTCTGTACTGTAATTTATCTTTTTTTTTAACAAAAAAACTCAATAAAATGTTTTAAAAAAATCTATTTTGACTACATCATTAGTTTCATCATTATTATATATACAATATTACATATTTACACCACTTCTACATATTCATTAGAATATGGTTTAGTATTGACCTTCAGAGCTTTACATGTGATTGACCTTCAAAGCCTTGTGCAGCCTGGAGCTGACATACCTTATGGACTGCCTCTCCCCACATGTGCCCCAGAGAGCTTTTGCTCAGCTGAGTGAGATCTGCTGGTTGTCCCCAGCCTAAGAAATGTCTGTTTAGCCTTAACCAGGATCAGGGCCTTTTCTGCCCTGGCCCCAGCCTGGTGAAACATTACATGCCAATACAGGTGACTGACTGACTGATGGAACATGGTCTTGTGTGAGATCATGGCCCTGAAGGACATTTTATCATTCTGCAGGGCCTGTAAAATTGAGCTGTTCTCCCAGGCCTTTGGCTGAGGTGGCAGGTGTCCAGAAAATTTTTTAAAAGATTGCCTCCCCCCAACTGAAAACACCATCTGTGTGTGACCTGGATTAAACAAATTCTAGAGCTCGGTGGCACCAGTATTGATGCAGCTTGTTTTTAAATGCTGTTTAAAGTTTTAACTGATTATTCATTATTATAGTGTGTGGCAGAATGGCCCAGCACTTGTTTGTGACCTGCCCTGAGCCCGTTCGCGGGGAGGGTGGAATATAAATTTGACAAATAAATAAATAAATGAAATCTTTAACAGATAAAAAATATATCAAGGTGCAAAGGAAGGTCTATTAGATACCTTATATCAAAAACCCATTTGAATTAAAGATGTTACATTTAAAACAGATTTTAATTCTACTTCTATTTCATTACTATACATTTGTATATAATATTTTAGACTGCTTCTCATTCTAAGTTTGTCTCCTGCTATCACAGTAGAGATAATACACACTCCATCTCTCCTCAAATTTCAAAATAGACCTGTTTTTTTCAGGTAGGTTGTTAATTTTACCATTACTGCATATTCATCAAATTTATTTTCCCATTTTTCTAAATGTGGGACAGATATCTAATTTCCATTTTGCTGCATAAATAGTTCCTAGCAGCTGTCACCATGAATCTGAATATCTCTTCTGACATTTTTGGTGATTTGTTTAAGCAGAATACCTAATAGCATGCTCTTAGCTTCCATTGGGGATTTAAACATTAATATTTCCTGCATTTTTGGTTTTTTTTTTCCAGAATCTTTTTGCTTTTTTACAAATCCACCACATATGAAAGAAGGTTGCATTTATGTCTTCATGTTTCCAGCATTTTCCTTTGTAGTTTTTATATGCTTTCTCAATATCTGTTGGAGTTATATACCATCTAAAAACACATTTTGTACCAATTTTCTCTTAATATCTGTCTGTCTGTAAATTTTATATCTTTTTCCCATAGTCATTCCCATTGTTTCATAGATATCTTTTTTTTTTTAAGTTTTGCATCCATATTTTTTCATTTGTTCATTTTCTGTTTCTAGCTGGAATAAAATCTTATATATCCATCGTAGTAAGTGGTATTTTTGTTTTATAGTCAGCTGTTCAAATTTAGTTGCATCTCTTGGAATGCCACCTTCAGTGCTCATGATCTCCTTTAGTTTTGATACTGATTGATAGTATAGTAGCCATTGAATGTTTATACCTTCATCTCTGATATCTTGCCAAGCCTTGATTTCCTCTCAGCATTTATCATCATGCTGTATGTTAGAAAATTATTTTTATTCCTTGTGTCCTTATCATAGTAGGCTTCTATTGGGGACATAAGCAGAGAGTTTGTGGGGCTCAATAAATTCTGGCATGTAAACCATATTCTCAAGCCCATCTCTGATTATATGACTTCTTTCTTGTGTTATGAACTTTTTAACATATTTGTTAATTCATAAATGATTGTCTGCTGATTTTAGCATATTTGTTAATTCATAAATGAAGGTCTGCTGATTTTAATTTTAGTATTCTATGTCTTGGGTTTTTAATTCAATCCACAATCCAGACCAGATCTGCTGCTTGGTACTATAATGTTATATTTGGGACTGCTAATTCTCCTCTCTTTTTCTCATCTTGTAATATTTTGAAGCTTATTGGTTTATCTGTTTTTGCCATTCTTTCAGGGGGGTTTTCTCTATGTATATGAGTAGCATTTGGAACAGATAGTTTAGTTTTGGCAGCACATTAATTTTGATTGCACAGATTCTTCCCAGTCATGAAATTTTATTTTTTTCCCCACTTTGATAAATCTGCTTGTATTGCTTTTCAAGTTTTCTGGTAGTTATTTTTTAAATGATTACAGTTTTGCCAAGTCACATTTATTCCCAAATATTTAATAGGATTGGTGGCTGCTAAAGCGCTGTGCTCTTTATATAATATCTTCTTGTTGTTGTGTTAAAAAATTTCATTCTAATTTTTATCTTTTTCCTGTTAATTTTATAGCCTGATAAGGATCCAAATTCTTCAATATGTTAAATTACTTATTGCAATGATTTCTAGGGATTCAGCACTGTTAGAACCACCTCACCTGCATAGCTTTTCATTTTGAATCCAACATTATCCACTTTTATTCCCTTGATTCTATCCTCTTGTCTGATCTTTATAGTTAAATCTTTATTGCTAGTATGAATAGTAAAGGGAATAAAGGAATTCCATGATGTGTTCCTTTTTCAATTGAGATTGTTTGTTAATTTCCCATTAATTAAAATCTATGCTTGTTGATTCAAGTATATTCCATGCATCCACTTCCAGAATGTAGGACCACAGCCCATATTTTGTAGCACATTCAATAATAAAGGTCATGTTAAATTGTCAAATGCTTTCTTTGCATCTAGAAAAAGAAATGCTGCTTTCTTCCTCTTCCTCTTCATAAATTCACTTGCATCTATTATGAAACATATATTACCTTTCAGGTACCTCTTCGGTACAAAACCTGTTTGATTGAAATGTATTAGATATGATACACATTTTCTTAATCTTTATGCCATTATTGTGGTAAAAATGTTGTAGTCTACATTCAGGAGAGAAATTGGTCTATAAGACTGTGGTAACAATGCATCACTGCCCTCTTTATATATTAGCATTATATGCACCTCTTGCCATGTTGAGGGTATTGTCTTTTTTTCCTTTATCATGTTCATAACTTTTTGTAACTGTATTGTTAATACTTCTTGAAGATGTTTGTAATACATTGCTGTCAACCCATCAGGTCCTGGTACTTTATCTTTCTTCATGTTCTTCATTGCTTGAAAAAAAATCTTCAGTTGCTATTGTTTGCTTTAATATTTTTCTGTGTTCTGATGCAAACTTTGCAATTGAGATTTTTTTAAAGTATACGCTTATTCTTTCTTCTGAGACTTCTTTTTATATAATCCTGAGAAAACATTGATAAATTGTCCCTGTGTGTCTTTTCCTGCCTATATAATTTGATCTCCTTTCTTTACACCTGCTATTACTTTTTTTTTTCTTTCTTTCCTGAGACAATATGCAAGATATTTGCCGGGTTTGGTCTCATGTTCAAAACATCTTTGTTTTAGGAATTTTATATTTTTTTTTCAATCTTCCACTTCTAACATGTCTAATTGGTTATTTAATTGTTTGATCTCTACTTGTGGTTTTTAATCAAGATTGTTTTGATGTTCTTGTTCCAATCTCTGATTTTTTTTCTGCTATTATCTTAGTTTGTTCTGATCTCCCCCACCCCCTTTTAGCAGGGGCTACTAGTATGACTTCTCTAATAAAAACTTTACTTGTTTCCCAAATTTTAGCTGAAGACATTCCTTCTGTGTTTGTTAAAAAAAAAAATCTTCCAAATCTTTTTTATACTTATTTACCACATCTTCTTGTAGTAAAAGAACATAATATAATTTCCATCTCATTCTTGATTCTCTGTTTCATTGCGAGACTACTTCTATGAGATTGTGGTCTGCAAATATTACCAGCTGAATCTCTAAATTCTAAATTCATTGTCAATGTTTTTGATGTCCAATCTTTTTGAATGTTTTTGATGTCCAATCTTTTTGATGTCTTGAATATGTTTGATGTCTTTCTAAAAAATGTAAAGCCTCTGCCCTTTGAATGTTTGGTCCTCCACAAACAGGGCCGGCCCCAGGTATCTGGGTGCCCTAGGCAGGCCAGCCTGTGGTGCTCACCCCACTGGGGATGCCAACCTCCCGGTGGGGACTGGAGACTGGGGGTGGTGGTGGCCTGAGCAGTGAGACAGCGCCTGGTTACCCCCACCCCTTCCCTCAGAGCACCGGCTTTCCTGGGTGCTCCGCAGCTGCGGGGCACCCAGGAAAGCCAGGGAAGAGGTGGGGTTTCTACCCCCCGCCCCTTCCTTCCCAGCGCCGGCTTTCCTGGGCACTCCACACCCGCTGGGGTGCTCTTTGCTGGTGGTGGTGGTGGTGGCAGGGGGGCTTTTCACAGGGGGTGGGGGGCAGTTTAGTGCCCCTGTGGGCCTGGCACCCTAGGTGAGCACCTAGCTCACCTAATGGGTGAGCTGGCCCTGTCCACTAATCTTCTAATGCCAGCATTTCCATGTATTGAGTTCTTTCTTCAAATTGTTGCATTTGGTGCACCAGTGTTCATGATAATTATTCCGCCAGTTCTTCAGTTCACTGGTCTTCATCTGTTTCATCTATACTCCTTTCTTCTTCTTCTTCTTCTTCTTCTTCTTCTTCTTCTTCTTCTTCTTCTTCTTCTTCTTCTTCTTCTTCTTCTTCTTCTTCTTCTTCTTCTTCTTCTTCTTCTTGCCATTATTCTTTTCATGTTTTTTTAGAGAGAAGAAGAAGAAGAGTTTTGGATTTATACCCCGCCCTTCACTGCCCAAAGGCGTCTCAGAGAGGCTTACAAACTCCTTTCCCTTCCCCTCCTCACAACAGACACCCTGTGAGGTAGGTGGGGCTGAGAGAACTCTAACACAAACTGTCCTTGAGAGAACAGCTGTGCCAGAGCTTGTGACTGACCCAAGGTCACATCAGCAGGTGCAAGAGGAGGAGTGGGGAATCAAACCCGGTTCTCCCAGATAAGAGTCCACGCACTTAACCACTACACCAAACTGGCTCTCAGTATTTAAAAAAATACTGTACACATTTTCCATATATTATTTCAATATACTGTTTTCTAAGTGAGTATCAAGTGCACAACAATCAAAATTTATACTATTAAAATAACTCAGAGTGTATGTCCATTAAAATACAGAGAAGTATTATCTCCAGTTCTTATAAAGGACATATATCTGAAAGGTTTTGTGCCCTGTCTGTCATGTGGTACACTGGAGGAAAAAACAACAACAGACTGACTGTTTCACCAAGCAGTCTGCTCAATGGAAAGATAAAAATTACTATTTTCTGTTATATATTTTTTTACTTGAACACCTTCCTTGAAATCCTTCAGAATAAAAAGCAACAAGAAGACATCAGATTAATTTATAATTGTAATGTATCCACTTGAGAACATGGGCTCCGGGCAGCCATGTGCTTGGACTGGTTCCAACCGGTCCACCATGTGGCCAGGCGAAGGGCCTGAGCTTCGCCCCGAAGGACAATGGACTAGTGGATCCTGACTCCCCTCCAATGGAGGAGCAGGTGTTAATCCAATCAATGTAAATAGCGAATCACCGGGTGTGTGTGTGTTTGGGGTGTGGGTCACTTGGGGATAAAAAGCCGGCCTGCAAGCCGGCTTAGTTGTCTTGTTCTTCAACTAATAAAGTATGTGAGAGCTGAAATCACTCGTCAGTCTCAGTACTTTTCAATAATATTTTCTTTGTTGTTGTTTTTCTGAAGAACTTAGATGAGTATACTGGGAAACAAAAGTAAAAACACTGTTGTATTTTCATTGTTCCTTCTCTCTTCCCCCCTCCTCCTTCCCTTCCCTCCCTCTCATTTATTACCTTTCCCCCCTGCCTTACTATATTCTAATTTTAATAGAATAAGAAAAAAAACATTCTTTTGCTGATATATGGATGTTTGTGACTTAATGATTAGAAGATAAGCTGCCTTTTTCATTTATACTATATTCATTCAGAATATACATTACTTGCTACATTTAGGGGTAATTTTTCATGTGAATATGAATTGCTTATATCATCTTAGAGATGCATACTCCAAAGCTGCAATAGCAATGAAGGTGATTGTCCAATTTTTTTACACAAAAGGTGGGCATTTTGTCCCCACAGCTATAACAATATTTAAGAACAACATTGGGTCACAGTTTCCTTATGGAGCCCTATTTTGGTGGAGGCTACCAGGGAACAAACCGATAAAATTTTATTGCAGTTTTTGGGTAGGATAACAGGAGCACCAAAGGCAGTTGCAGGTGTTACTCTGCATGCAGAATTGACACATTATTCCTTGGCGGCTTAAGTGTGGGCTGCAACATTTAGGTTTTGGCTAAAAATACACTTTGCAAAAGCAAAGAGTGGTTATCTGTATTATTTTAAAAAGGACTGATATAGAAATCCTTGGCTAAGGCTGATCAAGACACGACCGTAACTATTGGGGGTATCAATAGCTGATGTTGATAGCCTAGGACTGACAGCTTCACAAACTCTTATAATAAAGAGACTGTATGAATTGGTTTTCCAAAGTACTAGTAGGAGAGCCCATAGGGTATGTTCTCCATTATACTTGGATCTTTACCTATTAGACTCCTTGCCTTTATATTTTGAGGGTTTTGACAGTGTCCAGATATAGGAGACTATTTATGTTGGCTTGACTGAATGCTGTCCCTTTGGAAGAAGTGATAGGCTGTCAGGGGAGGATTCCCTTGCAGACAGGCTTTGTAACTGCACACAGGAAAGAGTGGCACTCTAGAACATTGCTTATTTGAATGTGCCTTGTTTATTTCAATCAGACAGTGCTGGATCTACCCTTTTATATGTGATATGGCAATGTTACCTTCTTCAGAAAGGATTGCTAAATTATTGGCTGAAACAGAAGTTAAAACTACCCTGGCAGAAGTAAAATTTGCCCACCCATCCCTCGAATGAGACACAAGACAAGTCATGGGTTAAACTGGGAAATTATTTACACACAAGCTGATCTGCATCTATTAAATCAATTAAGCATGGGTTACATAGCTCCTGCAAGCACGCTTTCTTAGGGCAAAACCACCCTGCCTCTGAGCCAGGTCCAGAATCCTTCTGTACCCCACTCATCATGGCATGTACTTCCAATGCATATAGGAGATGAGGGAGCAGGTTCCAGCCCATGACTGCTAATCCTTAAAGTTCATCATCTACTCCCTCAACCATGGAGAGTCCCCCATCTGGGTCTCCTGGACTGCTAAGCTGCTAGGTACCCAGTTTGAGGACACCTCCTACCGCTGCTATCTCAGGGTGCTTGCCAGCATGAATAAACCCATTCAACCTGTGCTTTTCTGCCTTCCCAGTAAGGGCCTAACCAGGTTACCAGGCCTATTTATGCCACACGCACCCCCCAGACCATGTGAAGCAGACAAAAAAAGGCTCCACTCCTGGCCAGTTTGAGTGAGGCCCAAAAAAAGTCCTGCTCAGCCCCATAAAACAATGACTGGCTAATTCCACATGGTCTGCAACAGAGGGCAGGCAGGTGGGATGCTCATCCTTTGCTGGAATGGTGCAGGAATGGCTGCTGCCTCCAGCTTTATCCCAGCAGTCCTTTCCAATAGGCCAGCATTCCTGTGCTGGCCCTTGATAGGCTCCCCCCATGCTCATGATCACATTCAAGGATGTGAGGATGAGCGGGCAAAAGCCTGCACTTGCTCAAGGCCAAGCACTGATCTTTTGTTGATTGTTATTAAACATAAAAATAGGGTTGATATTTAGTTGATTTTAATTTATCTGGCCTATCAGTGTGAGCTGTTCAAAGCCATTGAACTATAAGAATGGACTCATTAAAGGAAGAAATGTATTATGGAGTTGTTATGTTTTTTTAGTACAACTTTAAGGAAAAGAATAGATGTTGCAGCCTATGTACATTTTCCAGTAAAACGTGTTTCCCATTGAGATCAGTAGGAAAACAAAAACAAATCAATGCAATCACAAAAGCTACAAAGTGAATAAAAATGAATAAAAATGAAGATTTTAAAAATTCATATCCCTATTATCAAATAGGGATTATTCTTAATAAATAGGAAATATTACAGAATATGTACAATGACCTGGCCTGGCTGTATCTCACTATGAAGAAGTCTTTGAATGACTCAGCAGTGCCATGTAAAAGGACACACCCTACATGGTCATTGTCCAATATTTCTTTTAAAATGGTCAGTTACTTATTTGCTTGCTTTCCTGTACTTTACAAAGTATTTGGTAGGCTAGATGAGAGACAACACTGACCTGGATGGCCCAGGCTTGCCTAATTTCATCAGATCTCAAAATCAAAGTTGGATCAGCCCTAGTTAGTACTTGGAGACCACAGAGGAAGCTGAGTTATCCTGTATACTGCAGTCAGGTTTCCTCAAGTGGTACCAGACCCTTGACTCTGGCCAGGCTTAGGGAGCTTGCCCTGGCAACACAAGGCTTCTGCTCGGTGGATGGGTTGTGTTAAGTATGAGAGTTAAGGCAGCAGCTCATAACGAGTGATGAACACAGAACATGAGCAACAAGCTCTCTTTTAAACTATCCAGGCTTGGTAGGCCACGCCCTTAGTTGAGATAAGAACCAATCAAAATATGAACATAACAACCAATCAAATCATTTCCCTCCTGCACCCTTCTTGTATCCTGATTGGCCTGCTGCACAGAGTATCCAATCAACTTGCAGGAGTTACGATACCAGACTTAAATAGGAGATAGAATTCAAGCTTAGGCATTATGTATACCAATACATAACAGGTCGATCCAGAAATACTATCTCCCCAGGTCTCAGCTTAAGTAAACTAGGAAGTAACTGGGTCAAGCTAGCAGGTGCTGGAGTTCCTTGAGCTGTGGTATGCATTGGCTAGATTACTGTAAGGAAGTGCTATTCTCAGTATTCTGTTCTAGACCTGTAGGTAGGTTGTGTGCAGCCAGTCTGGAACTTCACCTCCTTTTTTGCCACCTCAGCATAGGCTTTCTGCCACCCCATTCTTGTGGAGGGGGAGAGGGGCCTGGAGTTTACAGGCCTGTGGGAGAGGCCTAGTAGCTAACTCAGGAGCTGGTGAAACAGTTTCCCATTCATGTGCTAGCAGGGTATTTACTACCAAGGCAACAGAAAGGAAGCAACGTCTCCTGCTGCCTGTCTTGTTCAGGATCAGAATGTAAAGAATTTTATGTGTGCTTTTTGATTCAAACTTTGATGAGTGCAGTGAGTTATTTAAGCTGTTCAGCAAACAGATGAACTTTGACATAAAAAACGATGTCGGTGTTGAAGCCTGTTGTTCAAGAATTGGGGGTTTTGTAACTGGCAGCTACTATTGTTTACACAGTGTCTTTTCAATGGTTCTAAGTATTTTCTATCATGCGTTCTTATCTTCAGACTTTGATGTCTTGTACCTGATGAAATGAGCTTTGACTCACAGAAGTATATATCTTGGAAAAAAATGTTTTGATCTTTATGCTACAGAATTCAAGTTTTGCTCTGCTACCTTGCTGTTTGACCTGATTCAAATCCAGTAATTGTTCAGCTCATTAAGGTTTTGTTTTTATTTACTTACCTCATTTATAGACTGCCTTTCTCAATGAGACTCAAGGTGGATGGGGTAATTTTGACTTCACTATATATTTTTAAAATTCTATGAATAGTCAGGAAGCATTTGGATAAAAAGAACACTTTTGCTAACCTGATTCCTACTGGCTGACCAGTCCTTTGTTATGCTGATGGCTCAAAATGAGCTGGCATTATCTTCTCAATTAGTGTAAATTAGAAGGGCACAAAACTCAGGGTATAAATTATTTTAAAATGTTTTTTTAAAAAGCACTTGCCAGTCAGCTTGGTATTTTCCATCTTCTAAGTAGTTTCTTTGAAAGACTATACAGAAGAGACAAAAGGATGACAGATTCCTTCAAAGAATCTTTTGAAGAACCTACAGTTTTAGAAAGTGAAGTAAATATTGCACTGAGAGCAACTGGGAAAAATAAATCACCAGGAGTAGATGGGATATCAATAGAGCTATTCCAAGCTCCTGAAATGGAGTCCATCAAAATCTTAACAAAAATATATGGAATGAGAAATGCCAGATGTTCAAGCTGAATTCAGAAAAGGAAAGGACACTAGAGATCATATTGAAAATTTACAATGGCTTCTGGAGCATATGAGAGAATTTCAGAAGAAAATCAGCTTGCATTCGTGGATTACAGCAATGCTTTTAACTGTGTGAATCATGAAAAAACTATGGTTCATTTAAAAAGAAATGTGTATGCCATGACAAATGATTGTTTTGCTGCACAATCTGTACTTTGGAGAAGAGGCAACTGTTAGACAGAATATGGAGAAACAGAATGGTTTCTGATTGGCAAAGGCATCAGACAAGGATGTATTTTATTTCCCTATCTCTTCAATTTGTATGCAGAACATACCATAAGGAAAGCTGGATTAGAGTTAGATGAAGGTGGAGTGAAAATTGGTGGAAAGGACATAAACAATTTGTGGTATGCAGATGACATATTACTGGCAGAAAATAGTGAAGACTTGGAATGACTCCTGATGAAGGTTAAAGCAGAAAGTGCTAAAGGAAGATTGCAGCTGAATATCATGAAGACAAACATAATGATAACTGGGAATTACACAACTTTAACAATGAAGAAACTGAAAATGTTAAAGACCACGGCCACACAACCCAGAAAATCTACAGCAACTAATGAACTCTGGCCATGAAAGCCTTTGACAACATATTCAAGATTTTCTATTCCTTGGCTTCATCATTAACCAAAAAGGGAAATGCAACCAAAAAATCAGGAAACTGAGACTGGAAAGGGCAGCCCTGAAGGAGCTAGAAAAGACTCTTAACCATAAGAATGTTATGACAGACACCAGTCACTTCCCAACTCTCAGGCAGATTTTCCCACCAAAATCCTTTTAGTTCCTCTCAGTGATTGAGTCACCTCCAAATAGCATATATTCCTTTTCTTTGACTTAAATAGCCAAAATGTCCAACCCTGATACAGATATTTGTTTAGGCTTATGACCCAGCAGAGGAACCTGAGGGAAATGCAGGCACTGTCTTGTTTTAAAAACCAATTGAAATGGCACTTGAGGCAGAGTAACTTTCAAAACAGAATAAAGATTTTATTTAACTGTATGTATATATTTCTTGGAGAAGTCAAGGACTAGAAACTTTGAGGTAATTCCCCCCCCCCCATATACAGAACTGAAATCTTGAAACATACAAGAGAGGGTTGTTGTAGCTTCCTTTCAGAAGTTCCGAGTTCTTTTCAGTGAGAGCTACTTTTCTTAGCATACTTCAGCAACAGCACAAGACCTTAATAGCACAAGATTCCTGGAGAATATCTTTTTCTTAGGGTTTCTAGATTTCTCCCCTTAGAAAATTACAGATTTCCACTGACTCTTGAGGTGTCTAAAGCATATTCCCCTTTACCACAGTCCTGGGTTTTCCTGAGAGCACAACCCCTTTATACTGGTAGGGATTATTCATCCTTTTTTTCAAGAAACAATAACCCTTTACTATTTGGCTTGACTGGGAGTTACTGCTTAACAATCCATTCACTCTAGCTAAATCTTTCTTCCAGTAACTGTTGTCTTTGTAAAGCAGTATTTATTTATTTTTGTTAGCTTTCTGGACTCAAAATCACAATTCTCCCTCAGAGTAGTTCTAAGTAGTATTGTAAGGGCAAAGCAGTCTCTTTTCTTCTATCTGTAGAAGGACCTTTCTGACTAACCCTGTCAGAACACTGACTCCAGTTATCCTTTCCTTTGTCAGAAGCCCTCTTTCTGGCTTGCTCACTCCAGACCTGTTATGTCTCCATTGGAATGCAATGTTAAACTTGAGCCAAGGCAAGAATTGTAATCCCTGAACTACTATTGGTTGCCTTTGTATTACCATCCAATCAGGACTCAGTATAACACTGTGGAGGGAACAAACCCCATTGGATGTAATCTTATTGGTTACTTATTGTACAGTAGGCATGGCTGTATTAACCCGGACTGTTTAAAAAGAGCTGTGCTCCACTGCTTAAGTTGTTCGCAGTTCTGGTTATTGTTGAGCTGTTATCACTTAGAAATAAAGCTGAAATCACTTTTGCTGAAATCGAGTTCAGTCTCATATGTAACAAGACCAACAGACACCTTTCCCTTCAGAACAGCTGATGTTAGACTTGTTGTCAGCTAATGCTGGCCAATCAAAGAGCATGAATAGCTGCCAATCATACCAACTCTCCACTCCAGGCAGATTAACACCTGATTTCCCAGTCTCTCTGAAATAGCAACATTTTAAAACCTGCTTTTCTGTGCAATTTGTCACAGATGTTTCTGACAACCAAGATCAAGATAATTCATGTCATAGCATTCCCTGTTACTATGTATGGGTGTAAAAATTGGACAACGAAGAAAACAGAGAGGAAGAAAATTATTTCATATTAAATGTGGTGTTGGAGGACAGATATTGTGGACCACCAAAAAGACAAATTAAAAAGTTCAAAATCAAATGAAGCCTGAACTCTCCCTAGAAGCTAGAATGACTAAACTGAGCTGTGATAGAATGCACTTTAAAAGCAGATTTCATAGTGCAGCTAAATCAGAGAACTGGGAGATAAAGAGTTAACTTTTCCCTGGAAGGGAGACTTTAAGTGACAGGCTTCTCCTCTTCTCTGACTGGGCAATGCTAGAAGAAGAAAATATACAATCAGCTGAGTGATGAGGGGAGTTGTAAGTTATCAGTCTGGAGATTACATTTTAAAGTTGGAACCATTCTGAAGGCCATCAGTTGGTTTCTGACAGTTTTGGAGTCAATGAGTCTGACAAGATAAGTCAGACAGGTTCACCTGTAGAGTGAAAGCAAAAGACTCTTTGCCTTAACAGTAGTATTCCTAACCTGAGGAAGAATTTGCTATAAGAAATCCATGTCTAAGTATAAAACATAGGCTGATGTCTGCTTTATACAGACAACAGAACTGGGGGAGAGATTTGGCAAGAGTGATTGGGGTAGTGTGTGGAAACTTCCTTTCAAGCCAAAAAGAAACAGGGTTAAGTCCTCTGAGGAGAAAAAGATTAATCCCTGCCCAGAGTCTCTGAGGGTTTAGCTCTGTGGAGAACCCTAGTCTGTTGTAAGGGAAAATGGTTTTAAACAACTCAGGAAATAGAAATAAACTGTAATTTAATGAAGGGGTGAGTTAGGGGGGAATTTCAGACAGATGATATAATCCGGAAGAGGAACGGTTCCCAAACGGTTTCTGGTCTGGCATTTCAGACAGAACCGATTTAGAACCGGTTCCCTACCAGAATATATTTGTAATTTCACACAGAATCGCTTCTGTCCCATTCAGGAAACGGGGCTGAAGCATTTTACCTGTCAACCACTTCCAAGTAGTTGTCAGTTTCTTCTCCCAGATCCAATACACTTTTTTCCCGCCTTTTTTCCCCCGCGTGGGCGATCTCCAGCTTTTTTTTTTTAACATTCGCTTTAGAGCGCTATAGCGCTATAGTGCAATAGCATCATAGCAACCCCATTGGAATGCCTGCAGTGTTGTTTTATAGCACTATAGTGCTATAGTGCTCTAAAGTGAACATTTAAAAAAAAAGGCTTGGCAGGAAATGGCAGGAAAACAAAGCGGTGCAGTCTGAATTGCCAAACCGCTTCTGATTCGGCTCTTTTCCAGTCAGGGAAAGCCATGTGTGAAATGACAGCCCTGTACCGGTTTACTTCAAGACGAATCAGAAACGGCTTCAATCTGGCAGAATCTCGGTAATGTGAAATTCCCTAGGTTCACAAAGTCAGTGACCAACTCCAGAAATTCTGAACTGCCATAGGAAACTTTCTGATGAGACAGTGTTTCTGTAATTAAAATACTAAGTAAAACACCTCATACAACTAAGAACTAAGAATACCTGAAAATAAGCTTTAATAGTATCATTTTGCCTACTCAAAGAAGTGAATTCTGTATTATCAACAACTTTTACTTCAGCAATCCCAATTCCTGACTCACATCTTCAATCACTGCCTGCTGTGTAAACTTTTTCTTTTGTTTTATTGTTAAACTGTCTCTAGTGCCATTTCAAAAGGAAAATAAAAGGAGGTTTCCAGCTTTTCCACAACAAGTTCCTTGGGCTAGGCTAAAAGGTGAATTATATTCTGTGGGACAGGGTGGGACAGAAATTCTTTCAAAAAGCTCTATTGTTTACACAGTACCAAAGTCTGCTCAGTCATAGTAGGAAACCAAAGAATTCTGGTGGAAAAGTTTGTGTCAGTGTGGGGAGAGTGAAAGGAGTCTGTCATATGAGGCTATTGTATTTTGGTCACATTATGAGATGACAAGAGTCACTAGAAAAGACAAAACTGTTAGGAAAAGTTGATGACAGCTGGAAAAGAGGCCCAACATGAGATGGATTGACTTGTTTAAGGAAGCCACATCCTTTTGTTTGCAAGACCTGAGCAAGGCTGTTAATGATAGGACATTTTGGAAGTCATTCATTCATAGTGACACTGTAAATTAATTTATAGAGTCACTAAATCTAACTGAATTATCTTGCTTTGGAACTAAAATAACCTATGAGGCCCAAGGACTTCTGAGGGAACAATAAGTCCAATGTCTAACATTTCTTTAACCTTCCTTTGGCTACTGATGACATTTGGTCCAGTTGCTCTGTAAGGCAGGAGAGCAATAGGCCTGGCATCCCCATTATCTATCTTGTACTGAGGTAGTTGGGTTTTCCCTGGGACATTAAAGAAATTACTCTGGTATACTGTTAAGATTGCCTTAAAGTGCCACTGTTAGTCTTTGGTTAGGGTTGGTGCCAAATTAAACTAACTAACAGTTCTTCCCTTGGATATTTTCCCCCAATCTGTTGATGTAATTTCATCTTTTTGTCCACCTTTGGCCATAATAACCAAGTTACTTTTGTCATAGTATGGTTTAAGCATATTAACATGAAGCATCTTAAACTGCCCTTTTTGGAATTCACATTTACCAGATGATTTACACTTGAAACCTTATGCATGACTTGGAAAGGTCCTTCCCAAGCCACCTCAAGTTTGTGTTTCCTTTGGGGCTTCAGTAAAAGGACTTAACCACCAATTTTGAAAACCCTCTTTCTAGTTCTTGCATTGTACCAGATCTTCTGTTTCTGCTGGGCTCAATTCATATTGTCTGCAGCAGTTGCACAAAGTTCTTGAAGATTCTCTTGGAGCTCTTGGAGATATGTGATGACATCTCAGCTATCAATGTTTTCTCGGCCTGTCCAAGCTTCTTTTAGAAGGTTCACTGGTCCTCTTGCTTGATGTCTAAATAAAAGCTCACAAGAACTTAACCTAGAGCTTTCTGGGGCACTCCCTGTACCTGAAGAGATGCTAAAGTTGCTGGTCCCAGTTGTTTGGATGTTTTGTAGCATATATCTTCAGCATATGTTTCGGTGTTCTGTTGAACCATTTGTTGAAGCCATTTACTTGTGCATGGTATGCTGTAGTGGTTAGATGTTAAATGCCACAAGGCTGCAACATCTCTTTCAGGACTTGGGACATAAAGGTGGTTCCCAAATCAGTGACCATTTGAGGAAAGCCTAGCCTGGTGAACACTGACAGTAAAGCTTCATCAATTATTCATGCTTTGATGTTCCTCAGGGCTATTGCTTCTGGGTGTTTTATGGCAAAGTCCACAATGGTCAAGATGTATTGTTTCCTTGCCAGTTGCTCTAGATATTGGCCCTACAATGTCCTATATTGGAGAAAGCCTCTGTCACAGGAGGTATTGATTGTAAAAGTCCTCTGGATTTATCTTGGGCTTTGCCTACTAATTGACAAGCTTTGCACAACCTGCAGAAAGCTCTCATGTCCTTGCCCATATTTGTCCAATAAAATCTTCCTTGTACACATTCTCTGGTTTTGTTGATGCTTAGGTGTCCTGCCATGGGTATCTCATGAGCAAGTATTAAGATTTGCAGCCTATACTTTCTGGGAATTACTAGCTGTTTTCTCTTCTCCCATACAAAATCACATTTCCTTTTCAAAGACATCCTATAAAGTGTCTGATCTAGGACTTTAAATAAGCAAGGGTTTTCTATTATCAATTCTCGGATCATTGTCTCTGCATTTTGCCATAGATCTTTTAAACATTCATCATTCTTCTGCTCTGCTAGGAACTCTGCAGCTTGGATCCCTTGCAACAAGGTATCAGTATCACTAGTACTGGGCTCTTCTGTTTCTGTCTGCCATCTGGCAAGTAATGCCTGTGGTTCTGAAGCCTGAAGCCTAGATCTGATAATTATATTTACCATTTTTAATTGTGTGGCTAAGTTGTTTCCTAACAAAACATGAACATCTAAGCCTTTCTACATTCCCATTGTCCTTTGGTAGCCTCTGTATTTTATTGGGAGCTCGGCCAAATTCACTTCAAATTCTGGGCCACATATCCGTTTAATTTTGTATGATTTTCCAGGAAGGTACCAATCTCTTCTTACTAAATGGGGTTGTATTAAAGTCACTTCAGCACCTGTATCCCTCCAGCCTGTAATTTCCTTCCCGTTTATGCCCACAGATTCCATATTGTGTCATGGGCATGGAGCTGACAGAGCCTGCAGAAACCACAGCTGCCCCCTCTGAAGGAGCAGAGGAGGAGATCTGGCAAATGCCTGTAACAGCAGTCTTCACACCTGACCCAGATAAGAAGGAAGAACTGCAAGATAAAAGTCCTCCTGACTCACCCCCACATCTGACTTGTTTAAGGGAGTGACTGTGGCAAAACTTAGCAACCAGGAGAAGAGAGGCTAGGCTACAAGGGAGATGCTCAGCCAGCCCAGAGTTATAACAGGAGCCTAGGCAATCATGCAGCTAGCTAATTGGTAGCAGCATTTAACTCCACACTCTGGGCAGTACTCTTTGTGGAAGCAACAAGTCAGCTTTGTGCTGCTAGCATCCACTCCGGCTCAGCTCTTGTACCTAGACTTTTGGACCCCCTAGCTTTACACTTGGCTCTGTGTTCCTGGCTCCTGACCCCGGCTTGGATTTGGACTATGTTTCTGGTTAGTGATTTGGACTTGGGTCTGTGTTTCTGGCACCTGACCCTGGCCTGGCTTTTTGGACTTTGTACTGTCTTCTTGGCTCCTGACCTTGGCTTGTTCTGGACTCCCTTTGACTAGCACCTTAGCCTGTGACAATCTACTTCCTCTACTTTTCTTTTTTAACAATATTTTATTAGATTTTCAAATTGTCAAGTTTTTTAAAATAATTCTGGTTTTGAATAATTGGTATAGTCTGAAATAAAAACATCAGTCGGTAATACATTCATTTTACTTACTTATGTTTATTAGCTTCTGTGACCAAAGGTCTTAAGCTCAATTATCAAACATGGATATACAACATTAGCCTCAAAATTCGAACTTTACAGTCAAAATAATCAAATCTAAAAGATCTAAAATGTTAAAACAGAAGTCATTAATAAAACTATAATTCATTTAAATCATATTTACTGAGTTTATACCAAATTCTGTTACAACTGGGTCAAGCCAAATTTTTGTCACTTTACTGATACAACTATCATTAAAAATTTTGTAACAAAATAAGTGGTTTCAGGATTAATATCTGCCAACAGATAGGGGACCACCCAGAGTTCAGTAGGTAATCGATATTTGGTAAGAAATGGAGTGATCCAAATTAATCTAGAAATTGACCACTGATGACAGAATAATAGAAGATGGCCAAGTGTTTCCACAGCTCCAGTCTCACAATTACACAAGTGATCCGAGTATGCGACTTTGGAAAAGCAACCTGTTAACTCAGCAGTGGGAAAAGACTTAAGCCTAGCAAGAGTGAAAACATGTCTATAACTAGGTATTTTTAAGGATCTAGTATATGAAGGAAGAGACTCCAGAGGAGGAATACCTAAGACAATAGTGGAACATACACGTCTTGCTTGAGCTAAAGTACTAGCTCAATCAAGATTAATCATCTTTATTCTAGTCTGCTTTAGGGCTTCCTGGTAGGTTAAATTATTCCATGCTGTTGGAGGAAAGCCTAATAACTGAAGTCTAGCATCTAGATATCTTTCCCTTTTGTGGTTGTCCTCCTTTATCAACCATAGAAGGCCACCTTGGGCATTTGGTGCTGAGTCTCAGTTTGAAAGCTGCGATCCAGGCTGTAGACGTCAAGGAATATTGGGCATATTCCACTCTAAGTGCAGTACCAGCCACACATCTAGGAACCCTAACTGTTCTATGCAAGAAATAAAGAAGTGTATGATCGAGAGATTCAGAAACTGCATTAATCCAAAATAGTGACCCCAAATAAAATCTGAGAAGTTACTTTTGTGTTAAAAGCTATATGGCCATTGGTACATAATGACCCCCCCCCCTTGAAAAGAAATATCTAAGAATAGTGTTTGAGTTTGTTCTCGCAATCTCTGATGCTGCGCTAATATGAGGCTTCCAAGACAGATTATGACTAAATGTCACTCCCAGATATTTAAATTGGGTCACCTGTTCTAGTTTCTCACCCATGACAAACCAGGATTTCTTTCTACAATAAGAATGGTTTGGAAAAAAAAACATTATTTTTGATTTATTATAGTTAATTGTTAATCCCTCTTGAGTATAATATTCTATAAATGATTTTAAAATTTTCTGGATTCCTACTTCTGATCTCGACAAAAGGACCACATTATCTGCATAAAGCAGAATGGGAATTTCCTTGCCAGCCAGTATTGGAGCATGATTTGCTGTTTCCTTGATATATGGGATCATATCATTAATATAAAGATTAAAAAGAGTAGGCAATAACAAACATCCTTGCTTAATACCCTGTAACAGGGGAATAGTGTTGGTAATGGTGGGAATTCTTCCCATAAACGATATTTAAAGTTTTTGCCATTTTTCCAAGTCTTTCTTAATAGATTTCAATAGTTCTATATAGTTATTCTTCAACAAAGAGCTGCACTTATTTGTTGTTTATTCTTAAATATTTAATCTTACTTTGCGCTTCCAGGCCTGTTTTCTCTTGTAGAAGGAGAACTTGTATTTTAATCATATTTTTGTCAATATTTTTGGTTTTTTTATAGTTAATTTTCAATCCTGCTACAATTCCATAATCTTGCAATGCATTTATCAATATACATGTGGAGTTGGGAGGATTCTCTAGAATAAACACTAAATCATCTGCAAATGCTAAAAGCTTCTCCTCTTAGTGTTAAGGCCTAAATTTTGTTGGTCTTTTCTAATTACATCATTTAAAACTTAAAGGACAAAAATAAACAACAATGGTGAAACAACCTTGTCTTGTCCCTTTATGAATTTCAATATTCTGTGATAAATTGCCATTGATCAAAATCTTTGCTTGCTGTTTAGTATGAATTGCTTCAACCATTTCCCGAAAATCAGTGCCTACTTGAGCATATGAAAGTAATTCAAGCATAAAATTCCAGTTAACATTATCAAAGGCCTTAAAAAGGACATTATTATGGTATATGATTACATTGGCGAGAATGGCTTTTGCTCAACAATGGAAAGCGGAGAAGGTGCCAGATATACAAGACTGGTTAAGAAAACTGCTGTTTCTAGCCGAAATGGACAAAATGACGAAAAAACTAAATGGACAAATGGCAGAACAATATCTAAAAGACTGGGAAGGCCTGAAATTCTACATGGAAACTGAATATAGAATGAAAGGGAAAATGTACAATCTTGATTCGTATTGACATTGAATGAGAAAGGAAACAAATACCGGATTGTATTGTACATTTTGGAAACTAGGTTTGAAAGAGTCAGGTTTTTACATATTAGAATTGTATTACCTGGTTTGTCGATTGATATAAGTTTAAACTTGATTACCTTTTAATTCTTTTTTTGTTGTTAGCAGTGTTGAAGCCTATTGGGGGGGTGGGGGGATGGGATGTATTTTTTTAAATTATATTGGTAGCGATGTTTAACAATGTTGAATGTACTCCAATAAAAATTTTGTTTAAAAAAAAAAACATTATCAAAGGTCTTCTCTGCATCTAAGAAAATCAGAGCCATTTGTTTTTCTGGGTGTGCTTCATAATACTCGAAGATGTTCAATAACATCCTCACATTATTCCTCAATTGTCTTTTCAGTAGAAAACCTGCTTGATCTTTGTGGATCTGTGATAATGTTTCTTTCATTCTAGATGCTAAAATTGAAGCACAAATTTTATAGTCCACATTCAATAATGAATAGGTCTATAATTTTTAATTTCCTTCTCATCTGAATTCTGTTTATATATCAGTGTTATCAAGGCTTTTTTCCAAGAATCTGGTGTCTCCCCTTCTAATTTTACATTTTGACATACTTCTTTAAGAGAGATTAATAGCTGGTCTTCAAACAGATCATAAAATTCTGCTGGTAACCCATCTGGACGTGGAATCCCCCCTTTTTTTTGCTTCTTCACATCTTCTGATAATTCAGCTAATGTTATTGATATTTTTCTTTGTTCCTCTCAAAATATTTTAGGTTTATTCCAAATAGTTTCTGATTTGTTGTTGAGATACTTGTGTTCTACTATATCATTTCTGGTAATACAGTTCCACTATTTTACTTTAAATCTTCCAGTTTCTTTCTTTCTTCTTCAATTTCATTTTTTAATATCTTTATAATTTTTCCCCTTTTGTTTACATAGTTTATAGGCAGGCCATCTAGTTGGTTTATTCGCATTTTCAAAATAATTTTGTTTAGCATATCTTTTCTTTGCTATTTCCTGTGTTAACAGACAATTCATTTGATGTTGCAAGAGTTTAACTTTCCTCTGTTCACTCATTGGGTCTTGCTGTATCTTTTCTTCTTGTTTTTTGATCTGGATTTGTAACTGGGAGTAATTTTCCATCCTTTGTTTTTTATTATGTGCTGATTCTTTAATCATCCATCCTCTTACAAAGGCTTTAAAGGCATCCCACACTGTTTTTATAGAGATTTCAGGTTGGATTTTTCTTTCAAAGAACTGGTGCCTTCTTAGATTACTCTACAAATCTTCTATTTCTTAGTCTATCAATATTCAAGGTCCATCTATTCCTTTAAGTGTATCCTGTATTTCCAAAGTAATCAGATTATGGTCAGCAAATGTTGAGGGAAGAATTTCAGCTTCCAGCATACCACTTATCATAGTAGATGAGACCCAACACATATCTATTCTGGACCACGAGTTATGCCTTGCAGAGTGAAAACTAAAGTCTTGGTTATGTGGGTTTCTAACTTTCCATGCATCAACACAATTGTGTTCTTCCATTAATTGGTAAAATGCTGTAGGAAGTTCATTTCCTTGTTTCCATTTTCCTTTGGTCGATTTTCCATCTTGTGTCTTATCAAATACTGCATTAAAATCACCAATCATACATATTTAATCATAATCCTGTTTGAAAATCAAGTCTTGCAGAGATTTGTAAAAAAAATTCTTGGTGTTGATTTGGGGCATAAATATTCAAAATTAAAGTTTTCTTGGCTTGTCTTTGTATATGAACTATCAAAATTCTTCCATCTTGTGAGGCATATATCATTTCAGGTTGTAAATGCTCCTTACTGTAGGTCACTGCCTCTTTTCTTTTTATCTTTATCTAAAGCAATAAAAGCTTTTTCCAAATTTCTTGACTTGTAAGTATTTTTGATCTGCCATTTTAATATGAGTTTCTTGAAGACAAATGACATCAGAGTTGGGTTTTTTCAGCTGTTGAAAGATCCGTCGTCTTTTCTGGGGTGAATTTAAACCGTCTACATCAGGGGTGTCCAAACTACGGCCTGCAGGCCAACTGCGGCCTGCGGATCAGTTTTTATTGGCCCACAGCAAATTCTGAAAATATAATTGACAGCCGCTTCCGTGCCCAGTGCCTCCTCCTGCTCGGCCTGCGCAAGGCCCTCCGCGGCCAGGCCGTCTCTGTCTCCTCCACCCTCAGCGGGCAGACGCAGAAGTCTGAGGCACCCTCCCTGGGCACCAAGGTCTAGCGAGGGCCGGCAGTGCGCTTGGAGGGACGCACACTCCCGCGCCTCCCCGCTCATCCCTCCCTGGACTCCCCAAGGCACAGGCTCGGCTCCATGAACTGGCGGGATACGCACGTGGCGGGGCAGGTGACTTTGGGCTGGGCGCCCCTCCCTCCCTGGCCGCGTGCCTTCGGGTTCCCCCTCCCTGCAGCACTTGGACTTGTGGGGCTTCCCGACCGAGCCGCCGAGGGCTCCGCGCTGCATTTCCCCCACGCTGCCGCCGGACTCTGGCTTTCCTTCTGGTGCTAGCCTCCCCGAGTACTTTGGCCACCTCCCCGGTTTCCCTCCGCGACCCGTGCTTTCGGGCAGGTCCCTGCGGCGGGCGATTCCCTTCCTTTTGTAATCAATAAATGGTGTTTGTTTGGCTGCTTCCTCAGGAAAAGAGAAAAAAAACCTCCAGCAGGCTCATGACTTCTGTTTTATTTTCCTCAAAGGCGGGGAAGCGAGGCTCCAGGCCAGGTGGCCCCCCTCAGGCGTGTGTGTGGGGGAGATACTGCAAGGCTGCAATTGTAAAAACACTTACTAGCGAGTAAGCTCCATTGACCTTATTTACGAATTACCTCGGGGGTATGTTATGTGGTTAAGACGCTGAATGCCGATCGTTAGGTCGGCGGTTCCAGACCTTAGTGCTGCATGAGGGAGTCCTGCCAACCTAGCAGTTCGAAAGCAAGAAATTGCAAATACATAAATAGGTACCACTTCAATGGGAAGGTAACAGCTTTCCGTGCACCTCGGCCCTCAGTCATGCCGGCCACGAGATGGGCACTGCATCCCTAGAGTCGGATTTGACTGGCTTTCCAGCAAGGGAAACGTTTACCTTTACTATGTTATGTTTAGGATTGTGCACTTCAAGGTGGGGAAAGGGGTGATGAGATGAGGAGGGGTCCCTGCAGACCCACAGGATTAGATTCAAAGGGGGGAAAAAATCTTCCAGAGTCTGACTTCTGCGCAAGGTTGAAACCCTGTATCCTTTAACCCCCCACACACCTTTTTCCAACTTTCACCTGCAGATTCAATATGTCACCTCTTGTGTGTGGCCCGGGCCTTTGCTTATTTTTCTGTATTTGGTCCTCACCAAAAAAACTTTGGACACCCCTGGTCTACATTTATTGAAATGATCTCTATTTTACTTCTATTCATTTTGTGGTTGAATCTGTGATTGTAGGTCCTGTTGTTCTCTCAGTTGTTTCCACATAAACCTCTTTGTATCTTTAATCTCTGGTTTCTTAATTGTAGGTAGAGTTGTCACAGTTGTTCCTAATGCTCCTTGTAGGGGATCTTCTTCTTCCTTTGATTTTTCTGCATTACCTTGAAGTTCCGCTCTATGGCTGAGTTCAGACTGGGACCCGGGCCACCGACAATTCAATCCCAGAGTAAGTTGGGCGGTCACACAGACACATCTGCCTGGCGGCTCCCACCCATAGCCAACCTGTGCTGTTGCGCTTCACCAGCGGATTAAATAGATACCTCATAAATCTAGTGTGTCATGCATTTCTCCACTTCTGGGAAGTCTGAATGTGCAGCCGAAAAGCTGGGAGCAACCCGCATTGGGCAGAAGGCAGCAGCGGTATGATTGGCCATGCTCCACTCTACTGCCCAATGTGGTGCCGGTGCTGTGGGGTCCTCCCCCAATCAGCAAAATGCGCTTATGCACTTATGCACATGAGCACATACACCCATACACCCACAGCTGGATTAATGGGGAAATGCCAAATACAGCGCACCTCCGGGGCAGCAGTCTGAATGCTCCCGCCCAGCTCCACCCCATATCTTCCGGCAGCAGCCCAGGCTGTCTGAACAGGAAAACCAATGCTCTCGCCCGGCTCCACCCCATATCTTCCGGCAGCAGCCTAGGCTGTCTGAACAGGAAAACCCAGAACAGTTTATTCCGGGGCTTTTTTGCCACGACTGGCTACCGGAGCAAACTGCCAGTCTGTCCTCAGCCAATATGTCTTTAAAAAGTTTTCTGCCTTGAATATCAAGTAAATTCTGTGCCTTTTACCTCTAAAGGAGAAAAGTAGACTTTCTGGCAAGATCCATCTATAGAGATCTCATTTATTCTGAGTACTTCTGTAAGGTTTAAGTGTTCTCTTCTTTTTTTCCCCTGACTCTCCAAGGGATTTCCTTTAAGATCTTTATTTCTGTATTGTCTATCTTCAATGGATTTTTGTTTGCTGTCTTTAAGATTTCATCTCTCCAGATCCTTTTGTGGAACCTTACATGAACCTCTCTGGGTAGCTGATTTCTTCTAGCATACACCAAATTCACTCTATAAACAGTATCAATTTCTTCCAGTCTTTTCTATCTCTTCTGTCCTCATATATTTTGCTAGGATATGTCCCATCTTTTTTCTGATGTCTTCATCTTTTTCTTCTGGAATTTTGGAGTCTGAGTAACGCTGCTCTGTCTATTTGAAGTCTCATCAAATCCTGTTCCAAGAGGGTCTGTTTAGAATCTGTTGTTTGAAGTTTTATATTAATTTCTTCCATTTTATCCTTCATCTTCTCAGCTGAGTTGTTTAATTCCATTATTTTTTGTATATTATCTGCTATTTGTTTTTGTAATCCTTCCATTTGACTGGAAAATTATTTCTTTCATGGATTCTTTAATTGGGTTCACGGCTTCAGAGACTGTCATCTTGATTGTTTCCTGGATAAGCACTTATAAATCTTTGGTTGTACTGGATGGTAGACTGGAAGCCACTGATTTGAGTACATCTGGTAAGCCTGAAGGTGGTTTAACAGTTCTATTGCTCCCAGACATTTTACTCCAAGGTTATAATAAAATCAGAAAAAACCCTCTTGTTTTAAAAAGGCCAGTTTCTTTTCCCTCCCAAGAGAAATTAATGTTTATGCAACAAGGTTGTTTTCAGAACATCATGTACCTTTGTTTTTAAACAATTCAGCTAATCTTCTATAGCCCCAACTAACAGCACTGGAATGTGCCTCTCCACAACTATATTATTATGGGAACAGAATTCTAGAGTTCACTTCTCCTCTGTTTGAACTTCACCAATATGGCACAGAAAAAATTACAATCAAACGCCAGAGACAAAGGGCAGAAGACAAGCATACTTAGGCTTTTAATTGGGAGCCTGAAGTGTTGAGGAAAGTGCTTGGAAATCAGATTAAAGAGTTAGTAGACTTACAAATACAATTCCAATTGAAGAGAGTTTCCCTTTAAACTTTTATAATACCCATATATAATACAGTCTTTTCTTGATTCCAAACAGCAGAAACCTGTAGAGTTTTAAAATAAGCAAATGACTCCTAGCTCCACCCCACAAAGGGGAAAAATGGGATGAGTTGCAAAGTCTACAATCTTCTTTTAATTTTAATTCCAAACCACAAAGGGAAAAATAGGGTACGGTGCAAGGTCTTCTTATAGTTATAATTTCTTTAAGGAGTAAGCTTACAATAGTCTTAAAACATTCTTTATTCCAAACCCTTAAGAATAGCCAAGTAACGTTGCTTAGACTCTCTATGGCTGGCCGCTAGTAAAAAGGGATGGAGCAGAACCTCCCACCTCGCTCTTGAAGGCTGGTATCCTGTTCAGTAGAGGAGTAATAATCTTTTTTAATGGCAAGAAGTCTTTTACTCATGTTGATATTATAGTTGGAGTTCAGGCAGGGTTCCCCCCCCCCTCCATCAGGAAATGACAGCTAGGTGCTCATGTCGCCATGAGCATTCTCCGATGTCCTTCCATGTTGGGGGCGATCCCGAGCTTCAACCCACACACCACCACAGTGTGGGGAGTCAGGATCAAGACCCTTGCTCTGCACCCCTCTTCCTAAGGGTGCAGTGTGGTCTCAGGAAGCCCCAGACCTCAAAGAAGGGGTGAAAGAGTCGGAAAGCTCGAGGAGCACAACTTGGCTTGTCGGCTTCACCGTGCTGCAATGTGATCTCCCTTTTCCTGTACTTTTCATATCTGAAGTACTCTGGCTGGCCTATCTATGGGTGTTCCTTCTACTAGTTCTGGGTCTGCTGGATGTTCATTGGCTGTTTCTGCCTGTTTTATTATTTTAACTGTCTTGGCTGTCTGTTGGGGTTTTCCCTTGTCTAATTTTGGGCATTGTGTTTTAATATGTCCCTCTTCCTGACAGTTATAGCATTTAATCACTCCTCCTCTAGTCAGTGCAGGAGTGTCCTGCTTTGCAGGGTTGGTTTTTGATGGTTTAACTTTCCTTGAGAGGCTCCAAACTTTGTTCTTCTTGATGGGGGGAAGGTAATAGTGATCCTCCCAAGTGTCCTTCAATTTCATCAAGTAAGGTGGTGACTTCATCTACAGTTTTAAGCTTATTGTCCCTCAGGAACCATCTTAATTGAGATGGAATCTGATGGTAGAACTGTTCTAAACCTATCCAGTTCTTCAAAAGTTTTAACTTGGCTTCCTTCAACCCAACTATTCAAGGCTCTGTTGATTCTCCATCCTAACTGGGAATAGATTTCACTGGGCTTTCTCTTTATTTCCCTAGAAACCTTTCTGCTCTGTTCATCAGTTAAACCAAAACAGATACAGACTCCTTTTTTAAATAGTTTGAGGTCTTATCATTCCTTATTTTGGCATATTATCTCAGGACTCCACATATTTGTGGGTGCAAATAAAGCATTTTAGCATCATCAGGAATTTGTAGGTCCCTGCAAAACTAAATAGAACATCTTCCACATTGTCTCCCTTTTGATAACAGGGAATTTCTTCAGTTCTAGTGAGGTAATTTCCCCACTTCTTTGAAGAATGGGTAATTCAGCCCTTAAGTAAGTTTCTTACATTTTCATATGGAACATTTATTTTTTTATATTCTCGCTCTGCCTCCCTTTCTCTCTCCTGCTGTTCCAGTTTTGGGGTTTTTTCCTCTATTAGCTTCACTTTCTCTCTTTTGCTATTCCATTTTATTTTTCTCTTGTTCTGACTGGATTTTGGCTAACTCCAACTGCTGTTCTTTTTCAGTTCTGGCCCTCTCTGCCTCCATTTTTGCTCTTTCTCTTTCAGCCTCTCCCTGAATTTTAGCTAACTCTATTTGCTGTTCCTTCTCAGCTTCAATTCTGGCTTTCCCTGCTTCTATCTTTGCCAGTTCTATTTGCATTTTCATTATTTTTAACTCCTGACTAGGGTTTTCCTCAGAAGATGCTCCTTCTGCCTCCCAATCTCCCTGTGCCTTCTTAGTTTTCTGAAGGGTGCCATTTCTGACTGAACTTTTATTTTATCTCCTCATAAATTAATACAATATTGTAGTATACTGTTGTATTTTTGTGGTGAAACTAACCAGTTATGGGTTTTTCTTTTGAACACCATGTCTACCACCAAATATGATGGACCCCTTTTTCTTCTTCACTGTGATGCAGATTTTTCCCACCAAAATTCTCAGTTCCCTTCAGGTACTGAGCTAGCTCCCTAGTAGTGTGATAATATTTGCGGCTTTATAGGATCACCATAAGTTGGAAGTGGCTTGATGGCACCTAACACACACATGCATGTAATTCCCCCTCCGTGCAATTTTGCTGATGCAGTTTTCACATCAAGAGATGCTATAATCTGTTGTTGAAGGCTTTAATCAATTAGAAAAGCATTACATGCTAACAATAACAATATAATCTGTTGTCAGATGCTATAATCAATTAGAAAAGCATTACATGCTAACAATAACAGGCATAAACAGGTGCAAAAGAAATCAAAATTAGTTTTTTCAATTAAAAATTAGTTGGGAAGGATTTGAAGTTTTTGAACACGGGCAAATCTTTAAAAATATATATCACTCTGGATTGTGACACTGATTTACAACTGTTCTCTGCTCTTTATCATCCATTTACCTATGGGGTGTTTCATCTTGTAGAAGTTCCATCAACAACATCACTCCCAGCCCTAACTATTAAACCATGGGGCCAAATGAAGCCAAAAGGGCCCAAAGTTGTTCCTTTTCCAAAGTCTTTTAAAGGTTTTAAGCTGTAAGGGGATGGTTTAAGAAAAATTCCCTTCACCACATCATTAGTTAGGGTTTTGTTTTTTGTCCTGTACTGAGAACAGTTTTTTTTAATTAAAAAAACATGGAATTTTAAGATTGCTGTAATGCCCTCTACATGGAACTGCAGCTGGCGCAGAATGCTGTGGCCAGGTTGCTGATGAGCCTCCCTATATGGGAGCACATACAACCTGTGCTAAAGATGCTGCACTGGCTGCCTATAGCATACCAGATTCATTTCAAGGTGCCGGTTATGACCTTTAAAGCCCTTTATGGCCAAGGACCTGCATACCTGAGGGACCGCCTTTCCCCATATGTTCCCCAGAGAGTGCTTCAGTTGGGGACCCAAAACTGCCTGGTCCTCCTGAACATCAAGGACGCCAGGTTAGTGACAACCAGGCCTTGGGCTTTCTTGATGGCAGCTCCCCTCTGGTGGAATGAGCTCCCAGAGGAGATCAGGGCCCTGAGGGACCTATAAAACTGAGCTCTTCCACCAGGACTTTGGAGCTGCCACCATCGCCGACCATCAATGATATTTGATAACCATTGAATAGAGCTGGACCCCTCTGGATCCCCAACTACCGCCCAACCTGATTGCCCAAATAACTGAAGATCAAGGGACTGATTGTACATTGAGGAATCACTACTAGCACTTTAGTATGTTATGATAGGTATAGTTTTAGAAATTGTATTTAATGGATTTTATAACTTATTGTATATTTATATTGTATTGTTTTATATTATTGTAAGCTGCCCTGAGCCAGCTTTGCCAGGAGGGTGGGGTAAAAGTCTACTAAATAAATAAATGTTCTATTCTGCTGGGATTGCAGTGTGAATGATCCAAACCTTATTTCTCATTTTTTCTACAATGGTGATGTCAGGAGTGTTATGCTCCAAGTTTTTTTTACAGTTGGAAGCTCCAAATAATATTTTTTCCATCATTCTATATGATCTTGTGCTCCTATGAATTTCTGACTGATAGTAGGTCATACTTCTTGCAAAGATTCCAGTGCAACATAGCTGCAACTGTACTGTGATGTTCTTTAGTCAATTTGAGCAGTTTTACTGACAATGTGGTCAACCGTTTCATCCTTTGTCTTGTACAGTTGACATTTGCTCTTATGATGGACCCTTTTTTCTTCTCTGTGAAGCAGATTTTTCCCACCAAATTCTTAGTTCCCTTCAGGTACTGAGCTAGCCCCTAGTAGTATGATAATATTTGCAGCTTTATAAATCTGAATGTCCAACCCATTGACAGAATCTAATTTGGCTTTTGTCCAGCCCAGGAACTTGTCAGGAGAAAACAGGAGCCCTCTTTTTAGATTGCTTGAAATGGCACTAGAGACCATGTAACAATGAACAATAATAAAGATTTTATTTAATAGGCAGGGATGGTATGGGGTATTGGAAAGGTCAAGGTAAACACCGTTGGTAAAACCGTATATTTCTCAGTTGACAGGCAAGATGGTGTTGTAGCAGCTTATTTTACAAATTCTTGGTTCGTATCAGTGAGAGAGTGTTGACTAAGTACTTTGATTTTAGTTAAAATGCTTCTGTATATAGTTTCCTAATAACTCTTCAGGTTTTCTCGAAAGGTAATTCTTTTAGTGTATCAGATTATTTCCCTGAGTAGTCTATAGCTGTTTCCTTTCACTACAGACCAGGGTCTGCCTCAGTGCCAATTCCCTGTATAACTGGACAGGACTTATATTTCTTCCCTGAAAATATAATCCTATTCCTTTTGACCTGATTAGGAGCTTCAGCCTGCTTCCAGTCACTCTTTGCCAGAATCTCAAACTCCAGTTCCTTGGTGTCTGGGTGAAAATGTACCTCAGCTTTACCTGGCACTAAACTCTGAATTCTTAGATGGAACTCTTTTTCAGGTTACGTTTAACACAGCTAAGACCAGGAATCTCTCCCTTTATTCAAAAGGTGACGCAGTTCGACAGATTTTTGGTCAAACTCTTCAGACATCCACTCCTGTAGTTGAACTTTTACTTTACTGAACAGTAACTGCTACTGAACACAAAACAAACTCCTTCTCCCCCCAGCACACATCTGATCTTATATTTCCCTCAGTTGGTGCTGGCCAATCAGGAGAAAGAAGCAGCCTGTCACTCCAGCTCGACATTCTAGAGCAGAGTTAACTATTTACCTCTGATTTTGTGGCAATAGGAAAACAGCATGTTAAATGTAGTCCATCACAGCTGTCATTTGAATTATAGCTTTCATACTTTTCATTTCAAGTGCCTGCTCTTGTGTAGCCAGAATGAGTCCTTCCATTTTTTTCTTCAAGTGCCCATTTTGGAGCCACTTCCAGGTATTTTCACTATCAACTTTGTTTTCTGTGTCTTTCAACTATAGCCCATAGAAGTGCTTTTCCTTTCAGTAGTAAAAGTGAGTTTTGATTTCAGTCATTTTGTAATCTTCTTTGGTTTCTGTAACCTTAAATAAATCTGCTCTGTACACTTCAACTAGAAGGTTCTCTTTGCTTTTCTTGGTGTAGTCACTCAGTGCTCACTTTTCATCTTCACTGCTTGTTTAACTTTCAGGAGACCTCTTCCACCTAATTTTCATGGTAAGTAAAGATGATCAACATCATTTCTAGGGTGCGATCATGTATTGACATTATATTACAAGTTTTGCTATCTATTGCTTCTAATTCTGCAATTTCCAATCAATAATGCCAGCTGTATATCTTAGAACTGGGACTACCCTGTTAATTGCCTTTTCTGTGTTGCTTCCATTGTATTTTGTTCATAATATTTTTTTAACTCTTTGGTAGTACTCCTTTGTTGCATTTTTCTTAACAAGGACATGTTTGATGATATCAGTAAGAATGGGCACAAATCGGCTCATGAGCCAAAATTTGGGCCAAACTTGCACCAGTTTGGGGCTTGGGAAGTTATGTTCAGGGAAAATGCACTCCCCAAACATTTACCAAATTTCAGCTTGTTCAGTGCAGCCCTTGGGGGCTGCTTGATCTCAGCTGTCTTGGGCTCAGCTGTCTTGGGCTCCTTGGCACTGCCCCTTTAAACAGGCTGCATGAGGGACCTTGAAACAGAAGAAAGGAGGGGTGAAATGCCCCCTCGGAAGCTCTTTGCCATCATATTTAACACTCCTGTTTTTCTCCCCTCTCAAAGTGGCTGGGACAAAAACTGAAGGGTTAAATGGCTGGCATCCATTTAAATCTAACAGCTGAGCAGCTAGTATCCTAGGCCTGTGCTGTTGAGAATGATTGTGAGCAGTATTAGGGCAATGACAAAGAGCAGGGGTGATAGTGAATCTTCTTGGAAAATTCCTCATTTTATATTAACTTCCAGTTTCTTCTCCATTGGCTATCAACCTGGTATTCCATTTACTCATGGTATTTTTGATAAATGTTTTTCCAGTTTTGCTGATGTTTATCATTACTAGTGTTTTCAGGATTCATGTGTGAGGGAGTGAATCAAATGCCTTCTTGTAACCAATCCAAGCAATGTTCAGGTTGGCTTTCCACATTTTCCAATTTTGTAAGACCATTTTATCATTCAGTAACTGATCTTTAGTGCCTCATAATTTTCAGAAAATTTCTTTTTGTTCATGTGGTAAAATTTAATTGAGCTATAGATATTCTTGAATGGAATTGTCTATAATTTCTATCAGTAGTTTAAAAATTGTTGGGAGGCAGATAATGGGGTGGAAGGCACTGCTTCTTTCTATTCCTCAGAATGAAAAATGTCCTGCTAGTTGTTACCCAGTCT
This sequence comes from Gekko gecko, assembly GCA_029375565.1. Taxonomy (NCBI): domain Eukaryota; kingdom Metazoa; phylum Chordata; class Lepidosauria; order Squamata; family Gekkonidae; genus Gekko; species Gekko gecko. The sequence goes on from JAPDNY010000007.1 coordinate 101,954,123, forward strand.
TCTTCTGCTTTCGAATGGAGCACATCATTAAGCTGTTGCACCAGTCATGGATGAAGACTTCTCAAATTTTGAAGTGAATAGGCGTGGACTTCATCTTTTCCAGGTGCTATCCAATTTTTCACTTTCTTCAATTGTTTTGCAGGTTTTCCTGTTTATTATAAGATCTTCCGTTTGCTTTCTTTTCAGGTTGTTTTCCACATCTATGATCCAGGTGGCTTTTTATTGTATTCTTTTTAATGTTTCTAGAGTTCTTTCCAGAAGATTATTGTCTTTCCTTTGTCTAGTTTTACTTCTACTTTTTCATCTCCCTCCAGTTATCTGTAGAATGGTCTTTCGTTAGTCTGCATTTGGAAATTTTGCCTTTACTGTTGTTCTTCTTGATTTTCTTGGAGACTGCAACAATTCTTTGCTGTCTTCTGCAACTTGGACTATTGTTTTTTATATCTAACTGATATTTCTCCCTAAGATTTGCTTTTCTTTCATTCTTGAGTTCCCTTTCTTTTAATTTCTTTAAGGCACTTGAATCTGAATGGCATTTGTTGATTTTTTCCCCCTCCAATCTCATTTCCCTCCTGTTTATTTGTTGTTGTTGTTGTTGTCTTCTTCATCATCATCATTGTTACTATTATTTGGATATTATCAGAAAAGCCTATGCGGAAATTAGGCTCTGACTCCTTCTGAGGTTCCACTCCTCACTGGTTCATGTTCCATTCTGTCTAAGACATGGAGGTAAATTTAGTGCTACCCTATCTGCAGATAGGGTTCCAAATACAGATCCTACCTACTTGCACTAAACAGGTTTTGTAGCAGAGTGACAATGCACAGAAGTCAGAGGGCAGGACCACTGGGCATAGTCTGCCTCCAACTTTCCATGTGGATAAGTCTCTTGGTTGTCTGCTATGGGTGTGCACTCGGTATAGACCAAACTGAATAAATACCTTATCAGTATTTTGGGGGTATTTATTCAGTCAAATCAGATTTTCTAATCTGATATTATTCAGTTTTTATTCCAGCTCAGCTTCACTTGATGAAATGGCAAGAGTTTACCCACCTTCCAGGTGAACTTGCAGTGCTTCTGGGTTCCTTGCACATAGTTTGACTTCCTTCCCCAAGTTGTGCCATGGTGGCGGCTTGCATCAGCAAATGAAGGAAAGGCATTTAAAGCCTTCCCTTCACTCACTGAGGTGTGCCACAACCAGGGCCGGCCCGAGGTGTTTCTGGGCCCTAGGTGAGGTCAGCTTGTGGCGCCCCCTGGCAATGCCAACCTCCCGATGGGGTCTGGAGACCTCCCAGAAACATGTCCAGGAGGGGGGTGCTAGGTGCCACAAGCTAGCCTCACCCCTGCGTGCTAACCCAATTCATACACACCCCACACATGCACACACACACAAAAAAACTCAGACCCCCAAACCCGCCACCTTGGAATTTACCCACAAGGAAGGTCTGCAAGGCGGGAGGAGAAGAAGGAGGAGGCTGCACTCAGCTCTTCGCTGGCCCACCTCAGAGGAGTCCCCAAGCCCAGGCCACCCTCAGGAGTCATGCCAAAGATGGGGCGGCCAGGGTTGGGCCTGGTTGAGGTGAAGGGGGTGGCCACATGCACTGGGCTGGACTGGGAAAGCCGCTGGGGGGTGCTGCTCATGGGGGGGCTGGCCTCTGTCAGGGCATGTGCAGAGAGGCCTTCGCCAGGGTGCCCCTGGTCCAGAGCCCCGTGGCTGGAATGTCAGGGCAGTCAGTCCGCCTGGGATATCCCCCCCCAAGATGCCGTATGGTTTCTCGGGGCTGCCAGGGAGGGAGGGGGAGGGTCCCCTGCTCACCGACCTCCTGGCCACTCTGAGGGAGCTCGCTCAACTTCCTGCCCCGGCACACAAAGATGGCGGTGGAGCCTGCGGGGGGGACAGGGCTGGGTGGGCTGAGCCGGGGGGGTGAGGAGTAGGCACCGCGTCTTCCTTGAATGCTAGTTGGGTTTTTTTTAGTGCCCACCAGGGTGCTCTTCACTGGCAGCTCTGGCTGTTGCCCCGCCTCCTCTCCCCCCCAGGGGGGAGGGGGAGGGCAGGCAAGCTCTGCCACCACCACCGCCTCCTGAGCCCCGCCAGGGCACTCTTCACTGGCGGTGGCAGCAGGGAGGTGGCAGCGGGGGCAGCAGGGGGCTTTTCATGGGGGGGTGCAATTTGGTGCCCCTGTGGCCGGTGTGCTCTAGGCGCGCGCTTAGCTCGCCTAGTGGGCGAGCCAGCCCTGGCCACGATTGTGACTCAGGGAAGAAGGGTAAGGTATTTAAAGTCTCTTTAAATAAGCTCCCTTCCCTCCCCAAGATGTGCTGCAGTGGTGGCATGCCTCAGTGAGTGAAGGGAAGGTATTTTAATTGTATTTTAAATGCCTTTCCTTCACTTATTGAGTCATGCCACCTCTGCAGCACAGCTCAGGGAGGAAAGGGAAGGTATTTAAAGTCTCTTTAAATGTCTTCCCTTTACTCACTGAGATATGCAGCCACTGTGGCATGACTCAGGGGGAAGGTAAGGTATGAAGCTGAATAAATTTGGCAATACCAATTATTACACAAATCCCAATATCATACCAATACTGGGATTCAGGAATATCAGTATATACTGATATTTTTCAGGTTTGGTATACCTGAACTTGAACAATACTGGGGTTTTTTTGTGCACACCCTATTTATAAACCCATGTCACCCACATGGTGAAGGCACCCAAAGCAGGGCCTCCAAAGATGACTAAAGTGGTTGGGTGTGTTCATATGACAGTGGGTGGTCCTTAAATTATGCTGGCCATAGGCTGTATAGGGCTTTAAAAAAGTCAATACCAACCCCTTTAATTGGACCCAGGAGCAGGTGGAACAAGATGGAAATTATATGGTCCTTAAAACCCACTCGAGTCAACATTCTGGCCACAAAATTCTGTTTTCAAGGGCATACAGTGAATTGCAGTAATCTAGTCTGGATGTCCCCAGGGCACGTACCTGATAGTTCCTGCTCAGGGAAGTCTGCAGCTGTCTCCCCAGCTGAAGGTGGTGAAAGCCTTCCCTGGCTGCTACTGCCACCAGCTTATCAAACAGGAGGCCTCAGTTCAGCAGCACCTCCAGGCTACATACCTATTCTTTTAGGGAGAATGCGACCCCATCCTAAATTGAAGACATAACGTTTCCTCAGTTAAACCTTCACCCTACCATTAGTACCTCCATTTTGCTGGGGATTAAGTTTCAACTTTTTAGCCTTCACCCATCCAAAAACTGCTTCCAGGTGCTCATGGCTTCTACAGCCTCTCTGGGATCATCCAGATGTGTGAGGTACAGCTGAGTGTCATTCACATATTGACCCAAATCTCCAGCCAACCTCTCCCAGTGGCTTCATGTAGATATTAAAAGGCATGAGGGAATGAGACAGAACCTTAAAGGACCACATAGGTCAGAGGCTATGGGCTCCAGTCACAGTCCCCCAATATCACACTCTGAAATCAGCTTTCAAAGTGGGACTAAAACCACTGTGAAACAGTGCCTCCCAGTCCCAGCCCCCAAAAGGAGATGCAGAAGGATACCATGATTAAAGGTATCAAAAGCTGCCAAGAGGTCCAGAATGATCTTCCCCTATCCATCACCCAGCTCAGGTCAACCACCAGGTCATTCAGCTAGTCCTGAAACCAAATTGGAATGGATCAGAATGCAGTGGGTTTTAGGGACCATTTCATTCAGGAATCCCATAGATTGTTCAGACACCACTTTTTTATCACCTTGGCCAAGAATGGTACATTTGAGACTGGATGGTCAACTCACCTGGGTCCATAATAAGTTTTATAGCTCTGTGCTCTTTTGGGTGGGGGGAGGAAAGAATACAAGAAACCTTTGAAATCATGAAAGCTAAATTGATCAACAGACTGGAAAACATGTCTTATTTAATTTTTTGTTGTTGGGTTTGAATATTGCAGATAGGAGAAAATAGTTATAACTCTTAAGCGATGGCTCTGGCTTTTCTTTGAGAAAAGGACAAGAATTACTGTATATCTTTAGACACACAAACAATGATGTATTGCCCCTAGAAAAATATGAACACATATAGCACAATGTCAGATGCAGTAGGAAATACTTGTGTTCTGAAGTGTATCACCTGCAGAATTATTACAGAAGCTTTGCCTTTTATTGTTGTATTTTGGGGAAAGTGTGACAGAGGGTTTTAAAAGCTTGTTTCATGCATTCCTTTGAAGAATACTTATGTTTGGTTGAAGCAAAAGGCATTTTGATGAAGTTCAGTGATACTTTTTCTGGCAATAAATGCACATTCTCATTAGCATACTTTCTATTTTGGGAAATTATTGCCATGCTCCTGATTCCCTTCAGATTCTTATTCTTCATTTTGTTTTGACAGCTGTTCTTCTGACACTACTTCAGAGTTCACAGCCCTTCTCTGACACCAGTTCTTCTGGGTGATCATCCATGCTGATGACTAAGAAGCATCCATTTTTTCTCTTGCACTGAACTATAGACTGTCTTTCTAACACATCTATACCTTCTGACATTCCTATCATCTACCGCCAGTTTCTTCAAAATGTCAACGTTAAAGTTATTTCCATCTTTACATTCCCCCCTGATTTCTCATGCTGCTGCCTGTAGCTAGTTCAGTCTGAAAAATTCAGCCTGCCTTTTATGTTGCTTACTCTGCTTTATAATATCATATACCTAATCCCACACATAACTTATTTGCTGTCTTTCTTTATCCTTCATTATTTTTGGCTCTTCTGCTTTACAATCTTGGATGCCCATTTGCAAAATTACAATTTTCTATCCTAGAGATTTTTTTACATGGTGCATGGTATGCAGCAACCTATTTTAAACATTGATCTAATTTCATAACAGTGTGGAGAGTTTTTTAAAAATAATTTTTCCCAAACAGAATATCACTTAGATTGACCTCTCCAATTTGATTCCACATGTTTACGTTACACAGACTTGATGCAAGTCTCCACAATTCAGTAACTTGAGTTCAGCTACATATGTTATTAAAATTCCAGCCAATCCTAGGGAGATTGTAGAAACCCTGAATTGGTGCCCGGGGGCAGTTTTGAAGTGGATGAGGGCTAATAAAGAGAAGCCTAATTCTGACAAGAGAGAAGTACTCCTGGTAGCGGAAGGTCTGAACCAGGAACCATAAACCATTCTGGATGGTTAGGGATGGGCAACAACCAGGAAAATCAGCTTGGTTTGGTTTGTGGTTCATGGCAGACTCACAAACTGAAACACAAATCATCATGAACTAAAAAGGCTTTGTACGAACAAAACTAGTTTGTGAAGTTCATGACTCAGTAGAATGATCCCCCAGCATCCTAGAGACAGCAATTTCACAGGGGATCTCTGGCTGACTTTCCTCTACCTGTTCTCCAAGTTTGGTGAGGATTGGATTTACGGGGACGAGTTACGGCATCCCAAACCAGGTGCCCCAAGGAAAGTGCTTTTTGGAGAAATGATAGGTGCAGGAGTGTGTAGAACAGATCCTGTGTAGGGCTGTGCATTTAGCTCAGCTGAATTGAATAATAACCCGAATACTGCCTATACAGCAGCATTTGGGCATCCCAAATGCCAAATCAGATTCTTTAATCTGATTTGGCATGCCGAATAGGGCATCACCACATATTCAGGGACCCAAATAGCAGCAGGGAAGGGATTTAAACTTTAAATGATCACTTACCTCCTTCTGCCTTTCCCTTTTCCTGCTAATTCAGGGCTTTTCCCACCTCTTTCCTGGCTTCCCAGGGCTAAGGGGGAGAAGGGGAGGGGGAAGAGGGTAGTTTACAGCCAGTCACTGCCATGCATTTACAAATTGTAATGTGCAGATTCGCAACTTCACAGAATCATAGAGTTGGAAGGGACCTTATTATGCTGTCTAGGTTTGCCATCACTTTCCTCCCAAGCAGCAGGCGTCTTTTAATTTCATGGCTGCAGTCACCATCTGCAGTGATCTTAGATCCCAGGAATGTGAAGTCTGTCACTGGTTCTATGACTTCCCCTTCTATTTGCCAAGGAGTGATGAGGCCAGATGCCATGATCTTAGTATTTTTGATGTTGAGTTTCAAGTCAACTTTTGCGCTCTCCTTTTTCATATTTAGCCAGAGGCTCTTAAGGTCCTTTTCACTTTCTGCCATTAGAATGGTATTGTCTGCATATCTGAGGTTGTTGATGTTTTTTCCCAGTGATCTTAAGTCTGGCTTGTGATTCATCCCAGCTGGCATTTCGTAATGTACTCTGCATATAAATTAAATAAGCAGGGTGACAATATACATCCTTATCATACTCTTTTTCCTGTGTTAAACCAATCAGTTGTTCCATATCAGGGTCTAACTGTTGCTTCTTGACCCTTATACAGGTTTCTCAAGAGACATGTGAGGTGGTCTGGTACTCCCATCTCTTTAAGGCCTTCTTGTAGTTTGTTGTGATCCACAAAACAAAGGCTTTAATATAGTCAATGAAGCAGAAGTAGATGTTTTTCTGGTACTCCCTTGCTTTCTCCATAATCCAGCTAATGTTGGCAATTTGATCTCTAGTTCCTCTACCTCTTTGAAAACCAGCTTGCACTTCTGGTAGTTTTCTATCCACATACTGCTGAAGCCTAGCTTGTAGGATCTTGAGCATGACCTTGCTAGCGTAGGAAATGGCGATTGTTTGAACATTCCTTGGCATTGCCCTTCTTTGGGATTGGAACGTAAACTGACCTTTTCCAATCCTCGGTCCACTGTTGCATTTTCCAAATTTGCTGGCTTATTGAGTGCAGCACTTTAACAGCATCATCTTTTAAGACTTTGAATAGCTCAGCTGGGATACCATCACCTCCACTAGCTTTGTTGTTAGTAATGCTTTCCAAGGCCCATTTGACTTTGCACTCCAGGATATCTGACTCAAGGTCAGTGATCACACCGTCATGGTTGTCAAGGACACTGACATCCTTCTTGTATAGTTCTGTGTATTTTTGCCATCTCTTCCTAATCTTTTCTGCTTGTTAGGTCCCTACCATTTTTGTCCTTTATCATGGCCAGCTTTGCACAAAACGTTCTCTTGATTTCTCCAATTTTCTTGAAGACCTCTCTAGTCCTTCCCATTCTATTGTTTCCCCCTATTACTTTGCATTGTTCATTCAGGAAAGCCTCCTTGCTGTTCTCTGGAAATCTGCATTCAGTTGGGTAAATCTTTCCTTTTCACCTTTGCCTTTTGCTTTCCTTTTTTCCTCTGCTATTTGTAAAGCCTCATCAGACAGCCACTTGGCTTTCTTGCATTTCTTTTTTTCTTTGGGATGGTGGTGATTGCTGCCTCCTGTACAATGTCACAAACCTCCGTCCATAGTTCTTCAGGCACTCTATCTAATCTAGTGCCTTAAACCTATTCTTCACCTCCACTGTATATTAATCAGGGATGTGATCTAGGTCAAATCTGAATGGCCTAGCTATTTTCTCAATTTTCTTCAGTTTAAGTCTGGATTTTGCAATGAGTAGCTCATGATCTGAGCCACGATCAGCTTCAGGTCTTGTTTTTACTGACTCTATCTTTGACTGCAAATGATATAATCAATCTGATTTTGGTGTTGCCTGTCTGGTGATGTCCATGTGTAGAGTGGCCTCTTAGGTTGTTGGAAGAAGGTGTTCACTATGACCAGTGTGTTATCTTGACAAATCTCTGTTAGCCTTTGCCCTGCTTCATTTTGTTCTCCGAAGCCGAACTTTGTTATTCCAGTTACCTTTTGACTTCCTACTTTAGCATTCTAATCCCCTATGATGAGGAGAACATCTTTTTTTGGTGTTAGTTCTAGTAGGTGTTGTCGGTCTTCACAGAACCGGTCCACTTCAGCCTCTTCTGGTTGGGGCATAGACTTGGATTACTGTGATGTTGAATGGTTTGCCTTGGATTTGGACAGAGATCATTCTGTCATTTTTGAGATGGTATCCCATTATTGCCTTTTGCACTCTCTTGTTGACTATAAAGGCCACACCATTTTTTCTATGGGATTCCTGGCCACAGTAGTAGATATAATGGTCTTCTGAGTTAAATTCGCCCATTCCTGTCCACTTCAGTTCACTGATTCCCAGGATGTCGATGTTCACTCTTGCCATCTCATTTTTGACCATGTCAAGCTTACCTTGATTCATAGATCTTACATTCCAGGTCCCTATGCAGTAGTGTTCTTTGCAGCATCAGACTTTCCTTTCACCATCAGACACATCCACAGCTGAGCGTCCTTTCAGCTTTGGCCCAGCCGCTTCACTATTTCTGAGGTTACTTTTACTTGCCCTCTGCTCATCCCCAGTAGTATATTGGACACCTTCCAACCTGAGGGGCTTATCTTCCAGTGTTATATCTTTTAGCTTTCTGTTACTGTCCATGGGGCTTTCTTGGCAGAGATACTGAGTGGGTTGCCATTTCCTTCTCCAGTGTATCACATTTTGTCTGAGTTCTCTGCTATGTCCTGTCCATCTTGGGTGGCCCTCCACAGCATAGCCCACAGCCTTATCGAACCACACAAGCCCCCTCGCCACGTCAAGCAGTGGTCCATGAGAGTTGCTTTTAGTGAAATACATTTAATAGATTAAGCTGTAGCTTTTCAGTTCTCAGGAGTGGACACCTGCATTTCCAATTCCAAACAGGAAATAAGGTTTGTCCCAGTATGTTCTAGTCAGGAGAAGATTAATAAAGACCCCAGGACTTCTAAAAAGGTTTTCTTTACATTTCAAGGTTAACTTTGTAAAAGCATTAGCCAAGGAAAAGGTAGAGATTCCCAAGTTTTTTTAAAAAATAGTACCAAAAAAAGGAAAGAAAAATGAAACAAGGATAGGTTAGGGTCCTCTGCAAAGCAAAATCATTTTTTGGGTGGGAAGGTACTTCAAAAGGAGCCAGACTATGTTAGATTCAGGTTGCAGTACAGGTAGTTAGGTACCTAAACACTCTACCCACAGATTAGACAGAGTTTGGCCTGGGGTAACATGATGAGTAGCAGGAAGGGAACACAGAGGGCCCCTTGGGGGCAAGGCTAAGGAGAAGGCTAGAGGGTTGGAGGGGAGGGGGAGGACTGTGATTCCCCCCCCATGTGTGCAGAGGACTATTCCAGACCATTCTGACCTCTGGACATAGTGGTGCAATGAGAAAGCCTTGAATTGAAAGCTTCATTGCAGCTGCTTCTGGGGTACCCCTTGGAGAGGAGCCTGCAGGTGCTGGAACTGGGCAGAGGTTTGCTGCTCAGAAAGTCCCTCCTCAAGCTGTTGTATTGATGCTCAGCAGGAGGAGGAGGGGCAGCAAGAGCTGTCTTTGGAATTGGGCTTTGGGGGACAGTTTTCTGGATTGAGAGCTCACCCCATGAACGCAGAGGATTATAGAGGAGCTTAGGAGCTGGAGGAGCAGCTGGGTGACCATTCCACTACTTTGGTTCCTCTAGACTCCAGCAGGCCTTCTGGGGAGGGAGAAGAGGGAGGCTGGAGGGGATGGAAGAGACGGAGACACAGCCCAAGGTGCTGACATCACAACCCCTTCCTCCCAGACAGCTATCTCCTCCCGCCTCCCCAAGACATGATGTGTCTTCCCTGAGCTCCTCCCAGGAGGTGGCTCCAGTGGTGCCCAAAGCTGCTGATGAGCTTGGATCCCACTTCACCTCCAATGTCTAGAAGCACTTCCAGCTGATGGAGGATTCCCCATTATGCACAGTGCAAGCTATGTAGGGCCTGGATCACTTGTGGGAAGGACCCCAGCCATCTCACACCTGCTGGATGTGGAACTACTTGAAGAAGCACCACCAGGTGGAGCTTCTTTGGAGGAGAGAGAAGCTGCTGCTGGGATGCCCAAGAAACCACCACCAGCCACCCAGGAGGTGAATCAACCTCCAGTGTTGCCCCAGAAACTTCTGTAGCAGGCAAGGGATGCCAGGCATCTCTGACAGAAATGTTTGAGGGTGGCACTAGGGTGCCAAGGGGGGGAAGAAACATGCTATTAAGGTGGTCACTTGCTTCATTGCTGAGCTGGTCACCACAGAAGGACTCCCCTTCTCTCTGTCTGAAAGCACTGTATTCTGAAAGATGCTTAGTTACCTAGCACACTAGAACACAATCCCTGCTCACACCACAATGAGCAGGACCCTGGTGCCCTCGCTTTACAGGGCTCCCAGGGACTTTCTGAAGGCACAATTGTCCCATGCTACAAGGAAGACTGTGCACTTCATGTTGAATATCTGGACCTCCAAATGGGCACATGAGAAGAAGAAGAAGAAGAGTTTGGATTTATACCCCGCCCTTCACTGCCCAAAGGCGTCTCAGAGCGGCTTACAAACTCCTTTCCCTTCCCCTCCCCACAACAGACACCCTGTGAGGTAGGTGGGGCTGAGAGAACTTCTGACAGAAACTGTCCTTGAGAGAACAGCTGTGCCAGAGCTTGTGACTGACCCAAGGTCACATCAGCAGGTGCAAGTGGAGGAGTGGGGAATCAAACCCGGTTCTCCCAGATAAGAGTCCGCGCACTTAACCACTACACCAAACTGGCATATCTCTCCCTGACTGCACACTGACGGCAACCCACTGAGGTTGTGGGTGGAGGTTGGGAAACACTTAGTGCTAGGCCAGGGCTCCTGGGCCGGCTTTCGCCAGGCTCTGCTGCATGCTGAACCACTCAATGTGCCACACATAGGGGCCAACATCAACAGACAGCTAGAGGAGTGGGTAGGCAGGGATGTCACTGTGGGATTCATGGTGACTGATGGTGGCTCAAACATGAAGGCAGCAACCAAAACATTGGGCCTCAAGTGCATTTATTGTGAGGCCCACTTTCTCCACCTTGTGGTTATAGATGCCTTGGGCCTGGGTTCTATGGAGAATCCCAGGCACGTCACTGTGAACTGTGAGTACAGGCATCTCATCCAGAAATGCCAGGACATCACAGGTCACTTCTCCTGCAGTACGAAAGACACCTATCTGCTGCATGAAAAGCAGACACTGTTGGGTGTGCTGCTGCACCTCCTGGTTGGTGACATCAGTACTCACTGGAATTCCAACTGTGCCATGCTTGATGCTTGGTGGAGCAGAAGGGAGTCCTGAATGCCCTGATCTGAGTCCAGAATCATTCAGGAAGAGAACCGGCTCACCCAGGAAGCCTGGTTGACTGTTTCTCAGATTGTGGAAGTTCTTGGGCTCTTCAAGAGCTACACAGAGATGCTATTGTCTGACATGGCAAGTCTGTCTCTGGTTATCCACATGACCCACATGGCTCATGAGGATCTGGCCTCATTTCTGAAGCCAGCTGGAGGATGTGCAGACTTTGTTCCAGTAGTGTGTGTGCTGGTGAGAAGGCTGCAAGAGGGACTCAAGGCCCACTTTCAGCCTCTCATGCAACAGAAAGTCTACATGTTGGTGACCACATGTGACACGCATATTAAGGGCAAGATTGCTGAGCAGGCCAATGAGTTCAGTTGTTGGAGAGGTGAGCTCCCCCAGCAGTTTGAGGGCATGAGGGCCAAGTGTGGCACGTCACCATGAGCTGAGGTAGTGGGGGTGAAAGCCGCTTCACTGTTGCTCAACCCCAACATCCCCTGCTAGGTAGCATCCCCCCAAGGAGCCTGCCATTATGACTGTTTTTTTCATAAACATTTTATTAGTTTCCAAAGAAAAGAAAGAAAATAAAAGATGAGAGTATTACATTCCTCACACATAACATATAAACAAAGTTTACCTACAGTTTAGCCGTATTAACAAATAACTCCTTTTCTATTTTCAGCTATTTGCTAGTTTCTTTTACCATATTATATGGCTACATGTTTATTAGCTAAATAAAGTTTAATAAAGTTTGATTACTGTAACTAATATATTTAATATAGTCTATTAAAACTTTCTGATAACATAATAAACCTTCTACTAATATTTCTTCTAGCAAGCAACAACAATCATTCTAAACACCATATTTAAGACAAGGGAAAGTTATATCATAAAAATAAAATCATTGCGAACTTCTTAGTGGGCTCTTGTAAATTAATCCAATTTCAACTAAGCTCTTTATAGAGATGTTAATAGTGCAATAAAGGAAAAAGAAGGGTTAACATTTTCTATTTGCACCTCATAGAAAAATCTCCAATCAAGATCAAATCCAAAGTAACTTTCTTAGTGGGTTACAGTTGTAAATTACCTGTTTGTTAGCATACACAGACTACCTATCTATATCTTTATTACTATTTTATAATTAAGTATTTCATTTATGTTAAAATGTTTTTCTGCTATCTTTTTCTGTTAGGTTATTTTTATTTTCAGCCATAACACCACTTAACCCATCAAACATATAACAACATTCCTTACAACAGTCTAATCATAATATTTATATATTTCTCTTTTTTGTATTTTATTTTTCATGATGACCATCAATCTGTTTCTTTTTCTTTGTATATGCAAAAAGTGTACCTTATTGCTTTCCTTCTATATTCTATATTTCTATTGGGTGGAGTTTCCTGTCTTGGATTGTTTTTCATGTTTTCTTTGCTTGCAAAGGGCAGCCCATCTGGAAATCCATCATACATTCTCTCTTCTGTCATTACAAAAGTTGAACTGGCTATTGCTCTTTCTATGATTTTATTACATTGTCCTGTACCTTGTCCTGTCTTACTTCTTTTGGGTTCCTTGGCTGAAGATATGGTTTCAATAAATGGTTCATCTTGGTTTGAATCCTGCTCTTTAGCTACAAAGATCAATTGGTTTTCCATCTCGTTTACAGTTTCTAGTTGTGAGATCAGCTTCTCAGTAAATATAGTCTTTGGACGTTACTCCGGATCTCTTGATGAATTGTGGTCTCCAATATTTCTAGAAATTGTTGGAAATTAAATTGCATGCTTTGTACACCATCTTTGCAAATATTTTGTAAGTCCATTTTAAACTTGAGTCTCAGTTTCAATCTTTTGTTCAAGGTCAGCTCTCTCTTGTTTACTTTCCCAGCAGTCTCGTTAAGCTGTCCACACCAGACTCAATGATGATGCTAAAATCATCTGGCATTTTCTCACTCTGCTGGCATCAAAACCAATTTAAGGCAAAATAGGGGCTTCCGGTCGGAGTTAAAATGGTGAGTTAACGCACTTTGCGATTTGTGCAAGGTGAACGGCGGTATCTGACGACAGTTTGGGCTCTACCTGGCCCAACGCAGCACTCCCCAGTCGGGGGGGTGACGAGCAAGCAGCCAAGCCTGAGGGGGAGTCGAGATCAGTGTGGATAAGCTTCGGAGGAAGCTTGTTTACACTTTGATCTCCTTCCGTGAAGAGGGCAGTTGCGAGACAGCACTACAGACACCAGCTGGGCTGAGAATTCAGCATAAATTCGCTATCTACCGACCTCTTTAACATCAAGATTAAAAGTGATTACAGAAGAAGCACTGCGAAACCCCGAGATTACAAGTAAGGTAACAATGAACGTTTGCTTACCGGATTGAAGAAGTATTCAAATTTAAAACGCACGGATAAGCATATAAAGCTTTAAAGAAGTAATCCACTTGGTTTGAAAGTAAAAAGAAGGCTTTTTCATTGAAAAAATGACAGAAAAGTAACTTTGTTTTGCATTCCTGTGGTTAACTAAGACTAAACTATGCCTAGCTAAAACGAAACTGACGTGATTCCATGGTACAGGAAATAGGCTAGAGAGGACGTTTTAAAAGTTGTTTTACCGGAAGTAGATGGACGCCTTAAAGTGTGACACCGGAAGTTGGATTATCGAGACGGACAACTAAGCAGGAAGTTCCAAAAGAGCCTACTCTAGCCAGAAAATCATAGAAAAATTGCACCCGCCATTTTGAGGAGGACTAAATTTTAAAAAGCTATTTTTTTGCAGAAAATCAACGGAAAAAATTTATAAAGGTGGCGATTTGACTTTATGGTTGATAATAAAAAGACTGGTTAGTTATTTGATTGATTTCAAGACAGATTTGAGGTCAAGACCAAGGGCCGCCTCATCACCAAGCCCAAGAATGACTGCAAAGGAAAAAAAAGACTGGCAGGCTGCCATGGAGGCAATGGAGAAAAGGATGACAGAAGTGGTGCAGAATTTAGGAAAACAAATGGAATCACAGTTGCAACAACAGATGCAAATGCAATTGGAACAAATAGAACAAGTGCAAGTTCAAGTACAAGAAAGAAATATGGCAGCATTGAAAGAACTGGTACTAACAGAAGTGGCAGGGATTAAAAAAGATATGGAAGAAGTTAAGAAAGAAGTTCAAAGTCTGGTGACAAAATCAACAGAGATGGAACAAAAATTGAAAAGAACTCTTCAAGAGAATATAAGGCTGGAATCCATGATGGAATACAGGGCTACCCAAAATCATTTGAGACTGAGAGGGATAGAAGAGGAGGAAGATCAGGATATACGTATGCTAGTAATAAACACGCTGACAACATATATAGGAGAGGACCAAGGAGATTTGGACTCAGACTTTGACTTAATCTACAGAGTAAACTCAGCTTATGCCAAGAGAAAGAAATTACCTAGAGATGTGATTGTACAATTTGTGACAAAAAAAATGAAAGAAGATATCTTCAAGAAGCAATTTACACAACCGTTGGAAAGTAATGGGAAGAAAATAATAATTCTAAGGGAAATTCCGAGAATGATTCTACAAGACAGAAAGAAGTTCAAGAAATTAGCGGACAAGTTAAAAGAAATGGATATCAGGTTCAGATGGGAGATACCACAGGGATTATCATTCTCATACAACTCGGTGAAAGTTACAATTAAAACAGAGGGAGATTTGTGTAGATTCAAAGAAAACAACTTTGATGTTTTTAAAGATATATAACTCAAAATACTTATGGATTACAAATTTTTATCTTGGAATGTTAATGGACTAAATTCACCAAATAAAAGAAGATTAGTGAATCTAGAGAAACAAAAATGTAATATAATTTGCTTGCAAGAAACACATATCAGAAAACAAGATAACAAATATCTGATTAATAAAAAATTGGGAGAAGAATTTTATTCATCGGCAATCAAGAAGAAGAAAGGAACAGTGATATATATTTCAAAAGAATTGGAACCCAAACAAATTTTTTCAGATAATGAAGGGAGATACGTTGGTGTGGAAATAACGATGTACAGAAAAAAGACATTGCTTGTAAACTTATATGCACCCAATGGGACAAAGGAGGTTTTCTTTAAAGACTTGTCAAAAGAGTTGGACTGTTTAAATTATGATCAAATAGTTTTTGCAGGAGACTTTAACGGTACGGTGAATAATGCATTGGATAGAAAGTCTAATGCAATTGGAGAAGGGACTGGAAAATTGCCAAAAAACTTCTTTCAGTTGATGAGACAAGAGAAACTAGAAGATGTCTGGAGGAAATGGAATCCTAAAACCAAGGACTATACTTTTTACTCGAATAGACATAATTCCTTTTCTAGAATTGATATGATTTGGATGTCAGAAGAGATGGCTTTAAAAACTCAAAATATTGAAATTTTGCCAAAAAATAATTCAGACCACAACCCTTTACTCTGGTTGTCAAAAGAAAAACCAAAACAATTACATTGGAGAATTAATGAAGATTTATTGGACAAAAAATTAGCTAATGAGACATTAAAAAAAGAAACGAATTTTTTTTAAAATGAACCTAAATAAAGGTACTGACATACAGATTGTATGGGATGCATACAAAGCGGTAATGAGAGGTTTGCTTATTTCACTGAATACTAAAGACAGAAAGCAAAGGATGCAACAACAAAATGATCTTCAAGAAAAAAATCGACAAAAGGAAAAGGAATTAATGAAAAGACCAGGGAAGAAAAAAATTATTAGAGAGATCCATCTTTTACAGGATCAACTGAATGTCTTATCTAACAGAGAACTATATTGGAACTTGAAAAAGTTACAGCAAAAATCTTTTGAGGGTGCAAATAAGCCAGGAAAATTTTTAGCATGGCAGCTGAAAAACAGAAAAGAAAGAAATTTTATAAATAAGATAACAGAAGATGGAAAAGACATTGTGGATTTGAAAGGTATAAAAAGAGTTTTTTAAAAAATATTATGCAAATTTGTTTAAAAAGAAAGGAATTAACCAACAAAGACTCAAGAATTATTTGGAGAATATTGATATACCAGAGCTGGGACAACAAACTAAAGAATTACTTAATGGTCCAATTAAAAAGGAAGAAATAATAATGGCGATAGAAGATGCAAAGTTGGGCAAAGCTCCAGGTCCAGATGGCTTTACAGCAAAATTTTATAAGAAATTTAAGGAAGAGCTAACCCCAATTCTGGTACTTCTGTCAAATGACATAAGAATGGCCAAACGAATCCCAGACTCATGGAAAGAAGCAAATATCTCATTTATACCCAAAGAAGGTTTGGATTTAACTAATGTGAAGAATTACAGACCAATATCGCTATTGAATAATGATTATAAATTATTTGCAAAAATAATTTCTGAAAGGTTGAAAAAACACTTGAAAGATGTCATAGCGGAAGAGCAAGCTGGTTTTTTACCAAATAGACAAATAAGAGACAATTTGAGAGTGGTGATTGATGCAATTGAGTATTATGACAAACATCCAGAGAAAGAAGTTGGGTTCCTCTTTCTAGATGCGGAAAAAGCTTTTGATAATTTGAATTGGGATTTTATGCTGCAAGTAATTGAAAAATTGGATATAGGACAGTTTTTTCTAAATATGATTGTGGCAATATACTCAGAGCAAAAAGCAGCTTTGAATATAAATAAAGAGAAAACAGAATTTTTTAAAGTTCAAAAGGGAACATGTCAAGGCTGCCCATTGTCTCCGTTATTGTTCATCTGGATGTTGGAAATATTACTGGCAGAGATAAGAAAAGACAATAATATTAAAGGACTTACAGTAAAAGGCTTTACGTACAAATATAGAGCGTTTGTAGATGATGTAATGTTTATGATTCAAGATCCAATTGAGAACATACCACAATTGATGAAAAAAATTGAAGAATTTGGAACAATTGCTGGTTTTTATGTTAATAAAAATAAGACGAAGGTGATGTGTAAAAATATGACGAAACAGAGACAAATTGAACTCCAGGAGAAAATTCAATGTGAAGTAGTAACAAAGACCAAATATTTAGGAATTGAATTGACTATGAAAAATATTGAATTGTTTAAAAATAATTATGAAAAAGTCTGGTATAAGATCCAGCAAGACATAAAAAAATGGGATACCTTGAATTTATCATTATTGGAAAGAATTGCAACTGTAAAAATGAACATTTTGCCTCGTTTGATGTTTCTATTTCAGACTATTCCAATATTAAAACAAAGTAAAATATTGGATACATGGCAGAAAGAAATATCGAAGTTTGTATGGGCAGGAAGAAAACCAAGGATTAAAATGAAAATTTTATGTGATGCAAAAGAAAGAGGAGGATTACAATTACCGAATTTTAGACTTTATTATGATGCCGTCTGCTTAACATGGTTAGAGCAGTGGATTAATCTTGAAAATATGAAGTTGCTGGCTTTGGAAGGTCACGGCAATAAGTTTGGATGGCATGCATATCTATGGTATGGAAAGTCAAAAATGGATAAATTTTTTAAACACCACTTTATAAGATGATCACTGTTCGAGACGTGGACGAGATACAGAAAATTCTTTTCGGAAGAATGACCACTTTGGATAGTGCCGGCAGAAGTGATTAATCCATATTCAAGGAATCAAGGTTTAGATTGGTTACCTTATAAAAGGCTTTTAAAATTAGAAGGGAAAAACTTTGTCTTAAAAGATAGAAATGATGTTGAATTTGATTATGATTGGTTGAAGTATAGACAGATTTATGACTTATTTAAGACCGATAAAAGAGAACATGATTTTAGAGAAAATAATAATGAAATTGAAATTGTATGGGCTGAAAAGGGTAAAAAAATGATTTCAAAATTGTATAAGGTCTTATTGAAATGGTATACTGAGGATGAAACAGTAAAAGAGCAAATGATAAAGTGGGCTGTAAATATAAATAATGAAATAACTATGTCATCTTGGGAATATTTGTGGAAAAAGTCAATGAAAACTTCAACTTGTATAAATGTGAAAGAAAACTGCTATAAAATGATGTATAGATGGTATATGACCCCCAAAAAATTGCTATTATAAATGATAGCATGTCTAACAAATGTTGGAAGTGCAAGAAAAAAGAAGGGTCATTTTATCATATGTGGTGGACTTGTGATAAGGCAGCAAGATATTGGACTGAGATCCACAATGAGATACAAAAAATTTTGAAATGTACTTTTAAGAAAGACCCACAGATGTTACTGTTAGGTCTTAAAATGGAAGAAATAAATGTAACCAAGAGAACATTGCTATGGTACTTGGTGACAACAGCCAGAATGACTTTTGCACAATTTTGGAAGCAAGAAAAAATACCGGAAACATGGGAATGGATTAAGAAGATGCTGTTTATGGCAGAAATGGACAAGCTAACAAGAAAATTAAACAACGAGGAAGATGAAAACTTTTTTGAAGAATGGAAAGACTTTCAAGAATATTTGTTGAAAAGTTGGGATGTTAAACATGGTTTGATTTGTTTTGATAGTTATTAAGGGGAAACTTTAAAGTGATTAGATTCTTAAATTGTTACCATTAGTAAAGAAAGTAAAATTAGTAGTTAATGTAACTGAATAAGAGAGATATTAACGGGGTTGGAGCATTGCGGGAAGCCTTGTCTGGGGGGGGGGGGAAACGGAAGGGATATGTATTTACTTGTTTAAGTTGTATAAACATGTGGAAATATATCCAATAAAAAAAATTGTATTTAAGAAAAAACCAATTTAAGGCAAAATAGAGATATGGAGACTTTTCCATCCTCCTTTGCATCAATTTGTCTTTGTTGGCAATGGCAACCCTAGGCCCGCCAGCACTCTCAGGGTGACTTCATGCCTCCTGACTGGCATGGCATCACTAGCTGTGGCTGCTTGCTCCTATTCAGCAGGAGCATCCCTATGGAAACTGCCTGGGTGACTTCAGACCAGCCACAGACAAGTAATTGCCATAGACTCCACCCATCAAACTAGCCATTCCATCCTGGGGAACCATTATTGCCAATCTCCAGGTGGGGGCTGGAGATCAATCAGAATTCCAACTGCTCTCCAGGAGAGGGGGGAGGAGATGGAAAGCTGAAGTCAGGGGGCAGATAATGGTAGGTTGACAATTGGCTGGGAGGGAGATAGGGTTGCCAACTCCAGGTTTGGAAATTCCTGGAGGTTTGAGGGGTGGAGCCTGGAGATGGTGAGGTTTGAGGAGGGGTGGGATTTCAGACAGCTACAATGCCATAGACTCCACCCTCCAAACCAGCCAGTCCCTCATGGGGAATCATTGTTGCCAATCTCCAGGTGAGGGCTGGAGACCACTCAGAATTACAACTGCTCTGCAGGAGGGAGGGCAGAAGTCAGCTGAAGTCAGAGGGGCAGATAACAGTAGGTTGATGGTTAGCTGGGAAGGAGATGGGGTTGCCAACTCCAGGTTGGCAAATTCCTGGGGATTTGAGGGGTGGAGCCTGGAGAGGGTGGGGTTTGAGGAGGGGTTGGACCTCAGGCAGGTAGAATGCCATAGACTCCACCCTCCAAACCAGCCATTTCCTCCTGGGTAACAATTGTTGCCAATCTCTAGGTGAGGGCTGGAGATCACTCAAAACTACAACTGCTCTTCAGGTAGCAGAGATCAGTTCCTCTGGAGAAGATGGTGGTCTCAGTCATTATACCCTGCTGAGGTCTCCACAGCAAATTCACACTGTGTGCTCAAAGCCGGGGCACTCTCCCAGAACCTCTTTCTAGAGCCCACGGGCCTTATTCCTAGTTTCTTATATTTGATCATTGTCCTCTTCTGCTTTTCTCCCACAGTTGATTAACATTTTCCTTTCCTTCTTAGGGCTAACAAACATCTGGTGTTAAACAATTTCCTTGCAAAGGAAATGTTTTACATATTTATTTCCACCACTGAAGGCTGGAACATACATCATCCCCCCCTCCAATCTCTAGGTTACACAGTGAAGTATCTTGAATTAATTATGCTAAAGTATTAATAACTTATTATGTGAAATCTTTACAGTAAACTTTTCAGTAATGTGTTATAAAGTAGCAGCATCTGATAATTTTGTGGGTTTGATCCTTTGGAATACTCAGCCACTTGAAAGGAAAAACAGATGAGTACACTCTACAGGCATGAAATTATGCTGTGATCTGTGTAAAATAAGTTATTATTTGATTGATGGATTGAACAAAGTTTGAGTCCAGTGGCAACTTTAAGACCAATGAAGTTTTATTTCAGGTATTAGCACTATTGGGGCACAGAGGACAGTCAGAGAAGGGGCTTGATAGTATTCTCTGAAGGTCTCCCATCCAAATACTTGCCAGGCTCAGCCCTGTTTAGCTTCCAAGATCTGAGATCGGGCTTGCCTGGGCTATCCAGGTCAGGTCCTATAATATCTTTTGTGAGGTACAGTGATCAGAACTGTACACAGTATTCCAAATGAGGCCACATCATAGATTTATACGGGGACATACTGCATTATTTGTTTTCAGTCCCCTTCCTAATAATCCTCAGCATAGCATTTGCCTGCCGTT
Organism: Gekko gecko; assembly: GCA_029375565.1. NCBI lineage: Eukaryota > Metazoa > Chordata > Lepidosauria > Squamata > Gekkonidae > Gekko > Gekko gecko. Next base: position 101,974,686 of record JAPDNY010000007.1, read on the forward strand.
GCACACACTGAGTCAACATCTTTAATGAGTTATCTACCACAGCTCCAGGACTGAGTAGCTCTAAGTCTATATGACCCATGATGCAGCATGGCCCGAAGTGCAAGAAACATGTGCAAGGAGCAGGCTGTCACCCCAAGCACATGGAACATACTGCCACAGGATGGCATCTTGCTTAAATGATGAGCTAAATAAATTCCTTTGTGTGTCTCTTAGCCGTGATGGTAGGAGAAAGTGCCGGCAAGTTGCAGCCAACTTGTGGTGACCCCTCATGGGGTTTCCAAGGCAAGAGATGCTCAGAGTTGGTTTGTCATTGCCTGCCTTTGTGTAGTGACCCTGGACTTCTTTGGTGGTCTCCCACCCAAATACTAACCAAGGCTGACCCTACTTGGCTTCTGAGACCTGACAAGATCAGGCTAGCGCAGTCTCTGCATTCCCGGGAAGGATAATGGGAACAGCTGATGGGCTTTGCTGTGTCCCAGCAGGAGTGCTTCAGTCTTATCAAGAAGTACCACTGCGTCGAGCTTAACTCCAAGCAAACATACTTATAATCAGGAAATCTGATCCACCTGTGTCTGCTTTGTTTGATAGCACACTAGGATGAAGGAAAAGGGAAGAACCATTTCCTCCTTGAGAGAGAGGATGGCGGCAGGCTGACTACTCATGAACTAGGTGCTTAGATATTCTGAAATACGAGGTTAAATTGTTTATTGAGAATTCTTAAATATATAGGAAAATATTAAGCTTGCAAATTAGAAGATCCCCTCCTCACATGCTGATGAGGGAACATAGTCATTGCCCTGAGATGTGGGGTGAAGCTGAGAGGGGAGGTTGCTCTGCTCAAGCACCTACGAATGTATATCTTGATTGGGGAGATTTGGGGAGGGATTTCTCAAACATTTATGCTTTGTGCTTTTGAAGCAGTTTTTCTCCAGGTTGGCTCACCGGCTCTGAGTTGGGAAAAACCTGGAGATTTTTGTGGTGGAGCCTGAGCCAGTGGGTGTTGCCTTCTGACACACTTCTGGTGATGTTGGGGTGTGGCATATGCAAATAAGTTATGCTAATGAGTTATGCTAATGAGCTCCTGCACCTCTTTTTCTACAAAATGACCCCTGTAAATAAAAGCTGCGTTCATGGGGAAAAAAATCCTATCCTTCAATTTTCATCTAAATTGTCTTTAGTTAATGTTTACTGATCTGTTTGGATGAGCAGAGTTTTGGAGCGTGCTCAGTTTTTTTTTTTTAATGAAAACCTGTTTGCAGGTGTTAGCTGTTCGGCACAAACCAAACAGATCAGATGATCAGTTCTTGTTTGATTGGCATCTCTGAACACACTGTAAGTTTAACTATTGAAGACATTTAAAGTAAAATTTGCAGCACCCCTGTTTGCAAGCTGAACTGTTCAATAATAAATTGGCTCTGAATTCATGAGAGGCAAACAGTCTACAAGCAGAACCAGTGGATGTTAATTACATATCTCTAATCATAACACACTACAGGAATTGAAGTGATTTATGGTTCATATAACATAACCACATAGTTATATATCATTTGGTTGGTCCTAATAAAATATTATGCAGACTGTGTTCTTGATTTTTGGATCATATATGAGATGGTTATAGAATGAGAATCAATATATGGATAGCAAGGAGTTTAGGACCAGATGCACTTTTTAGCAGCAGAGAATGTGCTAGGTGTGGGATCACTGGAATTACAGAGCTAGAAGGGAAACGGACAAAGAAAGATATTGGAGGACTTTTTTCATAGAATATGTGCAGTATTGGAGTTTGGACTGTATTCTTAGATGTAACCCAGAGCACCCAGCAGTCTATTGTTTTCTGCCATATTAACCAATGGAACAGCTCCACTTGGATACACAAAGCTGCATTGCTAGACTTTGTCCATTACCTCACTTCCTAAACATACACAAGCTGCTGAAAGCGTGGTCATTAATTCCAATTAATGGTTATTGCAACTATATTATATATTTATATCATCTGTCTGTCTCTCAACACACATACTTTAATTAGGGCTGAAAGCATTGATGCTAAAGAATGAGGATGGTATGAATTCAGGAGCAGAATGATATAGTAGGAAGTAATGACAGTGTATTGTCTTTCTGGATCTCCTTTGAAGAAAGACCAAAAGTAACTAATAATGGTATTCTAGCAGTATTATAGATAGGCTGCCATTATGTGCTGGGGCATTATTCTGCCTGTGTTTGATAAATGTTTAGAGTATATTCCCATAGGTTTTGTATTTTCATACTGTGTGGTGTCTATTTGTATAAGTAGGCATGTATGTGTTGTACTGCTGTCAGCAATCCAGAGAAAAAATGAATAACATTGCTTTCTGTTTTGAGGCAGTTTTGACAGCTATACGAAATGGGCAGAAATGCAAGTCCTCTGTGAAGCAGAGAGTTTGATGTGTATGTGGTGGAGTACGGACTCACTAGTCCCTAATATTGAATTCAGGTTTGGTGTAACACCTATCCTTTATTTATTTTTTATTAACATTTCCGGTCCCACATCCTTACAGGGCCTTTGAAAATATAAATAATGCATTTCAGAAGAGAGGCCAGTTGTGACAATTTTTAAAACATAACAATATTCTACTTGCATTTTTTCTGTGCAGGTTATGCCACAGGAATGTGAGTGTTTTCTCTATATACTACTACATTTCCTATTGACATTTAATTTGAAACTGGAGCATCAACATATTTACAATTAGTCTAAACTTTGTTTATGGTTGAGGATGGACAAACAAACCAAACCACCTGTGGATGCATATGTATGTATATGTATTCTGGAAAGGAAGATGAGACCTGAACCAATGATAAGATAACAGCCAGTATGTTGTGTCAGTTCTGTAACTCAGCATCTGCATAACTGCAGTCAACGATTTCCAGTGGAAAGGCATGGCAAGTATTCCCTACGTGTCATTCTATTCCTGTTCACAAGTTATACTGAATCCACATTCAGTCCATGTACATTGTAAACTTTATCTTTATTCTAATAGCCGAAATGTGCGGATACCTATTCCCACCAACAGAGGGCTCACTGTCCCACAACAGCTTTTCCTGCATTGTCAGTAGACTTCCTGGGTTTGTAGAAAAATCCAAAAAGTGAAGAAATCCCTTCAGGAAGGGTTGAATTCCCCCAAAAGCCTTTTGAAATGGCATCTGCAGGGACCTAACTCCAGGCATCAACGGTGAGAGATTAGAACGTTGGTGGGGGCTTCTAACTGGCTCTGTCAGTAAAAGGGTGGGGGAAGGGCCCTTTCCAGGCCTCTTTCAGACTTTCAGGGAGGGAGGGAGGGAGGAAGCCTTGGGGCCAGGCCTCACAAGAGTTGCCAGTGCCAGGCTGGGGGATTTCTAGAGATTTTGTGGTGGACTCTAAGGAGGGCTGGGTTTGGGAAGGGAGAGGCCTCAGCTGGGTATAATGCCACAGAGTCCACCCTCCAAAGCAGCCATTTTTTGCAGGGAGACAGACCTCTGCTGTCTAGAGTCCATTTGTAATTCTGGGGTCTCTCCAGGGCCCATTTGAAGGTTGGCCACTCTAGGCCTGGCAGTAGTCTAGGGTTGCCAGGTCCCCCCTGATTTGCATGACTCACCTAGCCTTGGCTGCTTGCTACTATTCAGCAGCAGCCACCCTATGAAAGCCAGTGAGGTGCAGCAGTTAGAGCTTCAAAGTAGGGTCTGCAAGACCCAGGTTCAGATCCCCATCTTGCAGTGGAAGGTGACTGTGTGATTTTGGCCCAGTCACATATTTCAGTCTAACCAACCTCACAGGGTTGTTGTGCAGATAAAAAGGAGGAGGGCATAATGAAAGCTGTTTTGGCCCTCACTGTGGAGAAAGACTGTAATTTTCCTAGGTAGAGGCTGGGGGGTGGAGATGGAAAACAGGAGACAGAGAGGCAGATAAAGGTAGGTTGGCTGTTGGTTGGGAAGGAAATAGGGTTGCCAACTCCAGGTTGGGAAATCTCTGGACTTTTGAGGGGTGAAGCCTGGAGAGGGTGGGATTTGAGGAGGGGAGGAACTTTGGACTGGTGTAATGCCAGAGACTCCACCCTCCAGCCATTTCCTCCATGAGAACCACCATTGCCAGCCTCCGGGTGAGGACTGGAGATCACCCAGAATTACAACTGTTGTCCAGGAGACAGAAATCAGTTCCCCTGGATAAAATGGCTGTTTTGGAGGGTTGAGTCTATGGCATCATACCCTGCTGAGGCTGCTTGCCTCCCCAAGCCTCACTGTCCTAAGGTTCCACCCCCAAATCTTCAGGAATTTCCCAACCTGGAGCTGGCAGCCCTAAGGTGAATTGATCTCTGTAGCTGGGAGATCCGTTGTGATTCCCAGAGTGCTGCCACTGCTGCTGTGGGGGAGAGGAAGCAGGTGGGTGGCTGAGAGCACTGCCACCACTGCTACTGCTGCTCTGCGGAGTGGGGGAGGAAGCAGGCAGGAGGCTGGGAGAGTGATGGGGGCAGAAAGAAAGAATGATGGGGTGGGGGGCAGAAAGAGAGAGAAAGAGTGATGAAGTGGGGAGGCAGAATAACAAAGAGAAAGATGACAGATCAGAAAGAGAGAGGAAGTCACATGCATGGAGCAGAAATAGAGTAAGAAAAGGGGGGCAGAGGGGAGAAATAGTGTGAGAGAGGTAGGGGGTGAGCAGAGGAAGCAAAGGTATGACGAATGAGATAACCATCCCGCAAGTTTCTTGCGGGTCTCCACTTGTTCTTTCTAATACATGTATAGGGTAATTCTCATTTTACATTCAACATGCGTGTGGTTGAATGTTACAGACCAAACACTTATCCAGGTACTGGTCTGTAGTTTCAATTGCAAAGAGATATGCATTGATTCTTCTGCACAAACCAATATATGCAAGTTCACTTTAATGGGAATAGGATTTCTGTAGTTCAGTAGGAGATGAGGGGTTGTTTGAGGGATTTAGTTTATTGTTTTTAAATGGTGATGTTTTTAATTATGATTTGTAAGCCACCTTCAGCCATGAGGAATGGAGGGATATAAATATTTTAATAAATATAACAGAATAAATGCATTTGGAAAATAACAAATAATATCTGGATCTAGAAATGCCCCATTTGCTCAGGAAGTAACTAGTGCTAATGAAATGATAAGTACCATTAGAAAGACTTCGAAGAATTGTGGGATTCCTTGGTACATTGCTCTGCTGATTCCATTCAACCCGGGCATAGCACCATCTAACTAGAGGAGCAGAGAGTCAGAGGATATGTGCCTGATAGGCATTACCATGATATTCAGTCAGAAGAGTTACTCAGTGCTTCTGCTGCAAAGTGTTTGGCCCTGACTGGCCTTTCTGCACACAACAAGCAGGTGTTGTTATTATCTTTGTTTACAAAAATTGAGTGGTAAGCCCCAAATTTCTGTATGCCAGCCTGACAGATTCATGATGGATCTTGCTCTGCAGTTAACTGATCCAGTGATCTCCTGTGGTTTGGAGAAGCAAGTTAGATCAGGGCTAGAATAAAAAATGCTAAAATGCATAAATGTAGTGTAGATTTTGTGTGAATATGCGTATGCCCTTTGAAGAAAGGTTGAAACGCTTGGGGCTCTTTAGCTTGGAGAAATAACGGCTGAGGGGTGACATGATAGAGGTTTATAAGATCATGAATGGGATAGAGCAGGCTGAGAAAGAAGTACTTTTCTCCCTTTCTCACAATACAAGAACTCGTGGGCACTCCATGAAATTGCTGAGCAGTCAGGTTAGAACAGATAAAAGGAAGTACTTCTTCACCCAAAGAGTGATTAACACATGGAATTCACTGCCACAGGAGGCGGTGGCAGCTACAAGCATGGACAGTTTCAAGAGGGAATTAGATAAACATATGGAGCAGAGGTCCATCAGTGGCTATTAGCCACAAGGGTATAGATAGGAACTCTCAGTCTGGTGCAGGTGATGCACTCTATTCTTGGTGCTGGGGGGGGGGCAGCAGTGGGAGGGCTTGTAGTGTCCTGGCCCCACTGCTGGACCTTCTGATGGCACCTGGTATTTTTGGCCGCTGTGTGACAGAGTGTTGGACTAGATGGGCCATTGGCCTGATTCAACATTGGCTTCTTTTAAGTTCTTATGCAAACTTTAGCACTCCTTGTATATTTTTAATAGTCCACAAAAGTATTTTGGAGATGAGAAACAGTGGTGGATGATCTAATCACCATATTTCTGAGTCCATTCATATATTCCTATGTGAGGAATATAGTCTTTGAAAAATTTATCCTCCCCAACAAGGGAGAATGACAGAAACAGAAATGTGTTCTTCCTTTCGTTGCTTCTAAAACAGGGAGACTTTCTCGTTTCTGACTGAAATTTGGAAAGCTTGTTTTCATGGTTTAGTGGTACTATCCCTGGGAATTTCACCCCAATTGTGTATGGCAGGGAACAAATTAAAGGCAGAAATGTGTTGTCCATAGTAATTATTGGAAACAATTACCAAATGGATGAACTAATTTAAATATGTTCCATTACGGTATTAAATAATGACCAAAATTTTGTTAGCAAGCAAAATGAACAAAGATGAAATGGGAGTTTGGGGGCATCCCCTGCCCACAGCAGAAACCTAGGAACCCAGACTGAAATGGAAATAAAATGTTAGTGCGCATCCCTAGTACATGAAAGCTAGTATGCCCATCAATTAAGTTTGGTGTAGTGGTTGACTCCAATCTGGAGAACTCGATTTGATTCCCCACTCCTTCACATGCAACTGCTGAGTGACCTTGGGTTAGTCACGGTTCTCTCAGAGCTGTTCTTTCAAGAACAGTTCTTTCAGAGCTCTTTCAGCCCCACCTAACTCACAGGGTGTCTGTTGCAGGGAGAGGAAGGGAAAGGAATTGTAAGCTGCTCTGAGACTCTGAGTGAAGGGCAGGGTATAAATCCTATCTCTTCTTCTAAACTTAAAATAAATTCTAATGTTCTGGAGCAGCCTGGATTTGTCTTGAGCTTTCTGTGTGGCCTAGAATAGGTCCTTTCCACTCAGTTTCAGTTCTCTATAAAATAGAATTAAATAGGATGTCCCATTCTCCCTTCTATAGTCTAGATAAGGACAGGGTTGAAGACCTATACCTTGATCCAGAACATGCTGTCTAATAGAAAGCACCAGGGAGAAAGGTCTAAGGGCAGACAGCTAGGCTTCTCAGCTCTATAATATGTCTGGCCAACACAGAAGCTTCACACTGCCTGCCAATCTCAAGGCTGTTCTTCACATCCCTGATCCAGTGATCCCCTGGAGTTTGGGGAATCTGATGTTCCCCAAGAACTTTAGTATGTAGAAGTGCTTCCTCACTGGAATGTTGGAAGAAGTTCTGTGCATATATGTCTCTATATTATACATTACCACTGCTCTCAAAATCAAAAAGAGAATCTGATTGCACCTGAACTCCTTGAGTGTGTTGTAGCTTTATTTTGGAGTCAGCAGGTCATCTTCTGGTTTTGTTTTAACAATCATCAATTACTGTGAGCAGCAACAAAACTTTCTTAAAGTCCATAGGGTAGGTGTTTGATGATAATCTAGTTTAAAGCAGATCAGGTAGAAATCACAGCAAAAAAATTACCAGCTCAGTTCAGTGCTGTAAAATAGAATAACTGTGTGAAATGCAAATGAAACCCAGAACTCAGGAATGGGAAAATGTGGAAGCAATACTTGATTTTTGATTGACATGACAGGTGAGACATGAAGTGATTTGATGGTCTCTGTCCTTATCCAAATTGCCTGATTTTTCTTGCCATTTTCAAATTAAATATTGGTAAAGTAAATCTCATTTTAGATTCCCAGTCAATAAAAACAGACTCCAGAGAGCTCTAAACTTGGAGAATTTTTATGAAGCCAATTCAATAATTCATGAATAGCTGGAAAACTGTTTGTTTACCTTGTATAATAAAAAACCAGAGGAAACATATTAGTATTCACTTTGCATGTGAGAATGTATGGAAGATTCCAAAGAATACAAGAAAATAATCTGGTAGGACAAATCTACAACAGAGGATCAGCACTCTGACCGGACTCTAACAAATAAATAAAAATAAATGAAAACATAATAGAAAACACTATAATTTTAGCTCCCTAAGTAATACTGTTGCAAGTCAATATATCTAATTCTCAACATGGCCAAATCTGTGGATACTTAAATCCAGAGACTGGAGCCATGAATAGACAAATCTGTCCACAAACTTTAAAAAATCCTAAGGTTTGCAGAAAAGACGAGTGTCTGCCCATGGAGCAGGTGCAGGAGTTTGCCTGCCCCCCCCCCACTTGGATGAAGCACGAGGGGGGAGCCAGCCAATCAGGGCTCAGCACGGGAGTGCTGGCCAATCGAAGGGCAAACTTGCCAGCCAGGTTTGGGGGATCACCTGCTGCTTGCCACAAAAGAGAAAATCTGGAAGGGTGAGTAGGTAGACATGTTCATGCTCCTCTTTAGGGATGTTGAGCTGAAAGCGAGTGTGAGGGATGAACCCAGGGAGTTGGAGAAAATAAAGAGGATGCAAATTGACAAGAACTTTGACAATTGGCTTTCAGCTTACACCATTTACGTGGGGGTGGTACTGCAGGCCTACCCAGGGCAGAGGTCGGCATTGGTAAAGTATCAGGACCTCATCCACAGGGCATACAGGGAATACTCAGGGGCCGCTTGGCTGCATTATGATGAGTGGTTGTGGTCTTGAGTGGCCTTGGACCCCTCATTACCATGGGATTGGGAGAACCATCAGCTCTGGTCACAGTGCATGGGCCCCACTGGGGCCATTGTGGACAGGTATGCTGACAGTGGACACATGGTGGCACGGTTGCACTTGGGAGCAGGGAGGGAGGCTGGTGAGAACCAGGGGCTTCCACCCCATCGCATATGCTGGGGCTTCAATGTCACTGGGCAATGGTTGAGGAAGCCCTGCAAGTTTAAGCATGCTTGCAGCATATGTGGGCATCCGTGGCCCCCTGGGCTCCCATCTCTCTTGGTGGTTCTGTCTCTGCCCTGTCAAAATCAGTGGTGTCTCTCCTCTTTGACCCACTCCCACTTCCTCCTTTTATTACTCCCCCACACCCTTTCCACCCTGGCCTCCTGGGCCCCACCCCCTTCAAAACCCGAGATGCCAAGCCCACTTCCAGATCCTTCCTCTGTGGATCGCTGGTCTCTCTTGTCATTGAGCCTTCTTTCTTTGGGCTCTTTGGGGCCCTCCGGCCCTGTCTTGCCTTGCCCTGACCTCGCCAGGCTTTGGAGCATCAGGTGGGGGTGGGGACATGCCTGTCCCACTGCCTTGTGCTGTGGCTGGTCCTGGCCTTTAGATGGTGCCTCCTTTGGCTGCTGCAGGTCCCCGTCACTGTCTTCCCCCACCCTTCCTTCTCTGCTGGTGAGTTGGGGTGCTGGGTCACGATGTGGGGGGCTGCACTGGTGGCAGAGGTTGTGCTGGCAGGGGGTGGCCTTGTAGGTTCTGGGTCAGGCCTGGGGTGCCCCATCCCGGGACATCCTGTGATGGGGTACCATTGAAGGGAAGGAGCTTGGGGCCCAGGGTCATTAAGGGGTGCCCAGCAATAACAGCAACCCAGCTAAGGGGGGCTATCAAGGGGAACCCTGTTTAGGGCACGGGGGGTAGATGGGCACTGTACAACCTTTGGAGGTCATGGTGGACAAGTGGGTGGTCTGAATGGATGGTGAGGCGAAATACTTTGGCACCCATTCAGCAGCATTGGAATGGCTTTGAGGGCCATAGGATGCGGGTCCTGACCCTCTGAAATATGGCATTGGGCCATGGGATGCCGTGATGGTGTTGGACAGCAGTCACTGGGGCTGATGGCAGTCTCTGGTGCTGAGTGATGCTGTACTGTTTTTCAGGATGAGGCACAAGGATGGAGGTCACCAGTATAACAGTCGGCAGCTCCAGATAATTGTCGATTGGCAGGAGCACCTCACCAGGCCGTGGCCATGCATTTTTGGTGGTGATGATTTGGGCACTAGGGGACAATCAGGACCTCGACATGGCATCCTTTTTAGAGCATAATGGGGGTTACTGGGTCTGTTTTGAAGAGCTGATCTGCAAGGTGGTCCGGGGAACCAGTGGTTCATGGTTGGTGGGAGGGGAGTTAAGCCAAGGCTGACCCCCTCTGTGGCAGTAAAAGCACGGGTTGAGGGGATGTTGAATTGGCAAGCACCCTGAGATATCACTGATGGGGGGTCCTCAAACTGGGTGCCTATGGGCTTTACAGTCAGGGTGACTCAGTTGGGGGACCTTCGGGCGGGGAGTGCATGACAAGCCTTAAGGCTTTGCAGCCATAGGCTGGAATGTGCCCTTTTCTCCCCTTCTCTCCCCTCTATGCGCTGGCTTGTGGGCCATGACGAGTAAGGTCCAGAAGGATCCCAGATCTGCCTCTGAGCTGGGATGGGTTTGCCCTGTTAGAAGGCTTGCTTTGCAAGTCCAAGGCAACCTGTGCTTTAATGTATTGGTGCAGATTAGCTTATATATAAATAAAATACTCAGTTTAACCCATAACTTGTGTTGTTTCATTCAAGGGGTGGGTGGGCAAATCTCAAATCTAAAAACAAACAAACCCAGACACTGGGGAGTTAACTGTTCCAATTATAAAAGATATACCTATAGCTTTAAGAAAGTAATGCCCTCAGTAGTCATTACTAGGCGACCACAACAGTATCATCAGCCTTCAGGACTTGGGTTGTCAGTGGAAGGAGGGAGGTGGGCAGGGCCTTTTCCAGGGTCGTTTGGACACAGGATAGACTCATTGGGGCAGACCTTGCAGCAACCAACAGGCAACTTGCTATCATCTGACTTGCATGACTCACCCAGGCCTGGCTGCTTGATACTGTTTAACAGCACAGAAGGCAGTATGGTGCAATAATTAGAGTTTCGCAGCAGGATCTAGGAGATTCAGGTTCAAATTTTTACTCAGTTGTGAAAGCTCACTGGGTGACCTTGGGTCAGTCACTAGGGGTGTGCATTCCAATTCCCTTGAACTGAAAATATACCCCCAAAATACCTTGTCAGTATTTTTTTGAGTATATTTCGGCATCCTAAAATTATCGGGGATTTTTCAGGAAAGCCGGGGGGGGGAATCACCCCCAAATCCCAGATATTTTCAGGAACTGGGAAGATCATGGAAAACAGCTGAGTGTCAGGGAGACTGCACCCTGCTGATCCGATGCTTCCTCTTACTTCTTTTGAAGTCCCTTTAAACCATTCTGGTTTAAAGAGACTGCAGAAAAAATTGGGGGAAACAGCTGAGACACAGGGAAACTGCTCCTTGCGTCTCAGCTGTTTTTTCCTACTTTCTTTTACAGTCCCTTTAAACTAGCCTGGTTTAAAGGGACTGCAGAAAATTCAGAAAATTCCTTCCCCATTTCTTCTGCAGTCCCTTTAAACCAGACTGGTCTATTGGACCCAAAAGAATTTCAGGATTTCTGAAAAATCCTGGATCCCAATACTTTGCCAGTACTGGGATTTGGGATTTTTCAGAAATCCTGAAATTCTTTTGGGTCCAATAGATCTGAAATGGAAAAAAAAACCCAGAAAAAATCACACACCCCTATCAATCACAACACCTTCACCCTAACTTAACTCACAGAGTTGTTGTAATGATAACATAGAGGAGAGGAGAATGATGTAAGTTACTTTGGCTCCCCATTGTGGAGAAGGGTGGGGATATAAATGAAGTAAACAAACAATAAATATAGCTGAAGATGGGAGCAGATAAAAGGTGGTTACTGTGGATGGAAAGGAGAAAAAGCAGTAGGAAAAAGTGAGGATATGGTGGTTGCCAGGGGAGGGGAAAAGAGGAAATAATGTGGGAATGCTGATACAGAGGGAAAGTGAGGCACCCCCTGCAAGTCCTTGCATGTTCCCCAATATGCAAGTGTGTCCAGCCCAGCCACCAGAACAACACAGACTTTTCCCAAGGAGATGCTCCCAGGGGGAGGGAAGGAGGGTATGCTAAGACAGGGTGCAGTTTAAGGTAGATTGGCTGATGAGTGGAAAGCAGAGAAGGAAGTAGGAAAAGAGGATAAGCTAAGAAGGATCCTAGGAAAGAGAAAGAGGAAATGTTGGGGGAGAGGGAAATGTGGTGCCACCCAGAAATCTTTGTGGATCCTCTGCTTGTAAATAACTATTCTTGAGATTCAGGTATCTGAAGAAGTGTGTGTGTACACACAAAAGCTTATACTCAGAATAAAACTTTGTTGGTCTTACAGGTGGCACTGAACTCAAACTTTATTCTTTTTTTTTGTAATAACCCTCCTAAAAAGGAGAGTATTTTATTGCTTTTTTATACAGAAAAAAGGTAGGGTATATAGATGGATAAAGAAAAAGGGCGAGTGAATTCTCTGTTAAGATGTTAATACTTTTTTTTTTGTTAGTACAAATAAAGTTTTTGGCTTCTACCATGGTTGAAAGATCGTCTTTTCATCTTACTGAGAGTCCAAAATACATTTGTTAATTAGATTAGTAATGTCCTTTGGGGTTAGTTGATGATCAGCTCCATTCTGTCATCTCACGAACAGCTGTTATATCTTGGGGTTTCCCCCTTTTAAGTCCCTCTTTTGCCTTTTCGTCTCCCACTCCTGCTCCTCCCTCTTCTGGGCCACTGTCCTCTTCGCTACTAAAAACTGTCCAATTAGCGAGTTCTGCCTCTTCCTCTGAACTGGCGTGTCTCTTCAGGAATTCTTGAGCTTTGAAAACGGATTTGATCTTTTACTTTGAGGGAGGTGACACACATCCAGACCAATGAAATCTCTGATATCAGAATAATTTGAAGAATTAGCATGGCTATATCTATGGCCCAACTTATATATATGTGTGTATACTAAAAACCTTTAATACATGTATTTGGATGTGTGTCAGTGCAATATAGACAATAGTGACCACTGAGGAAGGCCCAATGGGGCCGAAATGCATTTGGTCCTAAAGTTTGAAATTGTTTGCCCGTCATATGTATTTGTATTTGAAAAGCTTTTATAAGACTGATATTTAGACTCTCTCTTTTAATCATATGTTTTAACATGTGTACACCATAATAAACATTTGTATTTTTAGAATATACTGTGTTAGCTTAACCCTTTTGGTTTGCAGTTATATCTTGGGTTGAGTTCCCCCCCCCTTTTTCACATTGATTCATGCTCTGATTACATCCAGTTTAAATTATTGTAATACACTTTACATGGGGATGCCTTTGAAAACAGTCTGGAAACATCAGGTTATCCAAAATGCAGCATCCAGGTTATTGTTAGAGGGCAGGATATAGGGACTGTATCACCCCAGTGCTAATTCTGCACTGGCTATGTATTTATTTCCAGGCACAATTAAAATGCTACTTCCATCCTTTAGTGTCCTAATGGCTTGGGGCCAGGCACTTGAAAGATCACCTCCTCCCATATTGTTCGACTGAGAAACCACATTTTTATTGTGATTCCTATCCCCTGCTGGGGTTTGGTGGTCTTGGTGGACTGTGAGCTCTGAGCCACCCATCTCTCTGCTCATGCCAAGTAGAGGGCTTCTCTAGTGGGTTTCTTGGTTTATCTACATTTTATACCATCCCACCCCACCTGACTTTGAAACAACAAACTCTCTGTGCCATAAGGGTGAATATGGGTACAAAGAGTGTTCATCATTGGGGGTAGAAGTCCTCCACCCCCCCATACAACAGCTCCTTGTCCCCAGGCACCAAACCCATCCTGCTAGTCCACAGCAGCCTGCTCCTAGTGGGGAACCACCAGAGGTCTCAGAGCCTCCTTTCCCTGGTTCATTGCTGGGGCTCTCCACAGAGGACAAAGAGTTGTTAGCACTGCCCAAAGACTGGTGACTGATAACACTTTTTGGAGAAGTCTCAGACAGTGATTCAGAGTAGGGAGGGAAGCATCCTCCATTGCCACACAACTCCCTGATGCTGCTCCTGTTGCAAGCCTACTTGCAGGGTAGGGTGTGTTAAAAACCCTAAAAATAAATAAAAAATAAGTACACCCCTCTGTGGCCCCTACCAGCCTAGAGCCAGAAAGTAGCTGTTCCTCCTCCATCCTCTCCAGTCTGGGGGTGTCATTTCCAGCCCACAGTTTGGAAAGATTTCTGCATCCTCCACAGTGACCCCTGTGTGGCAGAGTGCCAGGTGTGACATGCCCATATGTGGAGGGGCACAACCCCCCAACACTTGTCCTTCTCCATCCTTTGCAGGCACCTGCAAAGAGCGCAGCCCACTATGCTGCCACCAGAGGAAAAAGTGGTGGCCAGTGAGAGGGAAAAGGGGTCCACTTCTCTCTCAGCAGGGTGAATTGGAGGAGGAGGAGGAGGCTCCTCCAAGAAAGGCTCCCCACATTCAGGGTGCCATGGGTGGTGGGACATCAAGTTAGGCCAACTTCCAAGAGTTCATTCTGTGGATGGCCAACCCTTCTCCCTCATGGAAAACATAGCCTTTCTCCATCTGCTGCAACACCTGGCTCCCTGCTACTCTATTCCAAGTCTTGCCCTCCATGCACCACTCTGGAGTGGCAATTGTCAAGGACGAACTCTCCAGAGTGCAAGGCAGAACTGTGTACTTCACAGCAGACCTCTGGAGCAGTCAGCAACACAGCTATTTCTCCCTCATCACCCACTGGTGGCAACCAGAGGGCCTGTCAGTCTGGATTGTCATGCCCAGGCCCCAGAAGGGGACAGTCCTGCCACCTGGCTACAAACTAGTTCTGCTCTGTGTGTAGAGTGTGGATGCAGATCACAATGAGCAAAACATCACTGCTGAGATACAGAGAAGCCTGAAGGAGTGGGTGTACAATGGAAACATCATCCGTGGCTACATGATCATGGATGCTCATGCCAATGTGCTGGCCTCAGTGAAGGCTATGCACCTCAAGGACATAATCTGCCTGGTGCACATGCTTCACCTAGTGGTGAAGAATTCTCTGAGGCTGGGGAGCACAGTGAGGGCCACTTGGGATGCTGCCACCCTTGAGATGTGGCTCTTGCTGGAGACCTGCAAGTGCCTGTCCACCGACTTACCAAACAGCATCAAGTATGTCAATCTGCTGTGTGAGAGGCATGGGGGGGATGAGCCTGAACACCCACTCTACTTGCACAATGTACCCCTGAACCTCCTAAACTTGTGCCCGTCATTTCACCAGAAAGCACTTTCCTGGGGTCACCTTCTTTGGGGGTCTGTAACTAGGAGCCCATAAATCCAATCCTCACCAAACATGGAGGTCCGGTAGAGGAGTGTTATCCGGAGAATCCTGATGAGTTTGGTGTCTCTAGCACTCCAAGGGGCCATTCCACCCCATCACAAACCAAATTGGTTCTTCTAGGAGAAAAAAGTTTGTGACAGTCCATGATTCATGAACTGGGCATGCCATGAATCATGAACTGAACCATGTTTTCCCAGTTTGTACCCATCCCTACTGGGGACCAGTACCTGCAGTTTAAATTATACATTCAGCTGTACATGCATTGAATGCAATGTGAGAATCACTCATGCACATACAAAGAAAAATCAAGCATCTGCTGTACACAGGTTATGTGTTCACTGAAACTTGTGAACAAGACATAAGTCTCCTATTGTCCCATGATATAGGTTTTGAACTATGTTTATCAGGGCTCTAGTACATGTAATACTACCCTAAGACATAGGTTGTTGTAATTCAGAGAGCTTTTCAAGTTTTAAATTTTAACATAGGAGGCTGAATGTAGCAAGAACTTCACCCAAAATTCATTTATACTGAGGAACAGAAAGAGGGAAAATAAGCTGGTTAAATCATACAATTAACAATAGTTTTATCCTTCCCCAATTGCTATAATTATAAAAAAACAATTCAACCCTAGCAATCTGGTTCAAGCCTGAGTTAAAAGAGGCTATATTCTGCTTCTTGCCAAATTCTCTTCCTGCCAAATTCTATTCTTGGTCACTCTTTGACTGACTTTAAATCATTGATACCTGTGGACTGAAAGTTACTCCACAAGCATGAGCTGCAAAAGACATGAGCAAAAGGGTGAGAGCAAAAGGGTGAGACTCTTGGCCTGTGGCTCTTAGCCTAGGGACTCTCAGCCTAGGGGCTCTGTAAGAAGCCCAGGAAGAGCCAGAAATCCAGGGACCTTGGATCCTTGGGTTCCCAGTAAGGTAAGGTAAGTAGACTTCTACAACAGGAACCATATAAATACAAAGAGTTTTAAAAGGGGGGTTATAGAAAAGTATTTGTTTAAAAACAATTATGAAGCCAGAATGCCAGCAGGCGGTTGGGGGCTATCCAGTGTTTTGCATGGAGTGTCACATGTATGACTATCTGCCCACTGGTCAGAAGTCTTGGGTGTGTGCTCGGTGCAAGGAGCTCCTGGTTCTCAGGGAGTGAGTTTGCTCCCTTGAGGCCAAGGTGGCTGACCTGGAGAAGCAGAGACAGTCAGTTAGGTGCATGGAGAAGACTCTCGGGGACTTGTTAGATATGTCCCACTCTGGATCTGGGAGCCCAGCTGCTGCCAGAGAGCATGAGGATCAAGGGGAAATGGGGCACCATGCTGAGGATAAGGGGAATGTGCCCTCAGAAGGGACCTCTTCTTCAGCTGGTGAACGGGTATCCTTTCATACCAAGGAACCGTCCCTGGGAAGGGTGGGAGGGGAGCTCTTGGTAGTTGGTGATTGGATCCTTAGGCAGGTAGACAGCTGGGTGGTGAACCCGTGTACTGACTGTATGGTGACTTGCCTGCCTGGTGCGAAGGTAGCGGACATTACACATGTTTTAGATAGGCTGGTAGATAGTGCTGGGGAGGAGCCAGTGGTCGTGGTGCACGTCGGCACCAACGATGTGGGGAAATGTAGTCGTGAGGTCCTGGAGGAGAAATTTAGGCTGCTGGGCAGGAAACTCAAGGCCAGGACCTCCAAGGTAGCCTTCTCAGAAGTGCTACCTGTTCCACGTGCAGGGCTGGAGAGACAGGCACAGATCAGGAGTCTCAATGCATGGATGAGACGGTGGTGTAGGGGGAAGGGTTCAAGTTTGTTAGGCACTGGGATGCTTTTTGGGACAAGAGGGAGCTGTACAAAAGGGACAGTCTCCACTTGTCCCGAGAAGGAACCAGGCTGCTGGCGCTCAAAATCAAAAAGGTGGCAGAGCAGTTTTTAAACTGAATAATGGGGGAAAGCCGACAGGAGATGAAAAGTCTCTGGTTTGGGATGGCTCATCTCGAAGAGATGAAGGGGTAGCTATTACTTTTGTACAAGGAAATGGATTAAAATTGTCCACTGAGACTGTGGCTAATGATAGGAACGGCCTGGCAAGGTCTCGAGACAGCAAGAGGAAGGCTGTGGGCTTAACAAACGTGGGAAACTATAAGTGTTTATACACAAATGCTAGAAGTCTCCAAGGTAAAATCGGGGAGTTGGAATGCTTGGTGTGTGTGGGGGGAATAGACATTGTGGGTATTTCAGAAACTTGGTGGGATGAGGAAAATCAGTGGGATACAGTGATTCCTGGTTATAAATTATATCAGAAGGATGGGGGGAAGGGTCGGAGGTGGGGTGGCTCTGTATGTCAGAGAGGGTATACCGTCCAGTAAGATTGAGAGGGTAAGAGAATTGGATTTGCTTCTGGAAATGCTATGGGTTGAAATAGTGGGTCCAAAAGGAGGCTTAACAGTGGGAGTTTATCGCCCACCAGATCAAAAGATAGAGGAGAATTATAAAATGATGAATGAATTAAAGATAGCAGCTAGACGAAATAACTGTGTCGTAATAGGCGACTTTAACTACCCACACATTGATTGGGTCAATATGAGTTCTAGTCGGGAAAAAGAGATTGAGTTTTTAGACACTCTCAATGACTGTGCTATGGAACAGATGGTCACAGATCCTACCGGGGAGAGGCGATCCTGGATTTGGTCCTAAGTAACACCCAAGACCTGGTGAGAGATGTAAAAGTGATTGCACCACTTGGGAACAGTGACCATAATGTCATTGAGTTTAACATTAGTACAGATAGGGAGTTGCCTAAAAAGACTGAAGCAACCACTTTTAACTTTAAAAGGGGTAACTTCTCTGGTATGAGGGGACATGTGAGGAAGAAATTGAAAGGAAGAGTGGAGAAGTTCAAAACCATTGGGGTAGCTTGGAGATTATTTAAAAATACAATCCTAGAAGCTCAGAAAAAATATATACCGCAGGTTAGGAAAGGTACAAATAGGTATAGAAAAAAGCCTGCATGGTTAACAAATAAAGTAATGGAAGCTGTAAAAGGTAAGAAGGATTCCTTTAAGCGGTGGAAAGCTAGTCTTAGTGAGGTTGATAAAAGGGAACACAGACTATGGCAAATAAAATGCAAGTCTGTGATCAGGCAAGCAAAAAGGGAATATGAGGAGTATATTGCAAAAAACATAAAGGCCAACAATAAAACTTTCTTCAAATACATTAGAAGTAGGAAGCCAGCCAGGCAGGCAGTGGGGCCCTTGGAGGACCAAGGGGTAAAAGGAGTAGTGAAGGATGATAGGGAAATGGCTGAGAAGCTGAATGCATTTTTTGCCTCTGTCTTCACTGTGGAAGAGGAGAAGTGCTTGCCCACTCCAGAAGCACTAATTTCGAGAGGGGGTTTGAAAGACCTGAATCAGATTGCGGTAACAAGAGAGGAAGTCCTCCGACTGATGGACAATTTAAAAACTAATAAATCACCAGGCCCAGATGGCATTCATCCGAGAGTTCTGAAAGAGCTCAAATGTGAACTAGTGGATCTCCTTACAAAAATATGTAATCTTTCTTTAAAATCTGCCTCCATTCCTGAGGACTGGAAGGTAGCTAATGTCACTCCCATCTTTAAAAAAGGCTCCAGGGGAGATCCGGGAAATTACAGGCCAGTCAGTCTGACATCGATACCGGGTAACTTGGTGGAAACTGTTACTAAGGAAAGAATTAGTAGGCACAGTGATGAACAAAAACTATTGAGGCAGACTCAGCATGGGTTCTGTAAGGGAAGATCTCGTCTCACTAACCTGTTAGTGTTTTTTGAGGGAGTGAACAAACATGTGGACAAGGGGGACCCAATAGATATTATTTACCTTGACTTCCGGAAAGCTTTTGATACAGTTCCTCATCAAAGGCTCCTAAGTAAGCTCAATAGTTATGGGATAAAAGGACAAGCCCTCTTGTGGATCAAAATCTGGCTTATAAATAGGAAACAGAGAATGAGTATAAATGGGAAACTTTCTCAGTGGAGGGTGGTAAGCAGTGGGGTACCAGAGGGATCGGTACTCGTTCCGATGCTTTTTAACTTGTTCATTAATGATTTGGAATTGGGAGTAATCAGTGAAGTGGCTAAATTTGCAGATGACACAAAGTTGTTCAGGGTGGTGAAAACCAGGGAGGATTGTGAGGCACTCAAAGGGGATCTGTTGAGGATGGGTGAGTGGGCGTCAACGTGGCAAATGGGGTTCAATGTGGCCAAGTGCAAAGTGATGCACATTGGAGCCAAAAATCCTAAATATAAATACACGTTGATGGGGTCTGAACTGGCAGAGACGGACCAAGAGAGAGATCTTGGAGTCATAGTGGATAACTCAATGAAAATGTCTAGACGGTGTGTAGCTGCAATAAAGAAGGCCAACGCTATGCTGGGGATTATTAGGAAGGGAATTGAGAACAAATCAGCCAGTATCATCATGCCCCTGTATAAATCATTGGTGCAACCTCATTTGGAATACTGTGTACAGTTCTGGTCACCACATCTCAGAAAGGATATTATAGCATTGGAAAAAGTGCAGAGAAGGGCAACTAGAATGATAAAAGGCTTGGAACACCTTCCCTATGAAGAAAGGTTAAAATGCTTGGGGCTCTTTAGCTTGGAGAAACGACGGCTGAGGGGTGACATGATCGAGGTTTTTAAGGTTATGAATAGGATTGAGCAGGTTGAGTAAGAAGTACTTTTCTCCCTTTCTCACAATACAAGAACTCATGGGCACTCCATGAAATTGCTGAGCAGTCGGGTTAGAACAGATAAAAGGAAATACTTCTTCACCCAAAGAGTGATTAACGTATGGAATTCACTGCCACAGGAGGTGGTGGCAGCTACAAGCATGGACAGTTTCAAGAGGGAATTAGTAAACATATGGAGCAGAAGTCCATCAGTGGCTATTAGTCACAGGGTATAGATGGGAATTCTCAGTCTGGGGCAGGTGATGCACTCTATTCTTGGTGCTGGAGGGGGCAGCAGTGGGAGGGTTTCTAGTGTCCTGGCCCCACTGCTGGACCTCCTGATAGCGCGTGGTATTTTTGGCCGCTGTGTGACAGAGTGTTGGACTAGATGGGCCATTGGCCTGATTCAACATTGGCTTCTCTTTTGTTCTTATGTTCTTATGTTCTTAAAAGGAGCTGGTCTAGTGATTATGTGAGAACCCTGCCCCCTCCTCCAGTCAAGACTCCCTTGGTTACCGAAGTCCCGATTTTATTTTGGATTTAGTTGTTTTGATAGACCTTTTACAGCCTAAGTGTCAAAGAGACTTGAAACCATAAAGGCATTTAGGTGCAGCCATGAAAGCCCAGGAAAGAGATAAGAGTGTGCTAGCATTACAAACTGATTAACTGCAATTCTCAGTAACAAAAGACTTTTCACCACTTGAGTAACGTAGCATATCCCAGAGGTGTCTTCCCAGCCCAAGGAAGTTGGTGTTTCATTAACCAACACCTGGTACACCTTTTACCTTTTTTTACTCAATCAAGAAGGGCACTCAAGTCATTAATTTATGTTCCATCCTGTTTTAGGAGCTATCTTGACTCACTCAGACTGTTGTGTCAATGCAGATCTGGCTCACTTCAGCCTAACTAAAGTATGTTAATCATGTTACCTTACCCAGGTGCCATCAGCCAATTTAGTCAGTCATGGCCTGCAAGCCTGTCTCTTCACTTCTAAATAATATCCTCAGGAAACAAAAGTAGTTTACCCAACATTTATACATTTACAAATGCATCCAATATTTTGATGATGATGATGATGATGATGATGATGATGATGATGATGATTTAGATGAAAGCTGTATATATTAACGACTATTGGGGAAAATGAAATAAAATGTGAAAATTGAATCTTGTTTTCTGGAAGAAGATTACAAGTAATGCAAGTAATACAGTCTGCATTGTTACTAGGTAGCTTGACTGTGAAGCATTATGATCATTATTTTTTCCACTGGGAACTTAAAAATACTCAACAAAATAAGAAAACTGGAGGAAATACAAAACACTCCCATACTAAACTGTTACCTGTCATTGGAATATTTCAACAGAATCCCCAGCAAGTGTCAATGGCATGTCAGTGCATTACACTGGCATCACATTTACTCTTGAATTCTAAATTTGAACTGTAATAACTCCAACTCAGCATACTGGAAACTGGAGAATGTCCAAATGGAAATATCTGGCTGGTTTTTGCCCCTTGGTCTGGGGATCTCTTACTATTTTGTTCCCTCTGCTCCAGTCCTTATTATATGTATCTATGTGCCATTTTCACTCCTCTTGGTCATGTTGATGCAAGTGGAGCAGAGTGCTGCTGCAGTTTGGTCACTGGCTTTTTCAACTGTTGCCCCAGTGTTATGGAATGGGCTACCAGAAGAAGTAGGTATGGCTTCTTTTAATAAGTCTGCAATGCCCTTCTTTTTTCTTTAGGTTTTTTAAAAATAAGGGGCTCGACTTTACCTTTTGACTGCTGATGTCCTTGTTGTAAAGAGAGCGTGTCCAAGCCTGCCCCTTTAGGACTTCCCAGCCTCCAGCCTTACCAGCTTTCACTGTAGATCCTGCACTGGAGCCCCTTATAGTAACCACAATAAAGCAGTCCAGTGGTACACTATATACAAGGATTTATTCACAGTATTCACAAGCAAAGTGCTATGCCAGACATTCAATATACAGATGAAGGATACATGGCAACTGTACAATGACTTATATACAAAGCTCCACCAATCAGTGTAATGCTGAGTCACTGCGACTGCACATTGTTCAGTGCCAGTCTAAACCGATTGGAACTTGTTCTCTCTATACACCTGCTGACAGGTAGCTGTCAGCTTAGATCATAATGATCTGTCTACTGGAGATTAACATACAAAAGTCCCCCTTAAGCTACAGTAGGTAAGATCATGTTGAGTCTCCTCCTAAGGTTCAGAAAAGTGCTTCATTCAAGCCCTTAGTAAACATGTTTGCAATGTTTTCACTAGACATACAATGTTGCAATGAGACTATTTTCCTCTGGACTGTGTCCCTAATGTTCTGGTATCTTATGTTAATGTGTCTAGATGATCTTAGTTAGCATCTGCTAACATTTCAGCTGAAGCATTATCACATTTGACAATCATAGGCATATCATATTTTACATAAAAATCTGTTAATAGTTGTTGTAGCCATTCCATCTGTACAGTACATTCATTCAAGGCCGCAAATTCAGCTTCACAAGTGCTGGTCGAGACAAAACACTGTTTCACAGACTTCCATATTACCAATGATCCATGCACAAAAATTACATAGCCAGTTATAGTGTTAGCCAAATTGCTCTATTTTAAATATAGCAATTGGTTTATTATTATTATTATTATTGGATTCTCGCCTGTATATACAGAGAATGCTGCTAGTCTGTAATGGTTCCCAGTAAAAGACACAGAGACCAGGTATAATTAATAAAATATTATTTTACTGAATATAATCCTTATTTATTCATTCACAAACACACAAACAGTATTCAAGCATTCACACACATAAAATAGAACTAAGGAAGCAGAGGGGATTGATGGCTTATGGAGAGGTGATACTACCTGTCAGATGTGCAGAAGTCCATGAAGAAGGATTGTGGCCTAAACCCAGAGGGTTCAGGGGTGGGCTGCCATTTTGGCTCATGGCAGAGACACACACGGTCTGAGGCCATGTGTCTGCTGGGATATACCCACTGTAAGACAATGCAGCCCAATGGGTGACCCTGGGGGCTGGTCTTAGGTGAGAACAAAAGATTTCCTGGGCCAATGATGAGTCCCAGGGGTGTGTGATGTCAGTAGAGGCAGACCTTAGGTATGACCAATGGGCTTCCAGAGAGGCAGGGTCTGGATTTAACAATAGAATCCAGGTGTTGGGTGGCTAGTTGAATGGATTATAGGACTTGCTGGCCAGGTAAACAAAAGGTGGGAGACTTCCCTGATTGTCCCTGATTAGCATCAGGAAGGGTCGTTAACAATTTGAATGCTTGATTGGGTAATCCCTTCATGGACTGGCAGAGGAAAAGTCCTTTGTCTGCTGTATGGCCCTTAATCCGTGTATGTGACATGCAGCAGGTATGTAATGGAGTCCCTCAGAGTAAAAGGACAGCTTTTTCCTTTCTCTATGGGCTTCTACCTTGGCATCCATTTTACAGTCTAGACAGACCATGTGGCAACAGCAAACAGTCCATAGCAAAGCCCCATAATGGCGTCAGGGCTTACATACCCCCCCTTGCAGACGTGGCAGCGTCAGATGACATCGTCTGCACATACACACTTTGATGGAGACTTCCCGGTATCTTGAGGGACAGAGGCAAGAAAGACAAAGAAACACAAAAGGCTGGGTAAGGTGCTGAAGAGTGCCAGGTGGCTTCTAAAGACTTACCTCTGGAACTCATTGTTATTCCATGAGCATAATCTCTGCTGGGTGGAGGGGGAAGACTTGCTCTGAGGTCACCTTATGAAACCTGAATATGAAATCCCTTTTGCAGACCACTTGCAGCCCAACTCTGTGGTCAAGCTGAGAGTGCCTGGCTTTTGGGGACTTTGGTTCAGGTTAGAAAGTAGGGCACCCCTGTTTTGGGGCTACCCAAGTGCCTCTGGTAACAATTCCCCCCCTTGAAGCCGTCTTTAGGCGTGAGCCAAGATGGCTTCACTTCAAATGATGTTTTGCTGCCGTTGGAGTTCCATATGACCAGAAAAGAAAAGACAGCTGAACAAGGTTAGAGAAAGAATTTACAGGGGAAGGCTCGGTGAGGGAGTCAGGCATACCGGCTATAAAAATATATCTCTGGGAACCAAAAGAAAAAATTTAAAAAAAATGTTTTAAAGCCAAATTAAAATAAGGATGTGTGAGTGCCTCTGTGTATGTGTTTGCAGGGACCTTCTGCACATCTTCCAGAGAGACATGACTACTGTACATAATGCTACCTATAGCAAATCTAATGAAGGCTTCTAATTATTATAAAACAACAAAAAGGAAATGCAAGACATCCTAATAATTCTAAAAACTTATAAGCTAAAAACATATCTAACTCAAAGGTTACCAAAATTCCTAAACAATTAGACAAATACAGAAAGCAAAAATTGGTGGGTTAAGCAAACTTAAAGCAGAAAGGTAACTAAAAGCAATGCAAATGCTATGCTGGAAGAATTGAGAATGAATGTGTGTAAAAGCATGATTGCAAAACATTTAGAACATGTGAGCAACAACATGAAAATGACATGGACCAATGAATAAATACAGTCAGTGATACAAATCAATTTGAGCTTCAGTTGAACATTACAGATAAATGTGGGTAAGGAACATTGATACATTTTTGAAACCACCCCCCCTAGGTACCCAAGTTGCCAGAAGGCACAGGCAATCTGAGCCTTAGTGTTTCATGCTTTCAGGGACCAAAAAGCAATTCTTGGGTCCCAAAGTAATAACTGGGTGGGTGCCATGAGGTATTTGCAGCTGGTTGTGAGAGTTGCCTGCCCTTGAGGTGGCATCCAATGTCCATGAGATGGTTTGCAAGCAATTTGCAGGTCAACAGTGGCTGGAGGACCAGAGAAGGCAGCTGGTAAATTGGCAGGTCCTTTGCTGAAACTGGAGCAAAGGCAAATTAGGAGGCGACTTGGGTGCGTAGCAAATAGGGAGCAATGGCTTTCGCAAGACCGAGGTCTTGTAGGCTGAACAGGAATCTTGGAAAGTCTTTGATGCATATGCATAGCAAGAGTATTCTCCAGGTACAATTGGAAATAGCTGAACGTTCAGTTTTTATTATGGTGACCAGAGCAGAGTTCCAGGTGAAGATGTGCACAGTTTGGAGGCGCCAAGTTATAAAAATGGCCAAACAAAAGAACGTTTCAAAAAAAAGGAAGTTAGATTGCCATGGCTGTTGTAGAAAAAGTTGGGGGCCCCCAGGGAAAACTGCCGGCTTATGGGGGTGGGCCATACCCCAAAAACAAAGCTAACAAAAAGCTGGAAAGCAATAATTATTAACACACATATAAAACAAACAATTCCTAAAAAAACTTATAAGGTGTGCCTTTACTATCAGGCATAATACTTCAATTGCAGGTTCACATTTTCAGTTCCTGCAGATATGAAAGAACTTGAGAGACAGATTAACAGGTTTGCATGGATAGAAAGATGCTTAGCCATGCAGGGATAAAACTTAAATAGGAGAATAAACTTCGAGCATCAGGTACTGATTGTATACCTCAAAGAGGAAGCCCTTAAACAAAATAAAGATGAAAGAATCAAGTAGCTAAATTACAGACAGGATTGAAAATCCAAGAGAAGAGAAGAGGCAGTAGCCCTTGATAAATCTGCATGATTTAAGAAGTCGGCCAAAGATCACACCACAAGAGAAGAGGAAAGAAAGAAAAAAAAAGTTGTCTCTGGCACAGGCTATGTGCCAGCAAATAGTTCTTCTGAGCATGTACAGAGTTTCTTTCCTTGCTAGTAGAAACTGGGCTGAAGGGGGCCTGGGCATATAGATTACTAGAACAAAATCAGAAGGGATGTGCTGCCAGACTTAAACCCTTTAAAATATTCTATGGTAGCTATATATAAACTGATATCAAAACTAAAGAAACGTTAGCCCTAAAGGTGGGGCTTTAAGAGAACAGCTAATTCCAAAACCAAAAGAGTATTTATAAAACCTTAAAGAGATGAAATAGTTCTAGATCACACAAATTTACCAAGAAATTTTAAAAAGAGATTCCCTTCTATAAGAATGGGAAGATAAGACAAAGCTTAAAATCGAGATGCTGTAATAAATTAATGGAACAGAAACAAATCTATTTTAAAATCTATTTTTAAATGTACCATTTTGAAAGTAAGGGATCTCTAATCATGAGAAATTCCAAGGAAGAGGATGCAAATAAATGTATTTTTAACTTTCTAAAGAAAGATTTCCATTAAAATTAAAAGGGAACAATATTACCATGTAAAAACAATTACAAAACGGACCTTTAAAAAAAACAAAAACTAAACTTTGGAATGGGGGGAAGGAAGATGACCTTCCTGTAATAGACAAGGAATTACAAATTCAAAAGGGAAGAAAAGATCAGTCTTCTCTATGCATTTTCATTCCCCATCTATGCCTTAAAAACCAAAGGAGAAAACATTTTTTTCTTTCTGTGCTCCCCCTAGTTCCTTTACAGAGGGGGATTTCTCTTAACAAAAGAAGGAGGTGCAATTGTTACCCTCCAAAAGGGCCATTAATCTAGCTAGGAGCCTTCTTATCTTGTCCTCCTTTGGGTTTTCCCCTGGAAGGTGGCAAGTCAGCGGGTTCATTTGAATTTTAAATGGAGAGTGAGAGTCTTACATTTTCCTCTTCAATTTGAGACAGAAAAGTCAGAAGAAAATTAGTACACATTAATCATTAGTACATTCCCTACATATTAATACCTTTAGTAGTAATTAGTTAGAAGGACAAATCTTGATCAGTAAATGCTCTCTCTCTCTCTCTTGAAGCTGTATTCCTACGCTGACAGTCACGGAGACAAAGTTGGGCTCGCCTCGAGGGGCATCTGGCTCTCTTTTGTCTTCCTGTGCTGATCACAGTGAAGAAGGGGGGCTGCTAAAGTTTCCTGATTAGGCAAGTGTTAAATTTCCACTCTTTTGGCTGTTTTAAACATGACTGAAATGGATCCAATTCTCTCCCAAAGGCATTTGGGAAGAGAATGGGATTTCTAGAATTCTATCTTTTAAAAGGTAAAACCAGAGGTACAGAATTTTCTCAATTTCTCTCAATTATGCCAGTAATTATAGAAAGACTATTTCTGATGCTACATCTGTATTGGACTTCATCTCTCAAGCATTTAAGCATGTTTTGGGAATTTTGGTGACATAGCTGCACTGTCCACTGAATTCAGGTTCTTTCTGGGGCCTGAGTTCTGCAGCTAAGGTTCCTTACTTACATAAAAGTTACAGATTTTTGGACCTGTTGGTCTTGCTAAGCGCTGAGCAAGGCTGCCAGGTCCAGGCAGGAGATTCCTGGAGATCTAGGCTTGGGTCGGAAGAAGGATGAAGACTCCAGTGGGGCAAAAGCCATAGTCTTCCCTCTCCTCCAAACACTCATTTTCTGCAGAGGAACTGGACTCTGCAGCCTGGAGATTTGCTATAACTCCGGGAGAGCTCCAGGTCTTGCCTGGAGGCTGGCACTACCAAAGGGAGATACTATTCTCTGGGCAATAAGCTAAGGGGTGAGGTTTTTCCTTTCTTTCTCAGTTCTTTCCACAGGGAAGTCCTGTGTGCACTCCATTCCTTGCCCAGTTTGGAGTTGGAATGGGGGGAGGTTTTACTTTAGGCATTCACTGTCTTATTTATTTTGCTCCAGCCATTAAGTGGCTGTACTTAATGACTGCTTCTGTTTCTATACTGAGAGTTGGCCTGGTCATTCCCAGAAGTTTCATTCTAGCAGCATCACATGGGGTGCAAATGCAACCAGGGTCTCAAGCTGCTGTTTCAGGGGAATTTAATCTCAGCATGGCAAGACTGGTGACTTACTTCTGCCTGCTGGGTTTTACTTAAGAGGCTAGGGAGCAAGGCAGTTTGATTTCTAAAAAGACTGCCTGGCATTTTGTATATTCTGTTACAATTCTATCACCCTTTCCAGGTCTCCTTCCATTTGGGAAAAGGGGAATTTGAGAGAGAGGATCTTGATTACAAGGTCAGACTTCCTCTTGTTTTTAACTTAGCATTTTTGCTTAACTTCAGATTCTCGGATCTGAGGAACAAACTTACTTTATAAACCAAAAAGGCCAATGGCCACCAAAGGGAAAAAGACCCTGATTCCTGGGGTCTCAAAGTCCATGTGGGATGCTGGTGTGCAGCTACCCACACACAAACACACATTCAGCTTCTGGTTTCCAAGTGTTCTAAAACTTGGATGTTTCTAACCAGTAAGGATTCTACGGCTCACTGGCAGGTTCTCTGGCTTATGGTTCCCAAGTGTTCTAAGACTTGGATTATAGAAGGTTTTAAGGCGTTCCACCCGTGACCAGGAAAACCAACTTAACCCGGGAGAATTTCAGGATATTCCCATCCACTATATAGAAGGTTTTAAGGCATTCCACCCGTGACCAGGAAAACCAACTTAACCCGGGAGAATTTCAGGATATTCCCATCCACTATATAGAAGGTTTTAAGGCATTCCACCCGTGACCAGGAAAACCAACTTAACCCGGGAGAATTTCAGGATATTCCCATCCACTATCCACTAACAAGGAAGAGGGGGGAACTGGTGTGCAGCAGGGCTGCTGTTTTTATTGGGAGCAACGTGGCTCCATTTCCGAATAGGGATCGAGGGGATCTGTTGTGCAGCAGTGCTGCTTTTATTGGGAGCAACGTGGCTCCATTTCCGAATAGGGATCCCCTGATCACGTTGCCTCTCCCCTCTTCTGTTTCTGCTCGCGGGTGAGGTGAGCTTAGCTCTTTAGGCCTCGTGGTCCGTGAGTGACGGTTTTTGAAGGCTAGAATTCACTCCCCTGCCTGGATTACCGAAAACCCTTAGATTTGAGGTTTTTAAGGCTAGACTTATGTCCCCGCCGGGTTTTTCCCTCAATAACCCTTTCCATCTGATTTTTCTAGGCTAGACCTCTGTCCCCGCCGGGCTTACCATTAACCCTTTTAATTCGGAGTTTTGAGCGTGGGCTTGGCCTGGGCCTCACGTCCCTTGCCGGATTACTCCTTTAAACCGGTCTTTTGGGGTTTTTGGATACTCTATCCACCGGGATAACCTCCTACTAACCCGGGAAGGTTTCAGGGCAACCTACAACCTAGGGTCCTCGGAATAATATACTCCAGCGAGCGGACCTCTTTGCTCACTTTAATTCTACGCTCTGCTAGCTAGTCAAAGCTGAAAGGGACAGGGAAGTGGGCTTCCAGAGACTCTGGAGGACGGTTGGAACCTTGCTGCGGCTCCTCTTAGTTTACAGTTATGGCTGCCTGCGCAGTGTGGTGTGGTGTAGTGTGGTGCAATTCCTAACACCCTACACTATCGGTCTTGGTTCCCACCCCACAAAATAGACCAGGAGTTGCTGAAGGAGACAAAGGGGAAAAACAGCCTCCCACAACAGAAAATGCTCTCTAGCCAATCACACAGACAGCAACCTTTCACACAGGTCTTTACTGAAACCACACAAACAGCTTCTTCTCCACGTCTGGCCATCTGAAGGACACGTGTCGACTAGCATGCACGTTCAGATGGTCAGGGCGAATCCCAGCGGTGCCTCCATTTCTGTTAGCCAAATTGCTCTATTTTAAATATAGCAATTGGTTTATTATTATTATTATTATTGGATTCTCGCCTGTATATACAGAGAATGCTGCTAGTCTGTAATGGTTCCCAGTAAAAGACACAGAGACCAGGTATAATTAATAAAATATTATTTTACTGAATATAATCCTTATTTATTCATTCACAAACACACAAACAGTATTCAAGCATTCACACACATAAAATAGAACTAAGGAAGCAGAGGGGATTGATGGCTTATGGAGAGGTGATACTACCTGTCAGATGTGCAGAAGTCCATGAAGAAGGATTGTGGCCTAAACCCAGAGGGTTCAGGGGTGGGCTGCCATTTTGGCTCATGGCAGAGACACACACGGTCTGAGGCCATGTGTCTGCTGGGATATACCCACTGTAAGACAATGCAGCCCAATGGGTGACCCTGGGGGCTGGTCTTAGGTGAGAACAAAAGATTTCCTGGGCCAATGATGAGTCCCAGGGGTGTGTGATGTCAGTAGAGGCAGACCTTAGGTATGACCAATGGGCTTCCAGAGAGGCAGGGTCTGGATTTAACAATAGAATCCAGGTGTTGGGTGGCTAGTTGAATGGATTATAGGACTTGCTGGCCAGGTAAACAAAAGGTGGGAGACTTCCCTGATTGTCCCTGATTAGCATCAGGAAGGGTCGTTAACAATTTGAATGCTTGATTGGGTAATCCCTTCATGGACTGGCAGAGGAAAAGTCCTTTGTCTGCTGTATGGCCCTTAATCCGTGTATGTGACATGCAGCAGGTATGTAATGGAGTCCCTCAGAGTAAAAGGACAGCTTTTTCCTTTCTCTATGGGCTTCTACCTTGGCATCCATTTTACAGTCTAGACAGACCATGTGGCAACAGCAAACAGTCCATAGCAAAGCCCCATAATGGCGTCAGGGCTTACAATAGACTTTGCATCATAATTAGTGCCCCAATTTGAATCGCTATAAGCCAGAACCTGTTGAGTATTGTTTGCACCCAATACTAATTTACATTTCATGGTTCCCTTTAAGTACCTTAAAAGCCTTTTGGCTGCATTCCAGTCTCATTTACATGGTTTGGCACTTCTTTGGCAAAGTGCATGAACAGCATAACAAATGTCTGGTCGAGACCATGTAGCCAAATAGTTTAAAGAACCTATCAGTGATTGGTATATTTGTTTCTGATCAAAACCTTCATCCTCAGGTTCTCTAGCATAGCCAGTGGAGATTGGTGTGGACACTGGTTTAGCATTCATCATGTTATACTTTTCCAACAATTTTACAATCTTGTTTTCTTGACATATTTCAAAATAACCATCAGAAATCTTACTGATATCCATTCCCAAATAATGACTGATTGTACCAAGATTTTTCATTTTGAAATGTTGTTTTGTTGTACACTCAAACCATTGCAGTTGTTCCACATGTCCATAAATAAAACAGACATCATCCACGAAGAGTACCAAGTAACATTTGTTCCCATTGATTATTTTACTGAGCATACATGGGTCTGCAATACTCTGTTTGAACCCCATATCAGTTAAGGTATTGGTTAGGCATTGATTCCAGAGATGACCTGATTGACATAAACCATAGAGACCTTTCTTTAGTTTTAATACCAAGTTTGCATTTTCATTCACAAAACCAGGAATTTGTTGCATGTACAATACTTCTTTCAAGTCTGCATTTAGGTATGCTGTTGTGAAATCAAAGTGCTGAACGTGCATTCCTTCTATACCTGCTTTGGTCAGGGCTACATTTAATGTGTGACTTTTTATTGTTGGAGCAAAAGTCTCATCAAAATCTTCCCCAAAAATGTGAGAATAGCCTTGGGCCACCAATCTGGCTTTCCTCTGAGGTTGTCCACCTTGCACAGGTTTTAATTTATACACCCATCTGCATCTTATGATTCTTTTACCCTCTGGTACTTCAGCCAGTTCAAACACATCATTTGAACACAAAGAGTCATATTCAGTTTGCATTGCCTGCATCCAGGTTTGTTTTTCACCTTCAGGCATTATAGTAACATCATGGTAACATGTAGGTTCTTTTACATAGACCATATTAACAACTTGTGTTTCAAAACCGTACCTCTGAGGAGGAATACCCTTGTTGCTCCTTTCAGACCTTCTAGGAGTACTGGTTTCAACTTTAACATCACCTGAGATAGTAGATTGAGAAGATGAGCTAGGCTCAGATTCCACAGGATTAGACATAGTTTGTGGATCACCTGTGAGTGGCAACATTGCCTTTTCTGATAGTGTCTTACCATGAATCTTGTGCCAATTCTTTCCCTCAGTGAAATTGGCAGATCTATTAAAACTGATTTGATTATGGTCATTAGCAAACCTATAGGCTTTCATGCCAGACTGACATCCCAAGAAAGTCAAAAGTTTAGATCTATGACCATCCTTCCTGCGCTGATTCAATGGTATATTCACCCATGCTTGTGAACCAAACACACGCAGAAAGTCTAACTTTGGCATTTTTCCATACAGTAATGCATATGGTATATTATTTGGTACCCTTGTCCATATCCTGTTAGTAACAAAAGTAGCATATTTCAAGGCTTCAGCCCAATACTGTTTAGACAATTGCGCATCAGCGAGCATGGCATACATAACCGTTTGCAAAGTGGCATTTTTTCTTTCAACAACCACATTTTCTGATGGCATGCTAACATTCGCTACACGATGCTTCACCCCTAGATTGCGCAACCATTGTTTCATTTTATTTGACATAAACTCAGAACCCATGTCAGTTTGAATAGCTTTAAGGTCACCTAATTGGTTCTTTACCTTCCTGTACCAATACTTCAGCGAATCAAAGGCATCAGACTTATGTTTCAAAATGTAAGTCCAAACATATTTTGAAAAATCATCAACTATAGTTAAGGCAAAACGATTGCCAGATAAACTGGGTGCAAAGGGACCTATGATATCAAAATGCACTAGTTGCAAAGTATAAGTTGATTCCCTCTCACTTCTGCGAGCCACAGAATAAGCATGAGATTTGACTTGTTTACATATTTGACAATCAAGAAAGGTGTTACAAGCCTTAACACCTTCATTACCTGTTAAAGCAAGGGTTTGGTTAATTGCATTGAAGGAGGAGTGACCTAACCGATGATGGAGGAGAAGTAGACACTCATGATGTGGATTCTTATTTCCAGGAACACTTGCTGTAGCTGCAAGAACCGAGCTATCTAACACATGTACCCCATTCACTAGGCTAGCTTTTGCAATTTCCCTCCCACCTTTCTTAATGAGACATTGTTCCCTTCCAAAGATGATTTCAAAGTTGGCACAATCCAGTGCCAGGACACTAAGTAAATTGCTTTTGAGGGAAGGGACGCAAAGAACGTTCTGGAAGGTGTGATTTAAACCTGGCAGGGTCAGTTCTCCAGAACAAGTCACTTCAGCAATATGACCATCTGCAAGACTCACGTGTTGTAGCTGAGCGTCCTGTAAATTTCTCAGCATGTCAGGACTTTTCACAATTGTGATAGTTGCTCCACTGTCAAGAACCCAATCACACTTTTCTTCCTTCTTAGTGGTAACAAGAGACGCGGTAGGGCAGCCCGACAACATGTCAGAGCGGCCACCAGGTTTGTTCCTCTTGTTTGAAGGACAGCATTTCTTCAGGTGATTTGTTGACCCACAGGAAAAACACCGTTTAATCCGCAGGGCTTTTGCTGGCTCTGTCTGTTCCACTTTCACATTCCTGCTGTTACTGCTTTTTGCCTTGGGTGTTCTTTTGCATAAATGTAAAATATAAAATAAAATAAAATATTTTTAAATAGCATTATCGATGTTCTGTAAAAATATTAATGGCTAGCCCTTCAAGCTCTTTGCATTTTTGTTGTGATGCATTGTTTATAGTTTAAGCAGCTGTGTCTGGAGGTTAGGTAGTGGTAACATTTTATGATGCTTTAATATTAGTCATTTACCAGTTTGTATGATACCGTAAGCTGTTTGATAAAGACAGGATGAAAATATTTTAAAACAAGTAAATAAATAACATATGATTACTATCTGTTACCTTTCCCAGCAATACTTATCACTGATAGGACCAATGTGAATCACAGGAAGAGTTTGAATTTAGCAGGAGGAGGGGTATTTGTTTTTATTATGTTAATAAAGCCAGAAATCACAAGCTGGAATTAAGTTTGCTGGGGAAAACATCAACAACCTCAGATATGCAGACGATACCACTTTAATGGCAGAAAGTGAAGAGGACCTTCTTGTTCAGAGTGAAAGAGGAGAGCACAAAAGTTGCCTTGAAACTCAACATCAAAAAAACTAAGATCATGGCATCCGACCCCATCACTCCTTGGCAAATAGAAGGGAAAGTTATGGAAGCAGTGACAGACTTCACATTCCTGGGATGCAAGATCACTGCAGACGGTTACTGCAGCCATGAAATTAAGACACCTGCTCCTTGGGAGGAAAGCTGTGGCAAACCTAGGCAGCATAATAAAAAGTAAAGACATCACCCTGCCAACAAAAGTCTATATGGTCAAAGCAATGGTATTCCCAGTAATACTGTATGGCTGCAAGACTATAAGGAAGGCTGAGTGCCGAAGAATAGATTCTTTTGAATTATGGTGCTGGAGAAGACTCTTGACAGTCCCTTGGACTGCGAGGAGATCAAAATATTCAATCCTAAAAGAAATCAACCCTAACTGTTCCCTGGAAGGCCAGATCCTGAAGCTGAAGCTCAAAGATTTGGCCACCAAATGAGAAGGAAGCACTCACTGGAGAAGACCCTGATGCTAGGAAAGGTTGAAGGCCAAAGAAGAAGGGGATGGCAAAGAATGAGATGATTAGACTGTGTTATTGAGGCAATGAAAATGAAATTAGGCAAATCCTGGAGCACGATGGAAGACAGGAGGGCCTGGCATGGTGTGGTTCATGGGGTCGTGAAGAGTCGGACTCGACTGTGCGACTGAACAACAAGAACAAAGCCAGGAAATTAGAAGTTATCATGTATACATAAATGTGAAAATGTATCAAATGATTTAAAATCAAATTATAGGCAAAGCAATTGCACAAACAAAAAGTACAAGTTCATGAACATATCTTGAGAATTTATCTATGCAGTCCTATAGATATATTCTTTGCAGAAACAGTGCCATCTCAAATGCTACCACCTTCTCAGCCTTCAAATGTTGTGCAAGCTGATGTGAGAAATGTGGGCTTTTTCCCTGCTGCTTTTCTTCATCATTTTCTTAGGATTTATTATACAATAAAGTTTTGTAGAGATTAAGGGAAAGGTCAGTTCAACTTTCTTTCACAGTATCACTTGTTCTTTTGTGGCACCAGGGCATGAGTTGTCATTCTGTATCTTTTGGAGAAAAAATGTGCTGGTAGAAAGGTCATATCAGTACAGGGGCATTTTACTGCCTTAGGAGAAATATGAAATAGTGTCTTCCCCCATCTACCTTGTTCTCTTGCAGCCCTACCATCTCATGTTCTTTGCCTTTTGGTAGCTTTCAGAGGTACAACATTTCTTACAGCAACAGACATGTAGCAATCAATTTTAACTTTCCCCCCTTTGGGACAAGTATGGAAAGCCAAATGCAATAAAACCAATTTGGATATTGTTTTCTTGAAGCAAGAAAACAGTTTGATCTTCATACCTAACAGAATGAAAAATAAAATGTAGGTTTAACCTGTGACTTTTAAAGCTTGTATTTGTAAAGATATTTGCAGGTCTGGGCTCCTAGAAGATATAAATGTATTTATGTGCTCCCCATCACAGTCTGACCTAAGGTAAAAAAAAAAATAGTAATAAATATGTGTATTTTTGTTGTTGTTCAGTTGCACAGTCGAGTCTGACTGTTCGTGACCCCATGGATCAGATCACGCCAGGCCCTCCTGTCTTCCGCTGTCCTCTGAAGTTTGCTCAATTTCATGTCCGTTGCATTGATGACACTGTCTAACCATCTCATCCTTTGCCATCCCCTTCTTCTTTGACCTTCAATCTTTCCCAGCATCAGGGTCTTTTCCAGTGAGTGCTCCCTTCTCATTTGGTGGCCAAAGTATTTGAGCTTCAACTTCAGGATCTGGCCTTCCAGGGAACAGTCAAGGTTGATTTCTTTTAGGATTGAATGATTTGATCTCCTTGCAGTCCAAGGGACTCTCAAGAATCTTCTCTAGCACCACAGTTCAAAAGAATCTATTCTTCGGCACTCGGCCTTCCTTATAGTCCAATTCTCGCAGCCATACATTACTACTGGGAATACCATTGCTTTGACCATGTGGACTTTTGTTGGCAGGGTGATGTCTCTACTTTTTATCATGCTGTTTTGGTTTGCCATAGCTTTCCTCCCAAGGGGTAGGCGTCTTTTAATTTCATGGCTGCACTCACCGTCTGCAGTGATCTGGGATCCCAGGAACGTGAAGTCTGTCACTAAGTATAAAAATCGGTTTCATGTTTGTGAACTGTATAGATTGAATCTATTTTAATAGCAAGCAATGTACAAAAAAGGTCCACTACTGAATAGGATTTCTAGTCAATCCTTAATTTCTTTTATTTGCTTAAGCATCAGACTATTTTTATCATTATGCTTCAAAGACCTAATTTGTGTGAAAGTAAATTTAAGAAGGAATATATGTGTCTATTTCACTGTGGAAACATGAATTCTATTTAGGAATGAGCCACGAGTTTCATATAGACATATGCTTTTGAGTGCAGTGCCAGGGAGTTCATATTATAAGGGTAGATTATGCCGCTGTAGAAATGACACTTGAACTGGCCCTCATTTCCAAGTTAATGTCTTTAAGAATGAGAGATAAGAGGTTTTGCAGAAAGGAGCTAGAAATAATCAAAGCATCTGTCATGCTGTAATACTTTGTGGTGTCAGGTGTTAAATTAGGTATTTTCACCAACCAAGTGAAGTTACCAGCAATTCCCAGTAAGTATCATATAGCATATCTCTTTCTTAGAAGTACCAGTAGTTGTCATATCAAAATACTTTGCAATCAAATTACTTTAATGTAATGGGAGCATGGCACATCATACATGTCACCAATAATATAGTTACAGAATGTTGCATCAGATACAGCACATTCATCTAACTGAGTGTATGTTTCAATTTTCTAAGATTATAGTATGCTTCAGTTCTGAGGGACAGTTTAACGTTTAACGCAACTTACATATCACAAATTTAAAATTGTACAGAATAAAATAAAACCTGGAATAACCCCTTTACAGGTTACCTACAGCCTATATCCCATTAAAAGCTATGACAAATTGAATTACTTTGCAGAGCCTACTAATAATTTCTAGATATATTGTTCCTCTCACCATCTCAATTAGATGATGCCAGGCAGGTTATCTTAAGCAAGGGCAATTAGCAGGTGGCAACCTGAAGACTGTATTGGTACATGTGGACATGTGGAAAGAGATGGTCCTCAAGATATGTGGGTCCTAGGCCATCATAGCTAGGGATGCCCAAATATAAATGTCTTCAAAAATGAATTAATTTTAAAGTAAATACTACTTTTCTCTGTTTACATAACTGCTGATAAGTGAGGTTTGCCATGGTTTTTGTGCCTGTGCAGTTTTGCAAAGGAGCACAGGTGTTGTAGTTTCTCATAAAATGAGGATCAGATGACCAAAAACAAGGGAATGGGTCAAACAGCCACCATGCAGGTTGGCCAAACTTTTCCTTGGGAAGGGTTGCCAGGGGAGGGAAGAAAGGGATAAATAAAGGGTAAAATGGCATGCCCCCTACAGGTCCTTGAATGTCATTCCACATTTTGGGGATCCTGTTCTGGCTCTGATAACAAGGGTTTAAGGCAATAAAAAGATTCCTCCAAAGCAAGGGGTACGGCCAGTATCTGGAGACCAGGTCTAGTCTTCCAAAGAACAAAGGTCAGGGCTGCAGTCCCCATAGGTCAGCACTAAATCCAGGCTAGCCTTATAAATTGGTTGAGCCATCAGGGTTCTCTGTTTAGCCCAAGGCTTAATACCCTAGAGAGAGAGAGAGAGAGAGGCTCCACCTATTCCTGGGCTTCATCTGGCCAGAGCTTGATTGATCCCCAATCCTGTGAAGCAGTGATCTGGTTCAGTAGCTAAAATATGGGCTGCCAGCCTGGAGCTTCATCGTCACTGAGCTGCCTTGTCATGGGCCTACCATCCCTGGCATCCCTGGCCTGGGGTAGAGAACTCGGGGGACTGGTAATCTCAGCTGTAATACAGCTTCTTGTATGGAAAAGAACACATTTTTACATGCCAAGAATGTTAAGATAAGTGAACCCTAAGAAACAATTGTATAAGAAGTTAGCACTTATCAGTAAGAACACATTTTATCTAATAAAGCATGCACAACAATGAAGAAAAAAAAACCCAATCCACTTATATAATGGAGCTATCTTCCTGTGTCTTATTGCATATTGACTTGGTGCAGGATAACAAAAGACAAGTATTGAAGCTATAGAGTGCTTCCAACCTACTCAGACAAACAGTGCAGTATTTACAGAGTTCCAGACAGCATAGGGTCTTGTGGCATTTTAAAATTAATAAATGTATTGTGGCATAAACAGATGTGAGCCAGAACCCACTTTATAAGATACATAAAGTCTGTAACACGAGTATTAGCAGAAGAACAGCAGGGCAGGGGGAGAGATGCTATCATCTATTAGGGCCAGAATCCAAGTTGTGGGCATAGTACTTGACCACTTTGTTACGATCTGCTTCACTAAAACCTCTGAAAGGTGACAAAGTTTTATGAAAATTACCTCCTAAAGGCAAAGATCTGAGTAATTGTGGCAAATTAAAAGGATGGCTAGCAACTTCCTTTTTAAAAGCAAGAAATCAATAATTCTTGTTGGTAGCAGATGTTAGTCACTCTCTGCTGGTTTTAATTAGTTACGATGGACTTGGATCTCTCTTACAAGGTGATGCCCAAATGAATCTTTATATGCTTTCAACATCCATTTCTCAACCTTAATGTGAGACTCAGAACCAAACCTTTCTTCTTAATGACACAAATGCTAGTCTCTGGTCCTTACTAATTTTATGCAATGGTTCATTTTCTCTGAAACCTAGTTATTATTGTTTCTGTCCTCAGTCACCATGAAAACTTAAAGAAAGCTTAGGGATTCCTACTCTGCCCATGGCCTTTGCCCTGTGGAGTTCCACAGGGTTTGATATTATACTCTTGCTATTTAATATCTACATTTAGCCACTGGGAGAGGTCATAAGGAGGGTTGGGCTGCTGTGTCATCAATATGATGATGACATCCAGCTCTACCTTTCCTTTCCACCTAATTCTGAGGAAGTTGTTGATGTTCTAAACCATTTGCACACCCTTCCTCTGGCATCAGGGGAGATGGACTCTCCCTCATGTTCTGTCCCAAACTCAGGGCTTTGGATGCATTTGTTGGAGGGATTTTTGTGTGTACGTGCCTGTTTGGGGTAGTAAGGCAATTTGCTTATATTCCGATT
The DNA here is from genome assembly GCA_029375565.1 of Gekko gecko. Taxonomy (NCBI): domain Eukaryota; kingdom Metazoa; phylum Chordata; class Lepidosauria; order Squamata; family Gekkonidae; genus Gekko; species Gekko gecko. Next base: position 102,013,590 of record JAPDNY010000007.1, read on the forward strand.
ACCAGCTTTCTGTTCTTCCCAAGTATCTCAATACACTTGCCTGTTTGGGATGTAAACTAGTGCTTGAAGTCCATAATGGGCTGCATGAGGGTGAAAAAGCTGAAACAATCCTGACAAGATGGAGGTGATCTGGGTTAGTAGAAAGACAGACCAGGGACTTGAGATCTCCCCATCTTGGATGGGGTTACACACCCCTTGAAATATCAGATTCACACCTTGGGAGTGCTGCTTGACACAGCAGTCACCTTAGAAAATCAGGTGGCTGCTGTCATTAGGACTGCTTTAACCCAGCTTCAGCTGTTGTATCAGCTGTGCCCATTCCTGGCTCAGTCTAATCTAGCCACAGTGATCCATGCCTTAGTTACCACTAGACCGGACTATTGCGGTATGCTGTACTTGGGCTTACACTTGAAGAGTGTTCAGAAGCTGCAACTAGAATGCTGCAGCTAGACTGCTGTTCAGGGTCATTTATAGGGATCATGTGACCCCAATATTACAGCAGTTACACTGTCTTCTGATCTACTCTGCAGCCCAGTTCAAGTTGTTGGTTTGACCTTTATGGTCCTACATGCCTTGGGACCATGGTATCTGAAGGAATGTCTTCTCCCACACTCTCCTGCCCTGGTACTAAGATCACAGGGGGAAACCCTTTGTCTCTTATACAAAGTATTCCAAACAATTTCAGAAGTCTGAGTGCAAACACATAAGTTTGGCAATGCTAGTTATTTTTATAAGTCTGGCACTCCTCTGCATATTAACATCTGCTAGGCCTTGCTTAATTAAATGCCTTTGTCCAAAATATTTAAATGTCAAACAATAATAAAGCTTGAGTATGAAATGACTTCATGTTGCTTTGGTTGCTAAGGAAACTGCTTTCTTGTTATCTGCATGTTCATGTATATTTTAATGTTTAGTGGTTTGGGGCAGAGGAGAAAAGGAAAGGACAGGGGGCTAAAAAAACAACTATGTGACAACACAGGATAATTTGAAACAAAAACTCAGTATTTTAGCATTGAAGAAATCTGAAACATATTTAATTCAAATTAAGAAACAGATTATTTTAAACCCAGTAGTCAGGGCAGCACAGGAAAACACAAATAAGTGTGTGATCATAGGTAGAGCTACTCAATTACTTTGGTACTAATCCATGAAGATCCATGGAGATGCACTGATTGTAATCAGAGATATGATGGAGCAATTGCATCTTTAATGTTATAAATACATATTATAGTCAAGTATTGCCAGTTGAAGCATGTATTCACTTGCACTAGAATATATGGTAATTTGAAACACTTCCACCATACTTGTGTTGACTTTCAAATTTTGTTCTCTGGTACTTCCATTCATCTCCCACTGTCAGCCATGACATTTCAGTTACCTATATGCATATGTTTTAAATCTAATGAAGCTTGGAACAACTCCCCCCCCCATTTGTTTCTATTGTTGGGATAATGAAACTAATATGTGGATAAATTTATTCATTTTATATGATGCCTGGCACTTTGATGTAGAGAGTTCAAGCACAGTTCAAATTCAAAGGAGGGGGTAGAAAGTTAGGAGACAGAAAACTATCCATGAAGTTTCTCCACTCACCATTGTCAAACAGATACTGCAACAGAAGAGAAACAGAAAAAAGCATAATCTTTCCAATCACATTGCTAGTTCAGTGGTCTGAAGCAGATTTTCTTCATTGTGAATAATCCAGTTCCCACTGGTTTAGCACTGTGTGTCAGTTCTTAGTTTGAATGAGGCACATGTCTCCGATTGACTTCAGGAGATACTGTTTCTCCTCATGTGGTCCAGGCAATGGGAACCAATTGTTTAAGCTGATTCCCAGTCACCTTTTGCTACAAGGTGGCTCACCCACCCTCCCCATTGAATGTGGGATAAGCTAGTTGTTATTTAGGGGAACAACAGAACTTTTTGGGTTCCCTTCACACTGGCATGCTACCTGCTCCACATTGTTCAAATGGCTGGTGGTTTAGGTCTGACTTTTGGACTGTTTAGGCTATAGCTAGAGAAGGCACCAATAGTGCAAGCTGCTAGAATATAGGCAATTCAATTGGCAAGGACCTTGAGGTTTCTAAAAATGAAGGGCTTTTATGAAACCCAGCCATCATTGACTTGGGCAGCTGGGTAGGCTGAGGAAGACATGCCCTTGATTCTGAGAAACATCAACCAAGCCCTTAGTAGCTTGAGTGTAATGTGTTGGAGAGAGACAAGATTTAACACTGTTTTATGTACAAGTCACACGTTACTAGAGTTTGGAGTCAGTACAGGGTAGACCAAAATCTTGGTAGCCATTAGTGGTGTGCTTTCTGGAACTCCTGATCAAAACATATACATGAAAATTACTGTTTTGGGTTGTTGCCATGATTTCTCAGAGTGGTTAAACAATTCTGAGGTTCTTAGGCATTACACACACACATACCCCAACAAATCTGTGTAGTTTTTCATGTCCGGGTGCTTAGCTAGGTATCTTCCCTGCAATCACATGCTCCTTTAGATCCAACATAGATGTGAATGCCTGATGGATCTAAAGGGAGCGATCAGACAGCAACATCTGGGAAGTGTCCTGCAGTCATTGAAAACCTGTATTGCTCCATGACAAAAGTGGAATTAAAAGACACTGGAGAAAGTCCAGTGTTATCCGGATTACGCAGTTCATGGGTGGACTTTCCCCTGTCTGATCACTCAAGCATGCTCTCATGCTGTTGGGATGGTCTGATCAGGCCATCCTGACTCTGTGCTGTGTCCCCCCCCTTTGCAGTATGCACATCATCACATACTCCATAGGGGGTCCTCAGTGTGGAGGTGTGATTCCTAATGAGAGAAACAAATGGCAAAAAAAAGACTCACCCACAGTTCCGTCTGATCACACAGTAACAGGCTGAGCCCACAGCTTCAAAGGGATATGTGATCTCACAACAGTATGTCAAATTCCTCTGGAGGGAATAACCTTGCTTCCCCTCCGCTTCAACTGGCACGTGTGACCACAGCCTTGTTTTTCTTTGATTCTCTGAATTTCCCAGGCAGTAACCTGGAGAAACCAACTCTGGGCCAGTTAAGCCAGGCAGAAGGCCAGCAGAGCTGTGCATCCAGCAGGCTCCTTCTCCTTACCACCTTCCTTTGTGGGGTGGGGCCCTTTGTCCTCTGCAAGTATGATGGTTGGGGGCAACTTGTCCAGAGGATCATATAATTGGATTCCTTGGTCCAGCTCGCATGAAACTTGAGTGATCTTTGTAAGACAGGTAGCACTAGCTCTTCTGCAGTCTTGGTTGTATTTAATAGAAAAAAACAGACTCCTGAAAAATGTTCCTTTTAGGGAATAATGGAATTCAAACAATTCTGGGATACTAGAGAAACTTGAACCTGAATCCTGAAATGGTCCTGGGGAGACCAAATACCATTGAATAATTAAATTTATGCCCTTCCAAATCTGAAAAAATACAATGGCAAGAGATGGAAGTTCTCTTTGCCTGCTGCACAACTCTGTCTCTCTTCCCTGGAACTCATGATATAATCTACTTCCTTTCTTGAAGGACTGCCACATTTCATAGCACCCAGTCCACCAGCTAAGATCTTAATCACAAGCCTTGATTACTGAGCTCCCAGTTTCAGAAGTGAGGAGGGTGGCAACCAGAGACAGGTCTTATTTATTTATTTATTTATTTATTTATTTATTTACTAGGAATAAGGCCTGTTGTGGAAATAAATACAACGGGCTCTAGAAAGAGGCTCTGGGAGAGTGCCTCAGCTTTGGGCACTCAGTGACAATTTGCTGTGGCAATCTCAGCAGGGTATAATGACAGAGTCCACCATTTTCTCCAGAGGAACTGATCTTTGCTACCTGAAGAGCAGTAGTAATTTTGAGTAATCTCCAGCCCACCCCCAAGATTGGTAACAGTGGTTCCCCAGGAGGGAGTGGCTGGTTTGGAGGGTGGAGTCTATGGCATTGTAGCTGTCTGAGGTCCCACCCTGTCCTGGTTCTCCGGGCCTGGAGGGAGGGCCACCACACCCAGCTGCACCTCCCCTGCCACACTTACCCACCGCCGAGCTTGGGAGCAGCGGGGACCAACTGGCAGGCAACGGCCAGGCCAGGAAGGAGCTTCATGGGGCCACCGGGAGGAGCCCCTCCGTGGCGTCCACAGGGGCCAAGACAGCGGTGGGGCAAGCGAGACCCCGGAATCGTGCGGCATGGACGGTGCCAGGAGGAGGGGCTGTGGACCAGGAAAATGCAGGTGACGGCGGCGCGGCCTCCCAGCTGACAGGACCACTGCCGGCCCCGAACCGGCAGCCTTCCCAGAGGAATGAGGGAAGGGGGGCGGGGCCTGAAAGGGTGGGAGCCGGCGGGGTGGAAGGGCGGCACTGGGTGAGAGGCCAAGGAAATAAAGGCCGGGGAGGATGTTCGGTCCAAAGACTCACTCACTAGAGAGGAACCCGTGCGAGAGAAGGCACCTCAGTGAGCTGTCTCCCGGGACTGGGGGCCGAGAACACCTGGGGGTGACGCTAACCCCTAGGACTGGCCGTTCTGAGGCCCAAACCTCCACCCCAAACTTATCTCTGGCCCCGACCCCAGGGCCATCACCCCACCTTGGAACCTCGGAGTCACGGCTACGGGTGGGGTGCCTCCAGGACCGTGCCAGGAACTTGACACACCCCTCCTCAACACTCACCCTCTCCAGGTTTGACCCCTCAAATCTCCAGAAATTTCCCAACCTGGAGCTGATAACCCTATCTCCCTCCCAGCCAACCATCAACCTACCTTTAGTTTTCCATCTCCTCCCCCTCCCTCCTAGAGAGCAGTTGTAATTTTGAGTGATCTCCAGCCCCCACCTGGAGATTGGCAACAATGGTTCCCCATCAGGGAATGGCTGGATTGGAGGGTGGAGTCTATGGCATCATACCTGTCTGAGGTGCCACCCCTCTTCAAACCTCACCCTCTCCAGGCTGCAGCCATCAAATCTCCAGGAATTGTCCACCTGGAGTTGGCAACCTGATCAGGACTGGGTCCAATGAGTTTTCTCCCAAAGGTGTGGAAAGGGCCTTTTACTGACAGAGGAGAAAGTACAGGCGCCAACTCTGATTAGGGAAATACCTGGAGATTTGGGGGGGTGGATCCTTTGGGGAGCAGCATTTGGGGTGTGTGTGGAAGGACTCAGCAGGGTATATTGCCATAAAGTCTACCCTCCAAAGCAACCATTTTCTCCTGGGGAACTGATCTCTGTCATCTGGAGGTCAATTGTAACAGAGGGAGATCTCCAGGTCCCACCTGGAGATTGGCAAGCCTAGGGGAAAGTCAGCCGCACAGCGGGGAGTTGAAGAAAATGGTTTGATGGTTGCTGGCCCACCTCGTTAGCCAGCCAGCCATGCTGAAGCTAAGCAGGAGAGAGAGCCTTTTTTCATTTATTCTGACAGGAAAGTAGCCACTGGGGAGGGGGTTATGCTGAAAGTCCTTTGTTTTTTTACTCACAGAACCAAGCTTGGTTGCCTACCAACAGCCACTGAGGGGACAGTCCCTCACAGGAGTCAAGAGAACTGTCTTTCTCAGGAGAGAGAGCTGTCTGCTAGGGGGAGTGGGTGAGGAAGAGGAGCAGACCCAGCACCCGGCCAATGGCACGCAAGTACTCTTGAGTGGCGGTTGATGGGCCAATGGTTGAGGGAGGGCATTTTACATCCAATGGGAGCGCATGGAATCTTACGAAACCAAAAGATAATTATTATAAGGAGAGATGATGGTATCTCATCCGTGGAATGCCCTTCTCTTTGAGACTCATCTGGTGCTTACCCTGTTGTCTTTTAAGCATGAGAGTTATCAGGCATTTATTTTTTATCCAGACTTTTAGTTAAAGTATCAATCTTATAATATCATTTTTCTTGTCTGTAGCCTGAAAACTGCTTTATGAGACTTGTTTTAAGCTGCTCAGTATTTTGTGATGGATTTTTTGTTTTGTTTTATTGTTCTTGCTGCAGTTTTACTAGTTTAACAACTTTTATTGCTTTAGGTTTTAATATATTTTACTTTGTAAGCCAGCTTAAGCAGGCTCTCTGGACAGTTGGTACAGAAATGTTCTAAATAATAAATAAATGTTTGATTGCTTTGTAATGCTGACAGCCTTCTGGGAGTGTGAAATCTCTCTGCTTTCTGTATAACTATGCCAGCCTTTTTGTTCATCAAGAAATTCTTTTGCTATATAGAAATTTTAACTGCCCATAAAATGGGTGGCCATTCTTTTTGAAATTTTGCAGGGATGATTTGGTAAGGGGTAAAGTTCTAAGAAGTTCATCCAAATTGAATGCAAAACAAGAGCATTAGAGGCCATTTCCACTGTCCCTCATCCATAGGCTTCTTGAAACAACCAGGCTGTTTAAAAATGCTGCTTTTTCAGGTTTCCCCAAATGTGTGCACACTGTCCACACACACGCACACACACACAGAGTTAAAATGTGTGTGGATTTTTTTGTTGAATATATACAGGTTGGCAGGACAATATGCTCTCACTCACTTTTGTTTGTGTGTGTCATAACTAAAGATGTCTATCATTTATAGTCCTATAAATGTTGCAGTCACACGCATGAGATAAAGTGTGTGGGGGAAACGAAGCTATTTGCTCCATAGGAATTTGACCCGCAGTTGCATGATCACACAGTCCTGGGAAGCTGCAGGCTCAGCCCACCACTGCATGATCAGATGCAATCATGGGGGAGTCGTTTTTTGTTTTTGTTTTTGTTTTGCTGTGTGTTTCCGGTGCACTTCAATGAGGGATCGATGATTCACATCTCTGCACTGAGGGCTCCCTATGTAGTGTGCAATGATGCACATATCAATAAGGGGGGAAATGGCATAGAGTCAGGATGGCCTGATCAGACCATCCTGATGCCATGGGAGCACACAGAAGAGATCACACAAGGGAAAGTCCATCCATGGCCCATAGCAACCCATTTGATACTGGACTTTCCCTAGTGTCTTTTAACTCCGTTTCTGCGGTGGAGCAAAACAGGTTGCCGACAGGTGCAGGGTGCTTCCCAGATTTTTGTGTCTGATCATGCCCTTTAAATCTGCCCGGCATTCACAGCTTGTTGTTGTTCAGTCGCACAGTCAAGTCCGACTCTTTGCGACCCCATGGTCCAGATTACGCCAGGCCCTCCTGTCTTCCGCTGTCTGCTGAAGTTTGCTCAATTTCATGTTCGTTGCATCGATGACACTGTCTAACCATCTCATCCTTTGCCGTCCCCTTCTTCTTTGACCTTCAATCTTTCCCAGCATCAGGGAAATAACATTGCTCTGACCACGTGGACTTTTGTTGGCAGGGTGATGTCTCTGCTTTTTATCATGCTGTTTAGGTTTGCCATAGCTTTCCTCCCAAGGAGCAGGCGTCTTTTAATTTCATGGCTGCAGTCACCGTCTGCAGTGATCTGGGATCCCAGAAACGTGAAGTCTGTCACTACTTCTATGACTTCCTGTTCTATTTGCCAAGGAGTGATGGGGCTGGATGCCATGATCTTAGTTTTTCTGATGTTGAGCTTCAAGCCCACTTTTGCACTCTCCTCTTTCACTCTGAACAAGAGGTTCTTTAGGTCTTCTTCACTTTCTGCCATCAGAGTGATATTGTCTGCATATCTGAGGTTATTGATCTTTTCCCCAGCAATCTTAACTCCAGCTTGTGATTCATCCAGGCCAGCATTTCACATGATGTACTCGGCATATAAATTAAATAAGCAAGGTGACAATATATATCCTTTAAAGGGATGTTAATTGTCCAGTGACATTCTTTACCTCCATGCCATGAAAAAACCACAGCTGTGCATTTCCACATATTAAGTCTCTATAAGGCAGACAAGACTTAAGTCTTTGGATTGTTTGGCAATCCTGTACCCTGAAAGATAGGAAATTGAGGCCTAGAATTATCATGTCTAAGGTCTATACCAGAAGAGAGCATCTCTGGTTCAGTTCCAAATCCACTGGATTGGCAGACTGTGGAAATATTCTCTCAGCCTCGGAGCTCCTTAAAGGACTTTTACAAAGGTATTCAATATTTAGAACTCAAGAGACTGCCCCCATAAGGCATTCTGAAACACTTCTTGGTATATAATCTTCACCATTTCTATTAACCACTCGCTGAAAATGTCTAGACAATGTGTAGCTGCAATAAAGAAGGCCAACGCTATGCTGGGGATTATTAGGAAGGGAATGGATAACAAATCAGCCAGTATCATCATGCCCCTGTATAAATCATTGGTGCAACCTCATTTAGAATACTGTGTACAGTTCTGGTCACCACATCTCAAAAAGGATATTATAGCACTGGAAAAAGTGCAGAGAAGGGCAACTAGAATGATAAAAGGGTTGGAACACCTTCCCTATGAAGAAAGGTTAAAATGCTTGGGGCTCTTTAGCTTGGAGAAACGACGGCTGAGAGGTGACATGATCGAGGTTTATAAGATTATGAATGGGATTGAGCAGGTTGAGAAAGAAGTACTTTTCTCCCTTTCTCACAATACAAGAACTCGTGGGCACTCTATGAAATTGCTGAGCAGTCGGGTTAGAACAGATAAAAGGAAATACTTCTTCACCCAAAGAGTGATTAACATATGGAATTCACTGCCACAGGAGGTCGTGGCAGCTGCAAGCATGGACAGTTTCAAGAGGAAATTAGATAAACATATGGAGCAGAAGTCCACCAGTGGCTATTAGCCACAGGGTATAGATGGGAACTCTCAGTCTGGGGCAGGTGATGCACTCTATTCTTGGTGCTGGAGGGGGCAGCAGTGGGAGGGCTTCTGGTGCCCTGGCCCCACTGCTGGACCTCCTGATAGCACCTGGTATATTTTGGCCGCTGTGTGACAGAGTGTTGGACTAGATGGGCCATTGGCCTGATCCAACATTGGCTTCTCTTATGTTCTTATGTTCTTATGACCCATCATAACAAAAAGTTAGTTTGGCTATTGAAACATAAATGCCAATCAACAATATTGTCACTGTAAAACTGCTATATTTATTTATTTGTTTGTGTGTCTGTTTTGAAAAAAACACCCTATCCTGACAGGTGCACAGTACCTATAATTTCTTATAGAAACTGGGTTCCTATCCTAAAGACCAAGGAAGAGCACACAGTAAAGTGCACTGGCCCCTTTACAAGCAGGTGTATATCTACATGCAGGCTATATGTTCATTCACCATAATGAGAACCTGTATTCAGTGAACCCTACTACCATATATACATGAGTAAGCTGGGCTGCCATGCCAGAAAATAGTTCTTTCCTGGCCAAGTGCTTGGGCAGAACAGCCCCCACAGAACCACCATGGAAGCCACCTGCCTCATTACTGTTGCTGGGGCAGCGCCAGTGCATCCCAGCTGGCACCGTCCACAGCCTATCATGACCAACACCACTCGGGCAGGCCGTGGCTACTCACTGGATCTCCCCTTACAGGCAAATGCACTATTAAAACTGTGAAATATGTTCATTAGGACCAACCAATGAAATGCAACGATGTGCTGGCTGTCAAATCCCAGATCACAGCATCAGGTTTGAAGTCACACTGTATTCCTGCCAGAACAGAAAACAAAAGGAACAAATGACGTATTGCAATGGTTATTTCAAATTCTAACACATGACAAAAACTAAGCCAGTTTACCAACTCAGAGTGCATTTATACTGACAAATTCACATGTTGCTGACAAGGATTCATTCACAGAAGGAAACCCTTAGAGTTCAGCTGTTTTCCGTTCAGATTGTACTTGATTTCACTCTTAACCATTGCACCTGAAATATATCCCTATTGCATTAGGGGCCAATATTGTAATTGGAAGATTGGCAATTTATACCATCTTCCTCTGCAAAAATGTTATTTTGAATAGAAATCCTTATCTACAGTCTCAAAGATAAATAAGCCCAGCTGCAATAGGTAGTTAAACCTTTTTGATACTTCAGAAGGAATAGCTCCTTCAATAGCACTGTGTCTATTCAAGCTTGCTAAAATGAATATACCTACTCAAACTGGCAAATGTCCAGCATGTCCCAGGCAGAGCTCTTTCATATCACCCACTACCAAATCCATGAACCCTAAACAGATGGTCTCTCACTGAGAAACATCCCCTTCCATAATTCCACAAGTAAGGTATCACAGAGATTAATTCTCTTATAAATCCTACCATGCCAGCAACCACGGATGGAGGAGGAAGGAAGGGACTGGATTTATACCTTGTCCTTCACTCAGGTGTCTCCAAGTGGCCTAAACTCCTTTTTCCTCCCCACAACAGACACCCTGTGGGGCAGTGCTCCCACCAACAGCAGATGAAAGCCCACCCAAACGTTCATCAATGTTGGCCACCTTTCCAAAATAGTCCTATTTAGTGGGTTATTCAAGGAAACATCTAAAGGCACAGGCAAAATGGCACCAAAAGGAGCTGAAGAGGTAGAAGCCCCTAAGGACACCAATTGTGTAGACATGGCACCCACCCACATAGATGGCACTGTAGGGCCAACTGTGGAAGCCACAACTACAGGCACTTGCCCCCCCCAAAAGGTAAAAGCCTGGCCTACCCACTTAGGAGCAGGCCACTTCCCTTTTGCAGCACCCGAGCCTTTCTTTGGAGCCAAGCTGTTCTTAATGGAATCACTCTCCAGAGGCAAAGGCCTAAAATGTCTGCATCCCCTTTCCCCAAGGTTAAAACACTTGGGGCTATTTAGCTTGGAAAAACGATGGCTGAGGGGTGGCATAATTGAATTTTATAAGATTATGGATGGGATAGCAAGTTGAGAAAGAAGTAATTTCTCCCTTTCTTTCAATACTAAATCTCATGGGCACACCATGAACTTGCTGAGCAATCAGGTTAGCACAGATAAAAGGAAGTACTTCACCCAAACAGTGATTAACACATGGGATTCATTGCCATAGGAGGTGGCAGCGGCCACCAGCATGGATGGCTTCAATAGGGAATTGGATAAGCCTATGGAGCAGAGTTCCCTAAATGGCTATCAGCCACAAGGTATAGTCTGGGGCATGTGATGCTCTGTATTCTTGCCCTCCTGGCCACTGTGTGACAGAGTGTTAGACTAGATGTGCCACTGGCCTGATCCAACACTGCCCCCTCTTATGCTTTAATGTACCCTAAAATGGCCACCGCTCCTAACTTCCCCAAAATGGCTACCAGAGGAGAAGCCTAAAATGGCCCCTGCATCACTAATCACCATGGAACACAGGCTCCTAAAGAGCGAGCTATATGTGGCTGCATGATGGTGGAGGAGTGGAGGAAAAAATAGGGGGGTTGATAAGGCCAGAGATAGGGAAAGTTAGAAACTGCAGGGATGAGACAACCTTACCGTGCTGCTACTCACTACCTACAAGCCAAAGCTGGGGGGGGGGGCTAACCTGAAGCTTCCCCCAAAGGCTCCTATGATACAATCAGGCTCCCCCTTTAACTGAAGTGCTCCTCTGCCAGCCGAGCAGAGCAGCGCCGCCATCAAGAAGCTGCCGCCACGCTCCTTGTATCGGCCTGCTTGCACTCCCATGCCAGCTCTTCCTGTAACCACCACTGCAGCCCACCTCTCCAGGCCACTGCAGCAGTTTGACTCCCCCAGCCGTTGCCATGGCCCAACTCCCCCAGCTGCTGCTGTGGCCCGACTCCTCCAGCCGCTGCCACAGCCCATTTCTCCCAGCCCCCGCTGTGGCCCGACTCTCCCGGCTGCCACAGACACAGTCCAAAGTGAACCGTGCTGGGCCAGAAGCCTACAAAGACCCTGGCCCGTACTGCTACAGATCGTGCTCGGAGCTGCTACTGGCTCCGACCATGCCGAAGAACTGCATGGGGCAGAGGGTGGGAGTCGAGCCTAAATAGGCTGGCTTTGCCCCCTGCCTGGTGTCCTCATCTTCCTGCCTCATGAGGAGGCAAATCAGCCCCCTCCCGCCAGCACAGGCTTGGTGGGAGTTGGGGCTCGCATTATCCATGCTACTGCTTTTAAAGAAATGTAATGACATTTGGTTATCTGACCACAAATCTCATACGCATCTCATACAGCTGTAATCTGACATAATTCTAAAAATGAGTAGTTTGGAATGGCTTCTGAAAATTACTACTGTAATAATTCTTGAGAACTTCTTGAGATCTATGTTTTAGCAGATAGGGCTTTATAATTTCCCCAGACCTTTAATGTAGAAAAGAAGCATTTTTTAAAAAAATTGGAGAAACTCTAATTATTAAGTCTAATTATTAAGACATAAGTAATATCACAAAGCACTATATTGACTATTTCTTTAATTTAGCAGCTGGAAGATGTGCACTATGAGATACAAGTGTTTCAGCAATTTTTTAATTTATTTCATTGTTGGCCACCCCAAGTGGGACTATGAAAAAGCAGCATACAAATTCATGTAATTAATTAATTGAGTAATTCTCCCACCCAGACATACATTCCCCAACTGGAAATTACTCCCTCTCCAATGGAAATCCCTCCTATTGTGCCTGTGTTTTTCCCTACTGGTGCTTCTAGCAGCTACAGGGGCCTCCCAACTGAAATGACATGGGGATTAAGCAACCCCATTTCCCTTCACTGTGCCCCTGACCTGTATTGCTCACCATAGCTGCCTTCTACAGCTAAATTACATCTCATTGTAACCTAATAGTATATTCTCTCAGTTTCTCTGTCTGTATGAAGGTGTACACATACAGTATATATTATCTGAACACAATATTGCCTTGTTGCTTTGCTGAGTTGATATAAGTGTAGGACCCACCTCTGTAATCACTAACTACAGTTTATTACATACAAGTGAGTATTTAGTTATTGAAACCAGTATCCCTTGCATAGTCATATTATGAATTGGAGCAGGAATTCATTTAGAAAAATGAATGCATGGAGGGGTGGATTGGCCTTGGAGCTGCTAGCCCCATTCCAAAATTCCACATATTCAAATATCCCATATGTAAAAATCCCATGTATACAGAATTGTATGCAAAATTTGTACTCTGGAGAAACTGAGCATACAGGTATGGCCAAACACACACAGAGACACACACACTGTGTGGTAGTCTAAATGTACAGAATCCCCCACATTAAATATCCAGTAATTTCTGGAATGCTATATTTTACTCTATTAATTATTTCTTTTCTTTTCTTTTTTAGAAAACACATATCACACCCACCAATGCAATCTGCCAGCAAATTTAGTGTCCCAAAATTAAATTCCTGTGGTGGATTGAATTTTAAACCATCCATGTGTTCATCCATTGTAAATAACAATGTAGGCTATTCACTTGGCAGCATTACTGACAATCCTCCTGACATGCTTTATTACTAATTACCATCACTGCAGAGTGTTCACACCACTGTAGCTAGGGTTGTGTCAGCATTTCCATGATCAAATTATACTTTAAAGGTTTTAAACAATGCATGCATGGCAAACACCCTAAATTATATTATGTATCACAAATTGCAAGATTTAAAATCTATAGCTAATCCTTGCAATGGATGCACTCACAGGCTCACACAAAAGATAACTAACATATTGAAGTAGTATATCATTACAACTGTGTTTGCTATATCAGCCTTTTCCCCCAATAATTATAGGTGAAGAGTGGAAAAGATAGTTGGCTTATAAAATATTTGTATTACAGATGAGCAAACATTCCTATTTCATTACTTTTCATATTCTTGTCAACAGTTTCAATTCTTCACTTTTTTTTGCAACTGTTTTTTTTTTAAGTTTCTTTGCATGATTGCACGGTTTTATACACAATTTGCATGGCATTTACATTGGCAGCATATGCCATTTAGAGAATAATATATCCATCATGCAGGTTTATTGATGCACAGATAACATTAAAAAATCATGCTTTTAAAGAATAGCAAAAGGCAAAAAATAAAGAATCCCGGATGCAAGTTGAACAAGGGAGAAGCAAAAATTGAAACACAGATTTATAGGCTGAAAAAGTACAGCTGAGAAATCAAAATTATCCCTAATTTATACTGCAGTCATGTCCACCCTACTGACTGTGGAGCAGAATGACATGATAGATATGTGTTTTGAATTTATTTTTATTTATTTATTTGATTTACTAGGGAGCAAAGCCCATTATGGAAGAAGACAAAGGGCCCTAGAAATGAAGGGAGGGAGGGAGGGAGGGAGGAAGGAAGGAAGAGGGGGGAGTGAAAGAAAGGAGAGAGGAAGAAAGGAAAGGGGGGAAAGGAAGGGAAGAGGGGCAGAACGGGCTTCTCTGGGCCTACTGGACTCATAGAAGGCCCAGAGGATGGTGTGGGAGGAAAGAGGCTTCTCTGGCCTACTGGGCTCATAGAAGGCCCGGAGGATGGTGGTGTGTGTGGGGGGTGGAAGGGGCTTCTCTGGCCGACTGGGCCCATAGAAGGCCCAGGGGGTGATGTGTGGGGGCGGAAGGAGTTTCTCTGGCCGACTGGGCCCATAGAAGGCCCAGGGGATGATGTGTGGGGGGGCAGAAGGGGCTTCTCTGCCCGACTGGCCCATAGAAGGCCCAAGGAATGGTGGGGGGGCGGAAGGGGCTTCTCTGCCCGACTGGCCCATAGAAGGCCCAAGGAATGGTGTGGGGGGCGGAAGGGGCTTCTCTGGCCGACTGGCCTATAGAAGGCCCAGGGGATGGTGTGTGGGGGGCGGAAGAGGCTTGTCTGGCCAACTGGGCCCATAGAAGGCCCAGGGGATGGTGTGGGGGGCGGAAGGGGCTTCTCTGGCTGACTGGGCCCATAGAAGGCCCAGGGGATGGTGTGGGGGGGGCGGAAGGGGCTTCTCTCACCTGCCTCGGCCTTGAAGGCCTGTCCCTGTGCTCTCTCTGCAGACGATCCTCTCCTGTCAGAGGACCGGAGCAGACTGAGCCAAAGATACTGGCCGGGGCTGACGTGGGCAGGACTCCACCAAGCAGCCAGTCAGCCCCGGCCAACATCTTCTGACTGCCAGTTCTTGTGCCAAATCAATTATGGCAAGCATAGAATGTTGTGGAACCAAAATTCAAATATATATAAGGACAGATACTCCACCCTCCCTGCCAGAGCAGGCTCAGGGTGGCTTACAAAATATGTAGAATGTAGAATTTCACAGAAATGGTGCAGTTTGGCAAAAAGAGAGCCTGTGAAGTATGTGTGTTTGTCCTCTGATGAGGACAACAAAGGGAACATGAAACTGTTGGTAAAGTTTGAAACATTGGAATGGGCAGTCCAGCAGTTACACTTTCAACTGGGCAAGTCCCTGGTGTGGCACCTTGCCCCTAGATAGGCAGCTAACCAATCTTCTTTTTCTTTGGCTTTCTAGGTAGGCAGCTAACCAATCTTCCTTTTCTTTTGCTTTCCAGGCTAGAGTAGCAGCACTGGAGGCAAACTTATCAGGCAGGGTGTCTGGCCATGGAGGCTGGGGTGTTGGATTTTCCAGGGCCAGTTGAGGTTGGGGAGTTGGTATCCTCATCATCTACAGCAAGAAGGCCAGCTATACTTAGCATACAAAGGGGGGCAGAGAGTCAAGGACTTAATGACACCTCCACAAGGGATGATAAGGAAGAAGAGCAGTGAGTTGAATGGCCCCTCCCTGTCCCTGTTGTTGTGTCCTGGGATCAGAAGGCAGAGCTGGCGAAATACAGCCAAGCTTCGTTCTCTGAGAACAATAGGGACTAGGTTCCTGAGCTCGCCAGTAGTGAACCAATGGCAGCATTGGCGGGCGATTCAAACCCGCCAATAGGAATATAGGGCCGTCCCCCCCTAACTGTATATAGTTGGCCTTTGGCCGTTACTGTGTGTTCTTGTCTTATGTGAAGTACGAATAAACGCGTCTTCTCTTATGTCGTCGTCCGAGTCATGAGGCCCGAAACCCAGTACTTTACAGTGGCGACGAAGGTGGGATTTCAACGCCTTCCGTGACTCCATGAGCGACGAAAAAGACACCGCCGAGCGCCGCATCGCTGACCCCGAGAGCAGCACCGCACCGCTCGCCGAGCATCGCATCGCTGACCCCGAGAGCAGCACCGCACCGCTCGCCCCGGCGCACGCCGTTCCAGACAGAACCATGGCCGCTTCCCATGTAACACTGGAGCACTTCGACCCGTCGCAGCCAGAAACCTGGGACGCATGGGTCGACCAGCTCATCAGCTACTTGGAGCTCAACGAAATCCGCCACCCCGACCAGAAACGAGCGATCCTCCTGAACGCCTGCGGCACCCAAACCGTCCGCCTTGCCAAGAGCCTCTTGGTGCCCCGCACGGCCTTGGAGAGCTCGTTTGGGGAGATCCTGGATGTCCTCAATGCCTACTTCAGCCCCCGACCGACCTTCTTGGCCAAGAGGATGGATTTCCAGAGGCGAGTCCAGGCCCAAGGGGAATCCATTGCCAACTTCCTGGCCGCGCTAAGGGCGCTCGCGGTGGACTGCGGATTCCCGAAGGTGGAGGACAACCTGCTGACGCAGTTCGTGTGGGGCCTGGCGGACTCCAAGCTGCGGCGCAAGTTGGTTGGACACCGGAGGCTCTCCTTAGACGAGGCCCTAGACGTCGCAACAGCCCACGAGACCGCGGAAGGGGAACGCCCGGTCGCGGCCGCACATGTGGTCGGAAGGAGTCCAAGCCCTGGGTATGCAGATACGGAAGAGGTCTTCGCCCTCAGACCTCAACAACGCCGGCTGGCGCCGTTCCTGCAGGCCAACAGAGAGCCAACCAAGTCTTCCGGCAACCGGACCGTCTGTGCCAGCTGCGGGGAAGGCCACGGAAGGAAATCCTGCAAGTTCCGGGATGCCGTTTGTCACGGGTGCGGAAAGCAGGGACACCTCGCACGGGTCTGCCGGTCCAAGGGCCCCAGAAATGCGAGATCGTCGGTTCCACCGCACCGCGCATCGTCAACTGCCCACGAGATGACGGAAGAGGTCGCCGAGTTGTACCACCTCACCGACCAGCCGCTGCAGGTACTTCGCCTCCCCAACCCCAACCTCTCCTCTGCCCCGAAGATCCAAGTAACCGTGCGGATCGAGGGGTCCCCCTGTTGCATGGAAGTGGACTCGGGATCGGCGGCGTCCATCATTTCCCTAGACACTTTAAAAAGACTTTGCCCATTAGGGGGACCCCCTCTGCGTCCATCGCCACTAAGCTTGGTGGACTTTCAAAAGAACCCTGTCCCCATCCGGGGAGTCGGCACTTTCCGAGTGCAGTACAGAGATTTTGAGGGGAACTTGGACTTGGTGGTGGTAGAGGGAAATCTCGTGAGTCTCCTGGGGCGGGCGTGGTTCGAAGCCCTAGGTATAACAATTGGGGGAGTGAATAAGTGCGGGGTGCGGGACTGGGGGCGGTGTGCAATGAATTCCCGGAGGTCTTTGACGGGAAACTGGGGTGTTACAAAGGGCCCCCGGTGTCGCTTCACTTAGACCCCACCGTGACGCCCGTCCGTCGGCGCTTCCGCACCGTGCCCCTGGCCCTCCGCCCGAAAATAGAGGCCGAACTGGACCGGCTAGTGGGCCAGGGAGTCCTAGAGCCCGTCCCGAACGCCCGATGGGAGACCCCGATTGTGACACCCGTCAAGCCAAACGGGGACATCCGCATCTGCGCGGATTATAAGTGCACCATTAACCAGGCACTTCAGGCGCACGCATACCCCGTACCTGTGGTCAGCCATGTCTTAGCCACACTGGCGGGGGCGCGCATATTTGGGAAGCTGGATCTCGCGCAGGCGTACCAGCAACTCCCGGTAGATGAGGCCACGGCCGAGGCACAAACAATAGTGACACACCGGGGGCCTTCCGGGTGAAGCGGCTGCAGTTCGGGGTCAGTGTGGCCCCAGGGATATTCCAAAATCTAATGGACGATTTGTTGAAAGGGATCCCTGGGGTGACGCCGTTCTTCGACGACGTCCTCATCGCCGCGACCACCCCGGAAAGCTTCGCCGCCCGCCTCCGAACTGTACTGGAACGCTTCCAAGCCGCGGGGCTGAAAGTGAAGCGGGAAAAGTGCCTCCTCGGGGTGCCGGAGGTGGAGTTCTTGGGATACCGGGTAGACGCAACAGGCCTGCATCCGGCGAGGGACAAGGTGAAGGCCATCGTGGAGGCCCCCGCCCCGAAGTCCAAGGCCGAGCTCCAGGCGTTCTTAGGCCTCCTGAACTTTTACCACGCCTTTCTTCCCCACAAGGCCGCCGTGGCCGAACCCCTGCACAGGCTGCTGGATAAGGCGACACCTTGGGCATGGGGAGCGAGGGAGGCGGCGGCGTTTCGGGGGGTTAAAGTACTCTTGATTTCTAACGCGGTGCTCGCCCACTTTGATGAAAAGCTCCCGGTAATCCTTGCGTGCGACGCATCACCGTATGGGGTCGGGGCAGTCTTGGCCCACAAGCTACCGGATGGGAGGGAAGTCCCGGTGGCTTACTACTCCCGCACGCTGTCCCCCGCAGAGCGGAACTATGCTCAAATCGACCGGGAGGGCTTGGCACTGGTGGCGGGGGTAAAAAGTTTCACAACTTTGTGTACGGGCGGCCCTTCACGCTCGTAACAGATCATAAGCCGCTCTTGGGACTGTTTGCGGCGGACAAACAAACGCCGCAGGTACTGTCGCCCCGGGTGTTGCGCTGGTCCTTGTTTTTGGCGGGCTACCAGTACCAGTTGGAGCATCGGCCGGGCAAGGCGCTGGGTCATGCCGATGCCTTGAGCCGCCTGCCGCTGCCGCATACAGGGGAAGATCCGGCCCCGGCTCCCGCAGTGTTGTTAATGGAGGAGCTGCCTAACCCCCCCCTTCAGGCTGCAGACGTGGCCGCCCGCACGTCCCGAGATCCCATTCTCTCCCGGGTCCTAAACTGGGTGGTGAGGGGATGGCCAGCGGAACAGACAGGGCCAGAGTTCACGGCATACAAAGCCAGGCGGGAAGAGCTATCCGCTTTAAAAGGGTGCTTGTTATGGGGGGACAGGGTGGTCATCCCGGGGCCCATGAGACAAGGGGTTCTAGAAACGCTACATGAGGCCCACCCCGGCATTGTACGAATGAAA
Source organism: Gekko gecko (assembly GCA_029375565.1). Taxonomy (NCBI): domain Eukaryota; kingdom Metazoa; phylum Chordata; class Lepidosauria; order Squamata; family Gekkonidae; genus Gekko; species Gekko gecko. The sequence continues at coordinate 102,032,554 of JAPDNY010000007.1, forward strand.
GCTCTGGCAAGGAGCTACGTGTGGTGGCCCGGGATGGACGCCGAAATTGAAACCTGGGTCCGAGGGTGCACACGGTGTCAGGAAGTCCTCCCCAATCCCCCGAGAGCACCAACCCAAAGCTGGGAGTCTACCCACAAGCTGTGGGCACGCCTACACATAGACTTTGCGGGGCCGTTTCAGGGGCTCCAGTTCATGGTGACGGTAGACTCCTACTCGAAATGGGTGGAAATAAGCCCAGAGTCTACCACCTCTGCCAAAGCGGCAATAAGGGCCCTGCGGAAAATATTCGCGACGCACGGGTTACCCGACACAATCGTGTCGGACAACGGGGCAGCGTTCACATCTGCTGAGTTTCAAGCGTTCCTCGAAAGGAACCTCATCAGGCACATACGATCAGCGCCCTTCCACCCGGCAACCAATGGACAGGCGGAGAGGACGGTACGCACCGCCAAAGAGGCCCTGAGCCGCATAACGGAGGGGGACTGGGAGTTCCGGCTGGCCCGCTTCCTTCTCACATACCGCACCACCCCAAACCCCATCTCCGGCCATTGCCCCGCAGAACTATTAATGGGCCGCCGCCCTACCACTTTATTAGACAGACTCCACCCGGACCGAGCCCCCGAGAGAAAGCTGGTCGAGAACAGGGAGGCGCCCCGAAGCTTCCTACCGTGAGACCCTGTCTACTTCCGGAACTACGGGGCGGGGCCGCAGTGGGTGGCAGGGCGCATCCTGAAACCCACCGGGCCTGTGTCATACGAAGTCCTAACAGATGGGGACCGGGTCCTCCGTAAACACATCGACCAGCTCCGGAGGCGGCAAGACCCCGACACAGAGATCCAGTTACCGGGAAATGCCGCCACCGCCCCATCATCCGATCGACCGCAAGCACCGACAGCGGAGCCAGCGCCAGAAAGTCCACGGAATCCGGAGGGGGCCCCGGTGACAGCTGAACCGCCGCCGCCGCTGCCGCCGCCGTTACAGCCGCCACCGTCACCGCCTCGGCTACTACCAGAGGTCCAAGCTCCTTGTGCTGGTGGACCACCCGATAGGGGCCCCGCCAGTCCGGTACCGGCCCCCCGACGTTCGCTAAGAGAACGGAGGCCACCAGCATACTTAAAGGACTACGTCACCTGATAGGAGACGAACTATGGGGGGAGGGGTGTTGTGTCCTGGGATCAGAAGGCAGAGCTGGCGAAATACAGCCAAGCTTCGTTCTCTGAGAACAATAGGGACTAGGTTCCTGAGCTCGCCAGTAGTGAACCAATGGCAGCATTGGCGGGCGATTCAAACCCGCCAATAGGAATATAGGGCCATCCCCCCCTAACTGTATATAGTTGGCCTTCGGCCGTTACTGTGTGTTCTTGTCTTATGTGAAGTACGAATAAACGCGTCTTCTCTTATGTCGTCGTCCGAGTCATGAGGCCCGAAACCCAGTACTTTACACCTGTTATATTCCTTTCAAACTAAATCAGCAGAAAAGTGAGTTGGTGAATGCAATCATACAGGCTCTTGTATGTAATGCTTCGCAGTCAGTTATCTCAGGTCTCTTAACAGGTCTGCTTTCCAAGTTAGGTCAACAGCAGGTTCCATCCAAACATTATCCATATGCCAAGCTGTTGTTACCTCTTAGAGAACACCTCTTGCCAGCCACTAAGTTAAAGATATGGTGAGGTGAATCCTGGGTGAATACATACATGCTCTTGTTACTTTTCTGGGATCCTGAGATGCTGGAAGAGAGTAAGGATATGGTTAAAGAGAGAGATACTATTAAGAAGCATCTAGCTGAGAGGACATGGGACAACTGGCTTAGCAGCTATAATATCTACATGGTAGTTGTCATCCAAGTTCAGTTTGAGAAAGCCCTGGCACTAATTAAGTACTTAGACATTATATATAGGGTACACACCAAGGATGCAGGGCCATCTTGGTTGAGGTAAGATGAGAATTTTAGCATGCAGGTTGCACTGGACTCAGAGCTGGCTTGGGACAAGAAGAGTTCTGGTCAGAGTGTATGGGCCTGGCATGGGCCATGTCTGAGACATACTCTGACAATAGGCTTCTGATCTTTAAAGAGTCAGGTGATGTGCCACGGGCAGGGTGTGGCAGGCATTATGTTCAGCCCTGGGGTGATGGCTCTGGTACTTGTTTCAGTATGGCAATGGAAGGCTGTTGATGCAATGTCAATTGAGCATTACCTGCAGAATATTTGCTGTGGCTGGATTGCTGGCACATGAGTTTGGGATGCACACATTCCAGATTGGGGCTGTGTCAACAGCAGCCAGAGTGAGCCTCTCTGGCTACTACTTACAGCAGATCAGTATTGGCAGTCCAGTGTCTTTGGGGGGTGCATTAGATAGCACAGTGTGTTTTGTTTCTTACTGGTGCAAGCATATCACAAAGCCTGGTCAGGGTTTTCATCCTGGGCTACACCAGTGTTTTCTGGGTGAAGAAGAGGGCAAAGGTCAGCACTGGAGGGACTCAGCTGGGCCTTCCTCCTCTGGTGAATGTTCAGTGGTATGACCAGAGAGGATGCTGTGAGTCCAGCTCCTGCCCTCTCTCCACCAGGTATTGAGACAGGGCAGTTGTCCCAAAATTCTAGGTGAGAACAATTTAGTGTGGTGCTATGCTAGTAATAGGAGCCATTAGGGACCTCAGAAGAATTCAGGTAGATTGCCCTGGAGTGTTGCTGGTTCATTTGGAGCTCCTCCAGAGATGGGTCTGGATGGGTGCCTTTGGAATGCTCAATGTTATGTCAAAATGATCATTAGAAAGGCAGTGTTGAGGATGGGACAGCTTTCATACCCCATCCTTCCACCCACCATGATATGCTGCATTTTTATAGAAACAAAGGGGTCCACCTATCTGAGGATGGTTGTGACATTTATCTGGCTGATCTTTATCAAGGCCTATATGACATAATAGTCAGCAGGTGGGGCAAGGGGTGTTAAGCTGGGCAAACCCCTGGTGTGGCTGGAATAATGAGGGTTGCTTTTCATAGGTAGGGTTAATTGGCAAGCACCCAGAGACATCTGCATGATGGAAGGCATGTCCAAAACAGGCTGTCACATTCTGTGCAGCTGGGTGCACTGTGAAGGTGTCCTTGGTGCTGAGTGGCATCCTTTAAACCTGGTAGTAGCTTTACAGCACATCAAAACAGAGGGATGGAACTAGGTGCCTCTCTGCACATATGGCTGCACAGGCAGTGATGAGCATGGCCAGAGGAAATGCCAGTCAAGTCTGGAGTCAGTGTGGATCTGTCCAAAGGCAGTCCACCCTCAAAAAATTTTCAGCTTATTGAAGTGAACAATGATGTAGATCAGCCATTTTTGTAAGTGTAATACAGTTAAATAAACTAGATAGACCATGCTTGGTTGTCTTGTGTCTTCATTTGGAAGTGCTGAGGCAAATAATATATGCTGTACGTGCCCAAGAGTAATGAAGAAAAAGCTGATAAGGAAGGATTACCTTTGTTAGAATTCAGTCCTGAAAATGATAAACCATTAAGCTTATTTGTTTACCATCAGTATCTTTCTGGTATACATATCAAGGGAAATGTTCCTCCTGATTTAAAATCAAGGTGTCTGTTGTTCCTAACAGTTTAAAGGACATATGTTGAAAAGAAAACAATATTAGAAAGTCTCCAAAGGCTTATTCAGATGCAGCACCAATTTAGCCGTTTTTGTGGTGGAAATGAAACATCAAAACGGCTGCCCTCTTGTGTGTCATCTAAATGTCACCTGACATGAAAATTTTTACTGCAATTGAAGGCAGAAGAGACTAGGAGAAGAAACCTTGTGTAGTAATTCTATGACTGAAATTAGACTTGAACTAGAAACTTGCTGATCCACAGCCTTTGAACCTCAGCATCTCTTTTATAGGCCCATTCTGCATCTAGCATTCGCTCCACTGTTTTACTAAACCCACATTGGAACAGAAATTCCCCTCTACATTGCATGCCACTTTCATTTTGATTGATTGCCGGATTTTATGACAATGTTCAGACCGCATGCCGCTTTCACTTCATTTGATCTCTTGGTTTTATGGTACCATTTGCATAGATCCATGGCCATTTTATGGCCATTCAGGGGTGACTTGACCCCGCAGTACGGCATTGACCCAGGGTATTTGAATGTGGTTTTGAATAACATCTTTCTCTGTTCCAGTGTGGGTTTGGTAAAACAACAGAGCAAATGCTAGATGCAGAATGGGCCATAGAGTGGTCCCTTAAAATGCCTAGGGAGGTGTCATGGCAAATTGGGACACCCAAGAACTTAGCACATTTCTCCAGCCAGCAGCTGGTTAATGTTTATAGTACAAACTATAAATATGCTTATTATTAATAAATAATAAATAATAAAGGACAATGATTTAATGGAACTATTTTCTTTGCTCCAAGTTTTTTCTATGCCAGCTTTTCCATCAGGGTTCCTCTAGAGAAAATTAGCCAATGCTACTTAAAAGCACATCAATAATTAGAATAGAGTAGAATAGAGAGGAAATGCCAATAATTCATCACTGATCTTCTCACTGAGACCAGAGATAATCACTAGTAAACAAGAAGGAAATAGTGACTGAGCTGAGAAGAGTAGAGAAGCAAGGAGCAAGCAATTATGAAGGGGGAAAACCTCATCTGTGCACCAGACAAATGCAATACTGAGGTGCAGAAAATGGTGCATGTGATTTGAGGCATTGTGCACAAGAAATTGAATTTCAATGCCATTCCTATTATGAGCAGTGGCCTTTGACACAGAGAGGCTGTAATGTTTAAACTTATCCTATAACACTGTATTCCAGATAGTTAGCAAAAGAGAGCTATGTTTCTTGGTAAAACTGAAACATGCCTTTCTGGTCATTTCTAAAGTAAGAATCCATGTGCCTAACTTCTGATAAAGTCAGCAAAGCAACAGCATTAATCTGTTTGTACTGCAGTCATCATTCTGTAATCTCAGGATGTTCTCCAGGTACCAGTTTCAGTAACAGTATTTTCTATCATTGCTTCATGCAGAGAATCTATTAAGTTCTGTGATAACAGGTTCATCTGTTTGGTTTATTTCCCACATGCTGTACTTCATTTGCCCTGATTGCTATGATAAAAACAAAGTACAGAATCTTTATTTTTTGTATAATGACTCAAATGCTATCATGGCTTTAGAGGAGCATAGTTTATAGATGGTGCTTATAGTTTCTAGCCTTAAAGGAATAAATATCCAACAAATTGCTGCTATAGTGAGAAAAGAAATCTATAGAGATAATGAGTTAAACAGTTGCTTAGAGATCCAGAGACTGTTTAGAACTGTAAGGACAGATTCTACATGACCTTTACCTAGATGTGGACCTTTAGGCTATCTGCTTTCAGTAGTAATGCAAAGACAGCATTTTCCTTTCCATTGCAAGGGTATATGATGACCCTGAAGCAGCAACAAGATTGCCTTCATTTTTCTCCAGCCTTGCATACCAATGATTGGAAGCAGTTGCACTCACATTTCAACCACACTTCTGTAATGTGCAAGGAATTAGAAATGCCTCCTAGGACTATGCCTCTGCACACCTTTCCCATCTCTTACCTATGCTGAGCTCATCAAATTCAACCTTAATTGAATCTAACACTTATCTCAATGGAATTCATATTGCCAGAGGATGTGATCCCTTTTGGGGCTACATGCAAATGCATGCAGGGTGAATCAGCATACATTAGTAATTACTGGGGATAGATTTTTTTTCAATTATTACAGAATCTGGAGAACCAATAGCACTGTTCACATTCACACTGAATACACATATATCACGCATCAATTTGTAAGAAAGAAACAGCCAATTGTGTACAAATGAAAACAGGGCCTGGTATGTGGATAAAGATGGGGTTTAAATGAAGAAGAAGAGGAGGAGGAGATTGGATTTATACCTCACCCTTCACTTGGAGTCTCAGAGCGCCTTACAAACTCCTTTCCTTTCCCCGCAACAAACACCCTGTGAGGTGTGTGGGGCTGAGACAGCTCTTTCAAGGACTGCCCTTGAGAGAACAGCTCTGACAGAACTATGGTTTGCCCAAGGTCACCCAGCAGCTGCTAGTGGAGGAGTGGGGAATCAAACCTGGTTCTCCCAGATTATAGTCTGCACACTTAACCATTACAGCAAACTGGCTCACTCAGTTTTATATGCACTGAATGTGAGAAGAGAATCATTCAACTCATGTACAAAGATGAATCAAATTTGTTTCAGTGAAGGCATGCACATATTGCATATACATCTCTTTGTAAGAGAAATCCAACATATGCTCACTTTACAAATAAAACCAGTGACCAGTGCCTGGATAAATGTATGGACCGGAGCACAGTAGATGACCCTGGGCAAGACCTTTCTCAGCCAAATCCAACCTAAGGATTGTTGCTGTGAGGATGAACAGATAAGAGGATTGTGTGCTGTCTTGAGCTCTTTGAAAATGGGCAATGTGCTAGATGGAATTACTATAATCCACAATCTTACACAATGTTTAACTTTGATATTTTGGATACCACAATTGAAGTAAGTTTTATGATTTGTTTCTGTTCCTCATACTGGGGTTCAGCGTGGCTAACACATCAACTGTGGGAAATGCTGAGAGCATGGGTGCTCAATTCATTGAGCAGTTCAATTCATTGACAGTCTCAGCAGCCAAATATTCAATGGACTGAGCAACTGCATCTGAAAAACTCAGTCCAGTCTGATCGTGGGGGACAAGGCATCTGAAAAATGCAATTTCATTCTGTTTTCTTGGTACTCTTATCACCGCTACTGTATAAAGTACTGCGGCTGATGCGTTGAAGAGTGATTACAGCTCATACTTTATTAAGTACAGTCAGATCTTGAGATGCTTTAGCTGGATCACAGGCTGGCTTATATCCCTGTATTTCACCACATCCAAACACACACCCACACCCGTGATAAGTTATTTACAGTGCACCCTAATCCCATAGGTCCCTTCTACCTCAATCAATCAATTTATTAATATGATCAGTGACCAAATACATAAAAGAATGAAAAAGACATCAGCCAATAAAACATTAAAATGCATACAAACACGATCCAGAATATCAAACACTAAATTGTTAGGGATAAGAATAAAACATTATTAAATAATTAAAATCTCTATTTAAGTACCATATTCACTATCTAACTGCTAATAGCCTGTCTCCAGATTTTGATAGCCTGCATGGCAAATTTTGCCATGTTTAAAGTAGTTTCCTGCTCTTTATCAGCCAGCAATTTCTCCCAGGAGATCGAGAACAAATCGGAGTTATGTAAATGTCTCTAATACTTTGATACACTTTACATTTGAACATCACATGTTCCCTCATTTCTACCTTCTGCTCTCCATAGAGGTCCCTTCTAGGATCCTAGCCTTCCAATAGGAGCATGCTAGGGTCCATTTGGGCTATTGTCTTTGGAAGCAAAGCTTGGGCCCTTCGCCTGACCGCATGTGGACCTGACTGCATGTGTGGTCTTCCCTTTGTACACAACATAATGCATCTGGCATTGCTGTCCCCTTCAGTTTAGAAAGAACATTGTTAAAAGGAAAAACAAGAACAACATTTTACATGTAATTTTGTGTTGACACAACAACACTATTATGGAAGAGCACATTCATAATCTTCATCAGTGGTATGGAGGGAGATAGCGGGAGGTGGGATCAGTCAAAATACCAGTCTTTTAACAGTAGTAGAACTTTCAGTGTAGAGTCCTCAGTTTTGTCTGAATTTTGTTGATCCTGAGACTTATTACATGAAGTGAATATGAGTATTGTTTACATGCTATCAGTGTAAAAGTGTTCAGTAGAGTACTTAATCAAAATACAGATTCCTGCTGCTTGCCCCCTCCCGAAAATACAGTGTTACTTCATTTGAGTAGAATACTCAAAATGCTAAAGAATGCTCTTATGCCTTCCTGTTTCTGAGAAAATTACCCAAATTATAATTTGGTAATTCTTGAGATTAGAACACCATTTGTCAATTCCTTGTATTTAATTAAACATTACTTATTTCTGCAGATTGAGACCAGAATATAAATTAACTAGGAAATTTGTAATGAAATTTCTCTCTCTCTCATTCCAATCTAAATTCCCTTTGAAACTAATGACCTCCCATTTTCTTAAATCTTTGGAATTAATAGACTCTTTAATATATCCAATTCTAATGTGGAGTAAGAAAAAGTCTCCTATAACTTAAAAACATGCCTTGGGTTTGTAAGAGGTATGTTACCTTCCTGGCTGATTACTTGCCAGAGAACTCATAATAGTTCTGTTTCACTTTGTGCAATCAAGCACAACATTCCCTTGCTCCTGGAATGGTACATACAATTCAAAATGTGCAGAAGAATGGCCATTGGGATAAGAAATACACTAAAACATAATAAAAAGAAAAAGCCTCATTCGCCTGTTTAGTAAATGTTTAGGTTTGAAACACAATTTTGACTAAACTAAATCTTTGATTATTTTTGTAAAGCTTGGGCACCTTAGTCCTTAGTATATAGTTTCTATTGATTTGAATATAATTTATTTTGTAGTAAGGGCTGGTAGGCCAACACATAATAGCCCCCACAGAGAGGCCACTTTTAATTACTGTATGTGGTAGCTGCTATCTGAAGATAAACTGTTTCCTGTCTAGTGTGAATCAGCTTAGACACCTAAGTAGCCTAGTTTGAAGAGTACTGGATAAAGGACAGTTCAACAAATTACAAAATTCCTACTAACCAGGCACTTTTGAGTAGGAAATATATAATAATATTGGATTGAAAATTACATACGTGGGGTTTTATTTTGTAAATGTGAAATGGCAGTGACATCTAGTATATTTTTGCCACTCTGATTCCATGTTAATTTATGCACACTATATTGTACACATTTTATGGTGAATGTAGTTATTTCATCTACCTTCAACAATGCCTGTAAAAACTGAATGCGTTTGGTTTGGTTTTTCATTTAATAGTCCATAAATATTGTCATTGAATGCCATTATCAGGGAATGTTTCCTCATATCATGAAGAATATTCTTTTTACAAAAGTTTCAGTGTTGTTGTTGTTTTAACATGCTGCAGAAAGGTTTGTTTCACTTTTGTAAACTGAAAGGAGAATTTAACATAAATTATTATGAATATTTTTGTTTGGAATCTTTTTTTTTCATTAATGAAATTTCAGTGAAAAATGTTATAATCCTCTCCAAGTCTTAAGGAAAGAGCAAGAGAGAAATATAATAAATAATGAATGAATACTTTATTGGTAATTATGCGTCCACTATTCCAGATGTTCTGATAGTATCACAATCTCTCTGGACTGTTCTCCCAGCTCTAAGCTGTAATTTCCAACTAAATTAGAACTTGTGATAGATCTTGCACAGCTATCCAAATCATTATGTGCTTGCTATATAAATCTTTGCTATTTCAAAAAACAAAAACAAAAAAGCACTCTTCTGTCAATCTGATATTATTGTTTTGCTATTGTTTGCTATTGCTCTTGCAATAATAGATAGATAATGGGCTTTGTATACCATACAATAAAGTATAGGCAACAGGCTTACCCATGCCCCAGCTTTTTAATTATTTTGGTCTTTTAAACCAATTTAATCACATTGATTTCAGGAAGGTTCATTTGGACTAATGAGGCTCTGATGTATCTGTCACTGATATGATTTAAAGAACTTACATCTTTTCAACACTGCAAACTGGTATATTATGGACGTTCTTGAAATTCAAATTAAAAACATCATAAAGAAATTAAGAGAAGCAGGCAGAGCTTTCTTACAATATTTGTGGAAGACCTGTACCTAAAAACACAAGCCATCCAATATTATATAGATTTGGCTAGTTTGGCATACATACTTTGTAAAGCACCATTTCTCTAAATGCCCATTTAACTGGATAGTAGTTGTTTCAGCAAACTGTGAAATGATTTTATATCTAACTATTCCTTGGTAAAGCAAGAAACAGATAATACCATACAATGTTATTAATATTTTTCCATTAAAGCAACTAGCAAGATTGCTCTGTTTTTGAAATAGAACCAAATTACTAATCTGATTTTAAACACAGCTGATCAACAGAAGTAAGCTTTCCATCATGACTCTGAAGCTTTTTTCTTTTAGATATGTCCATTTAACACTAGCATGCAATGGGATGCAGTCATTAAACATCATTTCCTTGCTCTTGCACATTAAATACCTCAGGTGGAAAGGTTCTCTCTTGGATAAAAATAATATTTTAGTATTGGGGCTATATGAAAAAAGTAGTATTTTTCAGAATTTTTTTTTAAATCACAGTTGTTATATGATGATGCATATACAGAAAAACCACACATGAGGATCTTACAATAATGATCTTTTGTATAATGTCTAGGAAAGACAGTTCTTTGCTAAACATAATCTCAGTTGACGCCATCAGTCTTACAGCTGATCTACATCTTGCTGTAGCTTTTATATGGCTACTGGAATGACAGAGGATATCCTGGAGGAACTATATGATTCTTTTCCAGTGACTCCTGATCACAAAAGAAATGAAAGAGAAACGATTGTGCAGGGATTTGGTGAAAGCGCAGGTGATACCTTTGGGAAAAGATATATAAAGATCAAAGTCCTTCAGCAGACAACCAAAGGATTAAAAAGAATTGGCACAGATTTTTGGTTTATGAAACAAGACTAGAGATATTGCTGCCTACCACACACAAATATGCACACAGCACATCAATTACTGGCTGCCCATCTGTTTCAGGGCATAATTCAAAGTGTTGGCTCATATGGTTCCTAAATGGTTTGGACCCAGGGTACCCCGAAGGACCATCTCCTTCTGTACTATTCAGCCTACCTCTCAAGCCCTGCTCTCTCTGCCTCCACCTTCATAGGCGAGGTGGATGGCGACTTGAATGGCTCACCTGGTGCCTACTTTACTTTCTTTTAGGCATTAGGCCAAAATACAGCTTTTTATTAAAGAATAATATTAGGGTTGCCAAGAAGTGCCTGGCAACCAGTGGGAGGGTTAGGAATGCAGTGTCACAGGAGATTTTCCCCCCCAATGCAGCCTCATGTACATACTGAAAGTTCTTATCAGAAGAGAAAAATGGTAGCTCTAGGAATCACTGGAAACTCTATACAGCAATAGTACAACCATAGATACAGCAATTCTGAGACCTACCCTTTGTTTGTTCCAGTACTTGTGGCTACCCCCTAGTGCAGAATGCTGTGGCTAGACTGCTGGTCACGGCCAGTTATCAGGATCATGGGACCACAATATTACAGCAATTACACTGGTTTTCAATCCACTCCCAAGCCCAATTCAAGTTGCTTTTGTCCTTTAAGGCTCTACATGGCTTGGGATTGGTGTATCTGAAGGACTGTGTTCTTTCATATGTTCCTGCCCAAGAAGATCATAAGAAGAGGTCCTCTTGACTGGCCCATCAACCATATAAGTTCTTTGGTAAGGATGTGGGAGGCAACATTTTCAGTGGAAGCTCTGTGGTTCCTCTCCAGCCTCTCCAGGGAGGTGTGCCTGACTCTCTCACTCTTGACCTCTAGGAGGCAGCTGAAGACTGTTTTATTCAGGATGACATACCAGCAGTTTTAAATTATTGCTTTTAATTAGTGAGATTATGTATTTTATTATGATTTACAATGATATTGAATTTCTATAAGATAAAAAGGCAGCTAATAAACATTATAAACATTATAAACAAATAAATAGATACCCACATATTTGGGGTTAGTTTCAATTATCATGCCATTGCTCCAAGTAGCAGCAGGCAACCAGACCCTCAAAGCAGGGCTTGACAGACCTAATTGGGAGGTTTATCTTTCCAGCTTCTTTTAATGGTCTTCTTCTGGTCTGTGGTCTCTTTTATGGATAGTTATATACTGTTTGCTCACTGGGCTTATTTCAAGGGCTTATTATTTTTATACTAACTTATTTTAACTATAAGTCTCCATGAGCAGGACTTTGATGAAGTGGCTTATAAGCCTTCAAAATAAATAAATAAGACATTGATCAGTACATCATGTATGATCATGTATTTGTCTCCTAAATTTAGCTTACGATTCTGAGGTGAAAAACTGCACACATTCCAATAGGAAGAAAATAGAACAGGAATCTGGAGACATCTGAAAAACTAACAAAAAGGATTCCAGCATAAGCTTTCATGAGTCAGAGCTCATCATCAGATGCATGAGCTGTACACCCATTAGGCAGATAGATTTATAGAAAAAGCTGGGAGGCAGAAGGGAGGCCATGGAAACATAGGCCCATTACACATGCACATCTTACTGCAGATCTTCCAAGCAGTAAGTCTTTAAGCTTGACTTTGATTCTGTGCCCACCTTATGCACCGTTCTTTTTCCTCGGGTGTATTTATTCTGCAGTTACAATTTTTAAAATGCACTTTTCTAAATCGGGATGGAACATCACTTGTGACATGTGGGGGATGGTGTCCAAAGTTTTGGGTTTTTTTTAAAAAAAATATGCAATTGTCCTATTACGTTTAAATTACTGTGGTTCAGGTTTTGTGCATACAAAAAGGAAAACAGGCAAAGGAGGAAAAACCAATGTTGAAAGTGATAAGACTTTTTTTAAAACTGACAAGCAGCTGTGAAGCCCTGTTTTCCATATTGCAGAGCACTAGGGAATTCTCTGCTGTGAAAAATGGGAGTCACATGATTTCATAATATGGGGGAATGTGTTGAGTGTACAGAATGCATGGTAGAACCCACTGACACTGGCATTGCAAGCTGTGATCACTGACAATTGTGTGTGTGCACATGTGCCTGTGCATAGTCAACTGCAACTCCACCATGCTTTGTATGGGGGTGAGTCCTCTGGTAGAAGCTCTGGAGAGCTTTTTTTGTCTTGTGCCACTAAATTGAAAAATAGGGGGGGGCATATTCGCTGATGCCCTAGCACAGCTGCACATTAAGGCTAATTTCTTTCTCTTACTTACAAATTTGTGTAGTTTTCTCTTTGTGAATCTTTAATTTGATCCTGCACACTGGTCATGATCTTGGCAGTTTTTGAAAGCCTGTCCTGTGCTAATTGCACTCTGTTCTCCAAATGAACTGATCCCAAGTGATTCTTAAGTTTGGTGGTTTGCAAAAGATCCATGTGGCTCAGCTGTCATTTTAATGTTAGGCTTCCAGAAACTGCCAAAACTGTTCCCCACACAAAAAATTTTTTGTTCACTAAAGTATTAAAGGGGGAAATGTTTCCAAAGCTTTAGGCTTTCCATCCCAGTGTCTCTCTCCCTCTTTACATCTCATGTCAATTTCATTCTGTGCTGACAATTCCCCCCCCCATTTTGTTTACATGCAGTACTGAAATCCCACCTCCTTTTTTTGCACCGGGGATGCTGCCATTTACCTCTTATCTGATCCCCCTTTCAAGTCAATACCAACAGGGAACTAAACCTTGAACAGCTCCTTTTAAACTTTCCCCATTGTTTTAATTTTTTTATTCAGTGATCTGAGACTAGCAATAGTCTCATACTGCTAGACTCATCCCACTTGTCAAAAAATATTTAAAATTTTAAAATAAGGGGGAATTATGCAATTGTCCTATTACATTTAAATCACTGTGGTTCAGGTTTTGTGTATGCATTTTAGTGTTTGTTTGTTGAATGAAAAGGAACAAAAAGGAAAACAGGCAAAGGGAAGAAAACTGATGTTGAAAGTGACAAGGCTTTTTTTGAAACAGACAAGCAGCCAATGAAGGGGGGAGGATGGTGGAAAGTGCAGAGTGGCTTTGATGTGGGTGGGGGAGTGACCTTTGAGGTGTGGCAAAAGTGTAGGGGGGCAGAGGAATCTGTACACTTTTGAATTACTTTCATCTTGGAAGCCAAACAAAAGGAAAAAATGGACACAAAAGCACTCTCCAAGAAAGAACATAAAGGAACAGCAACCAGAAAGTGGAGACACTGATCCCTGGTGCTGTCCTCACCACAATGCAGGTCAGGATACCAACTAGGGCTTTTCAAAGGAATTGTGGAAAACCATAATGATTGTGAAGTCAGCATTTGTCAGAGTAAACAAGGGTTTGTCTAGATGCCTGAAAGCTGAGCCCTGGTTTCACAAACTAAAATAAACCAAGGTTTCCTATTAAGTCTGAACCCAGACTGTATTGAATGGGCCAGTGCTTAGGACTGGAGGCAATCACTGGATTTTTTCAGCATAAACATGACCCTGTTCCTGTTCCCTTAATGGCTACAGTTGTTAGAATGGCTTATAGCAGAAGTCTAATGTTGTCCCTTTCTATGTTTTTAATTCTTCTCTTCAACTCATAGCCTCTGGCTTCTTGTCTATGAAAGAGGAGAGAAACCATCACCAGCCTCTACCCTGGCACATTTTCCTTCTAGCTCTGTTGGTTTTGGGACATCAATCAAAAAGTCTAGTAGTTAAATGGTTGCTGCTCCCTACACATCTGCTACTGCTGGACCTGGTGCCACAAAGGAACAGTAAAAGCTAACATAATGGTGTTCCTGAAAGAAGAAGTAAAGTGTCAGCACTGAAAACCAGCCTGAGAAAATTTGTGAGGCTTCTCAATGCAGCAGAGGTTGCTCTTCCTTATTCGTTCCTAAAAGAAGGCTTGTTAGAAATTGCAGACACAATTCTTGCTTGGCTACTGAACCAAAGTTGTTTCAGCCATTTGCATAGTTTGCAGTTACACAGCTGCATACAGGAAGTAAAAAGTATATAGAGAGCAATTGGACCCCCACACACTAAAATGCCGTAAGAATTTTTTTAAAAGATCAACAGTGTCTCTTTTCCCCAACATAGCAGACATAGTAGAGGAAACTTACAATGAATGCAAGAGAGTCAGGGTGGAGTGACCATTTAACTTAACAGAAAGATTCTAGTGGGCCGCTTCCTGGTGGACTGTTGGCTACCAGGAGCAAGTAAAGCGAAGGCCTAGTAGCTTTGCCAGCACCACTTGGCTTAGACTGGTCAGTGGCAACAATTATTAGTATCAGTTCCCTGATGGCTTCTTTCTGCACCACTGCCAGTTGAAGAAGTACTGAGCCCATTGTTAGTCCTACCAGTGAAGAATGAACTAAATGGCTCCTAGCTTTTATAACTTCATGCTTACTACAGCATCCATTTCTCTTAGCATCTTGTTCATTGGGCTGTCTTGATCAGCAGTATAGTATTTTCATGGGCCTTATGGGGATGCTGGGAGAAAGGGAAGGTAAGGAAAAAACCATTTCTTGGAGCATGGTTCATGCAGTCCAGTCCACTATGCTTAATTTACTACCATCATTGGTATATAGTAAATTTTTGACATGGCCCCTTCTGCAGATACTTAAACCTGCAAACTGGGACCATGTAGAGGGAAGGGAGTTGTTTCAATAAACTTAGGGGGAAACTCAGTTTCACAGAAAAATCTGAGAGTTTAAAAAAATGGAGGGGGGAACCAAACAGAGGAACATGTTGTCTGTGCAAGTGTACAAAAAGTAAATTTACAAGCAGCAAGGAGGGAGTAGGAGCCAGGCAAGCCCACGTACCATGACACAGCCTACTCCTGCCTCTCCTCTGAAGGCCAGTAGGTTGGCAGGAGGAGCAGTAGCTACCCCCCCACTAAGAAGGTGGTGGTGCTGTGGGCTGGTGGGTGAAGAGATCTAGGAGCTGCTCTGCTCCCTCCTGCTGCCTTAGCCAGCCATGCAAAAATGTTAGAGGAGCAGATGTTGCTGCTGCCCACTTCACCACTGAGGTAACAGAGCAGTGGTCATGCAGTAAAGGGAGACCAGAAGCTGCCACCACTTCCTCATAGCCAACCAGCAGGAAGAAGGACAGACAGGTGGATGGATGGACAGGCATGCAGGTTGGAGGAGTGAGAGTTGCCACTCTTCCCCACCATATAAGCTGCAAAGGAGTGGTAGCACAGATGGGTGGGTAGAGGAGGAAGGACCTGCTAATACCATGCACCACCTCGAGGAGCTGGTGAATAGGTGGGTATGCCAGATGGGTGGGCAGCTAGGAAAAGGAGGAAGCAGCAATGGCTGTGCTCATGGTAGGTAGGCTGCCTGGTAGGTGGCTGGCCCAGTGGCAAGTGTGGGGAAGGATGGGATCCCCCCACAAGTCTTTTGGGTCCCATTTATACTACTGCCACAACTACTACTAGTAGTAGTAAGTGTCAGAAAAGTCTCTCACTCTCTCTTTTTCTGTAATAAAATGGCTGTTGATCTTGTCTAGCTTATAAATCCAAGTACCTAGCATGCTATGTCTGTACTCTTTGCCAGTGCTAATTATGATTCATGAGAACTGCTGTCATCCCGAACAGCAAACTGGGATTAATCAGAAAAGCCTCTAGGACAGAAAAGACAATTTGGCTTTTCAGCTTGGACTAAAGATGTAGGCTTTGGAGGCAAGTGGCAGTGCATCACACTCTCCCTTAGTGTGAAATAGATGTGAAGGACTGCACGCCTAGGAGTTGACAGGCAAAGGGGGAAATCTGGCTCTGTTCACCTAAAGGTCAGTCTGGAATTGAAATGCTTTATGTGTAAGTCTTAACAAAAGGTTCAAACAGTATGAAAAGGAAACAATGGCTTTCTACAGCAGATGGACATAAAGGAAATCAAAACAGGTTGCTCCCAATGGAATTAACTGTGTGAATTACAGGTTCTTTTTAATTTACATTTATACAGTAGATAGCAGTTGCTCCACAGTCTATATATTTTGTCCCAAGAATGACTCCAAGGGTTAGTAGGTTTCTCCCAAATATTTCTTGTGATCCTTTGGCTCTCCTAGCCTTCAGCCAAAGTATTAAGGTACCAAAATTTTAAAAAGAATGAGGGTGCATTAAGAAGTTTCTTTCACTGTGTTCTGACCTCCACCTAGCAGCAATCAGAAACTGCTCCTACTCCATTTAGTCAAGCCATTTAGCTGACTGTGTGTGACCAGCAGCAGAGCTGGGTAAGACTTCTTTTTTCAAGTGGTTTCCCTTCAGGTTTGATCAAACATTGACCTTCTCTGTCACATTATCACTGAAATGAAGAGGAAACTATCATTGGAAGTTCATACTGAAGATCGGCCCAAATCTAAAAACACAATACTGTATATATGTCTAGTAGTTATTGTGTACTAGGAATAAGGCCCATTGTGGAAATAAATACAACAAGCTCTAGAAATAGGCTCTGGGTGGGTGCCCTGGCCTTGGGCACTCAGCATCAATTTGTTGTGGTGATCTCAGCAGGTATAATGACACAGAGCTTACCATTTTTCTCCAGGGGAACTGATCTCTGCCATCTGAAGAACAGTTGTAATTTTGAGTGATCTCCAGCCCTCACCTGGAGATTGGCAACTGTGGTTTCCTAGGAGGAAATGGCTGGTTTAGAGGATAGAGACACACACATCTGGAGCCTCTACCTAGGAAAAGTACAGTCTTTCTCCTCCTCAGTGGGGACCCAAGCAGGAGGGAAAGCAACCTCAGCAGGGTATAATGCAAAGCAGCCTTTTTCTTCAGAGGAACTGATCTCTGCCATCTGGAGAGTAGTTGTAATCGTGGGTGGTCTCCAGCCCTCACCTGGAAAATGGCAGCAATGGTTCCCCAGGAGGAAATGGCTGGTTTGGAGGGTGGAGTCTATGGCATTGTACCTATCTGAGGTCTCACTGCTCCTCAAATCCCACCCTCTCCCGGCTCCGCCCCTCAAATCTCCAAGAATTTCCCAACCCAGAGGTGGCAACCCGATTTCCTTCCCAGCCAACCATCAACATACTATTATCTGCCCCTCTGACTTAAGGTTTCCATCTCTTCCCCCTCTCCCTGTAGCCTCTACCTAGGAAAGACCTACCCAGTCTTTCTCCACAGTGGGGACCAAAGCATCTCTCTCCCATTTGATTTGCACAACAATCCTGTGAGGTAGGGTATGCTGAAAATCTGTGAGTGGTCTGAAATAACCCAATTGGCTTCCATAGGAAAAACCTGGGTCTGGAAGACCCTGCTCTGAAGCGCTAACTGCTACATCACACTGGCCGTCTTGGGGGTGGGCACCTCAGCAGGGTATAATGACACAGAGCCCACCATTTTCTCCAAGAGATCTGATCTCTGCCATCTGGACAGTAGTTGTAATTCTGAGTGATCTCCAGCTCTCACCTGGAGATTGGTAACAATGGTTCCCCAGGAAGAAATGGCTGGTTTAGAGGGTGGAGTCCCTGGCATTCTACTTATCTGAGGTCCCACCCCTCCTGATAAACCCCACCCTCTCCAGGCTCCATCCCTCAAAACTCCAGGAATTTCTGAACCTGGAGGTAGCAACCCTATCTCCTTCCCAGCCAACCATCAACCTACTGTTATCTGCCCCTCTGACTTCAGTTTTTCATCTCCCCGCCACCTGCAGCCTCTACCTAGGAAGACTACAGTCTTTCTCCTCAATGGGGACCCAAGCAGGAAGGAAGTGGCTTCAGTAGGGTATAATGACACAGAGTCCACCCTGCAAAGCAGCTGTTTTCTCCAGGGGAACTCATCTCTACCATCTGGAAAGCAGTTTTAATTCTGAATGATCTCCAGCTCTCACCCGGAGATTGGCAGCAATGGTCCCCCAGGAGGAAATGGCTGGTTTGAAGGGTGGAGTCTATGGCATTGTACCTGTCTGAGGTTCCACCCCTCCTCAGACCCACAGTCAGCTCCAGGTCTTGTTTTTACTGACTGTGTAGTGCTTCTCCATCTTTTACTGCAAAATATATAATCAATCTGATTTCAGTGTTGCCCATCTGGTGATGTCCATGTGTAGAGTCACCTCTTAGGTTGTTGGAAAAGGGTATTTGCTATGACCAGTGTGTTCTCTTAACAGAACTCTGTTAGCCTTTGCCTGGCTTCATTTTGTTCTCCAAGGCCAAACTTGACTGTTATTCTGGTTACCCTTTGACTTCCTGCTTTAGCATTCCAGTCTCCTATGATGATAAGGACATCTTTTTTTGGTATTAGTTCTAGGAGGTGTTGTAGGTCATCACAGAGCCAGTCTACTTCAGCCTCTTCTACATCAGTGGTTGGGGCATAGACTTGGATTACTGTGATGTTGAATGGTTTGCCTTGGATTTGGACAGAGATCATTCTGTCATTTTTGAGACTGTATCCCATTACTGCCTTTCTCACTCTCTTGTTGACTATAAAGGCCACACCATTTTTTCTATGGGATATACTGGTCTTCTGAGTTAAATTCGCCCATTCCCATCCACTGATTCCCAAGATGTCAATGTTCAGTTTTGCCATCTCATTTTTGACCACATCCAGCTGTCAAGCTTCAGTTTCGTTTCTTTACAATTCATTTCACTGAATGCCATAATATAGGGGGGAGGGAATTCCTGAGGGGAGTGTATGGGGTGTTTATTCCACACAGGACTTGGAAACTATAAAAAAGGAAGGCACCCCAACCCAATGTGGGGATGGGTGTTGGTACAAAGGAGATGAGCTGTTCGTGCTGGAAGCATTGAGGGGGGAAGTTCTTTCAATAGGGAATGACAGCAAACTGTTGGGATATTTTGGGTATTTAAAAACTTTGCATTTAATCCAAAGACAGTTTTGATGGCCACATATGAGGGGGATATTTCAAAGTATGTGGGGGTGTGCCAAACTTGTCTCATGAGTAAATGGGGGGGGGAGTACTGGGATTGCTCCAGCCTCTAGAGAGGTTGTCAGAGCTATTGAAAAGAGGCTGATCTGAAGAAAATAGTGCAATTCACAATATCAGATTCTTTAAGAAGTATGTAAAATATTAATCACTTATCTCTAATTTATAATATATATTTTATGTGTGTAGCAAAATCCTAGCACTCTTAATAGTGGTATCTGCCGCCCTTTCTTATTCTAACCTAGTTTTTCGAGCATCAGTCTTCATTAGTCTTTAACTTTTTCACTGAACTGAAAAATCACCATGGATACAGGAAGTAGTATTTTCTGTAGCACCTGTTATTGGTTTGGATACCTTTGAAATACAGATTCACCAGAGCTTTCTATTCAAGTAGCCTTAAAATGGGACTCACTTTTGAGTACACCCACTGTACTCAACACTTTCTTAGGAGTAAGCCCCCTTCAATAGTGTTGAGTAGTATTTTGAATAGACCTGCTTATGATGGTTCTCTATGGGAGCTATCCTAAGCATGTCTGTTCAACTTTAAGTTCCATTTTATTCAATGGTGCTTACTCCAAGCAAACTATTTTTTAGGATGGCAGCCTAAGCCTGCCAATATCTTCCTTTTAATTCCATAAGACTTTATGTTATGTCTAAAGTCTCCAATCCTCCAAAATGCTCTTTCTTTGAGAGGAGTACCTGTTGTATTCAGTGGAGTGTTTTTGTGAGTAAATATTCACAGGAATGTGTTATGCAATATAAAGTTAATTTTAGAAATTTTGTGTTTTGTTAGTTTGAGTTAAAAACAACATATTTGCCTTTCAATCCATTTTATATACAAGCAACTAGACTACACAGTGAATAATTTATTTATTTTTTTCTTCTACAATACATTCCTGTGTCTTCAAATACAGTGTTCCAAAGCACCAGGACTCGCAGGGCTCTTTTTGTAGCAGGAACTCCTTTGCATATTAGGCGACACACCTCTAATGTAGCCAATCCTCTAAGAGCTTACAGAGCTCTTCTTACAGAGGCTATTGTAAGCTCTTGGAGGATTGGCTACATTAGCGGTCTGTCGCCTAATATGCAAAGGAGTTCCTGTTACAAAAAAAGCCCTGATTAATATGTTTTTCTCTGTACTAGTTTACTTTTATCATCATTTTCTTTCTTGTTCCCTTGGGTATTTGGAATATCTGTTCCAGAAAAAGAGTTCACATTCTTAAATTTATTGTTTTTAATCCTCTGGCAGTGGTTCTGAATTTTAGCAAAATGCTAATATGCAGTAACACATGCAGGGTACTCTCACACAGTCTCTTCCAGTGATCTCCTCATCACTGAAGCTACCAGATAATTGAAAAAGGAAATAAGTAGCTGCAGCAGCATGATAGGATTGATGGAAGTTGGAAAGCCAGGCCTGAACTTTAAGGCATTTTGGATCTGGCTCAAAAAGTTAAGGGGCTGAACTTGCAGTGTCATCATTATGAGCTCATTAGCAAGCAACAATACTAGCATGGAGTGAAGTGCATCTCTTTTGGTGGTTCAGAAAACTCTGTAAAGTTCTGGCATGGACAGGCCAAGCTTCATTACATTGTTCAGTAGGTTTGTCATGCAGCACTTTGCAACAGACAGGAGGGTGGCAGTGTCCTGAAAGAAAAAAAGAAAAACAAGGCCTCATCCACTTACAGGAAATTCTTACCATAGAGATCCTGCTGATTCCTAGATCAACCTGGGAGTGAAAGGGTAGCTCTAGGAATTGCAGCGAACTTTATGGTAAAACCAGAAGTTCTTACCATAAAGTTTCCAGCAATTCCTTGAGCCACCATTTCACTTTGGGTAGCTCTAGGAATTTCCAGGAACTTTATGGTAAGAACTTCCTGTAAGTAGATGATGCCCTACTTTTGAATTTTTCTCCTGCTTCTGGAAGCAGCAGTGGACAAAGGGGAACTGGGGTGGGGGAGCCCCACCCCAACTGGGGGTTTGGCATCTATACTATTCTGTGCCAGTGTGGTGTAGTGATTATAGTGCTAGACTAGGATCTGGGACATCCAGGTCTGAATCTCCACTCTGCCTTGGAATTCACTGGGTGACCTTGGACCAGTCATTTTTTCTCAACCCAACCTGCCTCACAAGAATATAAATGGGATATAAAGAAATAAATGGGTAAATAAATAAAGCCTGGCCTATGGTTTGAACTTTGAAATTCAGGTGTGAGAACAGAGGGAAGGATTGAGGAGCATTTTTTAGATAAATGTTTTTGGGGAGATAGAAGGACTTTGGGGAAGAGACAAAAACAAAGATATAGATTTTTGGGGGTGGGGGGTGGGGTCTACATTGCAGTAGAAAAACTGGAAGATACATATAGGATCCCTGGAACATACTAAGAAATGTAGACTTGCATGCAGTACAAGGCCAAAGGCTGAGTACATGGGTGCTCACATTGAGGAAGAGTACACTTCTTTTTGGACACCCAAATGTTTATAGATTAAGTATCCACACTGGTCAGCATGGAACCTAGAAAGAGATATCTGAGCACAGGCATAGCAAGAGAATTTTCTCAGACTTCCTGGCCAACAATCGGACTCCCCAGCTTCAAATCTCTTTGGGGAAGGTCCTGCATCATCAGCAGTTGTGAATAGAATGCTGATTGTTCAGTGAGCTCTAACTCTACTTTTGTCTGTGTCCAGTAAATCTCAAAAGACACCCTAGTGTTGCCAACTCTGGGTTTGGAAATACCTGGACATTTGGGTGGGGGATCCTAAGGAGGATGGAGTTTGGATTGGGGAAGGACCTCAGTAGGATAAGGTTTCCCTTGCTCAAAAGCTAGTCAAATCTGACTCTAGGCGATGATGCTCATCTCCGTTTTCAAGCCGAAGAGCCAGTATTGTCCAAAGACATTTTTGTGGTCATGTGGAATACAATGCTGTAAATTCCTGCCTCCCAAAGCACCTTCTTCCTCCAGGTGCGCTGATCTCTGTCACCTGGAGATCAGTTGTAATTTCAGTAAATCGCCAGGCCCCAGATGGAGGTTGGCAACTCTAGGACACCCACAAAGAAGAGGAATAAATAAGGGGTTTCTTTAAAAAAAAAGAAGAAGAAAGAAAAAGATGTGATCTTTTACAATTCAGTTTCTGGTTTTAAATCATGGTAATGAGGTCACTTCTTCATCTAGAGATTTGGTTGCCAAAAAAACAACAACAGATTTTATTAGGATATACAATACTTCACAGCTTGGTCCAAATAATATACACCATATCCTTTTTGCAGCACTCCTCTTCCCCCCTGTTGGCTCCCAGCATTGTTTCCACCGTTTAAACAAAACCAAATACATGTTAATTTCTTGTTATCATGCAAATTCTACAGGTAACCCAATTTACTTATTTATAACTACTATAAACACTTGTTAACTGTATACAATTGTTACATCTTTAGTAGTTTCCCAAACTAAAAATACTATCCTTCATTTCCCAGTACTTTTGTATATATTCTTTAAAGTCGCTCCAGTCTGCCAAAAAGGTTTCTGCTTCTAGGTTGTTAAGCTTTCTTGTTCATTTGTCCATTTCTGCCATAAAGAGCAGTTTTCTCAACCAGTCCCAGAGATCAGGAATCTTTTCATTTTTTCCAATTTTGAGCATAAATCATTCTAGCAGTTGTTACCATGTACCATATCAATGTTCTTTTACTCACATTTATTTCTTCTAATTTAAGACCTAAAAGGAACATTTCAGGTTCTTTCTTAAAGGTACATTTCAAAAAATTTTCCATCTCTGTATGTATTGCAGTCCAGAATGTTTCTGCTTTTTCACAAGTCCACCGCATATGATAAAAGGAACCTTCAGCATGTTTACATTTCCAACACTTGTTAGATAAGTTTTTACCTATATTAGCTATCTTTTTGGTGTCATATACCATCTATATATCATTTTAAAACAATTTTCTTTAAGGTTGGTACATGTAGATATTTTCAAAGCATTTTTCCATAAAAATTCCCAAGATGACATAGGTATTTCCTTATTCATATTAATTGCCCATTTAATCATTTGCTCTTTGGCAACCAAATCTCTAGATGAAGAAGTGACCTCATTACCATGATTTAAAACCAGAAACTGAATTGTAAAAGATCACATCTTTTTCTTTTTTTTTCTTTTTTTTAAGAAACCTCTTCTTTATTCCTCTTTTTTTTTAGAGATAGAGAGATTTGGTTGCCAGTAATCTACTGACAGGCCCAGTATTTTCACCTTCTGGGTGGTATCTAGAACAGGTTTTTTCATATACTGGAGTCAACAGGAATGTGGCTGTCTTTCTTTAAAATTAATTTGAAGGAAAAGAGACTTAATTCATTGCACCTTTAAGAAGTTTGCTTGCCAAGTATTTTTATTTTCATTTTCAGCCAAGGATTTTTGTTTTGGCTTTTTTAATTTTTATAAAAAAACACAAAATACAAACATACATACAGAAATTGGGGATTATCGTTACATCATTGAATTGTCTATCTAGTTACCTCATAGAATAACTAATTACATTTTTATTTGTTCCACCTTGTATTTTTATATAAATATTTTGCATACAATTAAAAATGTAGTTGTTATTTGCTTCTAAATCGGTTGTATGCCGATATATTTTATTTGTTGTATTCTTCAAGCCATTTGTAGAATCTTAACCATGTTTTCTCAAAGCTTCCTTCAGTCTGTCCTCTTAACATTAAAGTTAATTTGTCCATCTTTGAAAGGTACCTAATTTCTTCTCCAATGTTTGGAATATAAAATTCTTGCAGTCATCATTACATGTATAATAAAATAAGAATCTTGTTTTTTACATTTTCTGGTAATATATTTAATAAAAACAATTTTGGTTAAGGTATAGTAATTTTTTACATTTTTGTAATATTTCATGAATCTAAGACTAATATTTTTAATTCTATCACATGCCCACCACATATGAAGAAAGGAAACAACATTTTTTCATATTTCCAACAATCATTTGATAGGTTAGGGTAAATCTTTGACAATTTCGCTGGAGTAATATACCATCTATAAAACATTTTATAAATATTTTTATATGAAGTTGTTTTAGTAATCTTTACATTTTTTTCCATACCTGTGACCATATGACTCAAGTTTTGCACCCATTTAACCATAGAATTTTAACTACTTCATCTTGAATTTTATTCTCTAACATTATTATATATAGTTTCTTAATCAATTTCTCATCAGTATACAGCAATATCTTATCCATTTCTGTTATTTTTGAACAAAATCCTGTTAACTTATCCTTAACATATCATTATTCTTTTTGTGCTCTTTTCCACCAAGCTAGGTTGGATTCTTGTTTTTTAAGGTTTTCTGTTGGTTTTAATTCATTTTTTGCTATCCAATAAGTCTTCATATCTTAATAATGCATTTTTTAAAAAATAAATTTAGATTTGTAAAAGCTTCAAGTGGTGAAACCCATTTTGGTATCTTGGTATAAAAAAGTCTTTTAACTTCTTCCCATACCTTCAATAAAGAGTTCCTAATAAGATGTTGCTAGAAATATTTATGAGTATCTGCTCTTCCATACCATATAAACACATGCCATCCTAATAAAAGTTCATGATGCTCTAACATTAATAACCCTTTCTTTTATCTAGTAATCCATTCTTTTAACCACATCAATGACGATGCTCTATAATAAAGAAGCCAATCTGGTAATGCAAACCCAGCTCTTTCTTTTGTATCTTGTAAGGCTTTAAGTTTTATTCTTGGTTTCTTATTTTGCCATATAAATTGTATTATCGATTTATTGAGTTCTTTGAAATATTTTTGATTTTGAAGGATTGGAATTGTTTTGGATAAGAAGATCAATCTTGGCAATATATTCATTTTTATTGTAGCGATTCTTCCCATCAAGGATATTTATAAATTTTTCCATTTTTCTAAGTCTTGCTTAATTTCCATTATGAGTTCCATACAGTTGTCTTCCATCAAGGAGCTACATCTATTTGTTATTTTTATCCCTAAATATTTCACCTTTTTTTGGACTTCCAAGCCTGGTAGTTCTTGTAACTCTTGGGATTGATCTTTAGTCATATTTTTTACTAACATTTTTGTTTTGTTGAAGTTAATTTTCAATCCTGCTACCTGGCCATACTCCTGCAATTTTTTTAATTGTTGCATAATAGAGTTCAATGGGTTTTCCAAAATAAATACCAAAGCATCTGCAAATGCTTGCAATTTATATTCTTCTCCTCTTATTTTAAGACCTTTAATATATGTATCTTCTCTGATCATATCATTCAATACTTCAAGGGCAAATATAAACAATAGCGGTTAAAGTGGGCTTCCTTGTTCTTACATTATTTCTGAGTTGTCTTTTTTGGTAGAAAACCTGCTTGATCTTGATGAATTGTTTGTATTAATACTCTTTTCAGTCTTGCAGCCAAAATAGAAGTATAAATTTTGTAATCCATGTTTAATAGTGAAATTGGCCTATAATTTCTTTTTCATCATCAGTGTTTGGTTTATATATCAAAGTTATCAGGGCTTCATTCCAAGTTTCTGGTATTTTACCGTCAGTTATTATGTTTTGTAGTACATGTTTAAAAAGCATTTTTCAACTCAGTTGTCAAAGAGCTTTGGTGATGTTTAATCTTATTCTATGCATATTTAAGTCTCAATGATTTAATGGGGCTTGTTCACAGGACTGTAGCCTTGAACATATGAAACTGGTTATACTGGGTGAACCAGTGGTCCATCTAGCCCAGCATATCCTCTCAGAATAGTAGTGGATTTCAGGGCTTCAACTACAGATCATTTCCAAGTCTTCTACCAGCGACATACTTATCTGAAAATGCTGGTGCATATGTATGCAAAATATATGCTTGACTTCAAAATGATCTCTAGCCTCACCCCACTAGGACCATTTCCACAGTAGTGAAATTCCCTGTTTAAACATTTTAAAAACTGTGCATTATGTGAAATTTTCTGCAGTAGTTTTTTTCTTCACCAGGCACAAACCAAAAGTTTTCTCCTTCTTACCCTGCATTTTCAGAACTCGCTAAAACTGGGGAGAAGGAGTAAGGAGTAAAATGGAAAAATCATAGGGTTTTTGTCTGGTGAGGAAAAATCTACGGCAGAAAATGTCACATAATGTGCCATTTTAAATACTTCAATGTGGGAAATTTTACCACTGCAGAAATGGTCTAGGGGTATGTAAACAAAAACAAAAACACACCCCTTTCCTCCCCAGGTTCAGGTAAATTGGACTCAAAAATATAGGTATTTTCCAGTATTCCCAAATTCCAATACTGGTATGCTATTTGGATTCAGGATTTTTCAAGAATCCTTAATTTTTTTGGCATTGTTTCCAATGGAGGAAAAAACAGCAAAAAAAGCTAGGGTGATAGAAACCTAGCAGAACAGGATCAAAGTCCCAGAGAATGTCTGCAATAGAAACTGAAGGTGGGGAGCACTTTTGCAAGCCCAGCATAACTAATGCCACTGTGGCAGTGCAAACTCAAAAGGACTAAGGTCAAACCAGAGAATCTGTGCAGTAGAAACCAAAGAGGGGACATTTTTGCAACCTCAAAAGAACTAGTGCAATGCACATAGTGTCCAGCAGTACCAGTGCAATCACAGAGTGCTCAGCAGATGCCAGTGCCATTGTGGCTATGCCAGCTCAACAAAACTGATGTCAAGCACAGAATCACACTCCAAGCAAGCGGGGAGTGGAACCTCCACAGAACAACTACAATGTACAGTGCCCAGCAAAATCCAGTGACATTGTGACAATGCCAGTTCAACAGGACTGATGTGAAGCACAGAATCACATTCCAAGCAAGGGGGGTGTTGGAAGTGCAGCAGAACCAGTGCAACGTACCAGTGCAAAGCGGAACCTACTGCCACTGTGGCAATGCCAACTCAGCAGGACAGATGTGAAGCACAGAATCACAATCCAAGCAAGGGGGGTATGTGAGCCCAGCACAGCTAGTTCAGTGTACAGAATACCCAGTAGAAACCAGTGCCACTGTGGCAATGCAAGCAAAAGAGGACTAATGTAAAACAGAGAATCCCTACAGTACAAACTGGAGGAGGGGCTTTTTTCAAGCCCAGCACAAACAGTTCAGGATACAGAATGATGAGTACAACCAAAAAAGGGAGGAGAAAAACAACCCTGCATGAGAAAGGTCACCAAAAAGGTTGGAACAAAGAAAAAAAAGTAAATGATATTTTGAAATTATGTTTTAATTTATATGTAATTTTAAATTATATGTATTATTAAGTTATATACAGTATTTTGAACATTTGCACTATGTGCATAGTTATAGTTTACTTTCTTTTTCAGTGTACAGAATGCCCAGCAGAACACAGTACCACTGTGGCACTACAAGCTTAAAAGGACTGTTCTTAAAGCACTATGTCAGAAGAAATTCAAGTAAGTGTGGGGGGGATTTTTCAAGCCCAGCACAACCAGTTACAATGTGCAGAATGCCCAGCAGAACCCAGTGCCAATGGCATTGCAAGCTTAAAAGGACTGACCACAGAACACAGAGTCACAACAAATTCAAGCATTCCTTAATAAGTTTTATGATGGCACGTCACACAGTTCATTATTGTTATAACAGGCTCTCAGTTCATTATTACTGTAACATGCTCATTTTCCCTCTGTATGAACCAATTATACTTTTATATCACGATTAGTTCAATCTTATTGATCCTAACACTGTCTTACTAAGAATTTAGCTAAGTTTACTCATGTTTGACCTTCAATCTTTCCCAGCATCAGGGTCTTCTCCAGTGAATACTCCCTTCTCATTTGGTGGCCAAAGTATTTGAGCTTCAGCTTCAGGATCTGGCCTTCCAGGGAACAGTCAGGGTTGATTTCTTTTAGGATTGACTGATTTGATCTCCTTGCAGTCCAAGGGACTCTCAAGAGTCTTCTCCAGCACCATAGTTCAAAAGAATCTATACTTCGGTGCTCGGCCTTCCTTATAGTCCAACTCTCACAGCCATACATGGCTATGGGTAATACCACTGCTTTGACCATGTGGACTTTTGTCTCTGCTTTTTATCATGCTGTTTAGGTTTGCCATTGCTTTCCTCCCAAGGAGCAGGCGTCTTTTAATTTCATGGCTGCAGTCACCATCTGCTGTGATCTGGGATCCCAGGAATGTGAAGTCTGTCACTACTTCTACGACTTCCCATTCTATTTGCCAAGGAGTGATGGGGCCAGATGCCATGATCTTAGTTTTTTTGATGTTGAGCTTCAAGCCCACTTTTGCACTCTCCTCTTTCACCCTGAGCAAGAGGCTCTTCACTTTCTGCCATCAGAGTGGTATCGTCTGCATATCTGAGGTTATTGATCTTTTCCCCAGCAATCTTAACTCCAGCTTGTGATTCATCCAGGCCAGCATTTTGCATGCTGTACTCTGCATATAAATTAAATAAGCAAGGTGACAATATACATCCTTATCGTACTCCTTTTCCTATGTTAAACCAATCAGTTGTTCCATATCCGGTTCTAACTGTTGCTTCCTGACCCTTATATAGGTTTCTCAGGAGACAAGTGAGGTGGTCTGGTACTCCCATCTCTTTAAGAACCTGCCATAGTTTGTTGTGATCCACACAATCAAAGGCTTTAGCATAGTCAATGAAGCAGAAGTAGATGTTTTTCTGGTACTCTCTTGCTTTCTCCATAATCCAGCGAATGTTGGCAATTTGATCTCTAGTTCCTCTATCTCTTCGAAACCCAGCTTGTACTTCTGGCAGTTCTCTATCCACATACTGTTGGAGCCTAGCTTGTAGGATCTTGAGCATGATCTTGCTAGTGTGTGAAATGAGTGCAATTGTGCGATAGTTTGGAACTATCATTGCCCTTCTTTGGGATTGGAATGTAAACTGGCCTTTTCCAATCCTGTGGCCACTGTTGTGTTTTCCAAATTTGTTGGCAAATTGAGTGCAGCACTTTAACAGCATCTTCTTTTAAGACTTTGAATAACTCAGCTGGGATACCATCACCTCCACTAGCTTTGTTGTTAGTAATGCTTTCTAAGGCCCATTTAACTTCGCTTTCCAGGATGTCTGGCTCAAGGTCAGTGATTATACTGTCGTGGTTGTCAAGGATATCGAGGTCCTTCTTGTATAGTTCTTCTGTGTATTCTTGCCATCTTTTCCTAATCTCTTCTGCTTCTGTTAGGTCCCTACCGTTTTTGTCCTTTATCATGGCCAGCTTTGCATGGAACATTCCCTTGATTTCTCCAATTTTCTTGAAGAGATCTCTAGTCCTTCCCAATCTATTGTTTTCCTCTATTACTTTGCATTGTTCATTCAGGAAAGCCTCCTTATCTCTCCTTGCTCTGGAGATCTGCATTTAGTTGGGCAAATCTTTCCTTTTCCCCATTGCCTTTAGCTTTCCTTCTTTCCTCTGTTATGTGTAAAGCCTCATCAGACAGCCACTTTGCTTTCCTGCATTTCTTTTTCTTTGGGATGGCGGTGATTGCTGCCTCCTTTACAATGTCACGGACCTCTGTCCATAGTTCTTCAGGCACTCTGTCTATCAAAACTAGTCCCTTCAATCTATTCTTCACCTCTACTGTATATTCATCGGGGATGCGATCTAGGTCAAATCTGACTGGCCTAGTGGTTTTCCCAACTTTCTTCAATTTAAGTCTGAATTTTGCAATGAGTAGCAATGAGCCACAGTCAGCTCCAGGTCTTGTTTTTACTGACTCTATCTTTGACTGCAAATTATATAATCAATCTGATTTTGATGTTGCCCATCTGGTGATGTCCATGTGTAGAGACGCCTCTTAGGTTGTTGGAAAAGGGTGTTCGCTATGACCAGCGTGTTCTCTTGACAAAACTCTGTTAACCTTTGCCCTGCTTCATTTTGTTCTCCAAGGCCAAACTTGTCTGTTATTCCGGTTACCTTTTGATTTCCTACTTTAGCATTCCAGTCCCCTATGATGATGAGGACATCATTTTTTTGGTATTAGTTCTATGAGCTGTTGTAGGTCTTCATAGAACTGGTCCACTTCAGCCTCTTCTGCAGCAGTGGTTGGGGCATAGACTTGGATTACTGTGATGTTGAATGGTTTGCCTTGGATTTGGACTGAGATCATTCTGTCATTTTTGAAGTTGTATCCCAATACTGCCTTTCTCACTCTCTTGTTGACTATAAAGGCCACACCATTTTTTCTATGGGATTCCTGGCCACAGTAGTAGATATAATGGTCTTCTGAGTTAAATTCGCCCATTCCTGTCCACTTTAGTTCACTGATTCCCAAGATGTCGATGTTCATTCTTGCCATCTCATTTTTGACCACGTCAAGCTTACCTTGATTCATAGATCTTACATTCCAGGTTCCTATCCAGTATTGTTCTTTGCAGCATCGGACTTTCCTTTCACCATCAGACACATCCACAACTGAGCGTCCTTTCAGCTTTGACCCAGCCGCTTCACTCTTTCTGGGGTTACTCGTACTTGCCCTCTGCTCTTCCCCAGTAGCATATTGGACACCTTCCGACCTGAGGGGCTCATCTTCTGGCGTCATATCTTTTAGCCTTTTGTTACTGTCCATGGGGTTTTCTTGGCAAATATACTGGAGTGGGTTGCCATTTCCTTCTCCAGGGGATCACACTTGGTTTGAGTTCTCTGCTGTGGCCTGTCCGTCCTAGGTGGCCCTCCATGGCATAGCCCACAGCCTCATCGAACCACGCAAGCCCCCTCGCCACAACAAGGCAGTGTTCCATGAGGGAGCCAAAATCCACACTCCTACACTCCAAATCTTATGGAAAAGCTGAGTCTGAAAGAACAGACTCCTTTTACTTTCCCTTAATTATTTGTATATACTTATGGTTGTCACATTCCAGATGGGGCTTGATTTCCTGGAATTACAAGTGATCTTCAGATTACAGAGATCAGTTTCTCTGGAGGAAATAGTTACTCTGGAGGGTGAACTGTATAGCTTTGTACTCCACAGAGGCCTCTCCCTTCCTCCAACCCCATCATCCCGCGGCTACACTCCCAAATCTCCAGGAATTTTCCAATCTGGAGTTGACAACCCTAATTTGAGTTATTTGTTCTGTGGCTTCACTTGCTCTGTGCTTTGGTTACCTTTCTTGATTAATAAGTTGCTTTGCATAGGTTTTCAGTATTCTGCCCTTGATTCAATGACAGTTGTTCAGCATGGCTTATTTTTTTGAGAGATCTGCTCTTCGTGAATGTTGAGGGTTCCCTCCCCCATGGATTCACTGATTATCTTTTGAACTAGATTCTTAGCCACATCTTTTTTGATCTTCAAATTCATGAATAGATTTCTGGACTCAGGTCTGAATCATAGGGAGTCAAGCATTATGTTTCTGGGATCTTGATTTTTCTCAAAAGCCTTGGCAGTTGCAAGTCAAAATGATGTTTCAGTGGGTGGAGGAGCCAATCATAAAATGGCAGCTTGTACGAAAAGTACAGCTTTCAGAGCTTGGGTAGAGAAACCTTTCCCCTGCTGTTTTCCCAAAGCAGCCCTGCCACTTTAATTTGTCCTGCAGAACGAAAATATATTGTTAATCTGTGTATGCTTTCCCTGGAAGATGCAAATTGCTTTGATGGGAGGGGAAGAGTTAAAAGCATGCTCCTTTCTTTTTCAGAGCAAGGATGTGTGCATGCATGTGAAATAGGAGGAGAGGCAGTATTGCCAGCTTTCCATTCAGAGCAAAAACACATGCATCCGTTTGCCTCATCCTTCTTTTTCACACAGGGTTGCAAATTTGCCTGGAGTACTGTCCCTTTAACTGGGATATTATTTATTTCCATGTTATGAAAACTGACCCATTTTATACATTACACCTCTGTTAAAGGGACAGGACACTCTGCTTCTGGTCTGTTGGCAACCCTACCTTCACACTTAATAGAAAGAGGAGACAAACTGCTGTAGTAGCCTTAAAAGGAAGGATACAAAAATTATTACAGCTGCATGGGGGGCATAGAACTACTTGCTTAGAGAGTGACTTGTCTCTTCTGAGTTACCTTCTGCCCAGCCCCATTCTAAACCCTTAATGTTAAATCTTTAATAACAAGCTGCTACATATGTTATATATGTGAGTGAACATGTCAATTAGTCTTACCTGCACAGTTATGTCATTTTAGTCTTTGTTTTAAGCTTATGGCACAAAGTATTGTGGTTGGTTTATTTGTGTTTTATTTGTGATCTGTGGTGTGGTTTATTTGTGACCTGTTATCATATATGGCGGTATCAGTTAGTAGGACTTGTAAAAAAAAATTAAGTAACTCATCACCAGGTCTGCAACTGGGCTCATGCACTCTACTCCTTGACTCTAATGGCTGTGTGGGTGGGCCAAGGATTTTTCATGAGCTGGCTATCATAGGTAATATGATAAAGTAAAATGGAGGGCTTCTAAAATGCCTGGTGGGGTTAACTGTAACCTTTTACCTTACAGCAGGAAAATGGTGCAAAGTAAAGTCATCCTTCGAAGCTGTCAGCAGCCTCTATTGACTACTTATGGCAATTGTAACTAAGGATAGCAATCGGCTCATAGCTGCCCCATCATTATGAACATTAATTTCTCGAAAACTGCCTTCTCAGACATCAAATATTTGTGATATTTTTATATCTTCCTTCTTCAAATGAGTTCAAGGCCATATAAATTATTTTTCCCTGCCTGTTTTAACTTCACAACAAACTCTGTGAAGTACATTAGGCTAAAAGATTACTTGTTACATTCCTAGTGCTGCAACTGCATATATAGAACAAACATGCTGCATGTGATCCTTCCTTAGTGTTGCGAACTACCCACTGGAAAATTTCTGAAGGCTTGGGGGTGGAGCCTGGAGAGGGTGAGGTTCAGGAAGGGGATGGACCTCAGCAGGATATAAATCCATAGAGTCCACTTTTTAAAACAACAACAACAACATATTTTTTACAGGGAAACCAATCTTTGTGGTCTGGAGATCAGTTGTAATTCTGGGTTATCTGCATGGAGGTTAGCAGCCCTATAATATGTATAATCACTATTTCTTCTGAAAGGGCAATGTGTGGTGGAATTTTCTGCCTTGGTTCATGTCTGGTTTGGCTAGAAAAAAAAATTCCCTGATGAAGTAAGCCAGCTTCTTCAATATTGTTGTCTTAAGTGATGTGTTTGGGTTCCTCTTTAGGAGTAGGAGCTATACTAGCATTGAATCAATGCACGTGTTGAACTCTTCAAAGAAGTCTCTTCCTCATCTAAAGAGAGTATGGGATCAATATAATAGTAGCTTAGGGGTATATATTGAAAACCCTCTGTTGTAAGGTTGTATGGCAGTCTCATTCTCTTTCCTCCCTCATGCACAGGATTTTCCCTTTGTTTCTTCTTTCTTTCTTGCTGAGCAGCCCTTATATCTATTTTCTTCTTATCTGTTTTTCTATGGCTGTTCCACTCTGATGCTTCATTATATATTTTGGTGCTGACAAAGACCAGAGACTTGAGGGAAGAGACAAAATCACCTTTTTATCTTCTACTTCTGAAATGACACATGAAAGGTTTTTGAAAGTTTAAAATAAAATGTTTTCTCTTAGAAGAGAAAGGTCAGGTGGAATCAGTGGTAGGGTGTATGAGGTGAACAGACGATAAAATGGAGGTAATTTTTTAATCACACTAACTCCAGATAATTTATTGCCGACAAGTAAGTGTTTTTGCTTTTCTGCAAGGTCTTTGAAACTTTGAGGAGAGAGGTTTTCTTGTCAGTTTCTGCTTTAACTGGCAAGCAGAGGCCTAATCTTCATCTAGTATTTGCTCCACTGTCTTACCAAACCCACGCCAGAACAGAAATTCCCCTCTGCATTGCATGCCACTTTCACTTTGATTGTTGCATTTTATGGCAGTGTCCAGACTGCATACCACTTTCACTTCATTTGATCTCTCAGTTTTATGGTAGCTGTCTGCATAGATTTATGACCATTTTATGGCCATTCAGGGGTGATTCTGCAGTCAGTACAGCGTTGGCCCGGGTATTTGAATGTGGTTTTGAGCTACATCTTTTTCTGTTTCAATGTGGGTTTGGTAAACCACTGGGCAAATGCTAGATGCAGATTGGGCCAGAGTTTTCTGAGTTTCACATTTAGAAGGTAGGAACATACAATAAAGTTCCCCAAATCATTCTTTCTACACAAAACAGGGATCACTCCTCATTTTAGAGCTATTTCCATTTCCACTGTGTAGGGATTACTCCTCTTAACTAAAAACAATTTCCCTTTTTGGCTTGAATGGGAATCCTCATTGATACACCCACTCCTTCTGCCACTTTCCCAGTCTGCAGTCAGTGCTAAACTGTCTCTTCTTCAACTGTCAGTTTCCAACTGTCATTTCTTAATGGACACTCTCCACAGAATTCTGTTTGAACAACCTCTCACACAAAGGTTCTCAGACTCTGTGAGGCATTAATCATCACAGTTGGTTTATTACTTTAAAGTTGAAGTGAGTTACTTTTTTCACAGGTGATCTAAAATTGGGCAAGGGGTGCTCCTAATAGTTCCATTTGAAATTCAGTAGTGATAATTATGTACAGCTAATGTTCACGGATCTGTTCAAGGGTCACCCAAATGTATAAGAGAAGAAAATTTACAGATGAAATTATGAAATATTTCTATAACCCTTTAAATTATATGTTCAGAATGTTAAGATTAGTTCAAGAAGAATTTTTTTTTTCTCCAACAAACTTGATACCTGTGAACCTTGACACAAATAGAAACACAGAAATTTGTTGACACTCAAATGGGATTTTGAAATGGAATGCTGATCAGATCCCATAAATATTCAACTTTCTTTCTAAAATGATCATTCACTAAAGGCAGATAATTTCAGTTATCTATGTAGAATTAGAAACAGTAAAGGTTCATTACTGCATCTTTGCAGAGAGTCACATCTTTTAATTATCCCCATTTCTCTTGTAGATTAAATAAGAAATAAAATAAACTGTTGTGATTTGCATTTACATGATGAAATTGCATTTCAAAATAATACAAAGCTAACTGAATGCTTAATTTGATAGTTCCACATTACAGTTAAAGAGACATATAAAGAGCTCAGGAACTGAGGTGGTTGAATAGTTATTGAATGCATTGGGAAATGACTCTTTAAATTAATTTTTACCATGATATGTTCCAGAATAGTGTTTCCAATTCTTTAAGAAAATATTCTTTCTTTATATTGAAGTTTTTATAGCTGGTAAAACAGCAGTAATTTATCAGATATCAGGTTAGTTGACATAAGCAAAACTGTCCCCATACTATACCTATTTGTGTTTTTGCAGAACATAGATTGAATGTTTATTGTTATTATGGAAACTGAAGTGGGAAGCTGAATCCATACAGTGTCAGTACACACAATGCATGTCTCCATGCAAGCTCTGGACTTGGGAGTGGGAGGCACAGTGTAAACAGCAGTTGCCTGTGTAAATTTATCCTAGATTCCTCCTAGAAGTACTGCTTTTTTTGGCAGAGGATGGTGCACAGCCGGGTGGCGAACTCAGCAGGTGTTGCCATGACGATCAATACATCATTGAAAAATGGTGTGACCCCTGGGATCCCTTTTAAGAGAGAGTCCATTCATTGTTGAAAAAGCCCTGGGGCCATGCTCACCCCAAACTGTAGTCTTTTTACTTTGAACATCCCTCTATGAGTGACGATCGTTTGAGCCGCGGTGGTGGCCTCATTCACCGGGAGCTGCTGGTAGGCCTGGGACAGTTCCAGTTTCCCAAAAATCTTTGCCCCTGCCAGGAAGGCCAGCACATGGCTGACAACCGGGACCAAATAAGCATGGTCCTGAAGTGCTATGTTTAGCATGCACTTGTAGTCCATGCAGATGCAGACGTCCCCAATTGGATTAACCGGTGTGACTATGGGGGTCTCCCAGGCAGCGTGGGAGACCAGCTCCTAGACTTCTTGGCCAACAAGGTGGTCCAGCTCCGCGTCTATTTTTGGGTATAGTGCAAACAGAACTGTCCTGGAGTGCATTCGAATGGGGGTCATGCTAGGGTCGAGTTGCAGCAACACCAGAGGGCCTGTATAGTGACCCAGGGTCCCATCAAAAATGGATGGGAACTCTCCAGACAGCCCCCCCCCCAAGAGCTTGCTGTCAATCAACAGGAAAAGGAGATGCTGTGCCCCCTGCTGGAACAATTGCAGAAAATCAACGAAACTCTGTCTAAAATGGATAGTGTTCTCATCAGTCGACAGAAACAGATATCGGAAACAACTAGAAAGATGATGGAGATCGAACAGAAATCAAATCTGATTCTAGGTTTCCAGGGCGTTAAAGAAGAAGAGAAAGAAGATCTCGGATTTACCTTGACAAATGTCTTGGCACCCCTAACTGGCAGTGAAGCGATAAAATTAAAAGAAGAGGTGGATGAGGCTCCCAAAGCCTATTCCGCTTTTATAAAAGAGAATACTCTGCCAGTAGAAGGGGATGTTGAGCATAGCAAGCGACAAACTGGAGATCTAATTTCATCCTAAGAGTTTATGGAGCCCAGGAAGCTTGAAGGCCAGAAGTTTAAGGAAAAGAGAAAAGAAAGAAGAAGGATTTCATCTTTAAAATACAGAAACTTCTGAAGAGACACGCCAGCAGGGAGGAAGATGCAGTATTCCAAACTGGGACAAGCGAAGAAGACAGCAGCCCAGGGGAAAGTGGTGATGGAACGGAAGACTTCAAAGTTAAAATGGACTCAATCCATAACTGGAAGAGATTTAAAAAGAAGATACTTTGAGGACTGTTCGTGTAACATCTGGAAGGAGCTGTTTAATTACTAACCCCAATGGACTTTACTAACTGCATTAACAGAGTGACTTTGGACTTTGCAATAGTTAAAAAGAAGATCTTCTAACCATGATAGATGCCAAAATCGGTATTGGTTATTAACCTAAACTAACCCTTACTAACAGGAAAAATTTCACTCCATCTTTTTCTTTCTCCATCTGTCTACCCTTCCCGTTTCTTATAAAAAGAATAAAATTCTCTCTTTTTTAAGAGAGTTTTACAAAAAAAAAAAAAAAAATGGATGGGAACTCTTTGCGGACCTCTCAGAAGTCCTGCGATGCGCATAGCTGCACCCCTTCTATTGAGATTCCCAATGGAGTGAACCATGCTCGGCCAAGGAGGCTGACTAAATCCCCCGCACCCACCACCAAGTCCAAGTGACCATCAAACCCCTTATACTGGACCTGGAAACTTCCCACACCCCTTATCGGAACACAGTTCCTCTGAAAGTCTGTCAGGGTGAGGATAGATGGCCACAGGCGGGGCCCCCCATGGGGACAGAGTTTCTTAAGTCTCCTCCGAAATAATGGAGGCTGCAGAGCCTGAATCAAGCTCCATAATGTAGGGGGACCCCTCTATTTGGACCCAGACCTGGATCTTCGGGGCAGAGGACTGGCTCGGAAGCCTCAGTACCTGTTTGGCTGGATTGCCTGCGAGGAGGTAGAGCTCTTCCTTGGAGTTGTCATCCTCATAGTGGGTGCCTGCTCTCTGGCGGGGCAGTGGCAGTGCCTGCTGGGATTGTCAGGCACGTGTGATGTGCCCCGCGTGGCCACATCCATGGCACTTGGTGTCCCGGAACTGGCAGGTTTTCCAGTCATTCTTGTCTCTGCAGCTTGCTCACTCCTGGTCAGGCATGGAGCAGTATGTGGAACCTTGATCCTGGTGCCAAGAGGACTGTTGGGAGTGGTGGACCTCCTTTCTGCCTGGATCGATGTTGTCATCCTGCGTCTGACACACAGCGGCCATGGTCGAGGGACGGTTTCTCTCCCATGCCGTGGCAGTAGACAGGGAGGAAGCTAGGGAGCACTTTTCATCCTCCATGATGCGGCGTTGGAGCTTTTTGTCATTCAGCCTAAAAACCAGTTTGTCTTGGAGGGCCGTTTCAAGATGGGCCCTGAAGGCACACTCCAAGGCAAGCCAGCAAAGTTCAGCCAGATACTCCACTGTCAATTCCCGTGGTTGTTGCTGGTGGGTGTAGAAGGCCAGGTGGCATGTGATCTCCAATAGCTGTGGGATGAAGTGGTCCTGGAGCTTCTTGACTATATTCTCAAACAAAGCATCAGCCAGCTTTGTGGGGGAGAGCAGGTTACGGGCCAGCTGTACTGTGGCAGGGCCATAGGAGCCAATGAGGAGACCTTTTTTACGTTTGTTGGAGATGGCCTCCTAGAAGATTAGGATGGACTTGAGTCCCTCAACCCAGGCTTCCCAGTGATGCGGATGGGCCGGGTTGAATGGAGGGACAAGTCCCACTCCCAGAGCGACTGCCATTGTGCTGTGTGGAGGTGGAGGAGGAGGTGAAGCAGGAGGTGAAGAAGGCTCAGAGGTCGCTTGATCTTCTTCTGAATTCATTGGCTGGAGCCCCAATCATCCTCAGGTACCAGTCTTCCTCTGATGCCATTGTGCTGCGTGGAGGTGGAGGAGGAGGTGAAGCAGGAGGTGAAGAAGGCTCGGAGGTTGCTTGATCTTCTTCTGAATTCATTGGCTGGAGCCCCAATCATCCTCAGGTACCAATCTTCCTCTGATGCCTCCACGGCCTGGCCAGCTCAGCAGGATCCCACTTCATTGCCATTGTTGAGTAGTGGGTTTGATGCATTAAGGAATCAAGAAACAGCATGATATTCAACACATGGTTTACTCATACACAACAGAACAACCCAACACCAGCTGAAAGCCAACTATATACAGTTCCCATGGACTACCCCCAGGTCCCATTGGTGGGTTTAAACTTCCTGCCAAGGTTCCTATTGGTGACCACTTGAGGTTTCAGGATCCTAGTCCCCATTGTCTCTTTAGCTCCAAGCTCCTAGTGGCAGTCAGCGGACATAACAATAGGCCATAGGATTGGAACATATTATCCAAAGCATCAGGCAATTAACTTTATCATGTGAAGTCTGGTCACCACATCTCAAAAAGGATATTATAGCATTGGAAAAAGTGCAGAGAAGGGCAAATAAAATGATAAAAGGGTTGAAACACCTTCTCTATGAAGAAAGGTTAAAATGCTTGGGGCTCTTTAGCTTGGAGAAACGATGGCTGAGGGGTGACATGATTGAGGTTTACAAGATTATGAATGGGATTGAGCAGGTTGAGAAAGAAGTACTTTTCTCCCTTTCTCACAATACAAGAACTCATGGCACTCCGTGAAATTGCTGAGCAGTCGGGTTAGAACAGATAAAAGGAAATACTTCTTCACCCAAAGAGTGATTAACATATGGAATTCACTGCCACAGGAGGTGGTGGCAGCTACAAGCATGGACAGTTACAAGAGGGAATTAGATAGGTTTTTCGGTTTTCAGCAGAGCAAATGGCGGCCACCTCTCGGGATGCTCCCGGAGATGGTTAGCCCACGCGCGGTTGGGGGGGTCTTCGCATATGCGAAAGACCCTAGTGAGCCTTAGGCAAAGGCTCCAAACCGGGGGCGCTTGGGGAGTAGCCTCTTTGCCGGCAGACAGCCAGGAAATTGAGGCTTTCTCCCCGCCCCAATCGGCCCCGCTGCGTTGTGCCCGTATGGGACTTAGCAACGCCACCGACTTCCAGGAGTGAAGATAAGCGATGTGAATTAACATAAAAAGAAGAACAGGCATCGAATTGTGAGTTGGAGGTTTACTTTGAAGCGAAAAATGCGAATCCCCCCTGTAAGCGGATAAGCGGCTGGGAGGAGGGAGGAATCCCCACCCCCCTTTGAGAAACGAGACTTCAAAGGAAAAGCGAAGGGGGGTAAAGGGGAAAAAGTGTTGGTGAAAGTACCTGTGGGGTTTCATTGAAGATCAAGAGTAAGCTGGTCTCCTGAGGGATGCGGCACGAACTTTGATAAAGTAAACAAACAGGGAAAATGTCGGCTTTCAAAAAGGTCCCACAAAAGCCGGAAAAGAAGGGAGGAGGGACTTCCGGTCTGGGCAACCCCCCCCCCCAGAGCCTGCTGTCAATCAACAGAAAAGCGAGCTACTGCACCCTCTGCTGGAGCAAATGCAGAAAATTAGCGAAACTTTGACTAATATGGAAGGTGTTCTCAACAGTCAACAAAAACAATTAATGGAAACAGCAAAAAAGATGGAGGAGATCACACAGAAGTGTCTGGTCTCGACGGAAGATGCCAGGAAAATAAAGAAAAGGGTCAACAAACTAGAAAAACATCAGGATATGCAAGAAAAAAGGATTTTAACGTTGCAGATGGAGAAATCTAATCTGACTCTCCGCTTTCAGGGCATCAAAGAAGAAGAGAAAGAGGATCCCAGGTCCATACTGGCGAATGCCTTGGCACCCTTAACTAGCAGAGAAACGAGAGAATTAAAAGAAGAGATGGATACGGTTTATAGAGCCTATTCCGCTTTTACAAAGAAAAATAATCTGCCAGCAGAAGTGGTTGTCAAGTTCACTAAGCAACATACCAGAGATCAAATCTTACGTGCAGTTTCAGCGGTGCCCCTGAAGATTGGGGAGCAGACTATTAGAACCTTGAAGGATGTTCCTTATGAAATCCGTATGAAAAGGAAAGCATATAAAGGGTTGGCCACATTTCTACAAAGGCATCAGACTGTTTATAAATGGATCTTCCCCGAAGGGCTGGTGTTTAAGTATAAGGATAAAAGAGTGAAGATTGACTCCGTCTTCAAAGCACAAGAATTTCTGAAGAGACACACCAGTACAGAGGAAGATGCAGCACTCGCAATTTGGTCGGAATCAACCAGCGAAGACAGCGACCCAGAGGAGGGAGGTGCCGGAGCGGGAGACGTGAAGGCTAAAGAGGGCCCATCTTACAATTTGAGAGACACAAAAAGAAGACAATATAAGAAATAGCTGTTTGTGAAACATCAGAAAGGAGCTGATTAATAACTAACCCCAGGGGACTTTACTAACTTACTAACAGAGTTATTTTGGACTTTTGAAATGTGAAAAGAAGACCTTTCAACCACGGTGGTTGCCTAAAACGGTATTTTTATTAACTGAAACTAATCCTTTAACAGAAAAATTCACTCAATCCTTTTCTTAATCCACCTATATACCCTACCTTTTTCTTATTATAAAAAGCAATAAAATTCTCTCCTCTTTAGGAGGGTTTTTATATATATATATATATAAAAAGAGGGAATTAGATAGACATATGGAGCAGAAGTCCATCAGTGGCTATTAGCCACAGGTTATAGATGGGAATTCTCAGTCTGGGGCAGGTGATACACTCTATTCTTGGTGCTGGAGGGGGCAGCAGTGGGAGGGCTTCTAGTGTCCTGGCCCCACTGCTGGACCTCCTGATGGCACCTGGTATATTTGGGCCGCTGTGTGACAGAGTGTTGGACTAGATGGGCCATTGGCCTGATTCAGCATTGGCTTCTCTTATGTTCTTATGTTCTATGCTGATATGTGTGTGTGTCTCTGTGTGTGTGTAGTTGTTTTTTTAAAAATAACTTTTTATTAAATGCTTCAAATAAACATAACAACAATAAAACTGTGATACATATGTTTTGAAACATAACTATAATGTGATATAACCGTAGCGAAGAACAATACAATAAGAATGCAAATTTTAAAAAACAGTAAAAAGCAACATGAACCAGATATAACAATAATCTCTCAACTGTTACTAAACCAGAAGTGTATTTAACGTTAAAGCATAATCATCTTTATCAGATAGATAATCCAGAAAGCAAAACCAAGTTGCCAGAAACTTAGATTGATAATTTTCATTATTGCTTTGTCTAAGGGATTCTGTAATTTTGTCTAGCATACAAATTTCACTAACTTTCAAGAACCAGCTATGAATAGAAATTACATTAGTATTCTTCCAACTCTGTGCCAAAGTCATCCTTGCTGCAGCACACAAGTATTCTAAGAGATTTTTATTAACAGTTAAATTGCCTAAGTGAGGCCAGATATTGAGTACTAAGATCTTTGGATCTAAAGGTATATTGTAATCAGTAATTTGAAAAATAATGGAAACAACTTCTTTCCAAAATTGTTGCACCAAGCTACATTGCCACCAAACATGCCAATATGTGCCAGGTTCCCCACAACCCCTCCAACATTTAGAGGATGTTGTTTTCAATATGTGATGAACTCTAACAGGCATTAAGTACCACCTTGAGATTGTTTTAAACAACTGACTTCTAATTATTAAATTCCTGGCTTGAAAAGAATTAGAATTCCAGGATTTAGACCATTCATCCAAAGTAACAATAAGATTATTATCCTTGCTCCACCTATTCACATATGATGGTGGTTTATCATATGTAACTTGCAACAAAATAGCATATAAAATAGAAATATAACCTTTATAACCAACAGAATTATTTTTTAATAACTGTTCAAAGGGCGTAAGGGGACTCTTTAACCTTTCCCTGATAGCTGGAGAATTAAAAAGGTGATTCAACTGGAAATACATGAACCATGGAATTTTGACATTTAACATGGAGTCAATGTCTAACTTATCTAACAATTTACCATTTTTTGTTAAGTCAATAAGTCTATTCAACCTCATTGTTCTAAATAAAACATAATCTACATTATACATTGCAGGTAAGAACCAAGACTGACCAGTAAACGCAGCCAAGGGAGAAAAAACTGGAGCCAACTTATTACACTATTGGTCCCAAATCAATAGCGTGTTCCATAAAAATGGATTTTCCTTCAAAGTAACCAAACGTTCTGAATCAGCCTGCCAAATTACTTCTTGTAATATATATTGAGGAGAAAAATCTTGTTCTATACCATACCAGTCAGGGGCATTGTTTACATCCAGTAGTTTAACCA
Source organism: Gekko gecko (assembly GCA_029375565.1). Lineage (NCBI taxonomy): Eukaryota > Metazoa > Chordata > Lepidosauria > Squamata > Gekkonidae > Gekko > Gekko gecko. The sequence goes on from JAPDNY010000007.1 coordinate 102,075,859, forward strand.
AATTAGTTAGTTGCGCAGCATCATGATACAGCAGTAAGTTGGGATAAGCCATACCACCCGCACTATAAGCTCTATATAATGTATCGGAAGATACCCTTGGTGATTTATTATTCCAAATAAAAGAATTCAACACTCGTTGCCATTGTTTGATTTTATGAACCTGGACAAAAATAGGTAAGGTTCTAAATAAGAAAATAAATTTTGGCAAAATAAAGACTTTCACAATATCCATTCTTTCCATCCAGGAAAGATACAGCTTTGACCAATCATACAACTGTTTTTTAACTGAAGTCAGTAATCCTTCAAAATTCACCTTAAACAGGACTTTCGGTTTCAGCGGAGCGAATGGCGGCCACCTCTCGGGATGCTCCTGGAGGTGGTTAGCCTACACGCGGTTGGGGGGGTCTTCGCATATGCGAAAGACCCTAGTGAGCCTTAGGCAAAGGCTCCGAATCGGGGGCGCTTGGGGAGTAGCCTCTTTGCCGGCAAATAGCTGGGAAATTGAGGCTTTCTTCCCGCCCCAGTCGGCCCCGCTGCGTCGTGCCCGTATGGGAAGTAGCAACGCCACTGACTTCCAGGAGTGGAGAAGCAGCGGAATGAATTAAAATAAAAAGAAGAATCGGCAGCGAATCATGAGTTGGAGATCTATTTTGAAGCGGCATAATTGTGCTCCCCCCCATAAACGTATAAGCGCATGGGAGGAGGGAGGAATCCCCACCCCCTTTGAAAAACGGGACTGTTAAAGGAAGAGTGAAGGGGGGCGAAGCAATAAAGCGGCTTGGTGAAAGTACCTTTGGGATTTTACTAAAGATTAAGAAGCTAACTTGTCTCCTGGGTGACGCGGCACGAACTTTGTTAAAGTAAACAAACAAAAAAAATGTCGGGGCAGAAAAGGGTCCCTGAGAAGCCAGCAAAGAAGGGGGGAGGGGCTTCCGGTCCTGGCAGCCTCCCCCTAGAGCCAGCTGTCAATCAACAGAAAAGCGAGCCACTGCGCCCTCTGCTGGATCAAATGCAGAAAATCAGCGAAACCCTTTGTAACATGGAAAGTGTTCTCAACAGTCAACAAAAACAACTAACAGAAACAGCAAAGAAGATGGAGGAGATCACACAGAAGTGTCTGGTCTCAATGGAAGACACCAAGAAAATTAAGAAAAGGGTTGACAAATTAGAAAAACATCAAGATACGCAAGAAAAAAGAATCTTAATGCTTCAGATGGAGAAATCAAATCTGACTCTCCACTTTCAGGGCATAAAGGAAGAAGAGAAAGAAGATCTCAGAGCTATATTGGCGAATGTCTTGGCACCCCTAACTGGAAGAGAAGCGCAAGAATTAAAGGATGAGATGGATATGGCCTATAGAGCCTATTCCAGCTTTACAAAGAAAAATAATCTGCCAGCAGAAGTGGTTGTCAAGTTTACCAAGCAGCGTACTAGAGATCAAATTTTGCGTGCAGTTTCAGCGGTGCCCTTGAAGATTGAAGAGCAGACTATCAGAACTTTAAAAGATGTTCCATATGAAATTCGTATGAAAAGGAAAGTGTACAAAGGATTGACCACATTTTTACAAAGTCACCAAACCATTTACAGATGGTGCTTTCCCGAAGGACTGCGTTCAAATTTAAGGATAAAAGAGAGAAGATTGACTCCGTCTTCAAAGCTCAAGAATTTCTGAAGAGACACACCAGCTCAGAGGAAGATGCAGAACTCGCCAATTGGACAGAGTTAAGCAGCGAAGAGGACAGCGGCCCAGAGGAGGGAGGTGCCGGAGTGGGAGACGAGAAGGCAAAAGAGGGCCCATCATACAATCTGAGAGACTTAAAAAGAAAACATCCGAAGATATAGCAACTGTTCGTGAGGCGGCAGAAGGGAGCTGATCAACAACTAACCCCAAAGGACTTTACTAATTTAACTAACAGAGTTATTTTGGACTTTCGGTAGGTGAAAAGAAGATCTTCCAACCACGGTGGATGCCAAAAACTGTATTTGTACTAACTAAAACTAATATTCTAACAGAAAATCCACTCCAATCTTTTCTTAGTCCATCTATATACCCTGCCCTTTTCTTATTAAAAAAAAAGCAATAAAATTCTCTCCTTTTTAGGAGAGGTTTTTACCAAAAAAAAAAAAAAATCACCTTAAACAGATCAGTTAAGCTGATAGGGATCTCCACACCCAAATAACGCCAAGCTTTATGAATTACCTTAAAAGAGTATACCTTTCTGATATTGTGAATTAAGTCATCATGCACATAAATAGGGAATAATTCTGTTTTAGATTTGTTAATTTTAAGACCCGAGACTTTAGCAAAAAAATCTAATTCAAGAAGTGTATGTTGTAATGAGACGAGAGGATTTGTTAAGTATAATACAGTATCATCTGCAAACAAACTGATTTTATACCTGTGATCATTTACCTCCACACCATGCATATTTGTATTTTCTCTAATAGCAATTGCCAGTGGTTCAATACACAACGCAAACAATAAGGGCGAAAGCAGGCACCCCTGGTGTGTACCTCTGTTAGGATAGAGAGGAGTAGAAAAAGTACCATTAACTCTAAGTTTAGTTTGTGGTGAGGCATAAAGTGTAGATATTCCTTTACAAAAATTAACACCAAAGTTCATAATATGTAACAAGTAATATAAGTAGGAAGGCTCAACTGTATCAAATGCCTTCTGTATGTCCAACGAAAGAAGAACAGAGGGCAATTTTTTCTTTCTACAGACATTAATGACATTAAGCGTTTTTCGAACGTTGTCAGCCATATTTCTTTGGGGAATAAAACCTGTTTGGTCTCCATTTATATATTCATGTATAATTTTGCTTAAACGTGTCACAAGCATAGCGGAAAAAAAATTTGCATCCTGATTGAGTAGACTGATAGGGTGATAAGACCCCAGATCAGTCTTATCTTTTCCTGGTTTTGGGATTAAAATTATAATTGCTTCATTCCACATAGCAGGCATGACTCCCTTAGAGAGAATATCATTACAGATTTGTGTCAGAGGTTCAGACAGAAGATGTTTATAGACCTTATAGAACTCTCCTGTGAAGCCATCAGTACCAGGTGATTTATATTTTTTTAAATTATTAATAACATGTTCCACCTCCTCTATGTTGATAGGGGCATCTAAGAAACTCTTATGCTCAAAAGACAATTTAGGAATTTTTAATTTCTCTAATAAATAAGATTGTACATCTTCAGATAATGGTGATGAGGATTGGTATAGCTTATTGTAATATTGCCAAAAAGTAGATAAAATTTGGTCAGACTTCGTACAAAGATTTCCATGAGTATCTCTTATTAGTGATATTGAAGTGTATTGAGATTTATTTTTAAGTCTACGAGTTAAGAGCCTCAGGTACTTATGAGATTTTATCCACTCTTCTGTCTGATGTACAATTCGTTTTGTTTTATTTTAGAAATCTCTAAATTATCAAGATTTTGCCTCTCTATTAATAGTTTACGGTAGATTTTCTTACTTGTTGTTTTCTTATGAAGGTCTTCCAACTCTTTAATCTTAGCTAGCAAATCAGAGCGAAGACATTCTTTTTTGTGTTTTTCATAAGCTGCAATAGAAATAAGATGGCCCCTAAGAACAGCCTTTAGAGCATCCCAGACAACATTGTTTGGAGACCCACAAGTAGAATTAATTTCCAAATATTGCCTAATAACAGAATCAATCTTAGATTTAATATGATCCTTAAGAAGTAAAGAAGGATTCAATTTCCAGTAATAAGACGTGTTATCATTTGAAGATCATAGTAACAACCCCACAACCCATGCATGATCTGAATATAATTTTGGTCTAATATAAGCATCAGCATTCATTTGGCATACCAATTTAGACGTTAGAATAAAATCAATTCTTGTATGAACCTGGTGTCTACCAGAAAAATAAGTAAAATCCTTGACAGTTTGATGACAAAATTTCCAGAGGTCCACTACATCAAAATGAGATAAGATACCATCCAATGAGGTCTTAGAGGATCTATTCTTAGATGTCAACTTAGGCGTCCTGTCCCAAACCATATCAACTATATAATTCAAATCTGCCCCAATAATAGCATGACCAAAAGCAAACAATTTTAATTTCTCCAAGCTGAGTCTCACTGGGGGCGTAGAGCGTAGTTATTGTAATAGGTTTATCATTTAGTGTTCCCGATACAAAAATAAATCTTTCCCTTGGGTCTCTTTGAATTGCTTTAAGGTTAAAAGAGAGTGCATTTGAAATTAGGATTGCTGTATCCCTAGATTTGGAGGTACCAGCCTTGTGGTACTGAAAAGGAAATTTCATAGAGTTAAAAATTTTCTGGGTGTTACTTTTCAAGTGTGTTTCTTGGATAAATAAAATATCAGGATGTTCCTTAAGCATGGCTGATTGAATTTTTTTCCTTTTAATAATATTACTCATGCCCCTAGCATTATTAGAAATAATTTTTAGTTTATGCTCCATAGAAATAGAAGGAAAAATGGTGTTGAAACCTTAGCTGCAATTCATTGAATAAAAAGATTAAAACAATTCAATCAAAAAATATAATTCATTTACCTGCAGAGTTAAAATTAATGATATAAACAAGTTAATCATGCCTATGAAATCAGTTATAAAGAAGGTTACACCCAACCAATAAAATACTATACCCCTAAAGTGCAACTCACAAGTGAAAGAACCTTTTTGAGTAACAGGTAGCAACTTTTTGTCAGGAAAAAGAGGTTCAAAATAGGAATAATGTGACCTACAGAAACATCCATAAAACCTGCTAAAAATTGATATTAAAACCATTAGTGAATTAAAAAGGCAACAAATTAAAAACTCTGTAAAAAAAGTAAGAACCAGAATCCCTATAAATCAGAGAGTACGATTTAAATAACTCCAGAAGAAAAAGGTCCCCAGATAGGAAACCATGTATTCCAGCAACGCCACTTTTATGTCATGTACCATAGCAAAACTCAAACCATTAAAGACATAGAAAAATAAGAAAAAAACAATTGAGGAACTGATTAGTTCAGAACCTGTCATCTTCAATAACATATATTGCATATCATCAACAGTAAAGTCTAGATGAGAGACATTGAGAGCATAAAAAACCAAAAAAAACCCAAAAAAGGTAAAACAGGAAAAACAAAGAAATAGAAAGACCTATCCTCAGGACAGAAGGGAACCATCTGTCCCTTCTGAAGCCTTCCATTGTAATCAGTAATCTATCCTTATGTAAAATGTCAATGCTAGAAGGAACAACTGAAGTTGAAACCCCCTCCCCCCATATAACATATAGAGATATACAACTGCTCAAAACAACTTATTTATGAAGATGTTAAGAATAAATAGTGATTTGTCATTGCTGAATAAACTGTGCCTAAATAAAGCATTGTACAGTATGCGTTTTCCGCTTGAGGCAACAATGAAAAAAGAAAGAAATAACAAAGACACTTTAAGAACACTGAAGATCTGGTAGGCTCACAGACGCGCCAAAGAGTCAAGTAAGGTGGTTTTGTATTGGGATCTTAGACCAGCGTTGTGGCAAGGCTTGAAATTCCAATTTTCTTTTCATAGATTTCTTAAGCGAAAAATCTGGTGGAGACTCTAGATTTAGTTGCTGTAGCATCAGGTGACCGCTGTCTAAATCCTGGGCTGTGAAGATAGAACCATGTTGATGAACTTGCAAGGTGCCTGAAGAGAGCCATCTATAATGGATATCAGCATCACGTAACTTGGCTGTGATCAGTTTCAGGACAGCGCGTATTTGTAGATTTTCTCTAGGTAGGTCCGGGTAGACTTGAATCTTTTGATTTTTGTAGCGAAGAGAGCCTTCTTTGCGGGCAATTTGCAATAATATTTTAACTGTTCTGGCATCATGGAATTCCGCAATGATGTCTCGAGATCTCTTTTGTGGAGAGGGAGCTGCAGAGCCGATCCTGTAAGCGCGAAGAATTAAAGGCGCAATTTTTTTGTCAGGGCTTAGAATTTCTGTTAACCAATGCGCCATAAACGTAACAAGCTCTGTGTTCCCTTCCTCCTTTTCTTCCATCCCTCGAAATTTCAATGAGTTTTGTTTCAATTTGGATTCAAGCATTAGGATTTTTTCTGTAGTCCAGTTGTCTTTTTTCTGTAGATATTGGACCTCCTGTTGTACTGTCAGACCGAGCTCCATAGCCATGTTAGCTGTCTGGGCTACTTGCTGCAGTGATTTCTTGATATTATCTAATTGTTCTTCTATCAGATTCATTTTCAAGTCTATATGCCCTAAAATATCAGACTTTAAAGCAGATATAACCTCTAGTAATTTATCATTGTGTGATTGGTTATCCAAGCCTTCCATAGTGTCTATGGCGTCCGCCATTTTAAATTTCGGGACAGGGAGAGCCGCGTCTGCCTCAGCCACCTCTAGATGTTTTAAGAAGGCTTTCAAATTAATTTGTTTCCCTTTTTTTGAAGACTGCTTGTCTCCAGAACGATTAGGCATACCTCTTTTACAGAAAGCAGAAGATTTGTGAGCAGTTATTAGGCGATTTAGGGGTGATGGGTCCGGAGGTTCAACACCATGCATCTGCCATGTTAGGTAGCCGACGCCATGCCGTTTGTGTAGTTGTTAAATGCCATCATCACTTCCATCTTATGGTGACCCTATAAATTAATGATCTCCAAAATGTCCTATCATTAACTGCCATGCTCAGGTCTTGCAAACTGATATTTATCTTTCACTATTTGCATGATTTCTCACTATGCTTAATCTATCTAAAGTGTACCATGTCTTACTAAATGATAATCAAGAAGGTGAATATTTATGCACATAAATAAGGTGGCTAGATGCAGTAAAGGACAGGGCATCTGTAGCTCCAGCATCTACACAGAAGAAAAAATGTTGGCAGCTGCAGGATTTTTAAAATTTATTTAAAAGATATATACCCTGTCCTTCCATCAGATGTTCTCAATGGCAGCTACATACCATAGATTATAAAAACCCACCCTATGCATCATAATAACCATCATTACTTTAAAAAGGTTTTCACAATTAGCAGCTCCCAACAGCTTGTGTAAATAAAACAGATTTAGAAGAAGAAGAAGAAGTGATTGGATTTATACCCCACCCTTCACTACCCAAAGAAGTCTCAGAGTGGCTTACAATCTCCTTTCCTTTCCCCTCCCCACAACCCTGTGAAGTAGGTGGAGCTATGAACTATAGTTTATGAACAAAAACTATTGAGGCAGACTCAGCATGGGTTCTGTAAGGGAAGATCTTGTCTCACTAACCTGTTAGTGTTTTTTGAGGGAGTGAACAAACATGTGGACAAGGGGGACCCAATAGATATTATTTACCTTGACTTCCGGAAAGCTTTTGATACAGTTCCTCATCAAAGGCTCCTAAGTAAGCTCAATAGTCATGGGATAAAAGGACAAGTCCTCTTGTGGATCAAAAACTGGCTTATAAATAGGAAACAGAGAGTGAGTATAAATGGGAAACTTTCTCAGTGGAGGGTGATAAGCAGTGGGGTACCACAGGGATCAGTATTCGGTCCGATGCTTTTTAACTTGTTTATTAACGATTTGGAATTGGGAGTAAGCAGTGAAGTGGCTAAATTTGCAGATGACACGAAGTTGTTCCGGGTGGTGAAAACCAGGGAGGAGTGTGAGGCACTCCAAAGGGATCTGTCGAGGATGGGTGAGTGGGCGTCAACGTGGCAAATGGGGTTCAATGTGGCCAAGTGCAAAGTGATGCACATTGGAGCCAAAAATCCTAAATATAAATACACGTTGATGGGGTCTGAACTGGCAGAGACAGATCAAGAGAGAGATCTTGGAGTCGTAGTGGATAACTCAATGAAAATGTCTAGACAGTGTGTAGCTGCAATAAAGAAGGCCAACGCTATGCTGGGGGTTATTAGGAAGGGAATTGAAAACAAATCAGCCAGTATCATCATGCCCCTGTATAAATCATTGGTGCGACCTCATTTGGAATACTGTGTACAGTTCTGGTCACCACATCTCAAAAAGGATATTATAGCATTGGAAAAAGTGCAGAGAAGGGCAACTAGAATGATAAATGGGGTGGAACACCTTCCCTATGAAGAAAGGTTAAAATGCTTGGGGCTCTTTAGCTTGGAGAAACGATGGCTGAGGGGTGACATGATTGAGGTTTATAAGATTATGAATGGGATTGAGCAGGTTGAGAAAGAAGTACTTTTCTCCCTTTCTCACAATACAAGAACTCGCGGGCACTCCATGAAATTGCTGAGCAGTCGGGTTAGAACAGATAAAAGGAAATACTTCTTCACCCAAAGAGTGATTAACATATGGAATTCACTGCCACAGGAGGTGGTGGCAGCTACAAGCATGGACAGTTTCAAGAGGGAATTAGATAAACATATGGAGCAGAAGTCCATCAGTGGCTATTAGCCACAGGGTATAGATGGGAATTCTCAGTCTGGGGCAGGTGATGCACTCTATTCTTGGTGCTGGAGGGGGCAGCAGTGGGAGGGCTTCTAGTGTCCTGGCCCCACTGCTGGACCTCCTGATGGCACCTGGTATATTTGGGCCGCTGTGTGACAGAGTGTTGGACTAGATGGGCCATTGGCCTGATTCAACATTGGCTTCTCTTATGTTCTTATGTTCTTAGCTGAGAGAGCTCTCTCAAGAACTGCCCTTGAGGGAACAGCTTTGAAGGAACATGATATACTCAAGATCACACCAGCAGCTGCATGTGGAGGAGTGCAGAATCAAACTTGGTTCTCCCAGATTAGAGTCCGTGCTCCTGACCACTACACTAAACTGGCTCTCATTTAACTAGGCACCTATTACACTGTCAAATATGTTTTGCGATGGTGTTCCATGGGTGGGCATCACAACAGAAAGAGCCCTTTGAGAGCAAAAGAGTCTCCTGGAGCTATATTTATTTATATTTACCATTTTGTAAGCATTAAGAAAAACCTGATGAACTGGCATTCTCCCTGTATTAGATCCACAGAAAGTATGTTTTCAAGACAGAAGTCAAGGAAGAAACAGTTTTGCCTGAAGTGGAATTTGTTTTTGCTTGACACATTAAGTAGCATCCTCCACAACATTTAACCTATTCTATGTCAGAAGTGACCCTGCCTGGGAAAATTTATTCCAGATCAATGAAACACAAGTTGAGTGTGGATGCGTACAAATAGTGCTGGCCATGCACATTTGCATCACAACACTACATATACACATTTGAGTCTTGAAGGAGTTTAAAACTTTGATTTAACATAGTACAATTTTGTGGGGGTCTCTGTTAGATTTTTCCATACAGGGCTTTGTTTGGTACATCTTAATGCAGCCTCCAAAAGCCAAAATGGAAGGTTTGGGCTGTTTCCTGAGTTCTCAGCCACTGAAATATACAGTAACAATTCATAAAGTAGTTTACTTATTTCACTGTCCATTATCATTGGACAGGAGAGAAACGGATTTGGAATGCTTACCAGAGGGTATCAGGAGATAACCACAGCTGTGTATAAGGCAGTGAGGGCATGTATAATGAAATCCCTGAGCTGAAGATACATATAGAAATTGCTGTTTCGGGTCATTAACATGATATTATAATATTAGAATCACAGAGTTGAAAGGGGCCATACAGGCCACATAGTCCAACTGCCTGTTCAACGCAGGATCAGCCTAGAGCATCCCAGACAAGTGCTTGTCCAGTTGCTGCTTAAAGACTGCCAGTGAGGGGGAGCTCACTACCTCCCTAGGCTACTGATTCCACTGTTGCACAAGTCTTCCTGTAAAAAAGTTTTCTCCTAATATCCAGCTGGTACCTTGCTGCCCTTAATTTAAACCCATTATTGTGAGTCCTATCCTCTGCTGCTATAATCGAGCCATGACTGAGCCATGGGTTCACTGCCTGTATAGGCTTATAGATGTACTGGATTTAAAATATTTTTACTTATGATGTGACTGATCAGTCCTCTATTATACAGTATCTGACCAGGTCACTATAAACGTTAGTCTCTTCGGGGTTTTGTGGCATATATCTTATGGATGTATGGAGGACAACTGCCCAGTATAATTCTTTACCCAGAAAGTCAGGCACTAGTATTTGTAAAAGACAAACAGTACACTTCTTTATTTCTCAGAAAGCCCAACAGGGGGAAGGGATATATTTACACAGGATATTTTGTTTCCTTGTAGAATATAACTTTTTACTTTGTCTTCACATAGGCTGTAGGCTTATCACTCTCAGTTTTACACAGATATTTTTTCAGTACACTAAACACACTTATGATCCCACTCACCAGTAACTGTTTTGTGGCTGACCCTTGGACTTTATCTGTCTGGTCCCTTTGAGTCTAACTGGGCACCTTTCCAGGTTCCTTTAGAGGGTACCAGTGCAGAGTTTATTTCAGCCCCAGTTTTCTACTCAAACTGATATCAGGCTGTTTCCACAGAGCCACAGAGGTTTTATTGCACCTCAGACCTATCCAGTTAGCTGACCGCTCTCTGCTAACTTCTCTTTCAACTCCCTCTCCCAATTGTCAGTTCCCAACTGTCAGTTATCCACCGTTGTCTGTCACTCTCTGAGAATTCTGAGCCAAATGGCCCCCGCCCTTCTCAGTCAGGTGACTCAGCAGCTTCTTTGTTTACCTGCTGCTGTCCACAAACCTGTAATTCCGTTACAGCTGCCAACAGGAACAGCGCCCTGCCCTCCTCTAAGTGACAGCCCTTCAAATACTCAAAGGCAGCAATCGTGTCCCCCCTCAACCCCCTCTTCTCCAGACTAAATATTCTCAAGTCCCTCAGCCTTTCCTCATAGGGCTTGGTCTCCAGGCCCCCAATCATCCTTGTTGCTCTCCTCTGCACCCACTCCATTCGATCCACATCCTTTTTGAAGTAAGGCCTCCAGAACTACACACAATAGTCTAGGTGTGGCCTGACCAATGCAGTGTACAGTGGGACTATGATATCTTGAGATTTGGATGTTATGCCTCTGTTGATACCCCAAGATCTCATTAGCCTTTTTTGTTGCTGCATCACACTGACTGTTCATATTTAACTTATGGTGCACCCGTACACCAAGATCTTGTTCACACACATTGCTACTCAGAAGTGTATCCCCCATCTAGTATGTGTGTCCCTTATTTTTGTTACCGAGATGTAACAAAGCACTTATCCTTGTAAAATTGCATCCAGGGCCAGTGCCAGGTTTTTTTGCAGACTAGGTGAGGCTACTTTCTGACGCCCCCCCCATGTGCGCCCACCCTAGAAAAATGACCAAATTTATAAAATTACTTTAAGATCAAGAAAGATTAAATTGATGGTGCTCCACTCCCCTTAAATCCAGTAGGAGTCTATGCCACCTCCTCACTGGTATGTGCTTCTAAACCCTGCCCTTCTAAGCCAGTTTGGTGCAGTGGTTAAGAGTGGTGGACTCTAATCTGAGAACTGGGTTTGATTCCCCACTCCTCCATATGCATCCAGCTGGGTGGCTTTGGGCAGTGTTCGCAGAGGGAAAGGACTTCAGTGGGGTATAATGCCATAGAGCTCACCTTCCGAAGTAGCCATTTTCTACAAGTGAACTGATCTCTGTTGCCTAAATATCAGTTGTAATAGCATGAGATCTGCACTCCAGCCACCACCTGAAATACTGCTCATTTCTTCAGGTAGATCCAGATGGGTGGCCATATTACTCTGTCTGTAGCAGTAACAAACAGCCAGAGTCCAGGAGCACCTTCAAGACTAACAACATTTGTGGCAGGAGAAGAGCTTTTGTGAGAGACTGCAGTCACTTTTTCAGATATATTCAGATAGATATCTGAAGAAGTGAGTGGTGACTCACAAAAGATCATATACCCTTCCACAAACTTTGTTAATCTTTAAGGTGCTCTGAGATTCTGGCTGTTTCCTACCTCCCATGGTGGTCAGACAACAAATCCCCTCTGCAGAGGCAGAGCCTCCTGGGTAGCTGCCCTTCAGGTGGGGAAGGAAGCAATGCTGCTATGTCCTCAGGTAGATGTCCCTCATCAGTGAGTTTCCATGGCAGAGTGAGTGGGAATTTGAACCCAGATTTCCCAGATCTGAGCCTGACACGCTAACCATTACATCACACTGCAGGAGTGGGGCTAAAGGAAGGACTCCTAGTGCTGATACAACACCCCCACACACACCACAAAATGAGACTTTGGAATCTTGGTAATTAAAGTCTTCAGAAAACAGACTGAAAGGCCAGTCGGGGTGCTTCACCAGGCAGACCTTCCCGATGGAACTCTCTCTCAGGAGTATCCAATGGCCAGTAGTGTGTGAAGAGGGGGAGGGCTCTGTCTTCACTGCCAGAGAGTGCTGCTGGGCCTGGGTGGGGTGGGCTGAGCGTGGGGCCTTCATTCCAGGGGAACATCCCTCCTGAGGCCTGGTTTGTGGCAGGGGGAGCCAGACAGCTCATCGTGGACATGGGGTGGGCCGAGGTTGCTGGAGCCCCGCCTGCACTCGGGTTGCCTCAGGAGGAGGTGCACAGCTCTCTACTGCAGAGCTGTCTTGCAGCAGCTGGCAACAGAGAGACTGACCCAGTGTGCCCCACTCTGGTCCACTCCACTCACTGGGCTGTATGGCGCCAGTGGGAGCGAGGTGGCCTGGAGCCGGCAGGGGTGTGTCGATGGCCTGTTGGAGCCATGGAAGAGTGGCACAGAACTGGCCGCAAATCACAGCTGTGTTGCCTGCTTCATGAGGATGACTGGTCAAAACCAACCTTGGGGCACAGGTTCTGTGTCATGATGCATGCTCAGAGTGTTCTGGGGAGCTGGGAGCAGTGGACAATGCAGAGTCCTTTTGGCGGGAAGTGTGGCGGGTGCCTCTTCTGCGCTTGCTGCTTCTTCTTCCACCAAGGATGAGCAGAGGGAAGCAGGGCTTTTGGTGAGGGAGGGGCGGGGTGGCAGGCCAGCACGGCATCCTCCTGTGGTGGCACCCTAGGCAACAGCCTAACCTGCCTCTTTGGACACAGCAGCCCTGATTGCATCTTGTTCATATCCTCCCACTTTTGCAGTGTGTTCAGATCTCGTTGAATTCTATCTCTATCTTCTGGTGTGTTTGCTGCTCCTCCCAATTTGATGTCATCTGCAAATCTATTGAGTAGCCCCTCCACACCCTCAGCCAGATCACTGATAAAAATATTGAAAAGTATTTGGCCCAGTACTGAGCCCTGTGGCACCCCAATGGACACCTCCCTCCATTCAGATGAAACACCATTGAAACCACTCTCTGAGTACAGTTCTCCAACCAGTTCCCTATCCACCTAACTAGTCCGGTCCACATTTCTCTAGTTTACCCATTAGAACATCATGGGGAACCCTGTCAAAAGCTTTACTGAAATCCAGGTAAACAACATCAACATCAACATTCTCTTGATCCAGTAAGCTCGTCACTGTCAAGCTGTTCAAGGAGGACAGCATCCACTTCTTCATCCTGGCCAGGAGTCCATAACAGACTCCAGTCCCAATCCATCCTTCCTTTATCCTAACCCAGATACTTTCAACTAGACTGTTGCCCTCCCTCTCCAATATTTTATGACAAACAAACCCTCTCTTCACAGACAGCACCACTCCACCTTCTCTTCGAGCTTTTTGGTTTTCCTTGAACAACTCATATCCATCCACTATCACATTCCAGTCTTGGGAATCATCCCACTAAGTCTTTGTAATGCCTGATAAATCATATCCCTCTGTCTGCATTAGAAGCTCAAGCTCTTCCTTCTTATTGCCCAAGCTTTGAGCATTGGTACATAGAGATTTGGATTTATAAGAGATTGAATTTATACCCCACCCTTCACTCGGAGTGTCAGAGTGGCTTACAAACTCCTTTCCATTACCCTCCCCACAACAGATACAGATTGGGCCATCCTGACTCCATGCCATTGTTTTCCCCTGTTTCAGTATGCGCAGTGTGGGGATGCAGATCATTGATCCCCCGTTGAGGTGCATTGGAAACACATGGCAAAAAAACCCCAATTCACCCGTGGTTTGCATCTGATCATGCAGTGGCGGGCTGCCCCCGCAGCTCCCAGGGACTGTGTGATCATACAACTGCAGGTCAAATTACTCTGAAGCAAAAAGCCTCACTCCCCCCCCCCACGTTATCACTGCTGTCTATGTGGTATGGTGCCACCTGCCAGTTTCCCACTGAGTGCCTGCTGCTGTCTGGCAACTCTAGCTATGGCACCCTACCTGTGGAATGCCTTTTCTCCTGAGGATCACCACCGGGCACCTACATTACATTCTTTTAGGTACCAGGCCCAAACATTTCTGTTTTTAATTGAGAGGATTATTTTTAAACATAGTTTTATAGTCTGTTTTTAGCCTGAGAAAGCATTTTAAGGTGTTCCATGTTTTGATTTGTGCCCTGGCTGTGTCTTTGAACACTGAATTTTGTTAAGTTTTTTTTTATAAACAAATGTTTTATGTTTCTATTATGTTTCGCAGGTTCCCTGGAGAGGAGGCATAGAAATTTCCTGAATAAATAATATGTGTATATGGGTCCCATATCAGGCACAAGAGAAGCTCAGGTGCAGGAGATTTTTCCTGCATGCAGCAGCCTCTTGTACCTGAAATTAATGGTAGCCTGCATGTGGTAATCTCATTCTACATGCTCCTGGCAGATGGAAGCTATTTTCTGGAAGCTTTCCTGTATTTTGGTTTCCCATGGGTTTTTTAAAAGACTTCTGCTAAATGTGGAAATGAGTACAGACAATTTTAATCTAATAAAAGTGCTTTCTATCTATTCAGTTTATCCCTCAAGATGTCCTTGTACCTTGATTCAACAGACCTGGCCACCTGAGTCCATGCCATGGTAACACTGAGACTAGTTTATTGGAATGCATGATGCATAGGTCTCCCCTTAAAGTCAACCCAGAGGCTCCCTGACCTGGGTAGCCCAGGCAAGCCCAATCTTGTCAGATCTTGGAAGCTAAGCAGGGTCAACTCTGGCAAGTACTTGGATGGGAGACCTCCTTGAAATACCAGCAGTCAGGAGGTGGGACAGGCTTTATTCAGCCATCCCTCTGAATATCCTCCAGGCCCCCGGTAGGGATCAGTCACCAGAGGCCATCATGACTTCCAGGTGCACACAGTCAGTCACCAAAGGTTGCTGTGACTTCCAAGTGCACGCACACACACACACACACACACACACACACATATGAAAAATACAACCCCCCCCCAAAAAAAAAGTCAACCCAGAGGCTTCAGGTGGTGTAGAATGCTGCACCCCAGTTATTAATAGGAGCTAGGTGAAGCATGCATACTACTCGCATTCTGCAGTCACTCCGCTGGTTGCCCGTAAGTTATCAGGTTCAATTCAAGGTATTGGCCATCGCATACAAAATCCTTCTTGGCCTCAGATCCTTAGATCTGAGGGACTGTATTTCCCCCTATGCTCCATCACAACTGCTTCAGTCATCTCAGCAGAGCCTTCTGCATGTATCACCTTCTAAATGGTGATTTGTTTTCTGTTGTAGCCCCATCATTTGGAGGTCAGGAAGACTCTCACTCTCCTGGCATTTCACAAAGTATGCAGAACTGAACAAATCCCATGGCACCTTTAAGACTGACAAAAATTTATTCAATTACTCAGGCGATTCAGAAGATATTTTTACAAAGGTAAGGCTGCAATCATATGCACAATTAGACCCGCTATAGGCATGAATGCGGGCGGATTTAAAGGGCATGATCAGTCAACAACATCTGGAAAGCTCCCTGCAGCCATCGGCAACACATTCTGCTCTGCCTCAGAAGTAGAGTTAAAAGACACCGGAGAAAATCTGGTAGAAAACGCGTTGCAATGGGCCAAGGAAGGACTTTCCCCGTCTGATTGTTCCAGCGTGCTCTCATGGCATTGGGATGGTCTGATCAGGCCATCCTGACTCTGCGCTGTTGGTTCCCCCCTCCTCTCAGTATGTGCATCATCGCAAACTCCATAGGGACCCCTCAGTGTAGAGATGTGATTCATCGATTCCTCGTTTAAGCGTATCAGAAACAAACTGCAAAAAACTCCAAACCCCAACTCACCTGTGGTTGTGTAAGATCACGCAGTGGTGGGCTGTGCCCACAGCTTCCAAGGACTGTGTGATTGTGCAACTGCAGGTCAAATTCCTCTGGAGGAAATAGCCTCACTTCCCCCCCCCCATTTTTTTCTGGCATGTGTAACTGCAATCTAATAGGGTTTTATTATAATGGGACGTTTTAGGAGGAATGTTTTAAGAAAGGGAAAGAGACTGTGGACTATACTACTGTGTACAGTACACACTAAATGTCGGGTCCCCAATGTAGTGTCTGCCGACAACTTTTTTAAAACCTACCAGGTGTATTTATAAAGTGAGTAGGGCCAGATAGACTTTTGACCAGGAGAGCTTATGATTGACTTCTGGAAATCTGATGAAGTGGTACCCAACTCTCTAGATTAAGGGACTTGCTATTGATAAAGAGGTATAAAATATGATAACAAGAGAAAAGCCTGGATCAGGGGTTGTGGCGTTACAATTTACTTTGGCATTTGTCCTGTGTATTTTGATTTTTTTAAATACACATTTGAGGAGGAGGGGGAAATTCTGGGATGTAACATTTGGCTCTGTTTGCTAAACAATTAGAATCTAGAGATGCCAGGAGATGCAGCACATCATTTTTCTTAACAATGTGATAGTTCATCTCACACTGAGCCTGGTCAAGCGCCTAATAATAGTGACGCTGCAGCTGCAGGCCAGCATGCTGAAGATAAGTGGCTGATGTGGGAGGGAAATGTTTGGGAGAACTATCATTTATTTTTAATCATTACCACATAATTTGTAAGCATGTGATGTGAAAGTGTTTAAATCTGGATCTTGCTATCCTAGAGAACTTTTTGAGGTAGGCTTCTTTCTGTCTCACTTTCCATTTATAAAACTACAAGCAGGAACCTGCAAAGACTTGAGGGAGGCATCCCATTTTCTCTTTCTCTTTTCAGAAAGCCCCCATAAACCTCTCCTGTTTTCATGCTTCCTTCTCTCCTTCTAGGGTTGCCAAGCTCCAGGTGGGGCTTGAAGATCTCCTAGAATAACAGCAGATCTCCCAGCTACAGAGATCAGTTCCCCCTTAGGTTGCCAGCTCCATGTCAGGAAGTTCCTAGAAATTTGGGAGTGGAGCCTTATAAGAGTGAGGTTTGGAGAGTCAACCCTTGAAAGCAACCATTTTCTTCGGGACAACTGATCTCTGTCATCTGGATAACAGTTGTAATTCTGTGTGATCTCCAGTCCTCCTCTGGACCTTGGCAACCCTAGTTCCCCTGGAGGAAATGGCTGCTTTGGAAGGTGGAGTCTCTAGCATTATAGCACTCTGAGGTCCCTCCCCTCTTCAAACCCACCTTTCCCATTCTGTACCCCCCCCACATCTCCAGGAATTTCCTAACCTGGAGTTGGCAACCCTATCTCCTTCCCACCCAAAATTCAGCCTACTTCTAACTACCCCTCTGTCTTAAGCTTTACTTTTCTCCCCCCAGGAGCTTCTACCCAGGAAAACTGTGACCCAATTGTGTAATGCTTGCCACTGGGTCAGGCCCACTTGCATGATACAGAACCTTCAAGTACTTGTGGGGTGGCACCTCACTTTCCTCTTTATCCCTCTCCTCACACTATTTCTTCTATCCATCATCCTGGCAACCTCCATATCTTCTCCTCTTTCTCTGCCTCATTTCTCCCTTCTCAGCCATTCACCAACCCATCTTTCATTTGCCTCCCATCTTCAGCTATATTTATTCTTTATTTACTTCATTTATACTCTATCTTTCTCCACCTTGGGGATCAAAGCAGCTCACATTTTCTCCTTTCCTCCTTTTTATCTGTACAACAACACTGTGAGGAAGGCTGAAAGTATCTTAGTGGTCCACAATCATCCAGTGAGCTTCCACAGCAAGATGGGGATTCGAACCTGGGTCTCCCAGACACTATTCTGAAGCTCTTACTGCTATACCAAATTAGAATTCATAGAGTGGCTGCTGTTGAACAGTACCAAGCAGCCAAGCCTAGCTCAGTCATGCCAGTTGGGTGGTATCAAGTTACCCAGAGGTTGCTTCCATACCTAGGGTTGCCAGCCTCCAGGTGGGACCTGGATATCTCCCAGAATTACCACTGAATTCCAGATAACAGAGATCTGCCCCCCAGAGAAAATGTCTGCTGTGAAGAGTGGACTCTGTGGCATTGTACCATGCTGAGGCCTCTCTCCTCCCCAAAGCCTGCTCTCCTCAGACCCCACCACAAAATCTCCAGGAATTTCCCAACCTGAGTTGGCAGCCCTAGTCAGGCCTGGCTCCAATGAGTCCTCCCTCAAAAGCCAAAATAGGCCTGGAAAGAACCCTGCTCCCTCCCCCTGCCTTTTCCAGAACCAAGCCTAGAATCTGTGGTTGCCTAGCAATGGCCACTGAGGGAATCTGTTGCTTAAAGCCACAGGTGCTCCTTTTGTCATTTTTGGGGTTTTAAACCCCTCCAAAGTATTTTTTTTAGCTTCAATCCTTTTTTTTTTTTGCAAACCTGGGCCCCTTTTTAGGTTTGTAGAAAGATCTGTCTTTCTCATTCACTACTCCAGTCACCAGATTTAGGTATCCAAAGATTTGGCCAATTTTGCTATTATGATATAGATAACTGACAGAAGCTGACTTCCCCAAGGACAGCTAGTCAGCTGAGGAAGTATGCATGCTGCAGATGGTGAAGCCAGGATTCTACCCAATTCTGCCCACACTAGTGGACTCCTTTTCTTACATCCTGGAAGCAGGACAAGGATGATTCTATGGTTCACTTCTCACAGGAATAATTTGGCCTTCCTTCTTCCTTCTTAACTGTCAAATCAGAAGAAAGGATTTTCTTAGCTGAGGTAATTACAGTTTGTCACAGATTGTATCTCCTTGCATTTCATGGTCATGTGACTGGACTGCTTGCATTTTTTTTTGTTCTGTATCCATGTACATAAATATGTGCTGACTGATATCTTTCATATATCTGATAAAGGGAACTATAGTCCTTAAAAGCTTGTGCCACAAGGTTTATTTCTGGTTTTGTTGTAGCCAGTTAACATGGTTCTTGAATTTATCATGACTTTGATTCCTTTCAAGATTGGGGCAGATCAACTTCTTTACCACACAGGGAACTTTTATGGCAATTTAATACTATTGGTGAATAATCAGCATACATACATAACCATTATACCTGCTCTTTGTAGCATCCCTACTGTGATGAGGCACACTCTGTAGACACATTTATCTTTCCTCCATCTGCTTTTTCCTCCCACATTATTTGAACCTACTGACTACCATGCATAGCAGGCTCTCTCATATTTAATCAGTTTTATTTGTTTATAAGGGGAGCTAGATATAGCATTCCAGGTAATACAACCTATTCACCATCCCCAGAACATATGTAGGATCTTGTTACTACATTTCCACTGATTTGAATACATTTTTGGTACAATAAGTGCTACCCCCTATTAACAGCATAGCGATTTAGTCTTCATCGAGACTGAAAAATAGAGCTGGAAGGCAAATGAATTATTTCAGCAATATGTGTGGGTTTTTTCCCAGAGTGATGACAAAAATAATGAAATTCTAACAATCCTGTATTACATAGTAAAATAAGCTGTTAAATATGAATCGTGTTGCAATTTGGCTGACTCACTAATAGGTACTTTTCTTTTATGATTGCCAGATTTCTAAAAAGTTACATATGGAGTTTGTTTTGCCAAGTTTGTGGCAACTGTAATGTTCTATGAAAGAACTTCCAACTGCACTGTATCACTACAGTATGACATGATGCATTTCCAGATACAGTTCCAGCTATATAGTTTATCATATTAGAGAATCTCATAGTCTTGACTCTCTTACATGATACTAAAGAATTTTCATATTCATCTTACAGAATCTCTTTGAATCCTAGGGTTCTCTTTTAAAGTATTCCATAACTAAGAAAGTATTTACTCAGCACCTTGGGGAGAGGGGGAGAAGAGAGCTTGCTAGCACTTGGAGGACACACACACAAAACCCATAGTGAAACTTTGGTCATGATTTCCTAAACTGTTTGTATGTTTATACCCTGGTTTTCTCCCCAAAGGGATCCCAAAGTGGGTTACAACATTGTTTTCACCATTTGCATTTTATCATCACCACAACAATCCTGTGAAGTAGGTTAGGCAGAGAGAAAGAGAGGCTCAAAGTCACCCAGTAAGCTTTCAGTGGCAGAGTGATTCTTCAAACCTGGGTTTCTCAAGTCCTAACATGTCACTTCCTGACCACTGCACCATTCAAGAGATTGCAGAAGTAGGACAGCATGGGACCACCTCCACCCCTGGTGTAAGCACTTTGGAGGACACTGGTGAACCTTATAGTTGCTACAAGGTACTTTAGTTTTGATATCTAAATTACATGATATGGGAAATGTCCAGCCATGAAGGACCACACTACAAGTTGTGAAAATATTGGTTTGATTTGAAAGTTACTTTTATGCAGGGGTCTTTTCGTAGAAAAACAGCTGCAGGAGCTCATTAGCATATGGTATGCTAATGAGATATTAGGCTATTAGCATATGCCATGCGATCTAGATCGCATCCCCGATGAATATACAGTAGAGGTGAAGAATAGGTTTAAGGGACTAGATTTGATAGACAGAGTGCCTGAAGAACTATGGACAGAGGTCCGTGACATTGTAAAGGAGGCAGCAATCACCGCCATCCCAAAGAAAAAGAAATGCAAAAAAGCAAAGTGGCTGTCTGATGAGGCTTTACACATAGCAGAGGAAAGAAGGAAAGCTAAAGGCAATGGGGAAAACGAAAGATTTGCCCAACTGAATGCAGATTTCCAGAGAACAGCAAGGAGAGATAAGGAGGCTTTCCTGAATGAACAATGCAAAGTAATAGAGGAAAACAATAGATTGGGAAGGACTAGAGATCTCTTCAAGAAAATTGGAGAAATCAAGGGAACGTTCCATGCAAAGCTGGCCATGATAAAGGACAAAAACGGTAGGGACTTAACAGAAGCAGAAGAGATTAGGAAAAGATGGCAAGAATACACAGAAGAACTATACAAGAAGGACCTCGATGTCCTTGACAACCACGATGGTATAATCACTGACCTCGAGCCAGACATCCTGGAAAGCGAAGTTAAATGGGCCTTAGAAAGCATTACTAACAACAAAGCTAGTGGAGGTGATGGTATCCCAGCTGAGTTATTCAAAGTCTTAAAAGAAGATGCTGTTAAAGTGCTGCACTCAATTTGCCAACAAATTTGGAAAACACAACAGTGGCCACAGGATTGGAAAAGGTCAGTTTACATTCCAATCCCAAAGAAGGGAAACGTCAAGGAATGTTCAAACTATCGCACAATTGCACTCATTTCACACGCTAGCAAGGTCATGCTCAAAATCCTACAAGCTAGGCTCCAACAGTACGTGGATAGAGAACTGCCAGAAGTACAAGCTGGGTTTCGAAGAGGTAGAGGAACTAGAGATCAAATTGCCAACATTCGCTGGATTATGGAGAAAGCAAGAGAATACCAGAAAAACATCTACTTCTGCTTCATTGACTATGCTAAAGCCTTTGATTGTGTGGATCACAATAAATTATGGCAGGTTCTTAAAGAGATGGGAGTACCAGACCACCTCATATGTCTCCTGAGAAAGCTGTATAAGGGTCAAGAAGCAACAGTTAGAACCGGATATGGAACAACTGATTGGTTTAGCATAGGAAAAGGAGTACGACAAGGATGTATATTGTCACCTTGCTTATTTAATTTATATGCAGAGTACATCATGCGAAATGCTGGCCTGGATGAATCACAAGCTGGAGTTAAGATTGCTGGGGAAAAGATCAATAACCTCAGATATGCAGACGATACCACTCTGATGGCAGAAAGTGAAGAGGATCTAAAGAGCCTCTTGCTCAGGGTGAAAGAGGAGAGTGCAAAAGTGGGCTTGAAGCTCAACATCAAAAAAACTAAGATCATGGCATCTGGCCCCATCACTCCTTGGCAAGTAGAAGGGGAAGTCGTAGAAGTAGTGACAGACTTCACGTTCCTGGGATCCCAGATCACTGCAGATGGTGACTGCAGCCATGAAATTAAAAGACGCCTGCTCCTTGGGAGGAAGCGATGGCAAACCTAAACAGCATGATAAAAAGCAGAGACATCACCCTGCCAACAAAAGTCCGCATGGTCAAAGCAATGGTATTCCCCGTAGTAATGTATGGCTGTGAGAGTTGGACTATAAGGAAGGCCGAGCGCCGAAGAATAGATTCTTTTGAACTATGGTGCTGGAGAAGACTCTTGAGAGTCCCTTGGACTGCAAGGAGATCAAATCAGTCAATCCTAAAAGAAATCAACCCTGACTGTTCCCTGGAAGGCCAGATCCTGAAGCTGAAGCTCAAATACTTTGGCCACCAAATGAGAAGGGAGCATTCACTGGAGAAGACCCTGATGCTGGGAAAGATTGAAGGTCAAAGAAGAAGGGGACGGCAAAGAATGAGATGGTTAGACAGTGTCATCGATGCAATGAACATGAAATTGAGCAAACTTCAGCGGACAGCGGAAGACAGGAGGGCCTGGCGTAATCTGGTCCATGGGGTCGCGAAGAGTCGGACTCGACTGTGCGACTGAACAACAACAAATATGCCATGCCCCCTGACATCACCGGAAGTGATGTCAGAAGGGGAAGCAAAAGGGGGGGGAGGCATCTTCAAAAGCCTCCCCTTCCCTTCCCCAGCTGGTCTGGGTGGGGGAGCTAAGAGAGAAGGGGTTTAAAGTTTAAACTCCTTCTCATGAGAGTTGGGCCACAGAAGGAGGAAAGAGGGAAGGAAAGAGAGAGAGTAGAGAGAAGGAAAGAAGGAAGGAAAGAGGGAAAGAAAGAGAAGGGAGGGAGGGAAAGAAAGAGAGGGAAGAAGGAGGGAAACAGGGAAAGGAGGAAAAAAGAGAAGTGAAGAAGGTGGGAAAGAAAGAAAGAGAGAAGAGAAGAAGGAGGGAAAGAGGAAAAAGAGAGAAGGAAAGGAGGGAATCAAAGAAATTCGGCAGCAATTCGGCCCCATTATATCCTATGGGCCATTGAAGTCAATGGTGAAAACATAGGGTATATTCTGGGGGCTGGAGGGGAGGGGGTTTGAGAGAGAGGCTCCAAACTCACACGGTAGCTGATGGAGCCTCTCCCCAAGATACCCACCAAGTTTCAAGAACATTGGATCAGGGGGTCCAATTCTATGGTCCCCCAAACAGGTTGCCCCTATTCCCTCCGTTGTTCTCTATGGTGGGAAAAAACAGCGGGGCTGACCTGTGTATACACAGGTGTTCGCTCTCGCAGCCGTTTGCCTATTGATAATCAATTATATTCCCCTCATTATTATTCATAATAATGTGTAATCAGGCTAACAATACCAGGGTGAATTCTGTCTTGAAAAGTCCCCTCCGCACAAACACACACACAGATACACACACAGTCAGAGGTAAACAGTCCAGTGTGCAATGAAGTTGCTGAAAATTAATTGAACTTTGGAATGGAATAATTGGATTCTCACCAGAATTATTTGCTCATAATTCATAATTGTACTAATAAAAAGGAAAATATATGGCAATGGAATTTGTTTAATAATACTTCTTATACCCATTGTTTAAAAAAAAAAAACTTTGAGGTCATTAATATATGAGATTCCAAAATAATTTTTAAATGGCAGACATTGACTGTAGAGTCATGTTTAAAGGGCTACAATGTTGTGCAATAAGGGAAGACCTCATAAAATAAGGGCTGGTTTGTTTGTTTTTTAAATAAAATAACATTCAATGTTAGTTTGATTCAGGCAGATATCAGAGATTTCAGCCACACAAGAACTGATTTCAACAGAAAGGAACTAGGTTTCAGTGAAACTGATATGGCGATGGTCTGTTACTAATGGCTTGAAAGGTTCCTTACAGTACAGTTTTATCTTCTTATCTGGCTTGGCAAGAACAATGCTCTGACTGCCTCCAGAGGAACTGAACAAGTCTGCCCCTACTGGCCAAAATACTAGGAATAGGAATGGCTAAAACTTAAAAAACAACAAACATGTTTCATTTTGTATGCATTGCTTAATTGTCCCATTACAAAATATTCTTTGTCACCACACTAGAAGCCTGATTTTTTTTTTTATTGTCCTATGGCAATTGTATACAAATTCTTTAGGAACATTACATAGGGGAAATCTTGCTTTTCTTGTTCTGGGCTGGCAATGCAGTATGATAGTTTTAAAATCAATTCTGTATGTTTTCTGCTAGCTTTGTGAGTTGCCTGTTTCAGCCTGCATTTTTTTTTTTATAAAGATGTGCTTAGGGGAATCTAATATAGCACAAATGTTGGAACAGGTGGCTGCAAAAGAGAGAGTTAACCTCAGGCACACAGGAAGATGATTCACGTTTCCCTAGTCTATTAAAAAAACCTGAAGTCTATAAAGAATTGAAGTATTTAAACTTATACAATCTGATCAAAATAAGCACAGGTCTGTTCAATCTTTTAACACCCACAGTTTCAAATAAAAGAAAGGAATGATTTCAGTATAATACATGTATGTTATACATTAAAAAAAAATGTTAAGAAGTAACTTGACACTAATTTTTTTTTAATTTCAAGATGTCTTTAATCTGCATCCTAAATACAGTCACATCTTTTCCCCATTGACTTTAATGGCCTTAGAAGAGTGCAACTCTGCTTAGGATGGCACAATTAAATGGCACCCCGCAAAAAAACAACAAAAAAACAACAACCAAGCACCTTTAAAATCAACTATACATTAAAAATGTATGGTATCACATGCTTATTTACTTCATTTATAGACTGCTTTTCTTGTGAGCAGCTCTGATTTTAGTACACTTTATGTATAATGGCAGGAATTAAGAAAAGGTTCTGTCATGTCAACATTCTCATGAAGGCAGTTACATAAAGGAAATCTGAATCTGGAT
Source organism: Gekko gecko (assembly GCA_029375565.1). Taxonomy (NCBI): domain Eukaryota; kingdom Metazoa; phylum Chordata; class Lepidosauria; order Squamata; family Gekkonidae; genus Gekko; species Gekko gecko. Next base: position 102,100,781 of record JAPDNY010000007.1, read on the forward strand.
TAATTCAGGGCTTCTGCTTTTAAGGGGGGACATATAGTCAATCAGTTATCTTAGAAGGGTATAATTCTGTTTAAAATTGCAATTTAACAGCTTTAAGCTGAATCCTTTGCTCAGGTGATGAGATAAGTGTTACGTATGATGGGGCAACAAAGCAGTGAGAAAAGCTTTTTTGCATACAAATGGTTGTATCTTGATTTGCCCCTGGAAAATGAATAGAATGCTCATGGGATGAAGTTTTCCTGCCTCTCTCATCTTGCCACAGCCCCCAATGTCTCCCAATTTTTTTTCCTGTGTTCCTTTCTAAACCCCAGGAACAGGATATGGGGGGTGGGTGGCATTTTGGCCTTCTGCAGGAGAGAGAAGTAGGAATATCATGATCCCCAAATGAAACTTATTTCTTGGGCTCAGGGTCATACACTATGGAGGGGCAGTGAGGCTCAGGCCCACCCACCCACCTGGAATTTTCCAGAGTGGGTAATACCCCCTCCAGGCATGCCCCTCCCCAAGCTGACAGGTAGGAAGCTACTCAGCCTGTCAGATTCTCAAGTTCAGTCAGTCCTGACATCTTTCTTCTCTTATAGGGTCCTCTTTCTTTGACTGAGATTCAGGCTATTATGAGTGATGGGAAAATTAAGCACATGATTAATTTTTGATGGAATATGGTTTTTGAAAATATAAATAATTTCATATTGAAATAATTTAATATAAATGACCAATTGTGGAACTGGCTGAGGCACAGTCTTGTGCCTGCACCACTGAGGAATTGAGAACTCTATACCCCTGCTTGTGCCTATGGAAATGTTATTCTGGATCCAAGCCAAAATCTGCAATGTAAGTATTATTAGTACAATATGTATGCATGTGCAGCGGGTAAAACATTTTTTGTTGATTCCCGGAACATTATAGAAGCACCAATGACTTTTAAAAACATGTCTACATCTTGTTTTCACCTAAGTAATTATCTTAGCAAGGTATAAGATGCATTTAATCCCAAATTTGTCCTAATTACATATAAAGAAGAATGTGGAGCTCTCTGGCTGGGGAAAATGTTAGGTGGAATAACAGTGTGGATATAAATTGCAGGAGGAAAAGGTTTATCTCCCTTCCCCCTTCAAAACAGTCATGGCTTTCCACATATTTCATGAGTTCAAGGCTTTCCATCTAAACATGAAAGTGTTGCTTCTTAAAATCTGGAAATTCATCCAGTGGGCTTTTTTGTTTGTTTGTTTTATTTGTTTGCCATCAAGTCACAGCAGACTTACGGCAACCCCGTATAGTTTTCAAGGCAAGAGATATTGATATGTAGTTGCCATTGCCTGCCTCTGCATTGCAACCCTGGTATTCCTTTGTGGTCTGACCCTATGCAGCTTCCGAGATCTGATGAGGCTGGGCAACCCTGGGCTATGCAGGTCAGGGCTTAGTTGATCATATCTATTGCATTTCCATTGCTGAATGAATCCATAAAGTCAAGGAGTTTCATGATGGAAATGTTCCATCATTATCATCCCATTAAAGGCAACAGAGTTTTTGGAAGGACAACACAAACATTCTACAGTGGTAATTTACATAGTAGTGGTCACTGCAAATGTAAATTATAAATGGTGAGTATTTGTGGATTCTTTGTGTACAGCTCTGGTAATGTGTGCATGAAGTAAACATGGAGTGATCCTTTCCCATATGAATGTTGTCCAGCTAGGATGGAGTGCAATGTTCACAAAGGAAGGAGACACACATTGCCTGCACTCATTCTTCATGTATATATTAGCAAAGCAGTGAGGGTTCAATGTCCGCGCAGAATTCTTTCATTATGCAATGTCTTTTTTAGCATATTTTTACTGTGCTTCCAGTTTAATTTTAGACTACATAAATTCCATTCTCAAATAAAAGTATAATGGGTTGGGAGAGATCTTGTTCATTGGTGATACATTTTGAGAGAAAAAACAGGAGAAAGAAGATACTTCAGAGGTCAAGGAATTCTTTTTGTAGAGGGGGTCATGGAAAAAAGGCCACAGTGATAACATTAAGTGGCAAGATGATGAATGTCAGTGAACTACAAAAAGGGCAGTAGGAAGGATTTTTAATAAGAAAAAAGGAAAAGAAAACAGGTTTAAAGTTTGGCAGGGCTGCAGAGGTGAAAGTTGATTCCTTCACAAATACAAATTTGATGCAAGAAACAAAGATGCTTTCAAAAGGAAAAGCTACATGATTTTTTAAAACAATAAGAAACAGATTTTGTTTTAACAATAGAATGTTGTATGGTGGAAGGTTTGTGATGACATGAGGGCCAATAGAAGGTTGTAGTAGTCAAGGTGACCGTAGTACTATTTTGCTATTAACAGCCAACCTTCACTTCATGAATCATAACATTATTTGAAGGGTGATCATGATGATGAACTTAAAAGGCCAGACATATCTCTGTGTTAGTGTCTATCACTCAGTCTCTGTAGATACAACAAGAATGGCTGGCATTATACAGAAGGTGCAATTTCTATGGCTGTAAGGAAGGGTAGATGCTTTTATTGATCCCTGTTTCAGCCAGCAAGAAATCTGTGATGTCTTGTGCTTTCAAACATGCTGTTTGAGCCACACTATTTTACAAGACAACTATTGGCTTATAGTGACATTAGCCATTTCGCTGAACATTTGTTGCGTTAACAAGGTAATCACACACTAAGGAAACCCTTCAGTTCCCAGGGAATAATTTTAAACAAAATTATTCCATAGAGAATCCTTTTCAAAGAATTAATCTTTGACTTATTATACATGGGAAGATTTTTAGCTAGCTAAAGGCTGAGGACTTACTTGTGAAAACTGGAATCTGGCAGATGTTTTCTTGTATTGCTATTACTCATATTCATTTCAAGCATTGGGAATATTTCAACCAGACACGTAATTCTCCCTCCCCCTCCCCCAAGGAAATTATTTCAGAGAGTCATGTATTTGTCCCCAATAAAAAAAGTAAAAATAAATATACAGTAAAGTAGGCAATAAAGATACTTTCCATTTCAAGCAACAAAATGGGTAGAAGAAGCTGTGGCTCCTTAGCTCACTGCACTGCCTGCAGAAGGTACACTGACATTTCCAGATGAAGAGACTTGGGTAGCAGATGTCTGCACCTGACACCCTAGAAAGATGTTGTCATTCAGAGTAAACAGTACTGAGCGACACGGACCAATGGTCTGATTTGGTATAAGACAGTTTCTTGCGTTCATAATCACTGAAGTATGCATTATCCCATTGATCTAAAAGAACAAGCTCATCATTTAGAATCAGTAAAGAGCCAGTTTCACCTAACGGTTAGTGTGTTATACTAGGATCTGGGAGATCCAGGTTCAGATCCCCACTTTGCCATGGAAGCTTGCTGGCTGACCTTGGGCTAGTCACACATGCTCACCATAACCTATCTCAAAGGGTTGTTGTCAGGATAAAATAGCAGAGAGGAGAACAGTATAAGCCATTTTGGGTTCCCATTGGGGAGGAAGGTGGGGCATAAATGAAGTAAATTAATAAAATAAAAGCAGCCAGCATTAGAAATCTAGCCAACATTGGAATTAACTAAAAATAACCAAACTTCTATTCTGTGCCTATTTAATAATAGAATGGCTCCGCCTCCAACCAAATAGAACATGTGGTTGGTGTTCAGGGCTCTACATGGATAGCTGGCTAGAAAAAACGATGGGAAATCCTATCAATTAGTTATTTGTGGGGAACTAGGAATGGAGGACTTAATGTCAGCCCCTCACCCCAAACAGGTGATAAGTAAGATCCTGTCATTTTGGATTCAGGAATCACACATACAGCACCCAATTTCACACCTATCTATCAGAGATGCTGATAAATCCTACAACCCTATTGTTTCAGCTAAAAGATATCTCCACTTTATTTTGCTTTTGCCTTGTGTGAATTGAACTTGTGAGTCTTTATTTTCTTGGCATTTTCTGTTTCCTCACACCATTTTTTTTCCTGTCAAAGTTTTGCAATGTTCATGTTTTTTGCATTAGCTGGCATACAATGTATAAATGACACGAAAGTGGTGCAAAAATACGCTAAAGGAAGTAAATTGGCAAAGCCAGCAATAAAACTTCATCTGCAGTGAACATAGAACTTAATGTGTGAGTTCACATGTCCATTCATACATTAAACTGGTGCTGCTGCTGCTACCTCTTTTCTAAACTGAGAAGGGTCACATGAATCAGATGCAAATAATATGTGTGCACATATGTGCATAACCTTCTCATGACATGTTATGTCATATTCTCTGTGAAGTAAAAAATGAAACAGACTTGCATGATCACTATTCACTGTGTGTGGAGTATTACTACTTGTGGTGACTATGCCCACAAGCAGGGGTCTTTTCGTAGAAGAACAGCTGCAGGAGCTCATTAGCATATGGTATGCTAATGAGCTATTAGGCTATTAGCATATGCCACGCCCCCTGACATCACCGGAAGTGATGTCAGAAGGGGAAGCAAAAGGGGGGGGGAAGCATCTTCAAAAGCCTCCCCTTCCCTTCCCCAGCTGGTCTGGGTGGGGGAGCTAAGAGAGTTGGGCCACAGAAGGAGGAAAGAGGGAAGGAAAGAGAGAGAGTAGAGAGAAGGAAAGAAGGAAGGAAAGAGAGAAAGAAAGAGAGGGAAGAAGGAGGGAAACAGGGAAAGGAGGAAAAAAGAGAAGAGAAGAAGGTGGGAACGAAAGAAAGAGAGAAGAGAAGAGAAGAGAAGAGAAGAGAAGAGAAGAGAAGAGAAGAGAAGAGAAGAGAAGAGAAGAGAAGAGAAGAGAAGAGAAGAGAAGAGAAGAATGAGGGAAAGAGGAAAAAGAAAGAAGGAAAGGAGGGAATGAAAGAAATTCAGTGGCAATTCAGCCCCATTATACCCTATGGGCCATTGAAGTCAATGGTGAAAACATAGGGTATATCCTGGGGGCTGGAGGGGAAGGGGTTTGAGGGAGAGGCTCCAAGATCACAGGATAGCTAATGGAGCCTCTCCCCAAGATACCCACCAAGTTTCAAGAACATTGGACCAGGGGGTCAAATTCTATGGGCCCCCAAACAGGTTGCCCCATTTCCTCCATTGTTCTCTATGGTGGGAAAAAAGTTATTTTTTTCCCACCATAGAGAACAATGGAGGGAATAGGGGCAACCTGTTTAGGGGCCCATAGAATTGGACCCCCTGGTCCAATGTTCTTGAAATTTGGTGGGTATCTTGGGGAGAGGCACCATCAGCTATCCTGTGAGTTTAGAGCCTCTCCCTCAAACCCCTCCCCTCCAGCCCCTAGAATATACCCTATGTTTTCACCATTGACTTCAATGGCCCATAGGATACAATGGAGCTGAAATTGACATTCGGCTGCCTGAAAGACTCTCCGGGACGCCGGCTGGGGGCGGGGCTTGGCTCCTGAGCTCCCGGAGCTGCGCTCCGGTGCGCTCCCCCCCCCCGAAAAGACCCCTGCCCACAAGTATTATTCAGCATTATATGTTGAGAGCACTGAAAGCAATAATAACAAGGTAATACCATCAGCCATTTTTTTAAAAAAAAATGTTGTGTAAATGATAATACCATAATACATTTTGGAGAAAGCATAGGAAACAAATAAATTTAATCTACAATTGTCTGATTGATTTCAAAGGAATTGCCCTAGAAAAGGGAAACCAGTGGTGAAACTGTCTTTCTTTATTGTATGAGAGCTTGATGGTGGCCTCTCAGATGGGTTGCCAACTGTCAGGAGAAAAAAGTGATGACCCTTGAACAGAGGCTTGATGGGACACTGTTTACCTGCATGCCATGAAAGCTTCAGCCGCCTGTTTCCAAACATTAAGCTTCTTTTAAAGGGACAGGGCATTTTCCCCCAGGTCAACCACCTTATTTGATTTAAAGTCATTCTAGATAAGATAGCACTTCTGTATTTGTGTCCAAATACTTATATTGCCAAAATGATTTACAAACATTCTCTGACAGGATGCTGAATTCTATGCAATATATATCTAGAGAGAGTGTGAGGGAGTGAGAGACTTTTCAGCAATCCAGTGGTCATTATTTTAGGTCAAAGTCATTCCAGTTTGTTCTCTTTTATGCTTTTGATTACATTATGAGTGTGGAAAATAAAACAGCAAGACTGAGTTCATCAATTAACATACCGGTGGGATTAAATTGGAATTCCATAGGAATCTAGGCATTCCATTTCTTGTTAAAGAAATCCTCTCTCCTGTGTCATCAGTGGCAGGTGTGCAATTCTGTGGCTGTGTGCAAGGTTTACTGCAATTGCAAATGACAGTTTTGTTGTATAGTAGCAATCTCTGGCAAGCATGCTCTAGAATTATAATCTCTTCAATACCCATAAATGCTGTAGCAGCTGAAAGCTCCCTATAAATATGGAGTAAATGAAAAGGACGGTGGAAACTGAAAGCACATATAAATTGTTTCCACCACCACCACCCTTCCTCTATCTCTTGCTCTTTTTCTTTCTCTCCTTCCTACTGAATGACCATAAAGAATTGGGAACAGTCATAATCCAGCAGGGAGGCTGGTCTGGCACACATGTGCAGGCTGTTCTCTTTATTGTCTGGCTTTCATTGTAGACGCACATTTCCTACCTGTCACCACAAGGGGTGTCCAGGACACATTATGAGCGTGAAGCTTCAGTAACCAAACTGTACAGGGTAGTCTAGCAGTTTAGCTCTGAGTGATTCTGTGAAATTAGAGGAGAGATTCTTGCAGCTGCTCTTCAGGGATTGCTGTTGTTAGGAGGGAGAAAGAGCAGATCTTGTGATGTGTGTGAGTGCGTGTATATATCAGAAGATGCAGAGAGTGTTTGACTGAGCTCTTTGGCCACTGGGAAGCATTGAAAGACAGACAGAGAGTGAAGAGAGCAGAGGAAGCAGGAACAGGCTGAAGTACAGAGCAGCTGTGCTTGTTTCCTAATACTCTGGCTCTTTTGGGTGCCTCAATCAATGACAACATGGATTCTTTCACTGAAATCTTTGTCAGGCTGCTGTTTCTGGCTGCTTTTCATTACTGGAATGTGTTAGTAGCAGGGAACAAATGTAAGTATTGCATGTGGATATTCAACTTGGACCAGATTGTTCTGAAAACTTATGGCTTATTACTGTGAGATCTGGGCTAGAAATGTATTTCTTGAAATAAATCCATACAGCTGGAATTGTAACAGCAAGTAAATGGGGCTAAAAATGTTTTAACAACTGAAAAAAATGTCATAATTCCATGTTTAGCATTTTTATAAGATTGTAATCAGAGCTCTATTGACTAGGTTCAGGCTCCCATATAATTGGAAATTCACATTTCATCAATTAGCTGCATGCTCTGCATTGTTTCCCTCTCCTTTTTAAAATGCTTTTTACACAGGATGGAATGCAGCATTTTGCAAGGGGTAAAAATCTTTCATAGAGATTACTGGCATACTGCTATTCTTTGCTGCATCCGCTTGGCTTTCAGCAATTTGTAATTTTACAGACAGGTATCTGCCCGTATCTCATGAATGAAGAGTAACTCTACTGTACTGTAAAGCTCAAAGCACAGCAAATGTAATAAGGAGCAAACACAGAGAACAACATTTTATGGGATGTTTATTGATTATCACAGAGTGTAATGTTCTTGTGTGTCCAGGCAGCAGAATTCTATCAACTACAACAAAGTTTTTTGTTTTTTTGGTTTGTTTTTGGTCTGTTTGTGTTTTGCCCAGTGGGTTAAAATGCTGAGGAAAAGTCCAATGCAATTCTAAAGAGTCAGTTCCCTGGAAACCAGTAACTCTTATTGATTTGGGGGAAATAGTTTCCAAGGTTGAATCAGATCTTGCTGCCTTTGCTGGGCATTGACTTATCAAAGACTAGTGCATATATTTTATGTATTTGGTAATGGATGTCAGGAGACCTAATTGCCCTCAGGATTCCTAATGGCCCACAGACAGAAGTTTGCATTAACCTCTTCAGTGATCTTCCAATATGTTTTAAAATGTTCTGTATACTCCATTTATGCAGCATATATAAAACAATATCAGAAACAGTGACTATAGTTGGAAAAGTGAGTGCTGATGCAGGCAGGAATTCATTAATAAGATCACAGCCCTGCGGGAGGAGAAAGCTCCTTGAGAACATCTAAGCAATGGACAAGGGAAGTGGAAGTTCTGTGGTTTCTTATCTGCTGTCGTCTACATTAAAGACTCAGAATTGAAATAGATGGTTGCACTGTAGGACTAAAATGATCTTTGGTTGTCATTCAGATATTATGTCTCATTTGACATTCACATACTCTTGACCATGAAAAAAAGAAGTTTCCTCTCTAAATCACCCTCCTTTAATTTATACAGACTTTTTTTAAACTTTCCCTCTTATTATTCTGCTTTGTGCACTTCTTGAATTCAAAAGGCTATTATAATTAAAAGACACATTAAATCTATAGCAACATTGGGCTCAGAGATTCTAACAAAGCAGCAAAGCACTAGAGGTCACTCTTACAATTTAGGAAGCAGTACTCAGAGAAAGATATACCAAGATTCTTCGCAACACGCAATTAGCATGGGATACAATAGTAAATTGTATGCCACTTCCTGACACTTTTCCAAGACAGCACAATACTAAATTCCATAAAGATGTGATGCAATCTAATGAACAGAATCATTGTTTTTCATATATGAAAGCTGAGAATTAAAAAAACACCAAACCCTGAATATTTGCTTGGTCTGCTTTCTAGAGGGAATGAATGTTGTCATCTGGAAAAGTATATGTAATGTTGATTTAATTTGTGTATATCCTTCTCTGTGCCAGAAGACTGAGGTGGATGATAACATATTGGTTGTACATATTCATCTCTATTAATCCATCACATAGCTTCCATAGCTTAGCTTTCAAATAAATGTACTATTATATGTCATGCTTTCTCTTTGTAATATATATTCATCCCACTCGACTGAAAATTTTTCAGGATTTTATCCCAAATTAACATTAGTGATATTTGTCGCTCCACTGCCAGATCTTGAGTTTCTAAACTACTTTTATAGATCCCATCATAATGTAGCAGAACTTCTGTGGCAGTAATAGCTTCCTGTTCCACTAAGAGCTTGAGCATCATTGTGAATTCTTCCTGCTAGTTATGTCAGGCAATGCTGCCAAGTTAGTTGTTTACTGAGTCAGTTCTCATTCACATATGCATCTGTTCCTCGTTCACATATATCATTGATATGAACCTTTCCACTATGAACACTGAGCCAGAGATAATCCATCATTGAATAAATTTTTAACATGCTTAAGGTATCAGAAATTGGCAAGCCTTATCACATGAAGCTTAGATATCAAATTTTGAATGGTACTTTTTTACTTTGTGCCTGAAGATTATTGCTAGGTGGCTTGCCAAGCAAAGTAATGGTTTTCCTTGGGAACACTTCCCTTTTTAAAGTGCAAGCAGTTCAACTCAAAAAGTTATATCTTCCCGAGGGATTAAAACTTGCTATGTTATTGTAGAAAACATGACCGGTATAGCCTTAAATCAGAAATATTAAACTTACATTGAAAAAGTAGACAAAACCTCTTCAAAAGGTCTACTTGAGGACACAGGATAGGAGGGCTTACAAAAAAAAAGCTTCATTTGTGTTTCAAGATGGTTTTATCAGCAGTAAAGTAGACATTTGATGTCCTAGCTTCTTGCATGAAGGTGTGTCATGAAACTTTGATATGTTTGGAACTGCCTTTGAAACTCTTTAGAAATAAAGCATTGCATGAAACATAATTCTCACATTGTTCAGTTCATCTTGATTTATTAACAATGCTTTGATAGCTATAAAGTAAAAGAACTAATTTTGTAAATGCTTCTACAAAATGTCCTAGTTCCACCAATGAAAGTACTGGCTTTAGAAAAGTTATTTTTCTCCTATATATTCCACAGAATTTTCCCAACAAATCTAATCTGAAGAGAATCTTGTGTTATTCTGCTAGAGAGATGTTAGTTATATTTTTGAATTCAATTATGCAATTATGAGATCATCATTTCCAGATACCAGAATAGCATGACATAAGAAGAGCCACTATTTTAAAGAAATCCTGGAAACTGAAAAGAAAAGGAAATACTATATGACTTATTTTATATGATCATCATTCCTTTGTCCTTCTATTTGAAAAGTTTATACTGGTAAAGAATTAATTTATTGACCATTCTTTATGTTGTAGCTTATTGGAAATAATACAATATATTAGGAGGTGTGACATAGTAGTAGTTGTTAAACTGTTGATGGACATGACATTTTATAAAGGAACATAAACAAAGCAAGGTAGGTCCTTGTTCCAAGGAGCTTATAAACTAAATCATGTAGGAGACAACAAGAGGATGTAAGGAAAAATCAAAGGTAAATAAGAGAGAGAGAGAAGGAATTAAGACAAGAGTCAATAAAACAGTTATGGGTGAGGAGGACTAGGGATATTTGAGAAAGGAGGATGAGAAAGAACACTAAATACACAATTGATGTTGGAGGGGGCATTGCTAGGTGGAGATGAAGGCAAGATAGTGGGTGGAAAGGAATTTAATATGCTAAAGGAGAGCAATCATGAACAAGTCTATTCAGGAGAAAGTCCCATTTTATTCAATAAGGCTTACTATCAGGGAAGTGTTTTTAGGAGTGCAGCCTGTGAAATTGCATCTACACTTTTGAAATCTGTTGCTTGTAACAGACACAACTGTCACACAGACGCAACTTGTATTCATGAGTATCACCTTTATAAACCCACAGTTGTTCTGCCTTATACCCTAATAAAGAATGAAATTAAGCCCTTGTATCAATTACACAGCCTACTTTTACACAGCCAACTTTCTGTAAGTATAGAGCCAAGTCTTTTATTAAATATCTTCAGTCTAAAGTTAGTAGAAGCCAAGTTGGCTGGATTCCATGTGGCATCTTCTGGCCAGAGGGAAGAAAGAGTCATAAACAATCTATTTTTTATATATATACCAAATCAGACCACTGGTCTATGTAGGTCAGGGTTCTTGAAGCCCTCAGTCTATAACCTAGTTTACTTGTAACTGATGATATACTGCTGCTTTGGTGACAGGGTAGCCATCCCTAGCTAGCCAAATGGGTTAGGGTAAGTAAAAAGTATAAAGGATATTCTCTTTCCTGTAATGTTGCCTCACTTTTTGCTTCATCTACTAAGGTGCCTAGTGAATATGGGGAGCTACATTTTCCAGGAGGCACCAAGCACATTGGTCAATGATGTAACAGAAGAAAACCATTCAAAGGAGACAGGAAAGAGGAAGATTACTTTTCTCTCCAGGCACTGTCTGTAACTACCTGAACATCAGCTACCACTGCACGGTACTAGCATTATAGAGTAGATTGGAAAGGCATAGGGAACAGTGAAGTCTATTTTAATTTAGATACACTCAAAGCAATGCTCTCTCTAAGTTGTGGAGTCTTGTGAGCAAAAATACAACTTTGTGAGCTACTGGCATTGAAGTTGTGAGCGAGCCATTTGGCTACTGCATAAGTTAGTTTGCTCTGGAGCCATCCTTTCTGGACTAAGACAAACAATGTATGAGCCAGAGCCTAGAAAACTAGCTCACACTAACTAAGCTTAGAGGGAACACTGACTCAAAGGTTCCTGGAGCTGTTGCCTCACCCCTTACTGCAGGCAGGTGTTACAACAACATGTATTCCAAATACATGGTGTATGAACACTGGTGGCCTTCCTAGTACATGTCATTATCTGGAAGTATTCTAGCTAACTTTTCTCACCCCACATTAATATTTTAGTCAACTTAGCCAAATTATTTGGAAAATACAACCTGATTCAGAGAGTTGAGAGAATAGAGAGGAGAAGCTAGAGTGGTGATGATAAAATTACTGTTTCATCAACCTATTGGTTCTAAACAGCTGTATGATGAGCCACAACAATTGAAGAGAATTTGGCTACAGCAAAAGTGACTTTTTCTCTCAGAAGCCATGTCACCCTAGAAGGGGGTACCAGAGGAAAAACCTTCAAAAGTGATAATTAACTCATTTCTGGGCTTTGAATGGATACAGCAACCAAGTAGGATATGGTCTAAAGTGTCTCTTTCCCCACTGCCACACAGGCATAACCTTTCTGAGGTGGCAGTCACACACGCAAGATAATGTGGAGGGGAAGTGAGGCTATTTGCTCTGGAGGAATTTGATCCACAGTTGCATGATCACAAGTCCCTGGGAGCTGTGGGTACAGTCCGCCACTGAGTGATCAGACACAAACTGCGGGTGAATCGGGGTGGGTGGGTGTTTGGCTGCATGTTTTTGGTGCGCTTCAATGGGGGATTGATGATCTGCATCTCTGCACTGAGTGCTCCATATGCAGTGTGTCATGATGTGCATACTAAAACAGGGAAAAAAACAATGTCATGGAGTTAGGATGGCCCAATCAGACCATCCCGATGCCATGAGAGTGCGCTGGCATGATCACACAGGGGAAAGTCTGTTCCTGGCCCATAGGAAACCCATTTGCTACTGGATTTTTCCTAGTGTTTTTTTTACTCCACTTCTGCAGCAGAGCAAAACGGGTTGCCCACAGGTGCAGGACGCTTCCCAGATGTTTGCGTCTGATCGTGCCCTTAAAATCTGCCCAACATTCGTGCCTATGGTGTGGCTAATTCTGTGTGTGATCACAACCTGAATATGGTTGCTTTACATAATGTTTGCTGGTAACCACTGAGAGTAGTACATTTAGATGTCCGAGGATAAAGGCTCTTCTATATTTTGAAACAGTTGTATTTTCATATAATCCCGCATTTTGGAGAGAGGTGGAGCAGTAGTGAGAATGTCAGCTGAGGAGCAGTAATGTCCGAACCTCAGAGCAATACTTAAATAATCAAGCTTCTCAATGCATTCTTTCACTGTATTGAAAAGTTATTTGATGTCCCAGTAGAAGATTCTATCCAGACAGATCTTGAGATAGTGTAGTTTAGAGTCCAATAATTTCTCCCGGGGGTTATAAGATTTATCCTGTTTTATTAGATATAGGAGTCCCTCGAAGGTAGTAGTTCTTAAGGTTTTGAGTTTCCAGTTGAGAGCTCTGGTCCAAGATTTGAGGGATTTCAGGCTGAAATGGGTCCGTAATTTAAGGACTCCAGATTTCCATTGCAAAAATTTCAGCAGTAGATTATCCAAATCTTCATTAACCATTTCAATCCAAATTAGAGCTGCATATAATAGCTGAGCAGCAACTTTAGCCTTAAAATTGGTGAGGACAGAGAAGTTAGAGTTATAACTTGGTACTCTCATTAGATCTGTTTGCCATGATTTATAAGGGCTACTGATTTCCCGCACAACAAAAGATTTTATGTGATGGGGGGGGGGTTAGTCACAGCTCTGATCCTAAAGTTCCAGAGTAATACAAGGGATGAGGGCTGTCCATTGAATTCCAGGTGTCTCTTAGAGAAAGAGATTAAGGAGAGTTTTCTTGGCTGAGAATGGTATAGTTGGAGGAGTGAATGGTATTGCAGGAAAGGGGGAATGCTATGTGGTATAGCAATTATCAGTGAATTAACAGTATCTTCAAAAGATAACAAAGCATTAATGGTAAAATGACAATAATAAAGTAATAATGAACATGATCTTTAAGAACATAAGAAGAGCTCTGCTGGATCAGACCAATAGTCCATCAAGTCCAGCATCCTGTCTCACACAGTGGCCAACCAGTTCCTCTGGATGACCAACAACAGGGTATAAAGGCTGAGGCCTTTCCCAGATGTTGCTGCTTGGCTCTGGGATTCAGAGGCTTGGGCCTTCCCCACAGTCACCATGGCTAGACTTGTGCTCCATGAATCTATCTAATCCCGTCAGCATGGCAGCATTGCCCTGGAAACAATGGGTGAGACTTGGGCTCTCTTCATTTTACTGTAAAAGATTCCTTATGGACATTAGTACTCCTCTCAGCAGATACTTCTTGGAAAATATATGAAGAATTCTACTCCCAAAATCTATACAATTTCTATAAATTTTGGAAGGGAGGAAATACTTTCTGTTCCATTTGTTACAAATCTTGGTATTTCTTCTTGTGTTAGTTTCCTGTGCAAGAAGAAATGCAAGAAAAACTGTGGTGTCCACTTGTACTAAGCCAAACTTCTTATGTCCCCACTTGCATTTCCACTTCCACAAGATGTTGTGCAAGCAATTTCTGAGCACAATATATAAGGGGGAAAGCACTAGGTGTTGCTCGAGAACTTGCACAATTGGAATTGTCCATTTATGTTTCTGCTTGCACATTGCTGGATACAGAAGGAGGTGTTTGCACCACCTGGTTCCTCTGTCTCCACTGAATACCTGATCCCTCACACCTGAAGCAGGATCTATTGCTTCCTCCCTGGCCTGTTGTGGAGCCAGGTAGAGTATTTTCTAATTTTCACTGTAAGCATAGAGTAAACAGAGTATTTTCTGTATTCACTATACAGAGAGAGACTTGGGCCAACAATGGGCAACAATGCATTGGAAACAATGGGTGAGACTTGAAGGCCCATGGAGCCCATGCAAGTCAATTGGCATTCCTGGCTCTCATTATTTCCAATGGGCCTTCAACTCTCTCCCATTGCTTCCAATGGGCAATCCTGTCCTTCCTTCTAGTACATTGACGATTCTCCAAGTGCTTTGTCAGATAAAGGCTGGTGGGTGTGGCTTCTATTGGGAATGTGAAGTCATGTTATTTTTTAATTTTAACCATGTGATGAGGTTCCTGTGAGATGTACAGGACTTATGCTCATGTATGTTAAAAATCTTTTTGGAAGTGTGTATGAATCAGTGGTAGAGAATGAGCTTTACATGCAGAAGGTTTAAGTTCAATGCTTTGTGCTTCCAGTTGGAAAGTCTGGGTAGTAGGTGATGTGAAAGATCTCAACCTGAGACTCTGGAGAGTTGGCTTTCAGTCCGAGTAGATAATAGTGCCTTTGACAGATCAGTGGTCTGGTTAGGTATAAGGTGGGCTCATATGTGGTGTTGTGATTTTAAGCTCTGCAGTGACTGTATTGTATGGAGGGGGGTCAAGATGCTGTGTTAGTCTGTCTGTAGCAGCAGAAAAGAGTAAGAGTCCAGTAGCACCTTAAAGACTAATGAAATCATGCAAGTTCGTACCCTGCGACAAATTTTGTTAGTCTGGACTCTTGTTCCTTTCAACTGTGTTGTGTGTAGGGGGTCCACATGTGGTGTCTGCATATACAACTCCAACTGAGTTAACAAGGAGTTAGAATTGTTAGAAAGAGTAGGTAATATAGCAAAAATACAGAAGGAAAAATTATTATATATCTTATAATAAGAACATTAAAGAGACTTAAATTTCAGCATCACAATTAATGCTTTGTGATTTGTGTTTTTCTGTTCGAGAGTGAAAATCAGACATTGTATTACTTGTTCTCACAATTAAAAAAGAAAAAGAAATTAGCAATTTCAAATGTTATGTTTTTCATTCTTCCTAAAATGCATTTATGTTTGAAAGCTGGTGGGCAAACCGGGGAGGGGGGGCGCCAGAAGATAGCCTGGCCTAGGGTGCAAAAATACCTGGCACCGGCCCTGTCAGTGAATTCCACATTTTAATCACTCACTGGGTGCGTTCAGACGGGCCATTTAGTCCGCTTTTGGCATGCTTCAGTAACAGATTTTATATTCACGTTCACACACCCTTCATCTGTGCACCATCCCCAGCTGTCACTTTCTGGCTCAAACCCCCTTTAAAACAGAGTATTTTGTTACCAGGTCCCCAAGTGGTGTTTTCCTGATTCTCTGGTTCTAGCAGCACTTTTCTGATGTCTGATCGCTCCTGCGGTGTTGAGCCACTTCCGCTCAGAAGCCCAAGGCTTCCGCTCTTCACCTGCCATTTTATTTTGGCATCAGCGGTGTGCACACAAGCAGAGCTCCGCTCCTGCGTTATTAAAAACAATGATTTTGTTAGTTTTGTTGGTTAGATGAGTTCAAGATGTCACAGAGGCAGGCCTGTAGCTACCATGGGACCTATGCCCCCACCCCGTGGTTGTACGGGGCCCTCCCCATCCTCGGCTCCCCCTCCCTCCCTGCCCTCAGCCCAGCAGCCTGTGACACCACGCTGCCTGCTACTGCCCCGGCTGTCCTTGCTGCTGCCGGGAGGTTAGAGGGGAGGGTTGCTGAGTGGGGACACCTGCCACCATGCCTCTCTCCTGGGAGCCTGCCTGCCTCTCTCCCTGCCATGGCCGGCTGGGCTCCCACAAGGAGGAGAAGGCACCCTGCTTTCTCCCTTTGAACATGGAGGCTCTCTAGAAGCCATGCCTTGCTGGCTTTCTGGTCATGCCAGCTACTCTTAGGGCTGCCCTGCTGCCTTTTCCAGATGTCGCCCCCCCAGTGCCTTTTAAGACACCAGCTGCTCAAAGCAAAGGAGCGGGGGGGATTGTAAAGAGTTCAAGCCCCACTGTGAAAGGAGCTGCTGCCACTGCCAGGCATGAAACAAGGTCTAGGGAAGCATGGCATGCCTCCAGAGAGACTTTCCGCACCTCTTGTTGCGGCCAGAGCATTTCCTGCCTGGGAGGCGCTTCTGCAAGACCTGGGGGGGGGCCTGCATCACCCTCCCCCAAAATCCTAGCCCCCTCGCTCCCCACCACACCCCCTCCCATCCTGACAATGGAGCCCAGCCTGCCAGCTCCTTAGGATGCCACTCTGGGACGCGATCAGATGGCCGGGCACTTGGAAAACAATGATCCCTCTGGAGAAAGCCGGGAGGGAGTTGAGCAGGTGGATGCACCGGCCACCGGGGAGTCCTTGTGGGGCTTTAGGAACAATCCCTCAATTGCCCTTGTTAGGGAGCCACTGCACACACCCATGCAGATGTGCCCCCTCCCCAATGTGTGTGTGTGAGAGAAAGAGAGCATGCATAACATTTCCCCCAACTTCCCTGCATACACATGCACCATAGCTGAGTGACCTGGAGGTCGGGCTTGGAAGAGGAAATGAAACCCAAAGAGGGTGTGATCCAGTGCTTGCATCTTCTTCCAGTGTGGCTCGCAAGATGCCCTGGGCTGGGTTAGCTGCCAACCCCCCCTCGGCCCCCTTCCCCCTAGCTATGGGGCTGCATGGAGGCTAGGTTCAGGGTAAAAGTTTAAAGGGAAGTGTTACAGCAGTTGCGTTGAAGTGGAAATAGCTGTTCTGCATACACAAAAAAATTTTAATTCTACAGATGGCTGCCTGTGTGCATGCCCAAACTGGGAGGGGGAAACCCCCCCCCCACCAACGCACACTCCCACATGTGGACGGCAGGGAGTGATGTGGCTGTGCAGCGATCTGGAACAAGGAGGTGAGTGTGATTGCGATTCTCCAAGTTAAAAAAAAAAAATGCAAAATGCAAAAAAGAGCAATTTAAACTGCTCCCAGCACACCATCTGACTGCACCCACCATGTAAATAAGTACTTTCTTTTGTTCATCCTGAATCTACTGCCCATCAGGTTCATTGGATGCCCTTGCGTTCTAGTATTTTGGGAGAGGGAGAAAAATCTCTCTTTGTCAGCTCTCTTCATCCCATGCATAATTTTATAAACCTCTGTCATCCCCCCCCCAGTCATCTGTTTCCTAAACTGAAAACTCCCAGGTTCTTAAGACTTTCCTCATACGCCCAATCTGCATCTAACATTTGCTCCACTATTTTACCAAACCCACATTGGAACAGAAATTTCCCTCTGCATTGCATGTCACTTTCACTTTGATTGTCGGATTTTATAACAGTATCCAGACTGCATGCTGCTTTCACTTTGTTTGATCTCTCGGTTTTATGGAACTGTCTGCATAGATTTATGGCCATTTTATGACTGTTCAAGGGTGACTCTACAGTCAGTGTGACATTAGCCCAGGGTACTTGAATGTGGTTTTGAGCTGCATCTTTTTCTGTTCCAGTCGGAGCAAATCCTAGATGCAGATTGGGCCATCAGGAAGGTGCTCCAACTCCCTAATCATCTTGGAATGCCCTCCTCTGTACTTTTTCCAGCTCTGCAATGTCCTTTTTGAGAAATGGTGACCAGAACTGTACACAGTGTACAAAAAGAGTCTGCAACATAGAATTTATACAGGGGCATTGCAATATTGGCTGTTTTATTCTCAATCCCTTTCTTAATAATCAACATAAAGTTTAGCTATTTTACTGCTGCAGCACACTGAGTTGACATTTTCATTGAATTATCCACTATGACCGCAAAATCATTTTCCCTCTCAGTCTCTGCAAGTTCAGAACCCATTAGCCTATGCTTGAAGTTGGGAAGTGCTAACTACAGGTATGCTCACCCTCAAAGCAGCCATGTTTTCCAGTGAAATGGATATCTGTAGTCTGAAGATCAACCGTAAATCCAGAAAATATCCAAGACATTGGAAGTTAGCAACTCTAAATACGATCTAGGTTCAATTAATTATTTAATTAATCACTACTTTTATTTATTTAGAATCTGTCCTTATATATATTTGAATTTTGGTTCCACAACATTCTATGCTTGCCACAACTGATTTGGCACAAGAACTGGCAGTCAGAAGACACTGCCCAGGGCTGCTTGGCTGCTTGACAGAGTCCCGCCCATGTCAGCCCCGGCCAGTATCTTTGGCTCAGTCTGCTCCGATCCTCTGACAGGAGAGGACCGGCTGCAGAGAGAGTGCAGGGACAGGCCTTCAAGGCCAAGGCAGGTAAGAGAAGCCCCTTCCCCCCCCAATCCTCTGGGTCTTCTATGGGCCCAGTAGACCAGAGAAGCCCCTTCGCCCCACACACACACCATCCCCTGGGCCTTCTATGGGCCCAGTAGGCCAGAGAAGCCCCTTCCGCCCCCCCACACCATCCCCTGGGCCTTCTATGGGCCCAGTAGGCCAGAGAAGCCCGTTGTGCCCCCCACACACATACCATCCTCTGGACCTTCTATGGGCCCAGTAAGCCAGAGAAGCCCCTTCCGCCCCCCCCCACACACCACCCATGAAATTGCTGAGCAGTCGGGTTAGAACAGATACAAGGAAATACTTCTTCACCCAAAGAGTGATTAACATATGGAATTCACTGCCACAGGAGGTGGTGGCAGCTACAAGCATGGACAGTTTCAAGAGGGAATTAGATAAACATATGGAGCAGAAGTCCATCAGTGGCTATTAGCCACAGAGTATAGATGGGAATTCTAAGTCTGGGGCAGGTGATGCACTCTATTCTTGGTGCTGGAGGGGGCAGCAGTGGGAGGGCTTCTAGTGTCCTGGCCCCACTGCTGGACCTCCTGATGGCACCTGGTATATTTTGGCCGCTGTGTGACAGAGTGTTGGACTAGATGGGCCGTTGGCCTGATTCAACATTGGCTTCTCTTATGTTCTTATGTTCTTATGTGCCCAACCCTCAAGCATTTCCTAATCCTGAAATTACCTGTGGTATCCCATGACCCTCTGCTTTTTTTGTTGTTATGCAATTTATCTTTTATTTATATAACAATTTACAGTAGCACATACTATTAGGAAACTACAGCAATAATAATGTAATTACAAGCACAAAAAAACCTACAAGAGCAAAAAACCAAACAGCTATTCAATATATAGATATAACCTTCAAATTATCAGAAAGTGCCTTTTTAAGCCTACTATGTCTTTCCATGTATTCAAGAAAAGGGAACCAATGTTCAAAATAATCTGAATGAAAGTCTGGATTCTCTGCCAAAGGAATAACAACTGATATTTTGTCCATGACCAGGGCAACATTAGGAAAAACTGCTGGAGATGTTCCACTGGCAAAGGCCAGATCTGAGCCAACCCAGCATCTTCCCTAAATGCAAAAAACCCCAACAACTCTTGACACTGCTTAGTGTAAGTTGCCCATGTACCTGGAGCTAAAGCTACCGTAACCACCCACTGTGCCTCGAACTGCCAAGAGCTCATAGCTCTTTTGACATTGGTGTCAGGGCAACATCTGTGCCTGGCACCAGTTCCTGAAAGCAGTTTTCCTGAAATGGAGATAAATGCCATCATCCAAACTAGAATATGCCTAACCTTGAACAAAATATTAAAGTCCAAACAACACAAAATGAAGACCAACATAAAATGCAAAACCCTGACACTTCTGGATGTCTGCCTGATAATAAACTGAATGATGGCATTATTATCCCACCAGAATAACACAACTGAATTTCTTGAAACACTACCCCAGATATGGTCCCCCCTTACTACTATGGGAAAAAGCTCTAAGAAGCTAAGGTACCTAAGGACTCCTTCATTCTCCCAACTTGCAGGCCAATGGTGACTGTACTGATGACTCTGGAAATAGCCAGCCAATCAGTGCATTCTCCAAAAGGATAGACTGTAAAAGGAGTCTAGCCAGACCCTTTAAGAAAGGGTAGAAGTGGGAAGGGGAAACATCAGGTGTTAATGTATGTGTGGGGCATAGGGATGCCCAGGGCTATTTTTGGGCAGGAACACACAGGAATGGCTTCAGAGTTGGCCATGTCTATTACAGTCAAAATCTCTGCGTGCGTGGCTACAGAAGAAAGGCCTGGAGAGTGACCCCCCTGTGACTTCAAGGTGGGTGGAATGGGGGGGGCTGGAAGGATTGGGGAGGCATTTAAATGCTTCCCTGGCCTGTCCAAGGGCTGGCTTGCCCAGACTTCCCTTCAAGGGGGGGCTTACCTGGGCTCCCCACAGCCATTTTAACATTTTAACACTTCTTATTCTAGATGATATCCCTAGTATTTTATATTTCCATCTTTTCATGTCCCTCTCTATTTTTTTCCATATTTTTTCATAATTATCCTTTATCATTTTGTCAATATTTTTTTGCAGAACTATGCCTAAGTATTTAAATTTCTTAACACCGAGTCCTATGTTCGTGTTCCTATTTATCTCCTGCCTTTCTTCTCCATTTACCTTAAGATATATGATTTCTGATTTTGCCATGTTAACTCCTAGCCCTGAACACTTTTCAAAGTCTTCTAGGATAATCTTAACCTCTTTAACTCCTTCCTTAGGGTTTGTCATGATTACTATTATATCATCAGCCAATAAATTGAGCTTCATTTCTTCATTGCCTGTCTTATAACCTTCTATTCTTCCAGAATTTCTAATCCGTTCTGCTAATTGTTCTATTGCTATTATGAATATAAGTGGAAATAATGGGCATCCTTGTCTTATTCCTCCTTGTATTGCCTATTATGCTAATGAGTTCCTACTGGGCTTTTTCTACAAAAAAAACAAAAACCTGGCAATGCCAGCCTCCAGGTGGGACCTGCAGATCTCCCAGACTTACAGTTCATCTCCAGACCACAGAGATAAATTCCCCTGGAGAAAATGGATGTTTTGGGGGGTGGATTCTATGGCACTGTATCCCACTGAGGCCCCTGTCCTCCTCAAGCTCCATCCCCAAATCTCCAAGAGTTTCCCAACCTGGAGCAGGCAACCCTACCTCCTACCCTCTATCCTGCCACTGGTGGCCAGAGAGGACCTGGCAACCCTAGTGGGGTGGTAACTCCCCATTGTTAAACCAAAGTCTAAAAGCCCCAAGCACAATAAATCACCACCATCCCACTCTCTTTCTCTCACTCACTCTTTTATTCACTGCCCAGCTGCGACTAAAGGAGATCTCATACCCCCGGCTTTCAAAGCAATCTCACTTTTACTCTGCAGAATGGGCACAATCTTTCAGACACACCAATTCCTTGGTTAACAATCTCCCTTGCAATAATCCTCAGGCTCCTGTCAATAGCCTCAAAGTAGCAATCTCAGAAAGCAACCATCTTCAGCAGCCAGCAGAAAACCCTGCATGGTGGAAGTGTGGTCAGAATACATGAGGCCAAATCATGTCTCCTAATTACCTGCTTCAAATGTAACAACTCAATAAGACCTTGTTCCTTCTTCATCTCTAGGGAGCCAAGGCAGACAGATTCCCATCATTAATGCCATGAATTCTACTTTGCCTTGCCTTTCTCTTGCTCTTCATCATGTAAATTGGTTTAATCAGACTGTTTTGGTTGACTGAGAGTCATCCTTATCTGCTTCTTTGTTTGACACAACTTTTGACCAAATGGTCACTATGGGTAAGGAAAAAAAGATGGTTATGTCTTGGGATGGCAGGAGGTTCACAAGGCTGACAGCTTGCCACTGTCCCTGGCACTGATAACCAGGATGTTGCTGGCATCTTCAAGGAGATTCTACCTTACAATCTGTCCCAACATTGAGAGGGAGCAGGTGGCTGTTATGTCATTTTCAGGCTATACTTAATAGAGGGGTGATGCAGTTTCTTAGTCCATTCCAGACATTATTGGGATAGCCCTTGCTGAGAAATAAAAAGCTTGGTTAGAATACCCTTCATGCTGGCTGTGATGGTTTGTGTTTCTTACTAGGGATGGGCATGCACCAGGAAAATGTAGTTCAGTTTGGTTCATGGCATGCCCAGTTCATGAATCACAACAGTCACAAATGTCTAGATGCTAAACAAATTGGTTCAGTTTGTGAGGTTTGTGATGTGGTAGAACAGCACCCCCCCCCCCATATACTAGAGATACCAACCTCACAGGGAATCTTCAGATGTCTCTCCTCTAGCTGCCGTCCAACTTTGGTGAGAATTGGATTTATGGAGTTATATCCCCCCCAAAGAAGGTGCCTTCATCCTCCATTGTCTCCAATGGAGAGAGGAAAACAGCAAAAAAGCAAGGGAAATAGAAGTCCAGCAGAACAGAATCAAAGTCCCATAGAATATCTGTAGAAGAAAGTAAAGGTGTGTGTGTGGGGGGGATTTTTGCAAGCCCATCAGAACCAGTGCAATGTGCCCAGAAGAACCAATGCCACTGTGGCACTGCAAACCCAACAGGACTAAGGTCAAGCCAGATAATCTCTGCAGTAGAAACTGAAGGTGGTGGTGGGTGGGCATTTTTGCAAGCCCAGCAGAGCCAGTGCAATGTGCCCAGCTGAACCAGTGCTACTGTGACAGTGCAAATCCAACAGGAATAAGGTTAAGCATGGAAAGTGCTTTTGGGGGAAATGCCAGGAGTAGGTACAAAAGTGAGTAGAACAGACTCACTGCAAACTACACACACCAAGCACACAGGGAACTTCACCCTGCCACCCGCTCTTCTACAATCTCTTCAAATTGGGGGTGGATTGCATTTCTGGGGTCCCAGTTATGGACACCCCAGAAAGGTCTCTCACATTTATACCCTCACACTCCTCTTGAGTGTGAACACCTCTGTGTGCCATAAGGGTGAAAGTGGGTATAAAAGGTCCTCATTGTGGGGGGAAGAAGTCCTCCACCTCCTGTGTACCACAGGGCTCTGTACCTGGGCACCAAACTCATCCTGCCAGGCCAGTGGGACCCAGCCTAGCAGGGCACCACTAGAGGTGTCAGAGCCTCCTTCCCCTGATCTGTTCCTGGGGCTCTCCACAGAGGCAAAAGAGATGTTAGCACTGCCCAGAGACAGTAGCAGTTGCTAACACTCTTGGGAGAGGAGGACTCTGGCAGCAGTGATTCAGAGGGGGGTGGGAGGTCCACAGTTTGCAAACATTTCCACAGCCTCCCCAGTGACCTCTCTGTGGCAGTAGCCCCACCTCTCAGTGTGAGCAAAGAGATGGGGTGGCTCAGAGCCCTGAGTCCACTGAACAACCAAACCCAGGCAGGGGAGGGGAGTTCACAATTAGGAGGGTATAAAATGTGGGTCCTCAACCAAGGCACCAAGTAGCTAAGCCCCTCTGCTCAGCGTGAACAGAGAGACAGGATGGCTCAGAGCCCGGAGTCCACCTAACACCCAAACCCCAGCAGGAGAGAAGGGTTCACAGTCAGGAATGTGCTCTGATTTTAACAAGTTCCCTGCCTCTCTGTCTAACTGCCCTCAGCCAACAGAGAAGAGGCTGACAAGCTGAGCTGATATATAGCATTCTGATCCCATAGAACAGAACGGGAACTCTGTTATTGGCAGCCTGCAGTGCCTGCTAAACTTTGGAGGGCTCCTATTTGTCTTTCTGAGGTTGGAGAATTCTGTCCCCCTTGTTTTGAAATTTTGTAAACATTTTAATTGAGCGGTGACTGTCTTTCTTGTATCCATTTATGAACCACCATGAATGGCATGAAAGTTCATGGAATGTTCATGCAGGTTGCCCTTCCACAAACATCACTTTGCAAACCACAAAACAGTCTAACTTTGTCATGAACTTTAGTTCTTGAGTCAGTTTGTGCCCATCCCTATATCTTACAGTGCAGTCCTAAACAGAGCAATACTCAACTACATCCTTGAAGTCAATAGGCTTAGAAGTATGTACCTCTGCCTAGGAATGCACTGTTAAAGTCTGTAAAGTTTTGATTCCAGCACCCTGTAACTACCTCTTCATTTTGGATGCAAGGATCTTTTGTGTAAGTAGCAAACAATACAGAGCAGAAACTGAATCTGCTAGCTGACATGTCCAAACAAAAGCAGTAAGAATGATTTGCTATGCAATTACATTTTTGTAAAGAATAATTTCCTGGGCCTTATGACTAGAATCAACATTAGAATGCTTATTGATTTCCATAAGAACAGGAATGGCTTTAAAGGGGTGGTTATTACTGATGGAGAATTTTGGTCATGGTTCACCAGAAACTACCATCCTGTTTATAAAGGGCAAGAAGAGCATAGACTGGGAGGTGAAAATGATACTGTTTATCTTCCATATAATAAGTACTAATAGAATAATTTGAAATGTGATTGAAATCTAGAAACTTTTGACATTTTAAGTAGTTCTAAATTACTAACTACAGAATAATGAATTAAATACCATACCTACATAGTAGCCCACCAAATGACATTGCTTTAAGCACTTAAATCAAAAGGGATTAATATAGTAAATATAGTAAAATATAGAAAAAGGGTATCAAGCTGGGGAGCAGAACTAGTAATTACTTTTTGTTAAGTATATCTCATTATTTGGTAGAGCTCAGGAATATGATATCATTTGTCTTTAACCATTTAAGCACTTTTTATTTCTGTAATAAATCTTTTCACAATCAAGGACACATTTTCAAATGTAGTCATAAGAAACAAGTAGAATGTGTCTCATACTAAACAATATTCCTTCATTTGCCAAGAAAAGCATATTCAGCATTCTAGGGCATTTTATTAATGATTGCAATATATTGCCAAGAGTTTTGCAAAATGCAAATTGTATGAATACAATTATTTGAAGGCTCATGATTCTTTTTTGTACTATATTAACTTTTGAAAAGCAATCACAAAGAACCACTAGATGAAATAGCAGTAAAGTTGTTATTTTTTCCATAAGTGTGAAGTTATTTAACTTGCTGATTCCTTTAATCTTCCTCCAAAATATAATATTCCAGAAAAAAACTGAGTAATACATTTCTAAAACCATATTGTGTTAAAGCAGCATATATTAGGCACTATGAATATAGAGGTGTTGAATCATTGAGCAAAATTCATTCTAGTAAGGTGCTTCAAGAAGTAATTGGATTTTATAATAAGACATATTGATATTTGATATTAGCATCTCTTAATGATGCCCATTAGAGCCTGATTATAAAATGCACTTGAGGTAACCACCTTCAATGTAATTTCATCATGTCATTCCTATCTGATTTGATTAAATATGAGCACTACTAGTTAGTATGACAGGATACTGTAATGGTTTAACTACTATACACATCCCTTTCATAGCATGTGTGCAGGCAGTGAAATGTTATAGATACAAATCAAAGTAATTTTATGACCCTGTCCAAATCCTCTCTGTGATTAACACTCCATAACCATATCCACTGTATTATCTAAACTGATTCACATGAACATCCTCCAGTGTTATACATCACTTGCTAACAGCATAATTGTGTGGGTTATATAGAATAAACAGGCTAGCCTCTACATAAGAGAGAAATGCCCACAAACAATAACTTAAATGTCATATAGAATTGATCAACATTTCAGTTTTCTAGGACATTTGATCTCTAGTGCAGCTGTGGTAGATCTTTTTGGAGCCTCTGTCATTCTGGGAATTGTGAAGGCCACCCATTCATTGGCCGTGTGGAGGCACCAGTTCATACAAATGATATCTTGACACTAACCTAATGAGATCATGATGTCAGCTGGTTTTCTAAGAGTTATTGACTTCACTTGGTGGGTAACATTTTATCTTCAGTCAGGATATGTTCCTTTTTTTCTTTTTTAATCTCTTTTAAAACTCTTTCTCCCACATATAGCACATGTATGTTTGTGTGTTTGCACACAGGCACAAATATAACTAAACAGTGCTACTTTCATTTGACCTCTAAATCCTTAGCAGGTAGAATTAGGGGATTTACAGGTAAAAATAAGTGCCTGTCTTCTGTTTATCATATATCTTACACATATATTACCCATTTCATATACTTAATGAAGCAGTTCTTACTTATGAAAACTCATGCTTTAATTAGTCAGATTTTAAAGGTTTGATTGGACTCTTACAATTTATTTATTTATTTATACTTTCCATTTATATTCCACCCTCCCTGCATGGGAAAGCTCATGGCAGCTTACAACAAATTAAAATATAACAGAATAAATACAATAAAACATAGATACATCATCTTAAGCAGTTCTACACAGAACCTACTCAGGTCTGTTCTATGGGACCTACTCCCAGGAAAGTGTTCTTAGGATTGCATTGTTAAATGCACAATAGATTTCTCTGGTTACAAACTCCATTGTATGTTATGCATACAATTAAGGATATCAACTCAAATACTCATTATTCACTGAAAGGCACCCATAACTGTTTGAAGGAAGATATGTCAATACATGTGTGAGTATACTCACCTTCATGAGTATTCAAAGGAAAATCTCTGGTTTATCTATGACTTGAATTGGGCTGCTTTGAAAGATTTCCTTTGTACCATGGTACAGAAGAAAGCACAACAAGTCTAGTTCTTGTCGTATAGCATGGGTGCCGGCATTTGCTGAATGAGGCATGAGGTGAGGAGGAGCCAATCCAGGTTCACTGTGGGAAAGGCTGGGCAATGGGTGAGAGGTGTGCCAGCTTTGTACAGCTTCATAGAGTCAAAGAATCATAGAGTTGGAAGGGATCTCTGGGGCCATCTAGTCCAACCCCCTGCACAATGCAGGAAAATCACAAATACCTCCCCTCCACGTCCACAGGAACCACCGCTCCACAGCCAGAAGATGACAAAAAATCTCCAGGATCCCTGGTCAAACTGGCCTGGTGAAAAATTGCTTCCTGACCCCAAAGTGGCAATCAGCATTTCCCTGGGTGTGTAAGAAAGGGCCATAAGAACTGCGCACTGAGGCAACCCTTCCTGCTCTCCCTCTCATGATCTGCCTAAGTTCACACAATCAGCATTGCAGTCAGATGGTCATCTAGCCTCTGTTTGCAAACCTCCAAAGAAGGAAAGCCCACCACCTTCCGAGGAAGCCTGTTCCACTGAGGAATTGCTCTAACTGTCAGGAAGTTCTTTCTAATGTTTAGCTGAAAACTCTTCTGATTCAATTTCAATCTGTTGATTCTTGTCCAGCCTTCTGGGGCAACAGAAAACAGCTCTGCACCATCCTCAATATGGGGATATATACCACCACCACCCTTTGTCACAGTCCAGCTCTTTGAGAGCTCCCCACCTGCCCTCCATATCTATAGGCCATGTGGGACTAGCTGGCCACCTTTATGGGGCTGAGCAGGATTTTTTTGGGCGTTACTTGAAATTGGTTGGATGAGGGGGGTCTTTTTTCACCTGCTTTGCATGGTCCAAGTTTGGGGGTTAAATAGGCCTGGTGAATCTGGTTAGGCCATACCTGGGAAGGCAGGAAAGCATGGGTTTAGGGGACTTCAATTTGGTAAGCACTCTGAGAGATCAATGATGTTGTTGTTGTTCAGTTGCACAGTCAATCAATGATGGAGAGCCCTCAAACTGGGTCCATATTGGTTGCGCAGTCTAGGTGGCTAAGCTGGGTGGGACTCTTCGGGGTTGGGGGCAACATGTGCCAAGCCTTAAGACTTAGCAATAATGGGCAGGGGGTGTCCCCTCTGTCTCCTCTATGCACACCTGTGCTGGCCACAAGGAGAAAGGTCCAGCTTGAGTCCAGACCTGGATCTTAGCCAGGGTGGTTATGCCCAGTTAGGAGGTGCTTTTGGAGGTTTGATGCAGTCCACAGATCAGTTTGTTATAAATGAAGTTTACCAGTTTAACCCATAACCTGTGTCTTCATTCAAGGGGTAAGCAGGCAAAGCTTCTTTGGCTACTTGTTAAAATGTGAGTTGAAGTGTATTTCTATTGTATTTTTATCATAATCCCATTTAGTCTGTTTTTTCTATCATCTGTTTTCATCTTATTCTTTTTGTACATTCCTTCACTGTCTTTGTTTTGGTTATGCCTTAGATGTCCTTGTAGTCCCCTGCTTGGTGAGATCCCCAAGGGGTTATTGTCAAGGATCCGACTGTGATCTGTGATAGTATTGCTGCAACTGTTGGCTGGCTGTGTTTTTGTTAAGTTAACGAGTCAGAACATTTGACTGACAATGTTCAGAGATAGCAAACCATCAGGGGGCTAACTATCCAAAAGAGCTTGAAGCTGGTGTTCCTTCCAGTTGAAGGACGGGTGAATGCACATATATGTGTGCACAAAGAAATTTAAAATAAAGGTGATCAACTGCAAACCTTTGATACCACAATAGAAATGGGTTAATTTTGAGAGAGCATGAGAGAAGAATGCCATGCAAACATTCATTCTGGGTGAGGAGAGTCAGTTTGCAATAACCTTGCTAACAGGATAATTGCTAATGCCGAATGTCACACCACTGAATGTATGAACAAAGCCAACTGCCCTCTGGATCAAGAGCTCAAAAATCACTACTCGATCCTATTAGGCTATGCTTGTGGAAGGGGGAATTATTACTACTGATCAAATATCTTGGGGAGGGATTGTGGCTTGGTTATTGGATGATATGAATGACCTGCCACAATAAAAGCCTCATCCTTTACTCCTTGTAAGGGATGAAGACAAACTGCCACTTTCTGGCAGTTTGAAGGCAGAGAGCTGCATTAATTAACTTCTAGATTCTGTATAAATAATATTACTAGCACTTTCAAGAAATGAAGAAAATCTCAAAAATTAAGAATAGAAGACAAAGAGGAGATTGGATTTATACCCCACCCTTCACTACCCAAAGGTGTCTCAGAGCAGCTTACAAACCCCCTTCCCTTCCCCTCCCCTCAACAGACACACTGTGAGGTAGGTGGGGCTGAGAGAGCTCTTGACAGAAACTGCTCTTTTTCAAGAACAGCTCTTATCAAGAGGTGGGGCTACTGTGTGGTGGTGTGGTTGAGTACTCAGCTCTCTCTGAGTCTCACCAGCTTTTGGAGTCTTTTTAGGGGACTTTCTTGACATTTCTGGACTCCTCCAGATTTGACGAGTGTCCACCAGATCCTCGGGAGCAAGAACTGGCTTTAAGCATACCAATCTATCATAGACAGAGTTTCCTTTCTAGTTAAAAAAATCAGTCAGAAGTTATCCTTTAGAATATGTTGCCTAGCACTGGCATGGGGCCAATTTAGAGTGATCTGACAATTCAAATATTGGATATGCATTTAGATGTATAGACAAAAAAGTTTACATATGCAACTGGCATAGACTGAGGACACGATCCCTCTGTCTCAAAGTGCCATTGCATTCACAGAATATTCCTTTCATACTGTAAGATCATATTTTCTTTCTCACCAAAGTATTTCTTCTTTTCCTGTTTTCCTTCTTTTTTGATATTTGTATGTCTATTTTTGAAAATCAGCTGTAGATGGTCAACTGAGTAGATAAGGAAAATACAGTACAAAACATTTTTTTCTGACTCATTGATCTGGCTTGTCCTTTTCTTTTACATCCCAGAAGCTCAGGTTTCAGTCAATTTTTCTCTTCTTGTAGTACATGATATGTACTACATGAATTGGTTGTTCATCACGGTACTATTTTTGTTCACAAATCCCTGTTACTGTTTTGTTCCCTATCCCTGTTACTGTTTAATTCACAGTTGTATTTTATACTTAGCCTTGTAAATAGTTTTTGCATGGATATTATTATTTCAATTGTATCTATTGTTCTTAAAAACCTTGCGGACCATTGGTTACAAACTGCCTCATAAGCTTTGGCTAAGAATAGCGGTGAGGTATATATTTCAAATAAATAAATGCCTACATTTAAGTACTCGGCCTTTACCGAGCAATTTTGTGGGTTAAAAGAGAAGGGGGGAGTCTTTTGCTAGTGGCATTATGTGTTATGGCAGTACAAAGCCCAATGCATTTTTACTAGGACTTCTCTTCATGAGGAGTTTCTTTATATACCGGGTGCACTTTTTTCCTCCTTCATGTGATTACATTCTGTGTTCCCTATGAAAGGGAGTTAAGTTCTCATTGTGTGTATTGCAGTTTCATTTGTCAAGGGAACATAGAAAATTTGCAGACTGAAATCTGCTGGAGGTTGCAGCAGGTGAGAACATTTTCTCCTGTGTACTGTGTATAGTGAAAATGTACCTGATAAAGGGATAGTTGGTATTGGAACCATGAAAGGAAGAGATGGAATGTGATAGGGTGCAGTTTGGTGGGAGGATATTATAATGAAAAGTTCCTGGCAAGCTCAGCTTTATTTTAGGATTGGTTCCGGCAGTACACTTCCTGTCATGTTGCAAGGCCTCTGGGTGACTCTCTGGGTTCTTCTCAAACCTGGGCTACAATGTTATTCTCTTTCCCACTTCTTCTCCCTTGCAGATTGTGTGACAACCCTATGGAAATCCTCACTTTACTTTGAAATTCTGAATGTCACTGGTGTCTAACTCAGCCTTATATACCACTGGTGTGTAACTCAGCCTTATGTACCATCAATATTATATTTATACTGGTGATCAATGAATGCCAGCATAGATACTGTTTGCATATCTGTGAACACTTTAATGTGATGATTGGGATGAATTTATAAGAATGCTCACATCATGGTAAATTGAGTGAAGTATTTTTCTGAAACTGAAAAGCTTTTCCCATGAAATAGGTCTTCTAAATGAGATCAACAGGGATTCTGTATAAACAGGCCTCTGCCTGAGGAGTAGCAGTCTTGAAACACTGTGCAAGTATAAGCTAAGATGATTTGTGAATGTTGTCTGTATGTCTGAGGCAGGTAATTCATTTAAAATGCACAAGACGTATTAGGTATTAAATGCACCTGATAGTCAAGGCCATGAAATGAACACCCACTTCTTATTCTGTGAAGGTCATTGTTTGCATGCAGCAGATGTGTAGAAGTACTGCTTTTATCAATGAAAACTCTTCATGAAGATATGAGTGTACCGTGTCTTGGAGTATTTGCTAGTTTTACTGTACCTCTGTTGAGAAGGCCTGATATTTGTTTTAATGTGTAACTTACTGAGCTACACACAAAAGAAAGACTTTTTCTTGCCCTTAGTTCTTCACCATCAACAATCTTTATGGATAAAAATATCAGTTTAATGTTGGATTCCACAGTGAGGATTTATATTTTGAATATGCTGAATCCATAACAACAGACCACCCAGTAAGCTACAATTTGTTTAAATTTAAGGCTAGCTTTACAAAAAAAAGTTTCTATAGTGTCATGACATATATTCTTAACTAAGTCACAAACACAAGTTACAGTAGCTTTCTCTTCTGAGCAAAGCTCCTGATTCTTAATGTACCTCATCCATCCAAGAGTGTCTACATAATGAAGAGATCAAAAGAACTGTGACACTTAGTAGGTTTCATGCAACAGGTGTACCTTTCACTTGATTGGTGGGTTTCATTTGCAGCAGTCAGCAGGTGTCCAGATGGACATGTTTCCTAATCACTTTGTAGGGTTTTGTGAATTAAATCTTATCAGGCATTCAGATATTACTTAATCATTAATTTAGAAAATGGTGTCTAGCTATGTAGATTGCAAATTGAAGCTATATAAACAATAATTGTGAGTGGCTGTTTTTAACCAGGGTGCTGTGAATTTTGCAAAAAGGACAACTGGCACTTAACCTGTTCACAATGACTATTCAGTTTTGAGTCAAAAACCACATTTTATTGCTTCAACAATTTACTCATGATTCAAAATGAACAGCATTTTGAGTGTTTTTATGTCTTCATGGAGGACTCATTCAGCAGGTTGGCTGGTCAGATAACCCCTGAGGGTGCACTCTTAGATAGAGGCTCCAGGCAGGGGGAGGGGGTGGAAAGCTGAAGTCATAGAAGCAGATAAAGGTCAGTTGATGGTTGGCCAGGAAGGAGATAGGGTTGCCACCTCCAGGATGGGAAATTCCTTGAGATTTGAGGGTGGAGCCTGGAAAAGGTGAGGTTTGAGGAGGGGTAGGAGCTCAGACAGGTGCAATGCCATCCCAATTACATTATGGTGCTCCTTTATTCATTACTAGGCTGAGTTCAGACTGGGAGCAACCTGCGTTGGGCAGAAGGCAGCAGCGGTATGATTGGCCGTACTCTGCTCAACTGCCCAATGCAGTGCCAGCGCTGTGGGGTCCTCCCCCAATCGGTTCATGCCCACATACACCCATACACCAACAGCCAAATTAATGGGGAAACATTGCATACAGCACGCTCCGGGGCAGCAGTCTGAACGCTCCAGTGCACCTCCTCCCGGTATACTTCGGCAGCAGCCCGGGCTGTGTGAACGGCTTTTTTGCCATGACTGGCTCTCGGAGCAAATTGCCAGTCTGAAGTCAGCCCTAGAGTCAACAACAAGTTCGATTCTTGCTTAATCTCTTTTCTACATTCCCTGTCTAATATCCCCCTATGTTTTTCTGGTCCAGCTATTTGTATAGAATTCACTGAACAGTCTTTAGAAGCCAAGGCCTGGATGGCAACTTTCTTCTTTAGGCTAAAAATTCTCTATTTCCCAGAGGAATGTTATTTGCACCTTTTAGCTAAGGGTAACTTTCAAAGTTCATGGTTGCAAATGGTTGATGGCAAATTACAAAGTTTAGGATTTTCCCCTGAATTTTTTAATCAAGCAGACTGTCCTGCTGCATGGAAGCAAATTAAATCTAGTGTAATACACTTGGATAAATGGAGTACAAGTTGCCAAGCTCGAAAGGTCTGTTTTTTGTATTATTTAGGTCTCCCAATCCTGGAATCTTTGCCCTCTTACTGTAAATCTCTGATGGTCCCCAAATATAGAATATTGTTTTCCAAGGCAAGATTAAATGCTTTGCCCCTTGGGGAACTAACAGGTAGATTTCTAGGGATGTCTTTTTCAGAATGACTTTGCAATTGTAATTCAGGCAATTTGG
Organism: Gekko gecko; assembly: GCA_029375565.1. Taxonomy (NCBI): domain Eukaryota; kingdom Metazoa; phylum Chordata; class Lepidosauria; order Squamata; family Gekkonidae; genus Gekko; species Gekko gecko. Next base: position 102,133,991 of record JAPDNY010000007.1, read on the forward strand.
ACACAATTGGCACTTTTTTATTGATTGTAAGAAATATAATATGGCTCGTGACAAATGGATTTCAATGTATATTCAAAAATGGAGCCCTGCTATTAATCAGAAACTTGTAGCTAATCTCTTAGCTGATACTGATCCAAATGTGTTGCTGGTAATGGCAGAGTTTTTGTCTGTAACCTTGGGTGGAATTAAATGAATTGACCCTTCCCTTTTTAGGTAATTAATGTGTGTTCAGTAAACTAAACTACATAATTCTGTGAAATTGTAAACTGTAAATTGTAATGTATGTTGTACTCCATTGCATGTACTATATTTTGTATATCTGCTTATGACCTATCGGTCTATGAGCAATAAAATTATTGAACCTGAACCAGGTGCAATGCCACAGAATCCACCCTTCAAACCAGCCATTTCCTCCTAGGGAACCATTGCTGCCAATCTCTAGGGGAGGACTGGACATTACTCAGGATTGCAACTGCTCTTTAGATGGAAAAGATCAGTTCCCCTGGAGAAAATGGTAAGCTCTGTGTCATTATACCCTGTTAAGGTCACCACAGCAAATTGATGCTGGATGCCCAAAGCCAGGGCACCAACCCAGAGCCTCTTTCTAGAGTCCACTACAAAAGGGGGTAATCCAGAAAAATCACTTCCCCCTCTGTTAGCATTATTTTGTATTGCTTTTGTTAACACAGAGGTGGCAGATGAAGGACAGAGTGAGATACTATGCATTCACTGAGCATTTTCAAATTATTTTCTACCCTTAAAAATATACTGTACTACCAGGTATGGTTGGAGATATCCCAGAAATACAGCTGATCTCCAGACCACATAAATTGTTTATTGTTTACTAATTTATTTATTTAAATAAATGCATTCATACCACTTTACCTGGACAAAATGGCTGCTTTGGAAGGTGGACAGCATGGCACTGTATCCTACCAATGTCCATCCCCTCCCTAAACTTCACTCTCCCAGACTCCACTCTCAAATCTCCAGGTGTTTCTAAACCTGGAGTTGGCAATCCTACAAAACTAACAAACACAAAAACTTACACAATTAAGACAGAGTTCCTTTCAAAGAAAATTATTCACACAAATAAACAAAAAAGCTGATGTGCAGTATATTCAGGATGGACAAAAAGAAATACTTCTTTACACAGAGAATAATTAAAATGTGGAATTCATTGCCAGAGAATATAGTGATGGAAACACAGCTTTAAAAAGTGATTATATAGGTTCATGGGGAATAGGTCTATCAGTTGCTACTAGCCATGGTGACTGAAGGGAGCCTCCACATTCAGCAGCAGTCAGTCCTGAATCCACATGCCAGGAGGCAACATCAGGGGAAGGTCTCAGCCTCTATGCCCCTGTTGTTGGTCCTCCGGGGAACTGGTTGGCTACTGTGTGAGACAGGATGTTGGACTAGATGGACCACCAGTCTGATCCAGCAGCGCTCTTATATATAATTGTGTTTTGGTCATGGACTCTCCTGAATGTTCCACATGCTCCCACAGCCTTTTGCTCTCTGATCTGTCACTCAGAGGGTGTCCCTAGCCACTGGCTGTGTTGCCTGAGTCCCACCCAGCTGCCACTCAAGAGTACTCGCATGCCATTGGGCGGGTGCTGGGTTTGTTCCTCTTCCCCGCCTACTCCTTTAGCCACTGTGCCCTGTCAGAATTTCTGGCAGACGGCTTTCTCTCTCGATGAAGACGCTTGCATCCCGTGTGGGACTAATTTTTCCCTCAGTAGCTGTTGATAGGTATAATGAAATGGCAGTTACCTGTGTCTGTAAGATGGCTGCTATCTCTGTGTTTAAAATATTTCCCCAGAAGGCTTAATTGAGCTGTAGTTCCAGAGAGGGACCTGCAGGGGTATCACTCACTGGGTTGAATGGGGCTTCCTCATCTTCCCAGCTGCCCCAAGGCTAAAAAGTGCAGGAAAACAGGGACTATCCCAAGGAGCGAGGCAGCATCAATATAGAATCCAGCCCACCCAGGGAGGAGGCAGTCTTCTTCCCACAGGAGGTTAGGAAAGGCTCCTGCTGCCTATGCAACCAGCCTGTCCAGGCCACACCAGAGATGTGGGGACACCCTTGGAGGCAGCAGAAATTCAGGAATAATTGTGTAAATACTTAAATTCTTTTATTTTGGCTAATAATCTGTGTTGTGCTCTGACCACACTCTGCATAATACCAAAGGGAGGGGGTAGCCCAGGGAAGCAAGGAAAGGTCAGACCGTTGGGTTGCCAACTTTCCAGGGATCCCCCAAAGATTGGGGATTCCATCTCCAAATAGGGAGATTCGGCCAGAGGGGTCTCCGTGTCCCTCTAAAAAAGCAGTGACAATTCAGTGAGTGGTGGCAGTGAACTTAAGGAGTCAGATACACCCACAGGATGAGGGTGGGAGGCAAACAGCTGTGTTGTAAACTGAAGCCTGTTTTGCCACAGTAGGCAACCAAGCTTGGTTCAGACAAAGGAAGGAAACCCTTAGCAGGCCTTTGTGAGGAATTCATTGGGGCCAGTCCTGAATCTAGGGTTGCCAGCTCAAGGTAGGGAGATTCCTGGAGATTTTCTGGTAGAATCTGTGGAAGCCAGGGTTTGGGGAGCGGAGAGGCCTCAGCTGAACAGAATACCATAAAGCCCAACTTCCAAAGCAGTTATTTTCTCAGGGTGGGGGGAGATCTGTTGTCTGGAGTTCAGTTGTGATACCTGGTGATCTTCAGGCTCCATCTGGAGGTTGGCTGCCCTGGGTGTTGCAGTCAGTGCTTCAGAGGAGGGTCTGCTAGATCTTGCTGTAGAAGCTGAGTGGGTGATTTTGCTGTAGAAGCTGAGTGGGTGATTTTGGACCAGTCACAGACCTACCTCAAAGGGTTGTTGTGCAAGTCAAAAGGGGGAGAGGAGAATGATGCAGAAAAAGACTACTTTTCCTCTGGGAAACCATTATTGCCAATCTCCAGGTGAGGGCTGGAGATAGTTCAGAATTGCAACTGCTCTCCAAATGGCAGAGATCAGTTCCCCTGGAGTACATGGTGGACTCTGTGTCCTTATACCCTGCTGAGTTCCCCCCCCCCATGACAGCCAATGTGATGTGGCAGTAAGGTTTCAGAGCACCGTAGAGGTTGCAGATGGGTGGGTGAGGGAGATGGAAAGCTGAAGAGTGAGGGGGAAATAAAGGTAGGTTGATGCTTGGCTGGGGAGGAGATAGGGTTGCCAACTCCAGGTGGGAAATTCCTGGAGATTTGAGGCATGGAACCTGGAGACGATGAGGTTTGAGGAGGGGTGGGACCTCAGACAGGTACAGTGCCACAGACTCTATCCTCCCAGCCAGCCACTCCCTACTGGAGAACCACTGTTGCCAATCTCCAAGTGAGGGATGGAGATCACTCAGAATTACAACTGATCTGAGATGGCAGAAGTCAGCTGCAGTCAGAGGGGGAGATAGGTAGGTTGATGGTTAGCTGGGAAGGAGATGGGGTTGACAAATGCCAGCTCCAGGTTGGAAAATTCCTGAGGATTTGAGGGGTGGAGCCTGGAGAGGGTCAGGGCCGGACCACCCATAGACAAAATTAGGCAGCCGCCTAGAGCGGCCGGTAAGGGGGGGCGCCATGGTGACCTGCAGCCCCGCCCACCCCGCCCCTCCCTCACCAAAGCCCTGCTGCGCCTGCGCTGCTCCTCCTCTTTAAAAGTGGAAGTGCAGCTGCACGTGCTGGCCACACGGAGTTGCTGCCGCCCTTTGAGAAGCCTCTGCGCCTCCCCAGTCCCGCCCGCTCCCAGGAGAACTCCTTGCAAGTTGGACCCTGCGGCCCCCGCCGCCCCCACTGGAAAGGTTGGTGTCTTCAGCAAGCTGGCGAAAGGGGCGCCTCCTCCGGACCTGCCTCGCCTGCGCCCCCCCGCCCTTCCCCAGGAGGCAAGATGTTCCCCAGCCCCAGCAAAGACCCTGCCGCCCCACGGCTGGCTGGCTGGCCGCCCTTTCCCTGCTGGGCCTCCCTCCAGACACAGAGGCTGTCGAGGGAGGGAGGGAGGAGACCCCTATAATGGCCGCCCCGCCCTGCCAGCCCAGCCACCCTCTCCGGGTCCCCAAGTGCCAGTCCTGGGTGCTCCCTGAAGAGGGGTGGGGGAGGGCAGAGGAGAAGGAGCCCTTTTGGAGGGGAGAGCCGGGCTTCTGCCGCTGGGGGTTCTCCAGCCAGGAGTCAGCCCCTCCAGAGCAGGGAGCATGCCGAGGGCGCCGGCCCCCCTGCTGCTTGCCCCACCAGGAAGAGCATCATGGGGGGGGGGCTTGGAGAAGCATGCATGCACATGCCCCCCCACCCCCTTTGGAGAAAGCGAGACAGGGAGGGCCACCCCCAGTACCTTTGCTGTGCCGTCCCTCCCCTGCTTTCTCTCCCGCTGTTCCTTCTGGGGGGAGGGTGGCCTTGGGTCTGCTGCAGGAGGGGACCCTTCTGCACCCCCCCCCCACTGTGGCCTGGGGCAGGCAGGCAGGCGGGGGAGGAGGCGGCGGCAGGAGAAGCGCCCCCCCCCTTGGGAAGGCACGTTTCTTTCCCGACTAAAAAGAAGGGCTTGCATGAGCTCCCTTGAAATGCAGGACAGTACAAGGAGAGTTGCAATAAAAATGCGGAATGGACTAGAATGAGAGGCCACAGAGTGGGATGACAGCCCTTGGGAGTAGCATGAATGTTCTTGTGACTCTCATCCCAGTCCCAGAAGACTTCTGTGACTCCTAGGGGCTGTCCTTCCAAGCTGGGGCCTGTCATTCCAGTCCCAGAGTAGTCTGTTTGGGCCCAGAGACCCTAATGGAAAATCCATTCCACATTTGCTTTGCAACTCTGCTTGTACTGTCATGTATTTCAATGGAGCCTATGCAAGTCAATTGGCATTCTTGGCTCCCATGATTTCCAATAGACCTTCAAGTATATCCCATTGTTTCCAATGGGCAACCCTGTCCTTCCTTTTAGTACATCCCTGCAGTCTGCAGATTGGTAGCCAAGGGGAAAGCCCTTCCTCCCAGGCATGGCATGGTGTAAGGGGGGGGGGCTTTTTCATCAGGCAGACATTTGGAAAATGACCACAGCAAATTTAATCACAGTTGGATGGGTGGGGGGAGCAGCGCAAGAGCCGCATGTTTTATTTATTTGTTCAAGTCATGATCATCCTATTCTGTGCCCCTCTTCAATTCAGTTGTTTCACACACACCCCACACCTCCCACCCCATTTCTCATGATTTTTAGTATGGTAGCCAACCTCCATTAGGGTGGCAGGAGATCTCCTGGTATTAAAACTGATCTCTAGGCAACCAAGAAATTAGCTGTTTTGGAAGGTGGACTCTGTGCCTCATTGAAGCCCCTCCCCTCCCCAAGCCTGAGAGTCCCCTGAGATCAGCGAGCTCTTGGGAGGCTTGGCAGAAGCTGATGGTGCTCATGTAGTCTGCCACAGTGGCCTGACAAAGACTAATAATGAGGAGGTTTGGATTTCACTTGGAGTCTCAGAGCAGCTTACCATCTCCTGACCTTCCTCTCCCCACAACAGACACCCTGTGGGACTTGAGAGGCCCCTGAGAGAACTGCTCTAACAGAGCTGTGACTGGCCCAAGGCCTCCCAGCTTGATGCATATGGAGGAGTGGGGAATCAAACCTGGTGCTCAGATTAGAGTCCACCACGCTTAACCACTGCACCAAACTGGCTTAGAAGGACAGGGTTTAGAAGCACAGACCAGTGAGGAGGTGGCGTAGACTCCTACTGGATTTAAGGGGAGTGGAGCACCATCAATTTTCATCTTTCCTGATCTGAAAGTAGTTTTATACATTTGGTCATTTTTCTAGGGAGTTATGGCTGATAAAAAAAAACCATCTGGAGCTCAGTTCCGCAAATGAAAGGCAGAAAGAGCCAAGGATGAAGCCAAGCAAAAGATGTCCCTCCAGAAATTCGTTTGCACAGGAAAAATAAGTAAAGAACAAGAAGCTACCACTGAGGAGGCTCCTACCACAAGTGATGTCGCTCCCACGACAAGTGGTATTACTTCTGAGGAAAAAGTGGCACAATGTGGAGATGTTCCAGTGGAACACACAGCGGAAACAGAGGATTTTGAGGAAACGGAGAGTACTGCGATGACTGCCAAAGAAGTTGGTATTGCACCTGGCTTGGATTACAGTGACCCTGCTAACTGGCCTAAGTACTGCAGTGATAATTTGCGACAGTTTATAGTTGAACATGGACCACAGCAGATTGTAGCACATGATTTCCCAAAAGACTCCCAAAAAAGAAGATTCTCTCCTGTCTACTACAAGAGGAGACTGGCCAATGGTGAAGAAGTGTGCCATCAATAGCTGATATATTCCACCACAAAAGATGTGGTTTTTTGTTTTTGCTGTAGGCTGTTCAGCAAAAGAGATGGTGCTGCAACAGCTCTCCAAGACCCAGGTTCCAAAGACTGGAAGAACATTGGAGCAATTCTGTCTACACATGAGAGGAGTACTCTCCATTTAGACAATTACCAGGCCTGGAGAGAACTTGAACTGCGCTTATGGAAAAGAAAAACAATCGATGCTATCAACCAGCAGAAAATCAGGGAAGAAGAGCAATATTGGCAACAGGTCTTGGAACGCTTGATTGCCATGGTCAGATTTCTTGGCATGCAAAACCTGGTGAGAACAATGGAAATTTTTTGAAGCTTGTTGAACTTTTAGCCCTTTTTGACCCTATCATGACTGAACATGTGCGCAGAGTTAAAGATGAAGAAACCATGGTTCACTACCTAGGAAAAGGCATCCAAAATGAGCTTATAGAGCTTCTAGCAAGTGCTATAAGGCAGAACATTTTAGCACGTAAACTCAGCCAAGTACTACTCAGTTATTCTGGACTGCACACCTGATGTTAGTCATACTGAACAAATGACAATAATTGTACGTTTTGTCAGTGTAATAAAACCACCAGATACTGAGATGTCTGAGCCTGAGGTTACGATACGAGAACATTTCTTGGGATTTGTTCCACTAAAGGAGACTACAGGTGCCTTTATGACAGAAACTCTTCTTGGACTGCTTGAGCAAATGGGATTACCACTTGAGAATCTGCGCGGTCAAGGTTATGATAATGGGAGTAACATGAGAGGCAAAGAACATGGAGTTCAAAAGAGAGTCCTGGATATAAATCCATGTGCCTTTTTCGTGCCCTGCAGCGCACACTCTTTAAACCTGGTAGTCAATGATGCTGCTAAGTGTTGCCTGGAAGCAACAAGTTTCTTCATGTTGGTCCAGCAGATCTATAATTATTTCTCTGCATCAACTCGTCGTTGGCAAATTCTAACTAGCCATGTACCAGCCATTACAGTTAAGCCACTAAGTCAAACCAGATGAGAGAGTCGGATTGATGCTTTGAAACCACTGAGATATCATCTTGGTAGTATATATGACGCTTTAATGGAGATCTTTAACGACCCAAGCCTACAGAAATCATCCACAAGTGATTCTCGAGTTGAAGCTAAGGGTCTTGCCGATGCAATTAGTAAGATCAAGTTTGTGGTCTCCCTAGTTACATGGTACAACATCCTTTTTGAAATTAATCTGACAAGCAAGCTACTACAAAATAAGGAAGCTGATTTAAATTTAGCTACAGGCCAATTGCAAGTAACCAAGAACTACCTTGTGGACTGTAGGTGTGATGTGGTTTTTGAACAAGTTTTGGTAGCTGCTACTGAGATTGCAAAAGAACTAGAGATACTACCAAACTTTGAGACAGAACAAAGACAAAGGAGAAAGAAAAAGCAGTTTGAGTATGAGGCAGCAGACGAGGCACCACAAGATCCAAAGCAAAAATTCAAAGTGAATTTCTATTATGCTGTCTTAGATGTGGTCATACAAAGTTGAAGAGAGATTCCAACAACTACAACACTATAATTCCCTCTTTGGCTTCTTGTATGATATATACAGTATTAACAAAAAATGCACAGAAGATGTACATAAGGCCTGCAAGAATTTGGAACAAGCATTGATGCACGATGGAAACAAAGATATTGATGCTGAAGATTTGTGTTGTGAACTGCAAGCAGTAGCTCGAAGACTTCCATAGTCTATGGAAGAGTACTTCTCGTCATACTTCAGCAAAATCTCCAGGATAGTGTGCCTAATGTTTCTGTCGCTCTAAGGATCCTCCTCACACTTCCATTGTCAATGGCAAGTGGTGAGCGCAGTTTCTCAAAACTCAAACTTATAAAAACACACATACGCTCGACAATGCTGCAAAATAGACTACTTGGTTTGGCAACTATCTCAATTGAACATGCTGAAGCATCAGCCCTTGACCTGAAGGAATTGGTGGCAAAATTTGCCAAAGAAAAGGCACGCAAAATCAGAATATGATGTGCCTGAAATGGAAAAACTAAAGAGACTTTACAATTTCAACACCACAATTAACAGGAGTTTTCAAAATGTTTTGTGATTTGTGTTTTTCTGTCTTTTTCTCACAATTAAAAAAAAGAAATTAGCAATTTCAAAATGTGTGTTTTTCATTCTTCCTAAAATGCATTTATTTTTGAATATTGGTGGGCGCACGAGGGGGGGGGGCGCCAGAAGGGATCCTCGCCTAGGGTGCAACATAAGCTGGAGCCGGCCCTGGAGAGGGTGGGGTTTGAGGAGCAGTGGGATCTCAGACAGGTACAATGCCATAGACTCCACCCTCCAAACCAGCCATTTCCTCCTGAGTAACAGTTGTTGCCAATCTCCAGGTGAGGGCTGGAGATCACTGAAGATTACAACTGCTCTTCAGGTAACAGAGATCAGTTCCTCTGGAGAAAATGGTGGACTCTGTGTCATTATACCCTGCCGAGGTCACCACAGCAAATTGTCACTGAGTGTCCCAGAGCCTGTTTCTAGAGCTTGTTATATTTATTCCCACAATGGGCCTTATTCCTAGTGTTCTTATAATGTCCAGTTGTAATGTATGTGGGAATTAAGCTTTCGATGCTGCTCAGGAGTCCAGCCACCTGTTTAAGGGCATTTGTCAAATTTTCTAACAATTCTGGTTTGACTTGAAAGTTCACATTTCTTTTATTTTTTCACAATAAATTATATTAATGGAATTTTGATACAAATATTGATGTTTGCGTCAGCAGCATATATATTGTATAAAAACTGCATGCAAAATAGAATTTGTATAAAATAATGTGCAGTGTAAGAATGGGCATAAGTGCCAAAAGACAAAAAAAAAAAAAATGGTCCCAAAGGAGGGTCTTTCATACCAGAGGAACAGTGAGAGTATTTGTGTATTTCCTGCTTTGTGCAGGGGGTTGGACTAGATGACCTTGGAAGTCCTTTTCAATTCTATGATTCTAACCCCCTGGTTTCTGAATGTCATGTTGGGCACAATATCAGATTCTGACACCCGATCAGCCCACGCTAAGGTTACAGAGGAACCTGTGTCAGCATATCCCCAAACAACTTGGTCTCTCAGCCCCACTGGCTCTCTTTAATCTCCCAAGGTTTCTGCTGCCTCCATGGTGGTAAAGAGAAACGTGGTTAATTATAGGCACTTGCTCCTCTTTCACCTTTTGATTGGCTGGTGCTTTTGGAGCAGGTTTGGAGGTCTCCGCTTGTAACTGGGGACAGGCATTTTGCAACTGGTGCATACCTCCACAGTTAAACATTTTCTAACCTGAGGCCAGTGCCAATTAACTGAATTGGGAGCTTCCTTGATCTCAGCCGGAACAGAAACCCCATCCTGTTTGGGTTGAGAATCCACCTTCTCACTCCTCTGGAATCCTTTCCCTTCCCTTCCCAACTTGAAAATTTTCTAATTCACCACCTCTGTGTTTAGCACCAGCTAATCTGCAATTTCTGATGTCTCAGTGGCATCTTTAGGCTTTTTGTTTTACCATACATTTTAGCTCCTTGGAGATTTTGGAATAAAATTGGTCTAGCACCATTAACTGAAATAAAGCCTTGAAGTCCCCTGCTTTTGCTTCTTCCACCCATCTCCTACCCATCCCATTCATTGTACCACATATACTCATAGTATGCTTTGCACTGCTGTGGGGATAAGCCCTAGAACTGCTTTTGAAAGTGATCATCCTCCAGTTCAAACCTTTTAAAAACTGTGGCTTTGAAATCTTTAACATTTATCCCCCCTCTAATTGTGGATTAAATCTAATTGTGGATTAAATCCCCCCTCTAATTGTGGATTAAATCTTTAACATTATCCCCCCTCTAATTGTGGATACCAGCCAGTTCCCCAGTTAGGACATGTAGCCTGCCTCTGCAGTTCCCCACCACATAGCTGCTTTCTCAAATATACTGTGGGGTCTTCCCCTTGTATAGAACAAAATCTTTGGAGTAACTTTTATTTTTCTACTTTGCTCAGCCACAGGTCATATTTCTGCTTCTCCTGCATTTTTACTGCTCCTCTTGTATCTTTTCCCTTCTCTTCTACAGCTTTTCCTCCCTCTATAGCTCTTGCCTGTTGGCTTCTCTTTCCTCCTTCCACTGCTACTCTCACACTTCCTGGTCCCTCCTCTCTTTCTCCATCTGCAAATACAACTTCTCCAGCTCTAGCTCCTTGAGCTGGATGGGACCTTGTCCTGCTGCCTTGGGTGCTCAGCTGCAGCCACCCATATTGGCTTGCCAGTGCTTAGCAGGAAAGCCTTCATCTAATCCAGTGCTTAGCAGGAAAGCCACAATCTATCCACTGCTTCTGGAATTCTTCCTGCAGCTCTTGTTTTGTCAGCTTCAGTATTCTCACTTGCTCTGTTAACTCTGTCCTAGCTAGACTGATCTGACCTTACTCCAGTCGACCTGGAAAAAAATTCAAAACTTCTGTTGCTTTGTGTGTGTGTGTGTGAAATTCAAAATACCTGGCCAATCAGGTTCTCTGCTCTTTTCCCATTGCTGCCATCAATGTATGGCAGAACAGTCCTGCTCTGGCCCTCAGGCCCTGTTCCACCCTGGCCTCCTGGGTTTTCCCAGCACATGGAGGGACTTTTCTCTCTGTGTGTTCAACTGCTGCTACTATGTGACCATTGTAGGAATTGCCCACTGGGAGGGTCAGGACCCCCAGCTTCCCTTCCAAGTTATGAGGCCTTGCCTCTGCATCTCCCACTACCCTGTCCCTGGTTACCACACAGACAGTTCACCACTGGGTGCACTATGAGGGAATAGCCACTTGCCAATTGACTGCCCTCCCCTTCCTCCTGGCACTCCTTTTAAAGTAGCATGTCCAAGATGCTGAAGGTTCATGTGGCACAGAGAACCACTAACAGGATCAAAAGTTACAAAGTATTTATTTAAAAGAAAATGTTCACAAGCATAATTTTAGCACAGCACCAAAATGAGCATAGGAGTCAAAAGAAAAGGGTAAAACGCAATTCCTCTGTCCCTTCCTCTATATATGCCCTATCAGTTGTTAAATACAAGGCAGGTTCCTTAGCTTAGAAAGTTATAGATTTTTACAGGAGTTTCATTATCTTCAAGCCTCCTTCAGGTGTGCAGGGCAGCACATGACAATGGCCACCTCCTCCAGACCTCAATTAAGGGTTCTGTCTACTTCGATGGAATCCGCACCAAAGAGACCTTCTTTCTTGCTCACAGAACTTTTATCATCTCTCTTTTCCTCACCTACTGACCAGGTCAGGCAAGTCAAATAAACTTTTCCTGAAATCTCCAGGAGTTTCTTCCTGAAGTCTTTCTAGTCTTAATTCCTTCAAATCTCTGTTCCTTGCTTGGAGGAGGGTAGCTTGAGGATCACATTGTCTCTTGCTAGATCTATTAGCATTTCTAAAAGGGTGGCTGAAGTTTGGTTAGCAAGCAATTGAACTGACTTCCCTCTTATGCCTGTTCTCTGCCCAGAGAGAAAACTTAAAACTCATGATGAAGGTTTTGCCCAGTTCAAACCTCCAAAGAAAGCATGCTTTTCTTCACACTCCTTCCCACACTTCTTGTCCTTTTCTCAGACTGGTGTGTATCACCTTGGATTTAAGTTCTGTCTCTGATTCTAGGGAAACTTCCTGTTTTGTAGAGTGCATAGTTTTAATTTTGTAATTTATTGATAAGGAAATCAAGGACCCTTTGTTCTTCCTCTTATCACTGGGTCTCTTGCAAACTTGTGTTAAGGATACTGAGCTATTATACTTGCAGGCAGTTGTGACCACAAGTAATTAATAATCACCAAACAAGCCCACATTCCAATCATCCCTCATCTGGAGCTGTCTCATGTTAGAACCAGAGGAGTGTCTGTAAAAGGAAAATGGTTGCTGTTTGATTGTAGAGTATGCATGAATTCTGGATCTGAGAGTTGTCTCTGTCTCTCCCTGCCCCCAAAACAGGCAAGATGAAAATGTTTTTTCTTACCACGCACATTGCCCCCTCAGCTGGAATGAAGAGACGGACATCAATATGGATTTAACAAGGGACGCTTTATTAATTAATTTACAACAAACAACTGGCAAGGGGTTGCTTAGATGTACTGAGGAATATGACAGGTGTCAAACTCATGACCACCTTCATTTCCTTCTGGGCAATGCACCAGCCCCAATCTCGAGCCATCCAATGTAGCTCTCGACCAGCAGCTTGGCATATTCAAGAGAACCCCTGGCCCACCACCCCAGAACCCACAAAGGCCTGCAAAGGTAGGCCGGGGCAGATATCTCCAAGGAAGATCACCACTTCCCGGCCTTGAGCCACAAAGGCCCAAAAGCTGTTCCTGGAGGACCCTTTAGTTCATTTATAACAATGCCCAGGTGCTCACCAGTTCACATCCTGATCGTGTTACCCACCATAGCAAAGGTCAAGCCTTTGCTTAGGCCTTGGCCTCCACCAAGTGATCCAGCACTGCCAGGACCCCTTATCTCAGATCTGTAAGAAAAAAGTCATTGCCCTTGTTAGAAAGGTGCACCCCATCCCCCCTATACAGGTCTGTTAACCCATATATTGGGGTGCAGCAAAAAGATGTCCAAGCCACCCTCCATGGCATTCCGAAGCTGCTGGTTAGCATTGCGCCTTGCCCAGTCCAAGCACCTAGGATCGCCTATGCTACACCACACTTGGCATGGTAACATTGCAGACAAGACCAGTTGCACCTCAGGCCACTGGTCCACAATGTCTGCCAAATCAGCTTTGGCCTGAATGACTAGAGCCTTACCTTTCATCAGATCCAAGTCATTACCGCCAAAGTGTATCAGAAGGATGTCAGGAGGAGGACCATGTCTCTCCTCAAACAGTAGCGGCATAAGCTTAGGCCAGTGCATGCCTCTTCGGCCAAGCCATTCAACCTCTGCCTGCTCACTGCATCCCAACTGGGAACCAATGTTCGTCCTCCTGGCCTGGTGAGTGACCCAGAACACCATGCTGTGACCACAAATAAGCACACAGCTCTTCCCATGGCAACCAGCAGCACCTAAAACAGAAACTAGGTTAACCAGCAAACAACACAAGAGCACTCAGGCTCAGAAGAGCATGCTCCCTTCCCATTGTGCAAACCAAAGCAGCAGCTCAAATTTTGCAGGTCCGGACAGGTCCAGGGGAGCGGTGGCGCAGGCAGTAAAACGCCTGCAGTAATTTATCAATGAACAGCCATAAGCCTGTTCAAGTCCCACCATGGTCGGGGTGAGTTCCCGGCCCTTGTCCTAGCTCCTGCCTACCCAGCGGTTCGAAAGCCTAGCAAGTAGATAAATGGGTACCTGCCTAGGTGCAGGGGGGCACCCACCTTCCAGCAGTGAGGAGAGACAAGGAGAGGCAATGGTGCTGGCAGCGGTGGCAACGGGTGGCAAGACATTCCGGCGGAAACAACATGGCGGCGAATCGACAGCAGCCGAGTGAGCATTCCAGGCGGGACTGGCCAGAGATGAGGCAACGCGATGACGCAGCACAGCCGGAGCCAATCAGGACGGAGGCTGGTGCAGCAGTTGTTACACAGTCACGGACTATGGAACCAGCCCAGCGGGAGGCACTGCAGAGCCACACCGAGCCGGAAAGAAACAACAAGCTGGTAGGGCGCCTGGTAGGCACTCACCTCCCCATTCAGGTGTGGCCCTAGTTAGGTAATAAAAAAATTACTATGTAAACCACTCAGAGCCTCCGGGATTGAGCGGTATAGAAATCGAAATAATAAATAAATAAATAAATAAAATATATGTCTTGTAATGTGCTGACCTCCACCTGCCAGTTCTTTGAATGTCAGGCCCCTGGTATCCCATAGCTGCAGCAGTGGAAGCCATCCCAATTCTAAAAGAATGAGTGCCAAACTGGAAATTATCAAGGCCCAAAGCTACCAGAGCCCTCTTGGTAATTGCCCAAAATTGAAATTTGTCAATGGCAATCCATCCTTATGAAGAAATAGAAGACCTGCACTCCCGCCCCTCAGGGCCAAATAAGAACTGAGTGCCGTGACCGGACAAAGGTCTGAATCAGAACAAGGGCCCACTGAAATCATGACCCCTTTTCATAATTGGTCCATCTTGGAATGCCTGACTGTAATTTGCAGGCTATCCCCACTAAACTGAACATCTCCAATGCACAACGCATAGCCTGACCTGTCCTGTCAGGATCGGGCCACCAGTTCACTGAGTCTCAGGGCCCCAAAGAATGCAACCAAGGCAGTTGCATGAAACAAGCAAGGCCGGCTCGCTCACTAGGTGAACTAGGCATTCACCTAGGGTGCGCTGGCCCATAGAGGCACCAAAAGCCCCCCGCCCCCACCAAAAAACCCTGCCCCTTCCCTTGCTTGCTGGCATGCCCCGCAGCTGTGGGGCCCGCAGGCAAGTCAGCACTGAAGAGATGGTAGTTTAAACCCCTGCCCTTCCCTGGCTTGCTGGCACCCCCGCAGCTGCCCCGCCACCACCTCTCCATGTGCCACCACTCCAGCAGCTGGCTTCGGTGCTCCACGGAGCCAGGCTGCCCCCCCAAGAGCTAAGCCCATTGCCCTGTCAGCCTCAGCCCTCCAATTTGCCACAGATCTTCGGGCATTCTTACCAGCAATTGGTCAGAGTGCAGAGCCAACTGACAAAACCTCTCCATCTGTTTCCGAGACAGAGTGTCAGCAACCCCATTATTGACTCCAGGCACATGCCTGGCCTTGAACAATATATTATATTGCAAGCACTGGAGGATAAAAGCCCTGATCAGCGCCATCACTCTAGGAGACTTAGACATTATGGAGTTGATAACCTGTACTGTTGCCAGGTTATCACACCAAAAGTGAACTGTCTGGCTAGCAAGGTCATCAGCCCAGATGTACACTGCTACCACTATGGGGAATAACTCCAGAAACGTCAGGTCATGCATCTAGCCAGCCTGGATCCACTCAAACGGCCAGTCTTCAGCACACCAGTGTCCCCTAAAATAGACACTGAAGCCTGAAGAACCTGCTGCATTAGAGGTGACCTGCCATTCAGTCTCCAGTCAGAGATTGTTTCTCCAGAAAGACACCCCATTATATAAAGCCAAGAAGTCACACCAGACTAACAAATCTTCCCTAATCCCTTGGTTAACCCTAGTCCTATGATATGGATGTTTCGGTCCTATAGTTGAGTTACACAGCCTTCGTAGGAATGCGCGCCCTGGGGCTACCACTTTACAGGCAAAGTTAAGGTCCCAATCAGCTGTTGCAACTCCTTGAGTGTCAATTTGGGTTTGGTATATGCTTCCTCCACCAATTGAAAGAGGTTAGCCAGTTTATCAGGAGGCAAGTGTGAAACCTGCTGCACCATGTCCAACTCAATGCCTAGAAAGGTTAAGACCTCACTAGGCCCTTCCATTTTCTCACCAGCTAATGGAACTCTAAGTTCCTTAACCAGTGGCTCGGAATTGGACAACTGTGCGCACACCCCAGATGCATTAGGTCCAGCAATTTCACATTTGGCTAATTTGGCCCCCTGCCCACAGCTACGGAGCATATGGATCGCCTCATCAAAAGAAGTGTACCTAATTGAGCAGAGCTCACTAGGTATAGTGTCATTCACTGATCCGCCAGGAGGATAAGACAAATGGTGAATGAGGCGATACTCCCCAAGTGCCTTCTTGGGCACCACACCTAAAGGTGATACCTGCAAGTTGGGCACCAGAGGAATGGGAAAGGGGCCCAAGACACTACCTCCAAACTTCTCTATCTTTTTTATCCGACTCCCTATATAAAAAGGAAAATACATCTATGTACTCTCCCTGTAATATCTTTTCCCTGGTGAGGTGGTCACCTAAAGCCATAGCTAGTTCCCCAGATGGCAACTCTTTTGCTGGCACCATCTCATAGGTTCTATTGCCTGGATCAGGGGGAACACACCCCATCCACACCCCACCTTGCTGACACAGTCCAGTACCTGATGGAGGTGGCATGCCCACAGAGACAGGCAAAGACCCCCCAACCGACACATGACAGACACCACAACCGACATCTGTAATCCCCTACCACCCTGCTGGTCCTCTAATGTAATAGCTGGGGGTACTCCACCAGCTGAAGTCTGGGTATGTGCCACCCCAAGTGACCCGGATGGAATGGGTCTACTGGCAGCCCTAGACAATGATGCCACTACTGTCGTCAACACAGGTGACCCGGCAGAAGCCTGCAAGCTTACCAGACTCCATGGCCAAGTGATGTCAGGTGTTTGTGTCGCCACCAGCCTACCTGACACCTATGATGGGCCCCCAGAAATAATCACTTGCTGGTTCTCACCCCCATGGTCCACTGGGCTGTCCTGCATCTCAACCGGTCACTCTTCCTCATTCTCAGGAATGACAGCCTGGCTTGTAGCACCTACACACTGACTGTCAAGAATGGATCGATGGTTTTACACCTGGTTCTGAAAAACCTCTGCAGGTGACATAGCCAGCTTCAACATGGGCAAAGGCCCACCCAAACACTGTTCAATGCCCGCTAACTTATCCAAAATAGCCCTGCTAACCAGCGTATCCCAAAATGCATTCAGGAGCACTGGTGAAACAATACAGACATCATAGATGACTGCACAGTGCCCACTGGCGCAGAAGGTGTCTCTCAGCACCGGTGTCCTTCACTCCATGCCTCACAAGGAGCCAATTCAGCCCCCCCCCCCCACCAGCGCAAGCTCAGCGGGGGTTTGGGCTCACAATAGTTGTATATTAATGGAAATTGTAGAAGTCCTTTTAAAGATAATAGTTTGTTTTTAAGGAAGAGAAGGCCATTCCAGCACTATCTGCCTTTGCTGAGGTGAGGGGGAAGGGGTGGGGTTTGCCTGTGGGGCATAGAGGAAGGCCACCATGGCAAGTTCCAGCCTGATGGAAAGCTCCCACTCCTGAACACCCTACCAGTCACTGACCAAACAGTGCTGGCAAGCCAAGCCTCTTCTGTCCCAGTTATTCCCCAACATGCTTCTTGCCAGCTCTCTGCCAGTCTCACTCAAGTTCATGGGAACACTATTTATTTCTTTGTCCAAATCTAGACACATTCTCATGCTTGATCCAGTTTTTCTCTTCGTGTTCTAGCCAGTTTCTGCGAGATTCTAGAGTCAGTGCAGGATTTTTTGCTTACAGCATTCCATTTGTTTCTGTCTGCTCTCTCTTCTCTGACTTCAGCCTCCTCTGACTTCATCAACACTGAATGTGGGGATGACTTGAGCGGCTTAGCTGGCAGAGGTCTGGGAAACTGCTACTCATCTATCCAAGGCTAATTTTAGGGGCCATTTGGCATAATATTCTTTAAATATATCTACAGCAAGAAACCAGCCAGAGCAGAAGTTGGGCCTTTGGGTGTCAAAGGAGTCAAGGTATTGCTAAAGAAGATAGGGAGACAACAGAGAAGCTCAATGAGTTTTTTTGCATCTGTGTTCAGTGTGGGAAAAGGTGGGGCATGTACACATGCCACAGCCACTATTTTCAGGAAGGGAATCTGAAGAATTGAGTCAAATTTAGGTGACTAGAGAAGAAGTTCTAGACTTACTGGGGAAATTAAAAACCAATATGTTTCCAGGTCCTGATGGCATACACCCAAGAGTTCTTAGGGAGCTCAACTGTGACATTGTTGATTTACTAACCCATGTATGTAACTTATCAGTAAATTAGCCACTGTACCAGAGCACTGGAGAGTAACAAGTACTACAATGATTTTTTAAAAAGGGGTCCAGAAGGAAAACAGGAAATTACAGGCCAGTCAGCCTAATGTCTGTCCCAGGAAAATTTTTCTTTTGTTCCAAAGACAGAATTAGATTCCATGCCCACCTGGAGTTCCATTGAGGAAGGTGGACTATGAATAATGTAAATACCCCTACAGTACTTGTATTAGGAAAGCATCATGTAAGGAATGATTTCATGCATGTTGTCATGTTTGAGTGTTCATGGTGCTAGTAGTCTTAATGCTACATATACCAGTGCAATCCTAAATAGAGTTACACCATTCTAACTCCACTGAAGCCCACATCATAAACTGTGGAATGTTTGAAATGTTTTGTTTAACAAAATCATATCCTAAACCTGTTGGTGCTCCATAGCTTAACAGTTCCTATGGTTAGTGGCTGGGGTTAAAGATGCAGGTTTGAAATGGAAGTTGGAACCTACTGACCAGTGGACAAAAATATTTCTCCTCTATCAACTAGGCAAGGGCAGAGGCCCAGACTTCCAGTATTTATACAGAAGCTTCATATTGCCTGTCAGTCACAGGGGCCTAAATGAAGATGTTGCACCTCTTTATTCCCTTTGGAGCCTTAGGTAAAGAAGGCTTTGAGATCCAAGTGCACATAGAAATAACAATCACTCACCAGGCCATAAGCTACTACTTTGGGCTATGAGGTTCAAGCTCCAGAGAAAAAGAAGGCACAACTTTCTCTTTTGCACAAACAACAAGCAGGCACCCCAATGAGAGCATGGCTGAAAAACCATTTAAGTTTAACCGGTAAAAAGAACAGGATTAGTGGCAGTAAGTCTCAGTATGTTATCTAAATTGACTACACCCTTTGCAAGGGCAAGCTGCTGTACAGTCACCCAAATTCTGTTGCTTGAATAGGCTGTAATATATTAGAAATACATTGGAAAATATTTCATAACTTTCTGATTTATTACAGCAGTATGATTACTCACCATTGATGACTGATAAATGCATCAAATTGCATTGATTTTGAAATATGTAAATGTTTTTAATATTAGAAGATAACTGTACTGAAGTGTAATGCAAATAATTTAATTTTAAATGTCACTGTGTTTGGTTGAGTGATGCAGTTATGCTTACTGAGAAGTCTGTGACTCGCAGAAAATGTAGCCTTTGAGCCCAACCCTGTACTTTGTAATGGCAGAGCACGGAGCAGGACTTCCAGTTTAATGTACAGTTTTCTTGCACTATTTTGGCTCTGACAGATGGCATTGTCTGTGGCACTGAGAGAAGCAGCTACCAAATGAATTGTTGCATCAGCACTGAAGGAATACAACATTGTGGCTAGGATTGCCAAGTATCTCCTGGCAACCAGCATTAGGTGGGGTGGAAACTTATTGGCAAGAAATTGAGGCCTAGGCCTCTGTCACCAGTGATGCAGTAATGTCACTTCTGGCATGTACTTGAATTAATTTTATCACATCACCGGCACTATGGAGATGCTCTAGTATTTTGGCAAAAACTTTATGGTAGAAGCTGTTTTTACCATAGAATTATTGCCCCAATACTAGAGTGTCTATGCATCATGAGCAATGCAATAACATCACATGCTGGAAGTTACTTGCTTGGCAACAGAGGCCTAGGCCTCAGCTGCTGGTAAGTTCCCCTGCCAGCCTACTGAATGACACCAAGGGAGGGGTTCCAAGGAATGGGTATGGGAACTCTAACTATGGCACTGACAAACTACACCATAAGTTATTTGAATCCAACAGCCAGATCATGGTCTCCTGCAGATCCAGTACACCATTTATGACCTTCCTACACTCCCTAGTGCACACTATTGGCAATATGTGAGGAGGACAGTTCTTCCCTAATAACACAGTGGTTGTTTTAGTCATCAGGCAATTCTCTGCCTGCACTTTTACAATTCTACTGTTTGTCTATCACTCTGATAATAATTTAAGGACACTTAATGATAAGCTTACATAATTACAATAACAAAATTATTATCATTGTAAGTTCAATAGAATCAAGCACTGAAAATGTGGAGAATAATTTCACAGTCCTCACCAACCGATCATAAAAAGTCTTAGCCCTTCTGGGATTTGCAACATGGGGTTGATGTCTCTTGACTAGCTGTTCTTAGCTCCAACTCCATACAGGCAACGGATGTTATCAAAGAACAGGACAGCTTTTCCAAATGTGTGTACATAATGCTGAAAAAAGAATTATTCCATAAGCTTCATGCACACAATATATATATTGTTTATTTCCTTGAGAGTAGTATACCTCTTTGGTATGGGAAGATTTATAGTGACAGATTTAAGGACACAGATACAATGTGAAATGAGTGAGTGTCATTAAATCTGTCATAGCTTCTTGCTAGAAATGCTTGTAGGATGTAGTAATGCAGTGCATATGCATACATTACAGTTGTCGTCCACAAATTAAAAGATGTGTGCTTGTTCAGGTCAGATGTGCACCTATAACTGTTCTCGCTGCTCTATCATTAAAATTCTGCCTACGGTGGCAGATGGAGCAATGGTGCCATCCAAGCCTTTCTTGGAAGTGATATCTCCTGCTAAGGTCTGGTGGTGGCAGCTTTTTAGGGTAAATTTACAGGCTGACTCATGTTGGACAGCTTTACGGTGATTAAATGTGTCTACAGTTTGCCTCCCTGAAATTGCTCCTCAAACTGCTTCCCAAAGCAATGCTTTATCATGAAACTTTATCTTAAGATCCCACTCATTTTTTTTAAAAAAAATTAATCATATATTACTAGCAAACCTAACTTGCCTGGATATTTTGAATTACTTGCTAAAGGCTCTTCTGTACAGGCTTATTGTTAATAAATTTTCTACCCAAGTAAAGTAATATGCTTGTATAAACAAAGTTTGTTTAAATATTCCATTAAGTAATTCTCCCTCTCGTCTTGACTAGCAAATTGGTTAAGCAAAAGTGATGTGAAATGATTTCTATCTAGTTATTATGTCTTAAATATGCTGTGGGTTCACTGTGGGTGCAGCAGCTTGCATTGTTGTTATAAAAGACTGTAATGCCAAATGGAGAATAACATCTTAAAACTTGAATTAACTATTAAATGTTCTAGAATGGGTGGAAAAAATATGTGAGTATATCTTGTAGTTGCAGGAAAGGTAGGAAAAGTAAATGCAAAATCATGATTTTTATATGACAAAGATAATTATGTGCCTGGTGAAACTATTATATGTTATCAGTTATCAAACCCATAATCTGCAGGCTAAAACTCTTATAAGTAGACTCAATAATGTTCTGTGCTCAATAATAATCTGTGCTCAAGATTGGCCCCCCCACAGACTAAATTATCCCACCCTCAATTAAAATAAAAGCTGTACATTTTTAAGCAATGCTTGTTTTTGAAATGTGCCAGCTATTTTGGGAAATTACTTGGATGTATTTTGAATTGTTTTCCTTCCTTTTGTTCCATAATGGAAGCGTTGTCCTACTTCATGATAGGGTCTTGCCTGATTCACTTCAGTATTAATAAATATTGGTTTCTTTCTTGTAAGAGTTGTATAAATAAATAATCCTTCTGTGGTGAACACTTCAATTTCAGTTAGTCCTAATGGAAGTGTAGCTGTCAATTTTTGCTAATTCTAGTGGCCCAGATCTGTTCTTTTTATTCTTTATTTTGCAGGCCTTTCAAGTAATGTTTTTCATTGGTCATTTGTCAACCAAAATGACCATGGCAAGGCATTCCTAATATGTGGAAGCAGTGAAACATGGGCAGAGCAATTTTCTACCACACCTATGCTAAGGTGGCCGCTAGTCCATTCTGTAAGATAATAGGTTATGTGGTGGCTGGCTGAGAAAACAGGGTTTCTGTCATTTTTCCTGTGCACAACTATGGTAGCGTCTGTGGCAACTCCATCACTGCATTCCATGGTGGCGTTGTGGCAAGGTGGTGGCTGCATGACAGAGAGGGTGGTTACCATTTGTCTTGTGGGGGTCAGAGCATGCAGGTAGTCCACAACATCACCTGTGAACATCAGGGGAAAGGGTCCTAGGATAGGGGGGACAGACAATATCCTATGCACAGAGAGCCCTGCCATCTGGTGAGGCAGAAAGTCAAGAGCACAGCTGACAGCTGTGACACACACACCAAACCCCTTTGTGGGGTTGGGGGTCTGGGGCTCCTGTGCCCCCCTAGGTTTCCAGCTGGTGACCATGAAGGGAAAGGGGGTTGGGAGAAGGATGCCTTGCTTACTTTTCAGTGTGTGGCTGCCCCTTTGGTTCCTGGTAGAGGAGACGGGGAATCTGTTCAGGGCAAAAGCTGGGAGAAGTCAGCCACAAAATATGGACTTTGTTCTCCCTGTTGTATATTCTTGCAAAGTGCTCAACCAGTAATACTAAGTGCCCTCTCTATGCTTTTCCCACCACCAAGGTGCTTCACTGCTCACTTTAAGTCCAAACAGCAGGGAGCTGTCAGACAACGTCCCATGCTGCGCATCCTACTTCATGAGTTGTGTGCCAACCTGCTGAAAAAATTTTTAGGGCAGGGAGGTGCTGTGACTGGATGCTGAATAGGGAGCGAGGCTGGTGCAGGGAATGGTGATGATTGGGTGCACCCTTAGTTGGTATCCTGAGTTGCTGGGAATCCTATAGGCATGGCTAGAGTGGGGGGGGGATAATTTCCCCCACATAGAATGGCTGCCTATGGGCTATGCCATCATTTTTGATGGCACAACTTTGTGCCTGTTTTTGGGGGTATTCCCATGCTGCAAGTACTCAGGAAACTCCCTAAATGTGGTCATGCCCCCTGGAATGCCCACATGGATGCTAGTGTCGGGGTTTGCACCAGAGCTGTTCTGGGACAACTCAATGGTGCAGGAGCACTAGTATCCTGCACTGGTGTAACTAGCCCTTACACTGGTATAACTCAAAGTCACCCCAGAGTAAGTGTCAGTCAGCTCCTTGAGCCAATTCAGCCCCTCCTGAGGATTGTGCTGTAAGTTGCCCATGGGTTTTCTGCAGGGCTTTTTTTGTAGAAAAAGCCCAGCAGGAACTCATTAGCATAATAGGCCACACCCAACAGCAGAAGCTCATTAGCATATTAGGCCACACCCCTGACAGCACAGCTCCCTCCCAGGATCAGCTTCCCCAGGTGCCCCACGGCTTGCAGGGTACATGGGGAACCCGAGGGAAGGAAGGCAGTTTCTGGATCGGCTTTCCTAGGTGCCCCGCAGCTTGCGAGGCACCTGGGGGACCCAGAGGGGGGGAGGTTGTAGGCATGGCCAACTTGGAAGCCAGCCAGAACTCAATTCCTGTGTGTTCCTACCCAAAAATAGCCCTGGTTTTCTGAAATGTCCTCACCTGTGTTAAGTGCTGTCAAGTTGCTTCTGACTTATGGCAATCCTATGAATTAATGGAGTTCAGAAATATATTTGTCCATTGTAATCCATTAAAATGTTAATTTACCAGCCCCAAAGCTATATTACAAATGAAGAAGCCTAGATAAAACCCATTGTTCCTTAAAAGAAAATAATCAGCCATTATGTCATGAATTATTGCACATGTTGTACCTAATTAGTATAATCCAAGTGCTATGGAAATTCAGTGTGACCAAACCACATACAACACCAGAAATAAACTGTATACAACATCAGAAATAAATGCACATGTTGTGTGTGAACAATTACTCTATGATATTTGGCTAATAAAATAGGGAACACGGTTAAACATGCTCACACAGAAAAAAGTCCAATTTTATTCACTGGGCTGACTTCTGAGAAAGAATTCTTAGGATTGCAGCCATAAACACGCACTCTTTACATAAATGAATGTGTAGAACATCATTATGCAAGTAGAAGGTATGAGCAAGCTCTCACCATAGAGTCATGTTGATGACATGTTGCATTAAAGGGGTTTTAGCAAACATGTTTCACCAATATAATATAAAGAACTTCAAAACAATATTGTGCTCCTCCCAGATAATGGCTGGCTGGAAAAGAAGATGGTGCCTTAGCTTGGCGCCGGCCTTAAATGGCACTTGTCAGTAGGAGATGGGATATATATAGAAAGTATATAGAAGGGCAGAGGCCTGACAGGGGTGTCTGTGTGTGTGTCTATGTGTGTGGTTCCTCCCCCCCATGAGACAGCGCATTTTCAATCAGCGGATATCAAATCAGTTAACCTTTATTGAAGGCTTAAAACAATGTTGGAATGATACAGGCAAATAGGTATAACATTTCTTAAACTTGAAAATTTGACTCATCATTGAATTTAGATCTATTTGTTACAAATGATCTAAGTTATCTCCCTTTCAGCCAGCTTCAGGTTATTATTTTCTCACTCACTGACTCAAGCTGTCATCTCCCTTCTACACAGCCCTAGCTTTCTCTCCAACTGACTCAAAGGCTCTAAATGCCAGCCCTCCTCCCAAATTTTTGTCAGTTCTTATTGGTTGTTCACAGAGAAAGGCAGAACTGTACCTGACCATCACACAGGATTGCTTGTCACTCATACAGGACAAGTAGGAGATAGATCCCTCCTTTCTTTTGACTAAAGAGAATGCAGTGAGGAAAAGGAAGTCCAGTTTTATCTGCTCTGCTCCATGAGCTGGGAGAGTATGTGTTGTTGTTTTTTATGTCTTCTTTCCATTTTGGTTCAAGGAGGCCTACAATTTCAGCACTAAAATCCCATTAACTCCAGTCTTCAAGAAAATGTCTGTTGCTTAGACTGCATAGATAGCCCTTATGGGTACCTCACCTTCTTCCATCTCTCAAAAACAGGATTTTCCCTTTGTTTCTTCTTTTGTGCTGAGCAGCCCCTTTATCTATTTTTCTTCTTTTTTGTTGGTCTATGGCTGTCCCACCCAGTCACATTATTATATATTTAGATGCTGGCCCAGTCCAAGGAACTGAGAGAAGAGACAAAAATCTCATTCTTAACTTATACTTCTAAAATGGCGCACAAGAAGCTTTTGAAAGTTCAAAATATACAAAATATTTTATTTAGCTTGAAGGGGGAAAGGTCGGGAGGAATCAGGGTTGGGATCAATGAGGTGAACATATGATAATAACTGTGATAATTTAGTAGCACTAAATTCAAGATAATTTGTTGCCAACAAGTGGGTGTCTTTGCTTTTCAACAACGTCTTTAAAACTTTGAGGAGAAAGGCTTTCCAAACAGCACCTTCCTTTTTCTTCCCCAGCCATCCCTTCTTTCTGAGAAACTTGGAGGTGGTAAAGAACAAACCCTGTTACAGATTCTCCTGACCCCATTTCAGTTTCTGGGATAAAGAAAAGCTTTTCTTCCGAGGGTAAGGAACCATCGCCTGCTCACGCCTCCCCTCACCCACAGGATCTCCCCTTGGATTAAGAATGTGCACTTTCTCTTGATCACTTTCCTTGCTCTTGCTCACATCCTAGACAGGGAATTTCCAATCCCCCCCCCACCGAGCTGAGCCAAAAGTGTGAGGAGTGGGGTGGAAGTAGAGTAGAACCCAGGAAGCTACAGTGACAAGGGAGCTGCACATGGGCTTGGGGGACTCCATTTCATTTTTAAGGGGCTAAAAGAAGGAAGGAGGTGGAGTGGCACTGAGGACACCCAACAGCTTCTCTTCTCTTTTCTGCCCTGGGAAAAGAAAGTTAAGATTGGGAAAGATTGGGTGGGGGCACTGCAGATGCAAAATGGGGCAGAGCCCCGTGTGCCCAGCTGCTGGCTCTGGCCCTAAAACAGGCCCTAGTAGATGCCAAGGATACCAGATTAAGTGGGCCAACAAGAGGTGGTAACCAGAAGGCTGCATTTGGCGCACAAAGACATATGAGGAAAGGGATAGTTCTTCATATATGACATCCTAGGCTGTGAAGGGTATTAAAGATTATCATCTGGCTATCTCACTTCCTCTTCCATCACCCACTTTAGATACAGTCCTTCTTTTGGTCTCCTTTTCCTGTTTCCTTCAGTCCCTCCTTCCATCTTTTCTCTTCCCCCTTTTGCTCCATTTTCTTTCCTCCCTCCCTCTACTTTAAAATTACTTACTTTTTTTCTAGTCTGTTCTGCCTACCCACTTCTTCGCCCCCAAACTCATCTGAAGTTTCAAAATAAAATTGTAGTAGACATTATGGATTACCTAGGCAAACACCTACAACAATGCTGACAATTTCTGAAGTTCTCTAAACTATTAAAATGGCTACAGAGACCCCACACAGTAATCTTATGAGATCTCAGCATTTTAAAGCTTTTAATTTAATTCTTATTTTTAAATTTGTGATATTCCAGCAAAATTGGAGGCTCCTCAGATTTGTAGAAGCAGCTTCCCTTTCTGTCAATGGCCTCACCCTGTAGATATTTTGAACTGTACTCTGAGGACATGCTCAGAGTTAGATTTTATATTTATGAATTAAATGGGTTTGAAGGAAATGAAAGTTCCATTTGTCATTGTGCTGGGATTTGGGATATAATTGCTTTGTTTTAGCTATGCAGTTTAGTGTGTATATTTTTGAGTTCAGCTAATTCATCTCTGAGCTAGTGCAGGGAATTTTTTCATATGGAATCTCATCAAGTTGCAAATTCTAAATGCTGAAATGTCATCAGTATCAAGCAAGTAACCAGCTTGAGTTATTTAGTTAGTTCACAGTCATTTATTTGTTGGGAGACCTGTGAAAACCTTGTTTTACTTTGATGCTATCCAGTTTTGCATTTCCCTTAATATATATAAACCTTCTTTAACTGATTAAATTTTTCAGCATTGTAATACTAATGGCTTATAATTTTGAATAAACATGAGCAGTTAAACAGAATGATTGTTTTATGGAAATTACTTTGGCTCATTCCCAACTTTTCAGGGCACCGTATTATTTAAATGAAACAACTTTTAGCTAACAGTTACATTAAATAACAACATGACCACTGCAATAATAGCTCACTGAACTGAGTGGAAATAATTATCAGAGAGTTACTTTTAAAATCTGAGCATCATCCTATTTTTTTCCATGACAATACAAGACTGACCTACTTTTCTTCACCAAATCTGTTATGCTACTTCAGAAATAAAAAAGAACAAAAGAAACAAACTTGTTTCTTAAGTTACATAATGAAAAGTCAGAAACTTCTCTGGAAACTAGTAAATGTTCATTGGCTGTAACAGCAAATCAATAATAAAGGTCTCAAACCGGAAAAGCTGCTTAGGCCTTTCTATGTTGCATCTGCATGTCTCACTTCAAGTTCTTTGTATCAGAAGTTCCCAAATTGCTTTAATGACTGCTCTTGAGAACTTCCAAGAATAATTGTCAATGGTTCAGGTGGTGATTTCTAGACAGAAGATAGTCTTAGTGTGTAATGTCTAGATCAGGGTGGGAGGTTACATCTGTATTTATAATATACTGAAATAATGGTAGGTACATTCAGAATTCCACCACCTCTCTCAAACTGATGAACAGTTTAGAAGAGAAGAAGATAAGGTTTTTATAACCTACTTTTCTCTACTTTATGGTGTCTTAAAGCAACTTTCAATCACATTCCCTTCCTCTCTCCACAACAGGCACCTTGTGAGGTAGTTAGGGCTGAGAGAGTTCTGAGAGAACTGTGACTAGCCCAAGATTACCCAGCAGGCTTCATGTGGAGAAGGGTGGAATCAAATCCGGTTCTCCAGATTAGAGTCCACCACTCTTAAACACTATACCATGCTGGCTCTTAAACTTCATGGCCCACTTGTGAGTGCCATTTGAAACACTTTTCTACATGATGACATTTTGAGTTTTATACCCAACAGAAATTTGACAGATAATGTTAGGTGGACTTTTAATATTATATTTTTTTGTAAAATTCAGCAAAAAGAGGCAGCGGTACTGAGTCTTGATATGGCTAAAGCCTTTGACTCCATAGAAAAATCTTATTTTCTTTCCTTCTTTCGACATATGGGATTTGGCCCTAGGTTTCTTCATACTCTGCAGGCTCTATACTCTTCCACTCTAGCCCAAGTGGAGGCAAACATTCTAAAATCTGGTTTATTTAATATAGATGGGGTACCCGTGTGCGATGTCCACTTTCCCCTCTCTTTTTTGCACTTGCAGTAGAGCCACTGGTAGAAGCCCTTAGGCAGAATCCTTAGATGCACAGCATGGGAGACTTTGATTTATATCTCTTCACCAGTTGACCCCCTAGAAGCAATCTCACATACCTTACACTTGTTTAGCTCAGTTTCAGGACTAGCAACTAACCAATTTAAATTGGAGTTGTTCCCCATTAACTTGACCCCTAATTCAACAGTTAAGATATGAACATGGTTTGCATTAAAGTGGGTTACGAAGAATATGAGATTTCTAGGATCCATGTACTCTTGAATGATGTTGTCCCAGTAAATGTTGATCCTTTTTTCTAAATGGAATAAACAAGGTTACTCCTGATTTGATCAGATCTCACTGGTTAAATCTTTCATCCTCCCTAAGTTTATATTTCTTTTCCATGCCCTCCCAGTTAAAATACCCCCAGAGAAATTACAGCTTTGGCAAAGGGCTCTTAATGAGTTTATTTGGTCTCGTTGTAGACCTAGAGTTGGCTTTCAAACATTACATCAACCTTTGAATTTAGGTGGTCTGAATGTCCTGGA
Source organism: Gekko gecko (assembly GCA_029375565.1). Classification (NCBI taxonomy): domain Eukaryota; kingdom Metazoa; phylum Chordata; class Lepidosauria; order Squamata; family Gekkonidae; genus Gekko; species Gekko gecko. Next base: position 102,162,602 of record JAPDNY010000007.1, read on the forward strand.
CTTGTCTTTATACTATGCTGCTTCCTCTCTGGCTCCATTCATACAAGCTTTAAAACTGAATTCGATGGAAGCCTGGTTCTCTGTAGAAAGTTTTTTCTCCTCCCCATTTTCGTTACCAGTAACCATTTGGTCTCTTGCTAAAAGTAGACCTGTTGTGATTTCTTCCAACCTTTTTTTTTTAAAGATAACATGCTTAAACCTTGGGACAAATGTAGAAAAATCTTAGACCCAGGTGTTTCTCCTTTAATGACTTTTATTAATCAGAACTGGTTCTCACCAGGGAAGGATTTAAATAAACTTAGAAAATGGAAATATTCTGGTCTGTTGGTTTTTTTATAACTTTATTTATGATTTTATAAGAAAGAAATAATACATCTACAATAAGTACATAAACAATAGGAGCTTTAATTTACTTAACCATTTATATACTCTAGACCATCATTGTATATGGATTACTTCATCTTTCCCTTGCAGCTGAGTACTCAGTCTATCCATTTCCACCATTCCCAAAAGTCTCAGTATTAGCTCTTCCTTTGTGGTGGTCTTTTTGGTTTTCCACTACTTTGTGAGCATAATTCTAACAGATGTTGATATATAGGTTATCATATAATAATCACATTTTTTATAATCATCTGGTAACATATTTAACAAATAAAACTCAGGTTCTAAAGAAAGTTTAACATCAAGGATTTCTTGAATTAACTTTTGTATTTTTAGCCAAAATTTGTAAACTTTCTCACATCTCCACCACGTGTGAAAATATGTACCAACATTTTTCTTCCATTTCCAGCAAACATTATTTGCATTTGGGTAGCATTTAGCTATTCTATCTGGTGACCAGTGCTATCTGTGATACATGTTATATATTTTTTCTTTATATGGAGTGGCTTTGGTAAACTTCATCGCCTCCAATTTTTTGACCAATTATCCAAATCTATATTATGGCCTATATCTTGCATCCATTTTATCATCAATATTTTCACAGTCTCATCTTGCATATAATCAGGTGCAGATTAAGGCTCACTGGTGCCCTAAGCACTGACCAATCTTGGTGCCTCCCTCTTTCCACACTGACCCAGTACATTTTAGTTGTTGACATGTCCGACCAGATATACAATGCAGGCTGCAGCAATAGAAAAAATTATTCATATGATAACACAGTATGTTGGACAAACTAAGCCAAGCTTTGGCTACATAAAGTTCTACAAAAATGCAATACAATATCTATTTTAATATTTCACAAGTTAAATGTATCAAAGTTCCAATATTCATGACCTGAAAGGCATTTTTCTACATTTTGTCACCCTTTTCTTAACTTTGTGGTAACCCCTTTGGCCCTGGTGCCCTAAGCACATGCTTAGTCTGCTTAATGGTTAATCTGCCACTGCATATAATCTTCTAACAAGAAAGTATAGTTATATTTTTATCAATTTATCATCAGTAAACAGCCATATCTTATCTAACTGTTGGTTTCTCATAAAACCCAATAACTTTATAATTGTAAAATCTAGAATTTAATTGTGTTTTTTCCCACCATGATAATTTCAAGTTTTTGGGCCGATAATAATTCTTCAGATTTTAGATTATTATTAGTATCCAAAAGTTATTCATACCTCCCCACATTCTATTTGGTAGTCAAGGTAGGCTTTATGAATGCTTCAAGAGGGGATATCCATTTAGGAGTTTTAACATAATATTTATCCTTTATCTCTTTCCAAATTTTGATTAATGCACCTCTTATTGCATGGTGGTGGAAATTAGCATGTATCTTATCTTTCCCATACCAGATGTAGGCATACCAACCCATCATTAAATCATGACCTTCTAATTTTAAAGATCTAGGATTTTAAATGTTAGTCACTTTTTAATCCAGCCTAAAGATGACGCTTTATAATATAAAATCCAATAGGGTACAGCAAACCCTCCCCTTTCCTTCTTATCTTGTACTGCCTTCCATTTAATTCTGGGCTTTTTTGATACCCATACAAACTGGCTAACAATCTTATCTAATTATTTAAAATACTTCATCTGTTTAAGAATCAGGATATTTTGTACAAGGAAGAGAACTCATGGGAGAACATTCATTTTAATCATAGAGGTTCTGCCCATAAATGATAAATGAAAATCTTTCTAATTCATCAGATTTTTTAAATATTTGACAATAATTTAAGGTAATTATTATCAAATAGTGAGCTATTTCTTTTAGTTAAAACAATACCTAAATATTTATTTTTTTTCTTCATTTCTGTAGCAGAAATTTCTCAGTCCTCCACCAACCACGGACTAGTGGGTGGGGGGCAGGAGTGGTGCTTTTCATTCAGGAGGCTTACTCCATCAGGGTGCTCCCATGGGTAGAGATCACGGGCATAGAGTGCATCGGCATGATGCTGGAGGCCGAGGAGAGTTTGGCTATTTGGTTGGTGTACCGACCACCTAACGCATCAGCCAAGAGTCTGCCATCCCTTCTGGAGGCCGTATCAGGCTGGGCACTGGAGCACCCTAGGCTACTTGTCTTGGGTGCCTTCAACGTCCATGCTGAGGATGCGACCTCCAGCCAGGCTGTGGATCTAGTGTCATCCATGGCGGCACTGGGACTCTCCCGGTTCATTTCAGCTCCCATGCACCAGGCTGAACACACGCTCGATCTGATCTTTGCGGTGGGAGTGACAGTGGACTGGATCACTGCTTTGGCAGTGCCATGGTTGGACCACCATGCCCTGAAGGCCCATCTGAATGTCCCACCCCGACCCTGTTAAGGTGGCGAGCTGATTTTGGCTCGCCCATGGAGCCAAATGGACCCGATGCGGCTCCAGATGGCTCTGCGGGATCCGAGGCCCCCTGGCGGCTAGTTAGATGAGCTGGTGGAGGACTGGAATGGCCGCCTCTCCTCAGCTATTGACGAGATCGCTCCCAGGTGCCCTCTCCGTACCTGCGATAAGTGAGTGCCCTGGTATACCCAGGAGCTGCACTCGCTGAAATGAGAACTGAGACGGCTAGAGAGACGGTGGCACCGTGCTCACGACGAAGTGTCACGAACATCCTATAGGATGTTTATGAGATCCTATGTGATGGTAGTCAGGGCCACAAAGAAGGACTTCTATGTGGCCTCGATTGCGTCTGCTGGCTCACACCCAGCCCAATTATTTAGTGTGATTCGGTCTTTGACAGCTCTGCCTCAGAGCAGGCAAAATGTTAAGGAATTGGATATTGGTTGTGAGGCTTTTGCGAGTTACTTTGCAGATAAAGTCTTGGCACTCCGCCGTGACCTCCCCACCACGATTGATACAGTTAGGGAACTTGAGGCCCCTTGCGCGTCTTTGGAGCTGGGTTTAGTATGTTTTGACCCACTCAGCCTGGAGGGAGCTGACAGGTTGTTCGTATCTGTGCGCCCTACCACATGCGACCTTGATCCATGCCCCTCTTGGCTGGTTAAAGCAGGTCATGAGGGGTTTCAAGGTGCTCTACGGGAGATTGTCAGCAAGTCCCTCACTGAGGGACAGTTCCCTGGAGCACTCAAAGAAGCGATGGTTCGCCCTCTCTTGAAAAAACCATCTCTGGATCCGGCCGAATTGGCCAACTATCAGCCGGTTTCCAACTTGCCTTATTTAGGCAAGCTTATTGAGAGGGCGGTGGCATCACAGCTTCAGGGCTATCTAGATGAGGCTTCCATCCTTAATCCTTTCCAGTCCAGCTTCTGCCCGGGCCAAGGGACAGAGATGGCACTGGTGTTATTAGATCTGTTGGCTGCATTCGATATGGTCAACCACCAGTTGCTGGCCCACCGCCTCACCAATGCGGGGATTCAGGGCCTTGCCTTGCAATGGCTTACCTTTTTTCTCCAAGGTCAGGGACAGAGGGTGGTGATGGGGGGGGCAGCGGTCCCGAAGGTACCCCCTTGAGTGTGATGTGCCCCAGGGAGCTGTACTGTCCCCGATGTTGTTTAACATCTACATGTGCCCCCTTGCCCAGATTGCCCGGAGGTGTGGGCTGGGTGTCATCAATATGCTGATGATACCCAGCTCTATCTGATGTTGGACGGCCAGGCGGACTCTGGTCCTGATGACCTTTTGCAGGCATTGCAAGCTGTGGCTGGTTGGCTCAGACTGAGTCAGCTGAAATTAAACCCGGAAAAGATGGAGGTCCTGGGCCTGTGCTGGACTGGCCGAGAGTTGGGGCTCCCTCTCCCGCACTTTGGTGGGGTACCATTGGTGCCTGTATGGGAGGTTAGGAGTTTGGGTGTGCTCCTGGACTCCTCATTAATGATGGAGGCCCAGGTGGCAGCCACTGCCAAGTCAGCCTTTTACCATCTGCAGCTGGCCCGGCAGTTGGTCCCCTACCTCGACCACGAAGACCTGGCCACTGTGATCCATGTGACGGTCACCTCAAGGCTGGACTACTGTAATGCTCTCTACTTGGGGCTGCCTCTGTCACAAATCCGGAAGCTGCAGCTAGTGCAGAATGCTGCAGCCAGGCTGTTGATGGGCCTCTCCAGGTGAGACCACATCCAGCCTGTGCTGCAAGCACTGCACTGGCTGCCAATAGCATACCGGATTTGCTTCAAAGTGCTGGTGCTTACCTTTAAAGCCCTGAATGGCCAGGGTCCGGCTTATCTAAGGGACCGCCTCTTCCCATATGTACCCCCAAGAGCACTGCGATCGGGGAATAGCCATTGCCTGGAAGTACCAGGCCCTCGAAGTGTTAAGCTTGCCCAAACCAAGGCTAGGGCATTCTCAGTGGCGGCTCCCACCTGGGGAACGAGCTCCCGGAGGAGATCCAGGCCCTGCGGGACCTAGTGCAGTTCTGCAGGGCCTGCAAGACGGAGCTCTTCCGCCAGGCCTTTGAGGAGGAGCCGCCGCCACTATCATTTCGTCATTGAGAGCCTATCATTCATCTGCCCCATTATCTGGAGAGATAGATGCCACCTGTGAGCTGGGACATACTACTCCTGGTGCCCATGCAATTAATAAATTTGCCGCCAATTTGGGATATCGTGCATCTTGGCTTCATATGAATTTTACTGTTGTACTGAATTTTACTGTTGTACTGAATTTTTTATTGTATGTAATATTGTTTATTGTTTTTAGTTCTGAATTTCGGCTTGGCCACTTGTTAGCCGCCCTGAGCTACCGGATAGGGCGGGGTATAAATCTCAAAATGAATAAATAAATAAATAATTTTTTTGAAGCCAATGTATTTGAGACTGAGTACAGTTTTTAGTCAGCATATTTGCCTTATTAAAATTTATTTTCAAGCTGGACACCTGACCATAATCTTGTACAGTAGAAATAAGATGATTAATTGAAACTAAAGGATTTTCCAAAATAAAAACTAAATCATTGGTGAAGGCCTGTAATTTGAATTCCTCGCCTTTTAAGTCCCCTTATCAACTCATTCCCTCTTATCACATAATTTAATGTTTCTAAAACAAAAATAAAAAGTAAGGGTGAGAGAAGGCATCCTTGTCTAACCCCTTCTGTATTACAAAACTCTGGGTAAGATCACCATTACACATCATCCAAACATTTTGATTAGTATAAATAGCTCTAACCATCTTTAAAAATTGAGTACCACAGTCCCAAGTCAATAATTTTTGCAATAAAAATTTCCACTTTACATTATCAAATACTTTTTCCGCATCGAGAAAGATAAGTGCCATCTGTTTCTCATAATGCTTCTTGTAATATTCTAGAACATTAATCACTGTCCGTATATTACTTTTAATTTGGCATTTGGGGAGGAATCCGACTTGATCTTGATGTATAATTTCCATCAACACTCTTAAATCTGGATGCTAATACATTTCCATATATATCTTCCATATATATAAGTCCGCATTTAATAAAGAGATCAGCCTATAGTTCTTAATCTCTCTTTCATAAATCAAAGTAATTAATGCATGATTCCAGGAAACTGGAACTTTCTCTTTATGGATATACATTTTTTTAATGGAAACATAGCTTGTACCTCAAATATTTGGTAGATTTCTACTGGAAGGCCATCTGGACCAAGAGCTTTCTTTTTTTTAAGTTTTTTGATAGAGTCAGTTATCTCGTAGACTGTAATTGGAGCATTTAATATAGCTCTCTGTTTTTAATTAAATTTCTTTGTATTCCATTTTTGAAGATATTCTCTCACGGATTGCTTATTGCAATTTCCTTGCTAGTATAACTTCATATAAAAAGTCTCTCTAATACTTTTCATATCTTTTAAAACATATTTTTCTTCTTTTTCATTTCTTATTTTATGTAACATTTTTCTCTTTCTTTTCTCAATCTATAGGACAGCCATCTTGTGGGCTTATTAGCATTGTCAAAATAATATTGTTTTGTATACTACAATTTCTTTGCTCTCCTGGTTCAATAGGCAGGATTTTTATTTTTATTCTTGATTTTTCTGCATCAATTTTTTTCTTCACTTTATCCTCCTCTTTCTTAATTTGCTTCATCAAAGTTTCATACTGCATTCTCTTTTGTTTTGTTTTCCATGCATCACGATTAATAAACCAACCCCGTAAAAAGGTTTTAAAAGCATCCCATATTACCTCTATTTGTATCTCGGGCTGAATATTTTGAGTGAAAAAGTCCTGGATTTCAAACTTCCTATCCTTTAATAATTGGGTATTCAGGGTCCATCTGTTCTTTCTTTGGGTGTCTTAGAAGGTCAAAACCAAGGGATTATGATCAGCAAAAGTATTGGGTAGAATCTCAGCTTCTAATAAATCATTAAGCATCATTGTTGAAATCCATGCCATGTCAATTCTGGACCAGGAGTGGTGTCTTGAGGAGTAATAAGTATAGTCTTTCGTTTCAATATTCCTGGTTCTCCCTGAATCAATTATGTTGAGTTCTTCAACTACTTGCAAAAAAGCTCTTGAGAGGATATTTCCTGTTTTCTTTTTGCTAATTTGACTCCTTCTATCTGCTTTTGGATCAAAAACTGCATTATAATCTTCTATGATACATAATTCTTAAAATGCTAGCTTTGCAATGGTCTCATGGAGAGAGGTATAAAAGATCTCCTGGTTTTGATTTGGCACATATATATTCACTATTAATATCTTCTTAGTTTGTTTCTGAATAGTTATAGCCAAAATTCTACTGTTCTTGGATTCATACCATAATTCAGGATGTAAATAATGTTTCACAAAGATGGCCATGCCTCTTTTCTTCTTGACATCTGATGCTGCATAGAGTTTCCATAATTTTTTACATGTTATGTATTTAATGTCTTCTATCTGTTATGTGTCTCCTGGGGGCATATTATGTTGGTCTGGAGTTTCTGAATCTGATGGAAGATTCTTTCTCTTTTTTCTGGCCATTGAATCCATTCACATTAATAGAAAGTATTTTAATTCTTTTGCCCACCATCTTCTTTATTGTTGTTCTCTCTTGTCCTGTTCCTTTGTTGGAATCTAGTTGTCATTCTTGGGGCTATGGTTCCTGTTCTTCTTCTCTGTTTTCTTTCCTCTTTCTTTTTTGCTTCCTCTGGTTCTTGTCCTCGATATTCTTCTTTGTCCTCCTCGTAGTCTTCTTCTTGTAATCCCAGATCTTTGCCATATCTTTCCAGGAAGTCCTCTACCTTATGTATAGAGTCAATTTTATGTCTTCTCCTATCATAGGTAAATAATACCCCATTTGGCATCAACCATTTATATGTTATTCCATTAGTTCTTAATAACTTTGCCAAAGTAGAATAGTTTTGTCTTCTTTCTCTAACTCTCCAAGGTACATCTTTCAATACTTTAATTTCTGCCTCCTTAATCACCATATTTGTTTAGCTAGCCACCCTCAAAATTTTATCATGCATAGATCTTCTATTAAACTTTATATTATTTCTCTTGGGATCTTGTTTCATCTCACATAAGCTGAATCTCTCCTATAGATGGCTTCAGTCTCATCATCTATCTCTTCAATTGTTCCTATACTCAATTGTTCTGACAGAGCTTGGAGGATTTTGTCCTTCAGATTTTTATCTATGCTTTCTGGTACATTCTGAAATCTCAGAACCAGGGCAGCCTTATTCATCTCCAAATTTATCAGGGAGTCTTCCATCTTTTCATTTCTAAATTTTAATTCTTGTATTTCATAATCTAAATCTTGTATTTTATCCTCTATCTTACTATTTGTAGCAGTAATTTTTAGTATTTCTAATTTATTTTATGTGATTTGTTTTTTAATTTCTTCTGTCTCAGAGATTATTTTTTGTGTTAGAGCATCTATTTTGGTTTGAACAGGTTCAGTTTCTTGCTTGGCTAGTGTTGGCAAAGTCATTTCCACAGTTTCCCTTACAGCTCATGCCACACTTTTTTGTATAAGTGTTTTCAAGTCTTTCAGAGTCATTTCAGCTATACTCATTATGGCTGTTTTCAAAATATTTAACTGCCCCAGCTGTCCTGGAGACATAGTTGAAGTGTTCCTGGATCTGGTTGTGCCTCCTGTCCCTGAAGCCATTAACTTATGTTTTCTTATCTTAGCCTGTTAAAGCTATCTTATCTACCTTATTTATCTATCTTACTTGGCTCCTTATCTATCTAACTTTTACCTAACTTACCTAATCTGTCTTACTTCTTTCTATCTCTACCTGTCTGTATATAATTCTGTCTGTATATAATTAGACTATCTGTAAGCTATACTATACTATACTGTAATATCTAAAACTGCCTAGTAACTATCTAACCTATCTACAATCTATCTATATTTCTATCAGTTTTCTATACTGTATTGGGAACCTAACCTTGCTGATCCCAGTGCTCAAAACAAAAGCTTTCCTTAGCTACTGGAGAGTATTAATGGAAAAATATTGCCAATGTGGCCCTATTCCAAAAGAAAGTTAAAAAAGGCTCCATATTCACAATCCATTCCATGTTTTCTTTATGAACCTTGTAATCTCGGCTCCCTGGAGAGTCATTCAGCATCAATTGCTACATCACCATGCTTTCCCTTTCCAGTCTGCAAGTCCCATTTAAACTTATAGAAACTACCTCCAGGAGCATTATGGCAGATTAAGTAACAAAAAAAAATCATTTTAAGTATTTCCTTTTAAATCAGGCTTCTCAAACTCCCTTCAAATCCTTAAAGTTGGATTTTTTTTTTGTCCCATTTGATTGCACTTCTTTTAGTAGCTGCCATAAAGGGGAACACCCCCGCTATTGTGCAAACATGTCCGTTTGTAGGGTGGTTCACCCAAGTTTCAGGGAGTTTGTTGCTCTTACTCTGACCTGAAGAACTTGGGGGGGGGGGAGTTCATATTTTGGAAAATCAGTGGGTCAAAAGGAAAGATGCTTGACGGGCTCTCTATGGTCCTCTGGGCTTGGCTGAGTGTCGGCGTTCACCAGTGAGCGTCCTGAACAACCTCCTGCTTTGGAGCAGCCCCCACAATTATCATTAATTGGATTAAAGATGGGGCAATCTTAGATAAATCCATAGTGGAAGAAAGATTTGGAATTAAGATTTTTTGGTTTAGATATTTTCAGTTGAAAAATCTGATCACTAATCTGATCAGGTCCAAGGATTTTCTTCGGCCACTAACCCCATTTGAGGACTTAATCTGGAATGGGAATGATGATAAACAAGGTATGATTTCTGCCCTCTATAAATTATTACTAACGGCAGTATATAAAGACCCTTTACCATACCAAAAAAAATGTCTGATTCTCTGAAACTGTCCTTTTCAGAATCTGACTGGAAACAGATTTGAAATTCCCCCCTAACAAATCCTGTTGTTGGAATATTAAACTCCAGTTTTATAAATTGTTATCTAATTGGAATTTAACACCACACAAATTAAACCTGATGAACAAGTCTTTGAGCCCATCATTTTGGAGATCCTGTGAGCAGGAAGGCACTGCTTTACATATGGGGTGAGAATGCCATCTGGTTCAGGACTTTTGGAAAGTGGTTCATAAAGAGTTATCCAACATTGTGGGTCTTCTCCAGATTTTTGTTATTGGATTTTTGGGCTCACTCTTTGCTTGATAAAAATTCCAAATTTCTTGACTCTACATTGGTTTCTTCTGCTCACTTGGTCATTGCCAGGAATTGGAAATCCCTCACAGGATCCTTGCTTAAAAAATGGTACCAGAAAATCTGGGAACAATTCCTGATGGGTAGGATTATGCATAATCCATTTTGAGGGAATTTACGTACGTTAGTCCCTCTATTTGAATATGACAAAATATGGAAACCAGTCTTAGAATTTCTTCTCTCCCCCATTATTTTATTAATTTCCCTTATACCCTGCTACCAAAGCTGAACACACTTCTTGATTACAAGAGAATCTTCCATCTGATTACTAATCTGTCCATGAACTATTACATTAATAAGAAGTTGCTTACAGATTTAGAAATTTTATCAATCCACTTGCCCATATTTTTACAAATTCTTCTTCCCCCTTGCCTTGTAACATGATTGTTAACTTATAAATGTTGGCTATTTCTAACAATTTCTGCACAAATTCTTCCCTTAATGGCATTTTTTCTGATTTCCAATATTTGGCTACTAGAATTCTAGCCGTGGTTATTATATGTAAAATCAAATACCTGTCATTTTCCCCATAACATCTGGAATAATATTAAGTAAAAATAATTCTGGCTTACACGGTATTCTTAACTCTATAACATCTTGTAATATCGCTTGAATCATCAACCGGTATTTTCGAACTTTGTCACATGTCCACCACATGTGAAAGTATGTCCCCACATTTCTTTTACATTTCCAACATATGTTTGTTACTTTTAGGTACTATTTAGCTAATCTATCTGGTGAGATATGCCACCTGTAAAACATTTTATAAATGTTTTCCTTATATGAGGTGGTTCTAGTAATTTTTATATTGGTCTTCCATACCCTTATCCATTGATCCAAATCTATATTATACGTTATATTTTGTGCCCAGATTATCATGGATGGTTTAACTATCTCATCTAGTATTTCAAGTTCCAATAAAAAGTTATACAATTTCTTTATAAGTTTTTTTTTCTCTGTCTAGCCATATTTGTTCTAAATCTGTAGGTTTCTCATAAAAACCCTTGTTTTATCCTTTTTGTACCTTGATTCCACTTGTGTTGTTTCCCACCATGTCAAATCAATATTTTGGTTTTTTAACTCTTCTAGAGTTTTCAAAATATTTTTACTATCTAGTATCTTCATATCTCCACATCTTGTGTATACTAAATAATGTGGGCTTTATGAAGGCTTCCAAAGGTGAGACCCACTTGGGGATTTTCTCATAATAACACTGTTTTATGTCTTCCCATGTTTTAACCAATGATCCTCTAAGAAAATGTTGCCTAAAATGTGCCCTTTCTTTATCATACCAGACAGAGGTATGGAGTCTTAGAATTTCTATGTGTTAAGGATGTAATTCCCCCAATGCAACACGGTTTAGATGGTTGGTCATTGTAATTTTTGGTTCTGTAACAGATTGTTAATTGTGGCTTTACAAAATAAAAATTTTTTGGGGGAAAGAATCTATAATAATACCATGTTGGGTTTTCCCCCCCAAATATTATATCAGGTATTATTATTATTATTATTATTATTATTTAAAGGTTTGAACTTGTGTTTAAATTGTAGAGAGGTTCCTAAAATTAGTGGCTCCAACACAAGGATCTTGGGGAGCACATAGACTTTTTAAGATACAAAATAACATTTTATTTACATACTAAATGGCATTTTATGGAGTTACAAATGATAAGAACAAACACCTTTACATTGGGCCATGCATATATGGGGCCACAATTTGCAGAGTCATTCTTGCCTTTTGGGGGGGAGGATGGGGCCCACTGCCATGTTTAACAAGTTATGGCAATTATATGTACAGAACTTCCACATGAGTCCACATGCCCCAACCCATGGATTCCTTGAAGCCACTGCATGGAACTCATTGTCTGTCTGAACTGGTCCCTTACAAAGGAAAAACTGTCAGTTTAAAAACAGTTGTTGGATCCATGGAATTTCTTAAAAGCATGCCAAGAATTACAAGTATACACATTATTTTCACTGCCCACCAGCTGCTACCTTCACAAATTGCTATGTAGCAACCTTCTGATGATTGATGTAATTGTGTTGAGTAGATCTATACACACTTTTTTGAACTATGTGGGAAATTGCTTCCTATTCGTAACAATTAAGATCATGGAACTATAAAGATATTCTCAATTCCTTTGGGCACTGTTATGTAAAGCCAGTATGGTTTTCTAACTTCATTGTATATGTGCATAGCAAAAGCCCTTCTGCCTTGCTGCTTTTCTGGTCATTTAGCACAAATTATTCCAGTCCAATGATTTATTCATTTCTGCTGCTGTTTTGGCCAATTAATCATATTGCAGTACACATGAGACACAAAGACTGTTTACCTGCATTTGTTCCTTTGCACTTGTTGCTATATAGAGCAGGCTTTTTTGCTTATCAGGTCTTGATAGAACCTTTATCCCATGTATGAGCAATTAAAGTCTACAGAAAGGCTCACAATTTAAATACAGATTCAGATGCTATTATTTACTTTGATACGAATGAGCTGCGAAGACATACTGGAAGAAAAAATTGAAATTTACAATACAGGGTTTAAAAAAAAAATCATAATTTCCCCAATTTCCCCAATGTTTGTTGTTTTATAGCATAATTTTACTATTCTTTTAATGACTTAAATTTCCAACCACAATGTGTGAAGGAAGGGCTGAATGAGTGAAATTGTGACATGGCCTTCTAGAACAAAGTAGGGTGTTACTTACAAAATCATCTAAGTGCATTCAAATTCAGAGATAATATATGTCAACTATTAAAGTAGCCTCTACTTTTATGACCAAGACACATGAGCATAGCTTCCTTAGAATACTGATTTTTAGCTGTGTCTCACCTGACCAAGAAAATAAGAACATAAGAGAAGCCAATGTTGGATCAGGCCAATGGCCCATCCAATCAAACACTCTGCCACACAGTGGCCAAAAATACCAGGTGCCTTCGGAAGGTCCTCCAGTGGGGCCAGGACACTAGAAGCCCTCCCACTGCTTCCCCCCGCACCAAGAATACAGAGCATCACTTACCCCAGACCGAGAGTTACATCTATACCTTGTGGCTAATAGCCACTGATGTGTGAAGTACTGGGGTAAATGCCACGTGGAGGACGCAAATAACAACATGCATTCACACGTGTTTATTGTACTTCACACATGAACTGGCAAAATGGCCCCGCAAGGACCAACTATATACATCCCACCTGACACACCCACAGTCACATTGGAGGGTTTGAATTTCCCGCCAGAGGTGCTATTGGTGGACACTAGGTGGTCTAGGATCCTAGGTCCCTTTGTGTTCAGGGACCAAGCTCCTTACTTTAGACACGGTCCCCTGGAGGCAATCCACATACATAACACCTTTTCCCCCATAGTTTCATCCCTGCCTATGTGGCATAGTTCTGCAAATAGGCAGGGGGTCTGCGCTCGCATAGAGAGTGCTGAGGCACAGGCACGGGGGTGTTTACTACTGGCTCCAGCTGGCTAGCTGGGTCTGGTTGCTGGCATAGTGGTGGTGGCTCCTCAGCTGGACTGTGGGGTGCAGGCACTGGCTCGCCTGCCTGGGCCTCTCCTGCATTTGGGGGATTGGGCCACATAGTAGTCTCTGGGATAGAGGGTCCAGCTCCTACTTTTTGCGGGGGAGGTTCTTCTTCCACTGGGAGTTGTCACCGCTGAAGTTGGGCCACATGTTTCTTGAGGAGCTGGCCATCCTCCGTAGACAGCTCATATGACACTGGGCTGGTCGCTTGGATGACTCTGCCTGCAAGCAACGTGAGACCCTTCCCAAAGTTTCTTACATACACCGGGTCACCTGGAAATAACCTTTGGGGGGCATCCCTCTGCTCCATCAGCTTCCTCAAGTCCAGTGCCCAGTCGGGATGCAGGTGGCCCAATAGTATGGTGGGGTGGTGGCCCATCAAAAGTTCTGCAGGGCAGCAGCTGCTGACAGGGCTTGGCATTGTCCGCTGTGTCAGGAGGAAGTGGGCTAGCTGGAAATCCCAGTTTCCGTCCGTGATCTGGATGAGGGCTTCCTTCATGGAGGGCTTGTCCATTGGTCGCGAGGTGGAAGGGTGCAGATTGAATGTGCTGGATCAGGTTCCAATGGAGGAAGTCCTGGAATTCTGCTGACGTGAAGGTGGCCCCATTGTCAGAGAGAATCATGTCCAGCAGGCCATGGGTGGCGAAGACCCTATGGAGTGCACAGATGATGTCTTTCATGGATGTGGTGGTCACAGGGCTTATCTCCAGCCATTTGGCATAAGAGTCCACAGTTACCATGAATAGTAGTCCTTGGAAGGGGCCAGGAAAGTCTATATGTAGCTGGGACCATGACTTGTGTGTGGGTGCACTTGGCAGGGTTCGGGTGGGTGCACTTGGCGGGTTCCACGGCTTGTGTGTGGGTGCACTTGGTGGGGTTGTGTGGGTGCATTTGGCGGGTTCGGGTGGACCACCTGGCACTCCTGCACCCAGGACTCAATCTCAGCATTGATCCCTGGCCACCAGATGTAGCTCCTGGACATAGCCTTCATCCTGAGTATCCCTGGGTGTGCCTTGTGGAGTGTGTTGAAGACCTGCTGTCTCAGAGCATTGGGGATGACCACCTTATCCCCCCACAAGAGACACCCCTTAAGGGCCAAGAGCTCATCCTTGTGGGAGGGGAAGGCAGTGAACTCAGGGCCCATGGCAGCCATAGCCCCCCCCCCTCAATACCCAGCCCAAGACCCAGGAGATGACGGGGTTGTGGGCCAAGTGGGCAGTGACGTCAGCTGCCTGCAGGGGAGTTTCTGGGAGGCCCTCTAGGAGAAGTACCCCGGGGGTGGGAGCAAGGTCGGTGTTCATGGACAGAAGTGGTAGGTGGCTTAGGGCATTGGTGTGCCCCATCACCATACCTGGGCGATGCTCCAGGCAGTAGTTGTAAAATGCCAGGAAGAGGGACCAATAGAGAACCCAGGGCGAGAGTACCTGGGGGGTTTTCCTGTCTGCTGCAAACAGGCTGAGGAGCAGCTTATGGTCTGTCACAATAGTGAAGGGGTGCCCATACACAAAGTTGTGAATTTTTTTTACCTCTGCCACTATTGCCAAGCCCTCTCGGTCAATTTGGGCATAGTTGCGCTCGGCAGGTGACAAGATCTGGGAGTAGTAGGTGATGGAGAACTCACAGCCATTGGGAAGAAGGTGACGCAAAACAGCACCCATGCCATAGGGGGAGGTGTCGCAAGCAAGGATGACTGGCAGTGACTCTTCAAAGTGGGCCAGTACCTTGTTCAATATCAGGAGTGCCTTGACTCCCTGGAATGCCGTGGACTCTCTAGTGCCCCAAGACCACTGTGCCGACTTGTCCAAGAGTCTGTGCAAGGGCTCCACCACCACCACCTTGTGGGGCAGGAAGACATGATAGAAGTTCAGGAGCCCCAGAAATGCCTGGAGTTCCACCTTGGAATTGGGTGGAGGGGCCTCCACAATGGCCTTCATGTTGTCCCTTGCCAGGTGGAGGCTGGAAGCATCAACCCGGAACCCCAAGAAGTCCACCTCCAGGACACTGAGGAGGCATTTTCCCCTCTTGACTTTAAGGCCTGTGTCATCAAACCGGTGGAGGATGGCACAGAGGTGGGAGGTGAAGTCATCTGGGGTGGCCGTGGCGATAAGGACATCGTCAAAAAATGGTATCACTCCAGGGATCTGAACAGCAGTTGTAATCCTGAGTGATATTCTCCACTGGAAATTGGCAACAATGGTACCCTAGGAGGAAATGGCTGGTTTGGATGGTGGAGTCCATGGCATTGTACCTGTCTGAGAGGTAGCCACCCTATCTCCTTCCCAGCCATCCACCAACATACTGTTATCTACCCCTCTGACTGCTTTACATCTCTCTCCTCACACC
Organism: Gekko gecko; assembly: GCA_029375565.1. Classification (NCBI taxonomy): domain Eukaryota; kingdom Metazoa; phylum Chordata; class Lepidosauria; order Squamata; family Gekkonidae; genus Gekko; species Gekko gecko. Next base: position 102,178,495 of record JAPDNY010000007.1, read on the forward strand.
TGGAGCCTCTACCTAGGAGAAGTACAGTCTTTCTCCTCCTCAGTGGGGACCCAAGCAGGAGGGAAAGCAGCCTCAGCAGGGTATAATGACTCAGAGTCCACCCAGCAAAGCAGCCATTTTTTCCAGGGGAATTGATCCCTGCCATCTGGAGAGCAGTTTTAATTCTGAGTGATCTCCAGCTGTCCCTTGGAGATTGGCAGCAATGCACCCCCAGGAGGAAATGGCTGGTTTGGAGCATGGAGTCTATGGCATTTTACCTGTCTGAGGTCCCACCCTTCCCCCAACCCCACCCTCTTCAGGCTCCACCTCTCAAATCTCCAGGAATTTCCCAACCTGGAGTTGGCAACCCTATCTCCTTCCAAGCCAACCATCAAACTACATCTGCCCCTTTGACTTCAGCTTTCCACCCCCACCCCCACCCCCACCCCCGCAGCCTCTACTTAGGAAAACTACAGTCTTTCTCCATAGTGGGGACCCAAGCAGGAGGAAAGTGACCTCAGCAGGGTATGACACAGAATCCACCCTGCAAAGCAGCCATTTTCTCCAGGGGAACTGTTCTCTACCATCTGGAGAGCAATTTTAATTCTGAGTGATCTCCAACCCTCACTAGAGATTGGCAGCAATAGTTCCCTAGGAGGAAAAGTACAGGCTTTCTCTGCAGTGGAGATCAAAGCAGCTTACATCCTTCTCCTCTCCCCCTTTTGATCTGCACAACAAACATGTGAGGTAGGTTAGGCTGAAAGTCTGTGACTGGTCTGAAATCACCCACTCAACTTCCACAGCAAGAACCTGGGTCTAGCAGACCCTGCTCTGAAGTGCTAACTGCTACGCCTAGGGTAGCCAACCTCCAGGTTGAGTCTGAAGATTGCCAGGTATCACAATTGAACTCCAGACAAGAGATCTCTCCCCCCCTCCCCAAACTCTGGCTTCCTTAGACTCCACTACAGAATATCCAGGAATTTCCAAACCTGGAGCTGGCAACCCTAGTCAGGACTGGCCCCAATGAGTTCCTCACAAAGACCTGGAAAGGGCTTCCTTCCTTTGCCTTTTTACTGACAGAACCAAGCTTGGTTGCCTAGGAACAGCCACTGTGGGAAAAGTTAGTCCCAGAGGAGCCGAGAAGAAGACAGGAGAGACAGCCATTTTGGCATTTTTTTTTCTGTCAGGGAAGAGCCTCCAGGCTGGCAGTGGGTGGGGAAGAGGAACAGACTCAGCACCCAGCCAGTGGCATGCAAGTACTCTTGAGTGGTGGTTGATGGGCCAATGGTTGACGGATTGCACAGCACAGCCAATGGGAGAGCTGGAAATGGCAAATATGTAAGGCAATTATTTATTTATTTATTCAATTTGTACCTGCCCTCCCCGCAAGCAGGATATAGGATGTTTTCTGTCTTAAAAGCTTATACTGGAATAAAATAGTTTTGTTTTAGAACAATGATCTCTCTCTACACTTGATTCAGCCCCTTGCTAGTCTCCACCCAGCCAATATAAGAACTTTAGAAGGGGTAACTTCTCTCAAATGGAGAAAAAACTGAAAGGAAAGGTAAGGAGGATAGGATTCTTTTGGGAAGCTTGGAGACTATTTAAAACTATAGTCCTGGAAGGGCAGATAAAATATATACTGTGGGTTAGGAAAGGTACAAAAAGGCCTGCATGGTTAACAAACAAAGTAATGGAAGCCCTAAAAGGTTGCTATGGGTTGAAATAGTGGGTCCAAAAGGAGGCTTAACAGTGGGAGTTTGTTATCGCCCACCGGATCAAAAGATAGAGGAGGATTATAAAATGATGAATGAATTAAAGATAGTGGCTAGACGAAATAACTGTGTTGTAATAGGCGACTTTAACTACCCACACATTGATTGGGTCAATATGAGTTCTAGTCGGGAAAAAGAGATTGAGTTTTTAGACACTCTCAATGACTGTGCTATGGAACAGATGGTCACAGATCCTACCAGGGGAGAGGCGATCCTGGATTTGGTCCTAAGTAACACCCAAGACCTGGTGAGAGATGTAAAAGTGATTGCACCGCTTGGGAACAGTGACCATAATGTCATTGAATTTAACATTTGTACAGATAGGGAGTTGTCCAAAGAGACTGGCTCAACCACTTTTAACTTTAAAAGGGGTAACTTCTCTGGTATGAGGGGACATGTGAGGAAGAAATTGAAAGAAAGAGTGGAGAAGGTCAAAACTATTGGGGAAGCTTGGAGACTACTTAAAAATACAATCCCAGAAGCTCAGAAAAAATATATACTGCAGGTTAGGAAAGGCACAAATAGGTATAGAAAAAAGCCTGCATGGTTAACAAATAAAGTAATGGAAGCTGTAAAAGGTAAGAAGGATTCCTTTAAGCGGTGGAAAGCTAGTCTTAGTGAGGTTGATAAAAGGGAACACAGACTATGGCAAATAAAATGCAAGTCTGTGATCAGGCAAGTAAAAAGGGAATATGAGGAGCATATTGCAAAAAACATAAAGGCCAACAATAAAACTTTCTTCAAATACATTAGAAGTAGGAAGCCAGCCAGGGAGGCAGTGGGGTCCTTGGATGACCAAGGGGTAAAAGGAGTAGTGAAGGATGATAGGGAAATGGCTGAGAAGCTGAATGCATTTTTTGCCTCTGTCTTCACTGTGGAAGAGGAGAAGTGCTTGCCCATTCCAGAAGCACCAATTTCGGGAGGGGGGTTGAAAGACCTGAATCAGATTGCGGTGACAAGAGAGGAAGTCCTCCGACTGATGGACAATTTAAAAACTAATAAATCACCAGGCCCGGATGGCATTCATCTGAGAGTTCTGAAAGAACTCAAATGTTAACTTGTGGATCTCCTGACAAAAATATGTAATCTTTCTTTAAAATCTGCCTCCATTCCTGAGGACTGGAAGGTAGCTAATGTCACTCCCATCTTTAAAAAGGGCTCCAGTGGAGATCCGGGAAATTACAGGCCAGTCAGTCTGACATCGATACTGGGTAAGTTGGTGGAAACTGTTATTAAGGAAAGAATTAGTAGGCACATTGATGAATTAAAACTATTGAGGCAGACTCAGCATGGGTTCTGTAAGGGAAGATCTTGTCTCACTAACCTGTTAGTGTTTTTTGAGGGAGTGAGCAAACATGTGGACAAGGGGGACCCAGTAGATATTATTTACCTTGACTTCCGGAAAGCTTTTGATATGGTTCCTCATCAAAGGCTCCTAAGTAAGCGCAATAGTCATGGGATAAAAGGACAAGTCCTCTTGTGGATCAAAAACTGGCTTATAAATAGGAAACAGAGAGTGAGTATAAATGGGAAACTTTCTCAGTGGAGGGCGGTAAGCAGTGGGGTACCACAGGGATCAGTACTCGGCCCAATGCTTTTTAACCTGTTTATTAATGATTTGGAATTGGGAATAAGCAGTGCAGTGGCTAAATTTGCAGATGACACGAAGTTGTTTAGGGTGGTGAAAACCAGGGAGGATTGTGAGGCACTCCAAAGGGATCTGTTGAGGATGGGTGAGTGGGCGTCAACGTGGCAAATGGGGTTCAATGTGGCCAAGTGCAAAGTGATGCACATTGGAGCCAAAAATTCTAAATATAAATACATGTTGATGGGGTCTGAACTGGCAGAGACGGACCAAGAGAGACGTATTGGAGTCATAGTGGATAACTCAATGAAAATGTCTAGACAGTGTGTAGCTGCAATAAAGAAGGCCAACACTATGCTGGGGATTATTAGGAAGGGAACTGAAAACAAATCAGCCAGTATCATAATGCCCCTGTATAAATCATTGGTGCGACCTCATTTGGAATACTGTGTACAGTTCTGGTCACCACATCTCAAAAAGGATATTATAGCATTGGAAAAAGTGCAGAGAAGGGCAACTAGAATGATAAAAGGGTTGGAACACCTTCCCTATGAAGAAAGGTTAAAACGCTGCCACAAGCATGGACAGTTTCAAGAGGGATATGGAGTAGAAGTCCATCAGTGGCTATTAGCCACAGGGTATAGATGGGAATTCTCAGTCTGGGGCAGGTGCTGCACTCTGTTCTTGGTGCTGGAGGGGGCAGCAGTGGGAGGGCTGCTAGTGTCCTGGCCCCACTGCTGGACCTCCTGATAGAACGTAATATTTTTGGCCGCTGACAGAGTGTTGGACTGGATGGGCCATTGGCCTGATTCAACATTGGTTTCTCTTATGTTCATATTTTCTTACGTTCTTATGTAAAGGTAAGAAGGACTCCTGTAAGCAGTGGAAGGCTAGTCCGAGGTAAATAAAAGGCAGCACATGCTTTGGCAAATAAAATGCAAGTCAGTGATCAGATAGGCAAAAGGGGACTATGAGGAACATATTGCAAAAAAACACAAAAACCCAAGACCAACAATAAAAATTTGTCCAAATACATTAGAAGCAGAAAAACAGCCAGGGAGGCAGTGGGGCCCTTGGATGACCACGGGGTAAAAGGATTATGAAAGGATGCTAGGGGAATGACAGAGAAGCTGAATGCATTTTTATGTCTGTTTTCATTGTGGAAGAATGATAAAGAACCATTGATTTCAGGAGGGATGTCAAAAGACCTGAGTTGGATTGAGATTATGAGAGATGAGATCCTACAACTAATGTACAAATTAAAAACTGACAATTCACGAGGCCCAGACAGCATATATCAAAGAATTCTAAAAAAACTCAAATGTTGTGGATCTCGTGACAAAAATATACACCCTATCACTAAAATCTGCCTCCAGGACTGGAATGTAGCTAATGCAACCCCCAACTTTTAAAAAGCTTCCAGAGGAAATCTGGGGAAATTATAGGCCGGTCAATCTAATGCTGATACCAGATAAATTGGTGTAATCCATTATCAAAGATAAAATTAGTATATGTATTTGTGGATCCAATGCACTCGAGGACTTACCTCATTACATTCTTTTTTTGTCCATTTTATTCCAATTCTAGAGCCAAATTTTTGGTTTAAGTTTACACCCAATTGCTGAGAAAATTTCATTTTTTCTATCTGATATTGATGTGTACGTGTCATATAGAGTTTCATTGTTTGCCCTTGCTGCAGAGAAAATAAGGTCCAAACTGGCAGTGGGAAGGGATGTAACTTAGATACTTGTTCTTAGTACTATTGCTATTGTCAGGGGTCTTTTCGTAGAAGAACAGCTGCAGGAGCTCATTAGCATATGGTATGCTAATGAGCTATTAGGCTATTAACATATGCCACGCCCACTGACATCATCGGAAGTGATGTCAGAAGGGGAAGCAAAAGGGGGGGGAAGCATCTTCAAAAGCCTCCCCTTCCCTTCCCCAGCTGGTCTGGGTGGGGGAGCTAAGAGAGAAGGGGTTTAAAGTTTAAACTCCTTCTCATGAGAGTTGGGCCACAGAAGGAGGAAAGAGGGAAGGAAAGAGAGAGAGAGTAGAGAGAAGGAAAGAAGGAAGGAAAGAGGGAAAGAAAGAGAGGGAAGAAGGAGGGAAACAGGGAAAGGAGGAAAAAAGAAAGAGAAGAAGGTGGGAAAGAAAGAAAGAAAGAAAGAAAGAAAGAAAGAAAGAAAGAAAGAAAGAAAGAAAGAAAGAAAGAAAGAAAGAAAGAAAGAAAGAAAGAAAGAAAGAAAGAAAGAAAGAAAGAAGAGAAGAATGAGGGAAAGAAGAGAAGAATGAGGGAAAGAAGAGAAGAATGAGGGAAAGAGGAAAAAGAAAGAAGGAAAGGAGGGAATGAAAGAAATTCAGTGGCAATTCAGCCCCATTATACCCTATGGGCCATTGAAGTCAATGGTGAAAACATAGGGTATTTTCTGGGGGCTGGAGGGGAGGGGTTTGAGGGAGAGGCTCCAAGATCACAGGACATCTGATGGAGCCTCTCCCCAAGATACCCACCAAGTTTCAAGAACATTGGACCAGGGGGTCCAATTCTATGGGCCCCCAAACAGGTTGCCCCATTTCCTCCATTGTTCTCTATGGTGGGAAAAAAAGTTATTTTTTTCCCACCATAGAGAACAATGGAGGGAATAGGGGCAACCTGTTTAGGGGCCCATAGAATTGGACCCCCTGGTCCAATGTTCTTGAAACTTGGTGGGTATCTTGGGGAGAGGTTCCATCAGCTATCCTGTGAGTTTCGAGCCTCTCCCTCAAACCCCCTCCCCTCCAGCCCCTAGAATATACCCTATGTTTTCACCATTGACTTCAATGGCCCATAGGATATAATAGAGCTGAAATTGACATTCGGCTGCCTGAAAGACTCTCCGGGACGCCGGCTGGGGGCGGGGCTTGGCTCCTGAGCTCCCGGAGCTGCGCTCCGGTGCGCTCCCCCCCCCAAAAGACCCATGGCTATTGTACTGTATTTGTAGTTGTATTTTCTTACTGACTTCTGGTTCTACATGGTATTTTTGTTTATTTGGTGATTTATAGTTTGTATACAATCTGTATTCCTCTCTTTAGGGTTTTGTAAACTTGTAACAGCCAACGTCTATTTACAATAAACTGAACTGAACAGAACAGATAAAATTAGTTAGGCACACTGCTGAAAAAAGCTACTGAGGAAGTGAGGAAGAATCAGCATGGATTCTGTAAGGGGAGATCTTGTCTCACTAACCTTTTAGAGTTCTTTGAGGGGATTAACAAACATGTGAACAAGGATGACCCAGCAGATGTTGTTTACCTAGACTCCCATAAAGCTTTTGATAAAGTTTCTCATCAAAGGCTCCTAAGTAAACTCAGTGGTCATGGGATAAGAGGACAAGTCCTCTTGGGGTTTAAAAACTGGTCAATTAACAGGTAGCAGAGAGTGAGCATAAATGCATAGTTTTCACAGTGGAAGGTGGTAAGCAGTGGGATACCACAGGGCTTGGTTCTAGGTCCAGTACTTTTTAACTTGTTCATTAATGATTTCGAGTTGGGAGTATGCAGTGAAGTGGCTAAATTTGTGGATAACACTAAATTGTTCAGGGCCATGGGAACCAGGTAGAACTGAGAGATGCTCCATAGGGATCTGTTGAGGCTGGGCAAATGGGCATCAGTGTGGCAAATGAGTTTCAATGTGGGCAAATGCAAAATTATACATATTGGAGCCCAAAATCCTGTGAGAGGGTCTTCTCAGTCATGGCACCAAAGCTGTGGAACCATCTCCACAGGAAGATGTGTATGTTCTCTTCTGTTGCCTTCTTGCATCAGTGGGACTTTATTTTTCTCATTTGGCATTCCCTCAGTGATCCTTCCTTCCTGACCAATGTTTTAATTCCTGTTTTCATCTCTTTGTATGTATTTTAACTCTGTTTTAAATTCAATGATTGTGTTGGGGGTTGATTTTAATGATTTTAAAATGTGGTTTTATCATTTATGTTTTAAATTATTATCCAACTTAGTGGCCTTTGGGAGGGCAAAAAAAACAAGATATGGATTTTGTAAATAAATAAACAAATAATAAATGAGGAAAACACACTATATGCAGTCCTCCCGATATGCACAATTGCCATTTGATCTGAAAGAGGCAACATATAAATATCTAATATTGGTCTTAGGATCAGTATTGGCATTAAATGCACATCACGTGATCACAAATAGGCTCACTTCACATTTTCTTGAAGACTGAGAGAGGATGACCAAAGGCAGAACCCAAAGCATTATTTCTTGTTATGTAGGCAAATTTACAATCACATAAAGGCCCGGACAGTAGGCCCTTTTACACGGAAGAAGGGCTACTACTGTGGTGACCACAGATACTTTATCTCAGGAGAAATATCTTCTCAGTGACACAGGATTTAGCTTGCATGCCTTACCACCAAATTAATCCCCTCCAAATACCCGAGGCCCAGATTGAGGCTGTATTAGTAGCTGAGCAAGTTAAGTCACCAAGGCTGCAATCCTAAGAACACCTTCCTGGGAGTGAGCCTCATAGACTAAAATAGGGCTTACTTCCAAGAAGACCTGCTTAGGATTACTCCCCAAAAGGAAAATTGTAATACTATAATACATATTTAATTATATTAATGTATCTCAATATAGCCGTATGTATACAAAAATTGTTCAATCTTATGGATACTCTAAGATATGAAATTATTTTTATGGAACATTTATTTATTTATTTATTATTTCAATTTATACCCCACCCTCCCTGCAAGCAGGCTCAGGGCGGTTCAGATTAGTTGGTACACAGTACCATAAAACCATATACAAAGATTAAAACATTTAGACATAAACATTAACATTAAGCATTAAAACACTCCGATAATTAAAGTGCTAGTGATGGTATTATTTTTGAATAAATGAGATGGCATACTAACAATTATTTCCAGCTTAGTGACCTTCAGCATAACACAATGTTATAATATGATCTCCAGTCCAGAGCCGGCCCATAACCACAGATGTTGATAGTGGTGGTGTGGTGGCTCCTAATTGAAAGACTGGTGGAAGAGCACCATCTTGCAGGCCCTGTGGGACTGCAAAAGGTCTCGCAGGGCCCTGATCTCTTCCAGGAGCTCATTCCACCAGTATGGAGCAGCCACTGAAAAGGCCCTGGCCCTGGTGGCAGCAAGCCTGGCATCCTTAGGGCCTGGAACGGTCAGTCATTGTTGTGTTCCTGACCATAGTGCTCTCTGGGGTATATATGGGGAAAGGCGGTCCCACAGGTATGTCAGACCCTGGCCATATAGGGCTTTAAAGGTCAATACCAGCACCTTGAAGTGAATCCAGTATGCTATTGGCAACCAGTGCAGTGCCTTCAGCACAGGTTGGATGTGCTCCCATTTAGGGAGGCCCATCACCAACCTGGCCATGACATTCCACACTAGCTGCAGCTTTCAGATTTGCGACAAGGGCAGCCCCATGTAGAGAGTGTTACAGTAGTCTAGTCTCAAGGTGACCATCACATGGGTCACTGTAGCCAGGTCATTGTGGCCGAGGAAGGGAAACAACTGCCAAATCAGCTGAAGATGGTAAAAGGCCAATTTAGCAGTGGCTGCTACCTGGGCCTCCATTGTTAAAGAGGCATCCAGGAGCACCCCTAACCAAACTCCTGACCTCCGGCACTGGAACCAATGGTGCCCACCAAAGGTCAGGAGTGGAAACCCCACCCCTGAACCACCCTGACTCAGGCACAGGACCTCCGTCTTCAGCCGACTCAGTCTGAGCCAACCAGTCACTGCTTGCAGAGCCCGCTCCAGGTCTTCTGGTCTGGAGTCCAACTGGCTGCCCAACATCAGATAGAGCTGGGTATCGTCAGCATACTGATGACAGTCCAGCCCATGCCTCTGGGCAATCTGGACGAGGGGGCACATAACAATAACATCGGGGACAGCCCTGCTGTTAAATAACATTGGCGACAGCACTGCCCCTTGAAGCACACCACATTCCAGTGGGTGTCTCCTGGACTGCTGTTCCCCTAGTGCCACCCTTTGTTCTCAACCATGGAGAAAGGAAGCAAGCCATTGCGAGGCAAGCCCCATGTCAGCAAGGCAGTGGGTCAGTGACTGGTGGCTGACCATGTCAAACATGGCCGACAGATCTAACAACAACAGTACCACCACACCGCCCCAATCCAGATGCCTCTGGAGGTCATCTGTCAAAGCGACCAATGCTGTCTCTGTCCTGTGTCCCAGGCAGAAGCCAGACTGGAAGGGATCTAATACAGAAGTTTCATCCATAAAGCCTTGCAACTGTATCGCCACCGGCCTCTGAAGTATTACAAACTGCTATAAACAAATCAAAACGGCAAGCAATAACTGACAACATAAAATCATGTATGCCTTGACAGAATGATCTCTTATTTAGTCTTTAGGTGAACTCATTCAATGACAGCCTAGTCCATAAGATTAGTAGACATGTGAACCAATTTCACATAATTAATTTCCATGGAACCTTGACTGTATTCTCATTTGCATGTGATTTTTTTAAAGTGAAAATCACTCATAAGGATAGCAATCTTGAGTAGACTGTTTTTATTTCCAGCCCCACTTGTGTCTTCCTTTTCAATGGAAAATATACAGGGCTATTTTTGGGCAGGAACGCACAGGAACGGAGTTCTGGCTGGCTCCTGAGTTGGCATAACAGGCCACACATAATAGGCTACATATTAGCATAATAGGCCACACCCAACAGCTGAAACTCATTATGACTGGCTACATCAGGGGTGTGTGGCCTAACATATAAAGGAGTTCCTGCTCCAAAAAAAAGCCCTGGGTTTTGACAACAAACAAGGTAAACAGAATAAAAAGCAAAAGGTATGGCTGGATGACCACACTTCTGGTAACATAGTGGTGTGGCCTAATGTGCTAATGAGTTTCTGCTATTGGGTGTGGCCTAATATGCTAATGAGTCCCTGCTGGGCTTTTTCTACAAAAATAGCCCTGGAACTATATCCTACCTACAGTATATGGTTTCCATCCTCTATTTTGTTGAATAAAATAGGGGACAAGTTTCCTTTTATTGATGGGTTATTAGTGGGTCTTTATAATACCCTGTCATCCTTTTCTTTGTAAGAGATCCATGGTTTGTAGTAAATAATGGATATACTATGGAGACCTGCACAGCTCTGTTATCAGTGAGTTTTCTACTAGATATTCTGTAATTACTTTTGAGATTTATTGCGCAGTGTTTTACAGTAGCTTACCCAATTGTAAATTGTATCATGAATAAATCATAAACAATTGTGGACTCTCTCTAGTATTTATTTAAACATACCATGATGAGCCAGTGCTCTACTTTCTCTAAGAGACACTAATTATTTAGAGAGCTGATGATGTTACCCTCAGAGGATTTCTTTGCAGTGGGTATAATGTTGATAAATATAATCATAAGTGCTCATAAATTTGGAAATGTAATATTGAATCATATTGAGCTCCTAAAATGAAAACCCAGGGATGAATAATTAGCCCAACCAATCAAATGAAGGTGATTTGGGGAAAAAAACCATTTGGTTTTGTTAATGACTTCAACGAATATCGGAGTCCACTTCGCTTAGGCAGTACAAATTTCATTTTAATGGCAGATTTTATACAAGGTGAGAACTAACCTAAGGGTGGAACAGGTATTTTTTTTGCCAGGTTCATATGCTGAAGTGTGATTATTTTAATGTAATCCTTATTACCTTGAAACATTTTAAACTTTAATCTTTCATTTGCCTTGAGTGTAGCAGTAAGAAAAAGTTAAGGCCTTCTTTACATTACATTACATATGCTTTAGTGGAATATAATTTGACAAAATTATTGGAATATATTCATATGAAGAAATAAATATTCAATATTGGTTCTAACTGTCCTGCCCTGAGGTGCAAAATGGGAGGGGAGAAGGAATTCTATAGTTGGATACAGTTTGAGTTGGGCAGCATAAGTACATGAGATTATAATAAATTTCATATGGATACTGTACATGTGTTGTTTGTTTGTTAAAAAATCCTGCTTGCAGCTTTTGGGTGACTTCAATTCTAGTGACCCTTGGGATTTTTTTTTTATTGCATATGCATTTTTAAAGAAAAGATTATACTCTTTCCTACATATAACATGATGCTGGCAGTTATCCTTTGGGAAAGGGAAGAATGAATGAATGATGGCAGCTAGTTGCCCTGGTCAGGCATGCAACATTAATGTATGAAGGGAAATCAATATCCCCTGCTGGATGACCTCCATATTTACTGATTCATTTGCAGGAAACCGTAAGTGTGTACAAGGCTACCAGTCTTTGTGGCTTAGCTGACAATCAGCTGGAGATTTATCAGGGTGGTGGACAGGGCTTGGGGAAGCAGAAAAGTGAAAATGCCACACATGCTGTGACATCAATTCCAGCCAAAAACTCAGAAGTGACATCACTGCAATGTGGTGGCATCATTTATGATTTTTGGCTGAAATGCCATTGTAGTGTGCACAAGGCCATTCCCCCCACCTCCAAATTTAACAACAGCAGGCAACAGGTTGCAGTGCCAGGCAACTGTCTGTTTGCCCCTATGTATGTAGGCTCCCTACATGTGATATGTTCTCTTGAAAAATGAAGAGTATACATGATACATAGTATGATTATGCACATATGGTAGCTTCTTTTAGACACGTTAAGGCATAAAAATTCAGGACTTGGTCAGTGAATTTAAACACTTTCTCCTTATCTATAGGTTATATATTTTTAATTGACCTGTGTTCTGTACAGTAATTTAGTATTGCTTTGGAATAAAATAAAATCATGTGGGAAGATAGATTCAGGTGGGGTAGCTGTCTTGGTCTGAAGCAGTAGAACAAAGTTTGAGTCCAGTGGCACCTTTAAGACCAACAAAGTATTATTCAAGGTATTGAAATAAGAAATAAAATAAAATAAAGAGGACATATGGCCATATTTGGAATAATAGATTAGAATAGTTGATTGTAATAACATAATGAATGCTTTGTAATGTAGAATGTAATTTGGAATGTAATGTAATTTGGAATGGTAGAGTGGAATGTATTTCTCTGGTCTGGGGACAGGGGAGAGATACTCTACACAGCCAATCACCTCATTTCAAAGAAGAAGATGCTGTAAGGTCACCTCTAAGCTTGAGAGGAGACAGATGGAGTATAGTGGCAGGGTCTCATTAATTAGTCTCAGTATTCCTAAAGTAAGGATACATCTGCCCATCAATCTCCAATTTTGACATATATATTGCCATCATTATATCCTCCACCCAGAATTAAACCCAAACTAATGGTGACCATATAAACTAAGCTTGTTATTCCTGTTTGGCTCTTGATTCTGTTAAACGTCTTCATTATGCTGTATGCTAATTTACTGCTTACCCTCTACCTATATGTAAAAAGTAAAAGGTAAAGGTTCCCTTGCTTGAAAGCCAGTCGAATCCGACTCTAGGGTTGTGGTGCTCATCTCCATTTCAAAGCTGAAGAGCCAGCACTGTCTGAAGACGTTTCTGTGGTCATATGGCTGGCATGACTAAACACCAAGGTGCACGGAACGCTGTTACCTTCCCACCAAAGTGCTTTCTTGCTTTCAAACTGCTAGGTTGGCAGGAGCTGGAACTAGAGACGGGAGCTCACTCCATCATGCAGCACTCTTGGGTCTCGAACTGCTGAACTACTGACCTTCCACAGCCTGCAGTTCAGCATCTTAACCACTGGAGCCACCACAGCTCCTCTACCTATATGTATGGGCTGGTAATTCCCATTTCATTGTATCTGAAGACATGTGCCTGCACATGAAAGCTTATACCTTGAATAATACTTGGTTGGTCTTAAAAGTGCCACTGGACTCAACCTTTAGTCATGTGAAGTGAGACTCTGCTTCTAACTCTCAAATAGAGTCCTCAGAAATGCACCTGATCTGTGATTTGATGATATGTTGTTGATTGCAGAGCAATTTACATTAACATTTTCCTTTTCATCACAAACTATAGCAGTGTTCAAGAGTTGAAAATGTTCAACAGACGTCTGTGATACTCTCTTCCCCCCAATTCCACAAAAGAGCAATAGATATGTCATTTTTGTCAGGTTATATCTTTCAAAAAATCAATCAAAAAGAGAATGTAACAAACAAATGGGCATTTATTTTTCAAAAACTGGATTGAGTAGAAAGGCCTTTATTATTTTTTCTTTACATTATGGTAAAAACAACTGCAGAGAAACAGAAGTACTTTGCTTTCAGACACATACTAAAATCTTATGCTGCTCACCGCTGACATGTTACTGCTTTTATTCTGTTACCATGTTGGTAAAAGGAAAAGAAATTGGTTTGCACATTACAAAATTGTCTTTCCAAATAAGGTACTCCATCAATTAAAATGCTTTTACCCTCTTCAGCATTTTCTGTTGGGAATAAGTTCTTGAAATCTTTAAAAGGTTTTCTCAGAGTTTTAGTACATAAAATGCCTTTTATAAGGATATATTTTCACTGCTAAGCAGAAGAAGGTTAAAGCTGTAAGAACAGTTGCTTTTTATACGCCAAATCTAGAAACTGATTGGACTGAACATTGTTAAAGCTAATTCTTTAACAGAATGAAAGAATATTTCCAGTTTGTACAGAATTCTTATACAAAGATCACTAATATGAATAAGAGCAGACAAAAAGCCATTGTGCTTTAGTAGCTACAGTGCTCGGCTATGAGCACTAAACTCAAATTCAGCCACTTGGTCATGAAGACTTGGGTTGGTCACCATCTCTCATAGAATTGTTGTGAGTACAGTGTGTTGGAGAGGAGAACCCTGTATGCTGCCTTAAATTCCTTGGAGGAAGGAAGAGATAAAAATATGACAGAAAAAAATTCCTGGTGGATTGTGTCAACCCCCCTCCCCCGCAATTTGTGTAATATTTTTGCTCATATTGTGCTGTATCCATTTGGTTTAGAAAGAATGAAATAGTGTCTCACTAGAAAATGAAGAACTAGAGCAAAAGACTTTTTCTCATCCATAAAATTTTGGGGACAAGAGGATTCTGTTTATTTACATTTATGCCTCCATGTATAACTTCCCCCTTCCTCCACATCGGACTGGTAACAGCTCATCTCTTGTGCGCACCACTGTCACATTGGAGGCTGCTTCAGTATTTCTCGTTGTTGGCAGATGTGATGCATAACACCCTCATTTATGTACAGAAATTTAAGGGTTCCCACGTATGGGACTTGTTGTGCTCCTATTTATATGCAAACAAGAATTATGCAATATTAAAATAGGAAATACAACAATAGTTCCAGTGACTTTCAAGCTCTAGGTTGTGCAGTAGGGTGTTTTCTTTCTTTCTGTCAGTCTTACTATTGTTCCAACAGAGAGCTCTGTTTTTTCATCCAACCCACTTAGTAGCAGCATCTATAGGAGTGAAGTGTTGGGGAGAACACTTTCTTTCATCTAGATAGGTTGCATACTTCTTCCATCTGGAAATGAAGTGAAAAGGGCTATATTTTTTTTAAAAAATTATTGCATATTGGTAGTAAGTTCTCAAAGCCTGTATTCCTTTATTTAAGGTGAGAGGGGGTAGATCTAACAATCTTATCACAAACAGTTGCTTGCTCCAAGAAGATCAGGGTGAAGCACTTGGTTCTCTCTTCATTTTGTCTCTGTTACTTCACCCAGTGAGCTTCAAAGGCTAGGGGGAGTGGGATTTGAACTTGATTCTGCAGATCCACACTCGTTCTCAGATGATGCATGTGAATAGTTTCAGCCCAGCCATGGACTAATTATTGGTTTCATGATTTGAAAGTGAACCTTTTTCTATTCATTATTTTTTCTTTGATTGTGTGAATAATCTTTAAATCTAAATTGGGTTACTTACTTGTGAATTATTCTTCAGGTATCCGTTAAGACAACACCCCCTCCCCCTCAGGAGCATATAACAGAAAAGAAATTTCCCCATTTTTAAATAAGGACACTCTCATCATTCTCTGATTACCTTAGAAATGTTCAAAGTTTTCTCAGATTTGGCTGGGAAACATCATGACATAGCGAACTCAGTTTGGTTCTGAACATTCTTCATTTCAGCCTAACACACAGAGTTGCTTTCCAGACTCTGACTGTGGCAGAACTCAGAAGAATCTCTGTTTTTGATACTTAGCCTTGGTATGAACTGATCCTTGAGACATGTCTGCTCCACTAATTTAATATGCTTTTGCTGTGCCAGGGCATCACAGTAAATGTTAACTTTTTGGAAAACAATGATTTTCAGATCCTCACTAAACTGCAATTTTAGGGATTATTTTTTTGGGAGGGAGGCCTTGCTAGTTAAATGTGTATAAAATGGATACAAATTTATACCATAAATGCATCCTTTATTGTCGCTATCTTCCAATGCATGTTATTATTAACATCAGATAAATGAGTACAATACCATTTCAGAACTTTTGGACTATCAAGGAAATATCCTAGTATAGAATGATATACTGTACAAGTTCAGTGATGTTCGTATTTCCAGCATATATCAGATACAAACTAGTGGGGGCCTGCAATGCTCACAGGGGGGGAAATTCCATATTCCCCCTGCATCACTGAGTCTGGCAAAGTTCTAGCCCCACCATCTACCATGGAACCCAGTTGCCGGCATCTGCTATCATGCTGGCCTCTACACCTCTTTGGGCTTGCCGGTCTCATCTGGGATTGGAGCAGTGGCCACCAGCCTCTTCCTCCGCCACACCCAGGCCTGGAGCAGTGGCTGGAATCCTCCTTTGCCACAGCTGGGCCAAGAGCAGATGCCAGCATTCTCCTCCACCATGGCCAGGCCCACATCAGCTATCAGTTTTCACCACCACCTGTCCAGAGCAGCTGCCAGTGTCCACTAACAGCCTTAAGTAGCTGCTGGTGTCCACTGCCACTGAGCTGGAGGGACTCCTAAAATGTGTTCTCCACACATGCACAGAGAACACAATTGTATTGGGAGGATTTAACCCGTCATATATTTTATTTAAGTTTTTTTATTTAGTTAAGATTTTTTGGGAGTCCCCCTGATTTTTCAAAAAAAAGTGGCCCTACATAAGAAGCCAATGTTGCATCAGGCCAATGGCCCATCCAGTCCAACACACTGTCACACAGTGGCCAAAAATACCAGGTGCCATCAGGAGGTCCAGTAGTGGGGCCAGGACACCAGAAGCCCTCCCAGTGTTGCCCCTCCCCAAACACCAAGAATACAGAGCATCACTTGCCCCAGCCTGAGAGTTCCTACCTTGTGGCTAATAGCCACTGATGGACTTCTGCTCCATATGCTTATCTAATTTCCTCCTGAAGCTGTCCATGCTTGTAGCCGCCACCACCTCCTGTGGCAGTGAATTCCATGTGTTAATCACTCTTTGGGTGAAGAAGTACTTCCTTTTATCCGTTCTAACCCAACTGCTCAGCAATTTCATTGAGTGCCCACGAGTTCTTGTATTGTGAGAAAGGGAGAAAAGTACTTCTTTCTCAACCTGCTCTATCCCACACATAATCTTATAAACCTCAATCATGTAACCCCTCAGCTGTCATTTCTCCAAGCTAAAAACCCCCAAGCATTTTAACCTTTCTTCATAGGGAAAGTGTTCCAACCCTTTTATCATTCTAGTTGCTCTTTCCTGCACTTTTCTCAAAACTATAATATCCTTTTTGAGGTGTGGTGACCAGAACTGTACACAGTACTCTAAATGAAGTCGCACCATTGATTTATGCAAGGGCATGATGATACTGGCTGATTTGTTTTCAATTCCCTTCCTAATACTCCCCAGCATAGTGTTGGCCTTTTTTATTGCAGTTGGATGCTGTCTCAACATTTTCATTGAGTTATCTACTACGACTCCAAAATCTCTCTCTTGGTCAGTCTCTACCAGTTCAGACCCCATCAATGTGTATTTATATTTAGGATTTTTGGCTCCGATGTGCATCACTTTGCACTTGGCCACATTGAATCTCATTTGCCATGTTGATGCCCACTCCCCCCTCATCAACAGATCCCTTTGGAGTGCCTCACAATCCTCCCTGGTTCTCACCACCCTGAACAACTTCGTGTCATCTGTAAATTTAGCCACTTCACTGCTTACTCCCAACTCCAAATCATTAATAAACAAGTTAAAAAGCATCAGACCAAGTACTGATCCCTGTGGTACCCCACTGCTTACCACTGAGAAAATTGCCCTTTTATACTCACTCTCTGTTTCTTATTAATTAGACAGTTTTTGATCCACAAGAGGACTTGTCTTTTTATCCCGTGACTATTGAACTAACTTAGAAGCCTTTGATGAGGAACTTTATCAAAAGCTTTCTGGAAGTCAAGGTAAACAACATCTATTGGGTCCCCCTTGTCCACATGTTTGCTCACTCCCTCAAAAAACACTAACAGGTTAGTGAGACAAGATCTTCCCTTACAGAACCCATGCTGAGTCTGCCTCAATAGTTTTTGTTCATCAATGCACCTACTAATTCTTCCCTTAATAACAGTTTCCACCAATTTACCCGATATCAATGTCAGACTGACTGGCCTACAATTTCCCGGATCTCCTCTGGAACCCTTTTTAAAGATGGGAGTGACATTAGCTGCCTTCCAGATCTCAGGAATGGAGGCAGATTTTAATAAAAGATTGCATATTTTTTGTCAGGAGATCCACAAGTTCACATTTGAGTTCTTTCAGAACTCTTGGATGTATGACATCCGGGCCTCGTGATTTATCAGTTTTCAAGTTATCTATCAGTCGTAGGACCTCCTCTCTCATCACCTCAATCTGACTCAGGTCTTTCAACACCCCTCCCAAAATCAGCAGTTCTGGAGTGGGCAAGCACTTCTCACCTTCCACAGTGAAGACAGAGGCAAAAAATGCATTCAGCTTCTCAGCCATTTCCCTATCATCCTTCAGTACTCCTTTTACTCCTCGGTCATCCAAAGGCTCCACTGCCTCCCTTGGCTGGTTTCCTTCTTGTAATGTATTTGAAGAAAGTTTTATTGTTGGCCTTTATGTTTTTTGTGATATGCTCCTCATATTCCCTTTTTGCTTGCCTGATCACAGACTTGCATTTTATTTGCCATAGTCTGTGTTCCCTTTTATCAACCTCACTAAGACTAGCTTTCCACCGCTTAAAGAAATCCTTCTTACCTTTTACAGCTTCCATTACTTTGCTTGTTAACCATGCAGGCTTTTTTCTATACCTATTTGTGCCTTTCCTAACCTGTGGTATATATTTTTTCTGAGCTTCTAGGATTGTAGTTTTAAATAGTCTCCAAGCTTCCCCAATGGTTTTGACCCTTTCTACTTTTCCTTTCAGTTTCCTCCTCACATGTCCCCTCATATTAGAGAAGTTACCCCTTTTAAAGTTAAAAGTGGTTATGTCAGTCTTTTTGGGCAACTCCCTATTTATATAAATGTTAAACTCAATGACATTATGGTCACTGTTCCCAAGTGGTGCAATCACTTTTACATCTCTCACCAGGTCTTGAGTGTTACTTAGGACCAAATCCGGGATCGCCTTTCCCTTGGTAGGTTCTGTGACCATCTGTTCCATAGCACAGTCATTGAGAATGTCTAGAAACTCAATCTCTTTTTCACGACTTGAACACATATTGACCCAATCAATGTGTGGGTAGTTCAAATCACCTATTACAACACATTTTTCATCTAGCCACTATCTTTAATTCATTCATCATTTTATAATCCTGGCCCTGATCTCCAGATTTAGATATCTGCAGATGGGGACCACATGTTGCTATTAGTATATAGATTAAAATACTGGACCAGTGATTTTTAATTTTCTACTTAAGACTTAAAATGTTGTGATAGCTAAATGTTTACATGGTTACCCATGAATCTATCATCTATCTATCTATCTATCTATCTATCTATCTATCTATCTATCTATCTATCATCTATCTATCTGTTGAATACAATATTAAATATTGCATGTCGTAGGTATGTAGGGCTATCTTTTGGCTATGCTCCTGCAAAGTGCAGGGGGTTGGACTAGATAACCTGCAAGGTCTCTTCCAATTCTAACCCTATGATTCTGCCCCACCCTCCCAGCCAAGGCTGGCTCATTGAAGATTGTATATTCAGGGGATCAGTAATGTGGCACAGATGCAAATTGTGTACTCTGGGAGCTGAACTGAAGATTAGGGACTTTGTGTGGGTGTAAATCTCATTAGTGCTGTAACATCAATGCACTTCCTTGGGAAAACAAGTACTACTCTCTTCTTCTGGTGAAAAATAAAAACCCACAGAATTCTAAAGAAGCTAAGTGGGACAAATATAAAGCATTCTCAGGAAACTCCAGATAATAGGTAAATGAGGGCCAATTCACATATTATGGAGTTACACACCCTGTGCAACTGTCAAATGTGAACTGCATATTCAGCTCATTTCCTGTGCATACAGTGTCTGATTTGGATTGGGACCATGGCTTGTGTACAGAATGGCTTCAGAAATGGACAAGGAAAGCTTTACTGTACCCATTGTGGAAAATGCATGTTTCTCCAAACAGGCTAAATAATGCTCCCCAGACCACTTCAGGTTGGAAAAATGGTTTGTAGGAGTGGTCTGATCCTGGGCTGGTGAGTTCACCCTGAAGGCATTTAAAGGGACTGTGAGCCCTTTAAATGTCTTCAGAGTTCTCCAAGCTGCAGATTTGTGCTGTTTGGAGAAGGCATTTAAAGGGACTGTAATCTCTTTAAATACCTTCCCCCCCCCATTGGTTTCAATAGAGGGTGTGGGCACCTTCTTTAAGGCCCACAGAATTGGACCCCTTGGTCCAATCTTTTTAAGACTTGGGGGTTTTTTTAGGAGAGGCACCAGCAGCTAAGCTGCAAATTTGGTGCCTCTACCTGAAAGAAACAGCCCCCCAAAGCCCCAGAAACCCCTGGATTAATTCTCTATTATACCCTATGGGGACCATTGATTATAATGGTCCCCATAGGGTATAAGGGAGCTGGGGGGAAATATCAAGTTTCCCAGATATTTCCCAAATCTGAATATGATACCAATATTGGGATTCAAGTATACCAGGAAATACCAATATTCTTCAAGTTCAATATACCCGAATCCAAAAATACTGAGTTTTCCTTTTCTTTTCTTTTTTGCTCACCCCTACTTACATTTGATTATTATCCAGGGTGGACCCCAGTCTCAGCCTGTGTACTCTAATGTGTGAATTAACTGATTGCTATCAAGGTTCAGTGGTGAAAACTGCTAAAAAATATTCATTACTTCTCCTTCTAGGGTGATGCATTATAAGGCTACAGAATAAGAACAGGAGAATGCAGATTGTTCTCCTTAATCAAGGTTGTTTAAACTCTCCATCACTGAATGGAAGCTCTTAATGAATGATCTGGCTAGAAGGACTAGTGGGGAGAAAGTCCACTTATAAATGTAACACTTAGTTTATGTCCTAACACAGATATGATTTTTACATGAAAGCATTGGTTTTAATTCCACTAAGTTAGGTTGTTGTTTGCATGGCTAAAAATATGCTACTTTCTAAAACATGATGTAAGCTTATGCAAGTGTGTAGGGGTTAAGATTGTGACAATTTAATAATCCTGTAAAATACATTGCAGCCTTATCTGAGAGGTAAATGACATTGCAAGGAGGTATCAAATTAGTTTGGAGGATACTATACGATAGTATAAAGTGGGGAAAAGCATTTTAAAATGTATTTCCTCCTTTCCTTTGTATTAATACAATATATTTTACTTGTAAATTGGAAACCTATGTATTTTATTTCCATTAATTTATTCATAAATCCTATTGTGTTCTCTTTCAAGGTCTTACTGTTTTATTAGGTTGCTATTTTAATACACCCAGTGTGCATTCCCAGAATTTACATATTGAATTAACCTTTCAAACTAGCCAAAAAGTGGTTGCATGTGTTAGCAAAGCTTAATGAAACATTTAACCTGGATCCTAATTGCAGAATAATTGTAATTTTAAAAGTTCAAGAAAGAATACATTATTTTCCTGTAACAGCAAAAGCAGGGGCCAAATTAGGCAAAGCTTTAGGACTTATTCTCAGTGTCAGATCTCAGATTTTGGACATACAGAGTAATGGCAAAACACATTTGAGCTGTGCATGCAGCCTACCCCTTCTAGTATATTGCTACAAGTAATGTATCTCAGGGCCAAACTAGTCATTACAGTGTCCATGGTTCAGACCAATGGATTCCGTAAGGTGTAGCTTGGCCATAAGATCAGGTATAATTCTTCCAGGATGATATGACTTCCAGGCAGGCTTAAATTGGGGTACCACATAGTGCTCTATTGGCTATATTTCTTATATATTCTCTTCTAGAGATCGCTCTTTTAGCAGAAATAGCCACATAGAATAGATTGGTTCTAAAAGTACTTTATTTCTACAATGAATGGATACCACGAGACAACTATATGTATGTAATGAATTTTATTGGAATTATATTAAATTTATATGGTACATTGCACTTTGTAATTTTGTATATCACATTTATTGTTGAAAGGAGATAGTCCAGTTTGGAAGAAGATTCTCAAAATGACTTGGTAGTCCAGAAAACTTTGTTAACTTCAAATGCTACATCTTGGACTCCCTTCTTGCTTTGATGCTATAATTGTTTGTTAATGCACTGATCAATTGTAATTGTTAAATTGTTAAAATAATCACAATATAATATTTTTATAGCATATAGCACAGCTTTTTTGGTCCTTTTCACTATAATCCATACAAGCATACACAATTTAATTAGTCATTATTACACAGAAGAAGCCATTTAAAAAAAATCCGCTCACAGAGTAATATTCTGGATGCAACCCAGCTCTCTTAAAATCAATGCCAGTTTTACCATTGCCTTCTATGGAAGAAACACTGCACTCCCTAAATGTCCCTGCTAGTTGAATCTGATATAAAAATGAATTGACTTAAAATTTACCCCTGAAAATTCCTAATATGAAGGTTATCTTACTACAAAATACTTTTGTTTATCTAAGACAGTTGGCAAGAGCTATTCTTGCATGTTTTAATATGATAACCAGTATCTGATAGAAACTGCTTTGTATTGCCAACAAATTAGAACTTTAATCTGTCATGCTGTATTATCTATTTAAATGGTGTTCTGACTCTTACCTGCAGCATTCATCTGTTACAAGCCTGCCATTTTAAAGAACATCTCACAACTGCACACAGAGCCCAATCATCACTGATATCAATAGGACTCCCATGTGTCTCATTGGGTACTGCAACACATTATTTTTTGCCATAGAAATATGGGAATTAGACAGAACTACAATAGCATAAAGCAAACCTTTTTGTCATGGGGATCTTAATATTCAAGAAGAGAGTGCATACTTTGTACTGTTATTTTCCAAACAGTCTGACTATGAAAATGCACACTTTATCCTGCATATAACTCCTGTTGGTCTCAAACCTTTATTGGAACATTTTTGGTAACATTATATAGTGTCTTGGTAGACATGGGATTAACAAATACATTTTATAGTTTATAAACATTGTGCAAAAAGGAGACCTAGGTATGTAACATGCCACCACCAAACTTAATCATAATGGTTAAGCTTACCTTGGCACTTATACCCTTCATCTCTATGGGCTAGGTAACAAAGACAGGATGGGGTTTATTTTACCTGGGTTGTTCCTTCTGTCTTCCAGTGAGAAGTCTCAGCTCTAGCTCTCTTCACTGGCATCTCATAAGAACATAAGAACATAAGAGAAGCCAATGTTGAATCAGGCCAATGGCCCATCTAGTCCAACACTCTGTCACACAGTGGTCAAAAATACCAGGTGCCATTAGGAGGTCCAGCAGTGGGGCCAGGACACTAGAAGCCCTCCCACTGCTGCCCCCCCAGCACCAAGAATAGAGTGCATCACCTGCCCCAGACTGAGAGTTCCTATCTATACCCTGTGGCTAATAGCCACTGATGGACTTCTGCTCCATATGTTTATCTAATTCCCTCTTGAAACTGTCCATGCTTATAGCTGCCACCACCTCCTGTGGCAGTGAATTCCATGTGTTAATCACTCTTTGGGTGAAGAAGTACTTCCTTTTATCTGTTTTAACCTGACTGCTCAGCAATTTCATTGAGTGTCCACAAGTTCTTGTATTGTGAGAAAGGGAGAAAAGTACTACTTTCTCATCCTGCTCTATCCCATGCATAATCTTATAAACCTCGATCATGTCACTCCTCAGCCGTCATTTCTCCAAGCTAAAGAGCCCCAAGCGTTTTAACCTTTCTTCATAGGGAAAGTGTTCCAACCCTTTTATCATTCTAGTTGCCCTTCTCTGCACTTTTTCCAATGCTATAATATCCTTTTTGAGGTGTGGCGACCAGTACACAGTATTCTGAATGAGATCACACCAATGATTTATACAGGGGCATTATTGCTTGGACTGCCCTTAAAGGCCAATGTAGGCTGAACTATCCCATCATAGGGAAGCTCTGGATGTCTCTATTTCCCAGCTGATGTCTTTTGCTCAGCCAAGTGAAACTGTTTCTTTAGCTGCCATTGCCCTACCAGTATCAGTATCTTCATTCTTCCCAGCCAATGCAGTCTTTCTATGTGTGGAAAGACCTTGTTTGGGTCTGTCTGGGAGCTGTCAGAGAGAAGCCAGCTAGTCTCTCTGATATTCCTTGTGTGACACTTTTAGCCTTAAAAGGATCAGGTTAGTGGTCATGGGATCATGGATGCCCATTCAAAATCAGCACAGTACTCAAATAAACAATTGTTATATAGAGGTGGGTGTCAAGGCTGACCCTGCCTTGGTGCAGTAACTTAACCAAACTGTACCTGGGTTTGGTCTCAGTAACTCCGCAAGTAACACACACCATAAAGCAAAGAAGGATTTATTGAAGAATTTCAAGAACAGATATAAAAAACAAGGCATATAACTCAGTGGCAGTAAAATGCACAAAATAATAAAGCTGACTAAGGCCCTGGTCACATGGAGAATTTGCTGCGTGAAAGGCACGAATGTCAAGTGGATTTTCGGGGCGCAATCACACTGCAATATCTGGGAAGCGTAGCGCTCCCGTGGCCAACCTGTGGCGTCCCACCGATGATGCAGAGTTAAAAAGTACAGCGGAAAGTGCACTAATATCTTGGAAATGCAGGGCAAAGTTGAGCATCTGATCACGGGAGTGCTAGTATCCCATGGCATCCAGCACCCATCCATGTCCCATCGCAAACCAGATGTTTTCTGTAAGTCTCCATAGGATGCACACAGACACCAAACTGCGCATGCTCACAAATGCGACCATTGCACCAACTTGCCATGAAGCGATCCTTCATTCCTTAGTCATGCACATGCGGGGACTCCATTGGAAAAAAAAATGCCCGTCTGATCCGGAAGCAGTGGCTTGCAATTGCCGCTTGTGTGATTGCGCCGCACTGCTTCTTTGCCATGCTTCAGCATCGCCGTGTGATTGGCAGCTAACAGCCTAAGCACGGAGACTTGGGGGACCGTGTGATCGGGCTACCGCACTTTATTTTACTCCGGGGTGAACAGCCACGCCTCCCCACTGCGTTATCTGGCCCATGTGACTACAGCCTAACTACTTTTAGTGGTATCCTAACACAGCACAGTTGGTTCCTGAAGCAGAGTCCCAGAGCATAATACACATATCTTTTTGGTAGCAAGGAGGGGTAGGGAGAAAAGGGTAAAAAGAAAGGGGTAACACTTCTCAATAATTATACTTATAGAAAACTGCAGACCATAACCTTGTGACCTCCTCAACCAATCACTGGGAAGTATTCCTGGGATTTTCCAGTGTGAGAGCAAGTTCCTACCAGATTCAAAGCTGAAGAAGAAGAAGAGAAGAAGAGACTGGATTTATATCCCACCCTTCACTACCCAAGGGTGTCTCAGAGCAGTTTACAAACTCCTTTCCCTTCCCCTCCCCACAACAGACACCCTGTGAGGTAGGTGGGGCTGAGAGAGCTCTGGCAGAAACTGCTCTTTTTCAAGAACAGCTCTGACAGAACTATGGCTTGACCAAGCAGGTGAAAGTGAAGGAGTGGGGAATCAAACCTGGTTCTCCCGGATTAGAGTCCACGCACTTAACCACTACACCAAACTGGCTCTGTGTGAGTTAATTAGCAGGCCTAAATGGATGGCCTTGACAAATATCCACCAGTGCAGAAACTCAGAGAACAGTGAACTTATCTAGAACTGACTGGAAAATTCTGTCTTGACAGTGGGGAAACAATGAGCTTAAAACTGAAAGTTTTAAACAAAGCACTGTGAATAATAAAATATACTGAGAAATCTTAAAGTCAGGGTGTAAAGAGGAATAAGTCTCTTTAGTCTCTGAACTCTGAATCAAACTGCAGATCTTCAAACTTTTTTTTTAAATGGCTTTGACCATGGTAAAATAATGAATGATGTCATCATAATTGAAAGATCTACTCAATTTGCTCTCAGTGTTCCAGAAGGCCAAACAGATGTTTTCGAGTCATGGTGATTTACTTTAGAGGACGCTTTTGCTTCCTTTTAGGAGAGAAAAGGAATGTTCTGAAATATAAGTGATCAGTAATGACAAATTCAGCAGCAAGGCAGATTTAACGTTTGGGAAACAGTCTGTCATATTGGATTCGGTGATTACATAGTACATGAGATGAGGCAGCTATTTTCATAACAACATGCTTCTTTATTGAACTTCCGAACCAAAGACACAGGCTCAACAGCAGCCAATTTATACTTGTAAAAACCACACCCACCTTTAACAACAACCAATACAAAGTAGGCAGTTAGAATCCTTCATTTGCATGAACTATATACAAAGTAACTATTTACAGTACAGCTATTGGATATAAGGCAACAAATATGATTGGCCATTATCGGCAACACAACCAATAGCATTGAAGGCCTTTGGAGCTTTCACTCAGACGACGCAGGCCCGACCTGCATCTAGCATTTGCTCCACTGTCTTACCAAACTCACACTGGAACAGAAATTCCCATCTACATTGCATGCCACTTTCACTATAATTGAGTGTCGCATTTTATGGCAGTGTCCAGACTGCATGCTGCTTTCACTTTGTTTGATGTCTAGTTTTAT
Organism: Gekko gecko; assembly: GCA_029375565.1. Taxonomy (NCBI): domain Eukaryota; kingdom Metazoa; phylum Chordata; class Lepidosauria; order Squamata; family Gekkonidae; genus Gekko; species Gekko gecko. Next base: position 102,204,892 of record JAPDNY010000007.1, read on the forward strand.
AGTGGCTGTCTGCATAGATGTATGGCCATTTTATGGCCATTTGGGGGTGATGCTGCAGTCAGTACAGTGTTGGCCCAGGATAGTTGAATGTGGTTTTGAACTGCATCTTTTTCTGTTCCAGTGTGGGTCTGGTAAAACAAGAGAGCAAATGCTAAATACAGATTGGCCTGCAAGCTCCAGCAGTACATAACAGTTTTCATTGTCTTTCCATTGTCTTACAGTAGCCCCTGTAAGAAGAGCTCTGTAAGCTGTTGGAGGATCGGGTACATTAGGGGTGTGTTGCCTAATATGCAAATGAGTTCCTGCTACAAAAAGAGCCCTGAGAAAGGATATGCATCCAATAAACTGTTGGAATTCTTTAGAAAAATATATTTAAGAAATCATTTGGGTATTTCTTGCATGGATATTTTATGTGTGCTGACTTGAAATATTAGGGGAGGAAATCAGGAAACAAAAGGTTTTCTAAATATTGTATGAAGTTGCCTTATACTTAGCCAAATCATTGGTCTATTAAAGTCAGTTTCGTCTACTCTGACCGGCAGCTCCAGGGATTCTTTCTGATAGAATTCTTTTACTTTAACTAATAATTGTTCTGTTTAACTGGAAATGCTAGAAATTGTATCTGGGACCTTCTGTATGGAAAACAAGTGCCTTACCACTGAGAAACAGTCCTTCCTATCAAATATCTATAGCACTGTATGCCTTGATACAATGTTCTGATGTTCTATTTATTTTGTCAGTTATTGTAATGAAGCTAGAAACTATGAAGGCTTCCTTGTTACAGAATTTGTAGAAAGATGCACTGTAATATTATTTACAATTTTTTATTCATTTGGAAAAATCATAGAATCATAGAATCATAGAATGTTCAAGCTGGAAGGGAACTTGCAGGTTATCTAGTCCAACCCCCTGCACTCTGCAGGAGAATAGCCGAAAGATAGCCCAACAACATACCCGAAAGATGGTCATCCAGCCTCCATTTGAAAATGTCCAGCGAAGGAGCATCCACCACCTTCTGAGGCAGTCTGTTCCACTGCTCAACCACTCTTACAGTTAGGAAGTTTCTCCTGCTATTTAGCCGGTATCGACTCCCTTGTAATTTCCTGCAATCTAGCCCTGCAATCCAGATCAAGAGATAATAGATTGCTCCATTTTCTACATGTTTGTTGTTGTTCAGTCGCACAGTCGAGTCCGACTCTTCGCGACCCCATGGACCAGATTACGCCAGGCCCTCCTGTCTTCCACTGTCCGCTGAAGTCTGCTCAATTTCATGTTCGTTGCATCGATGACACTGTCTAACCATCTCATCCTTTGCCGTCCCCTTCTTCTTTGACCTTCAATCTTTCCCAGCATCAGGGTCTTCTCCAGTGAATGCTCCCTTCTCATTTGGTGGCCAAAGTATTTGAGCTTCAGCTTCAGGATCTGGCCTTCAAGGGAACAGTCAGGGTTGATTTCTTTTAGGATTGACTGATTTGATCTCCTTGCAGTCCAAGGGACTCTCAAGAGTCTTCTCCAGCACCATAGTTCAAAAGAATCTATTCTTCGGCGCTCAGCAGACCTTCAAATATTTGAAGACTGCAATCATGTCCCCTCTAAGCTCTCTCTTTCCCAGGATAAACATACCCAAGTCTTTCAGCCTTTCCTTGTAAGACTTGGATTCCAACCCTTTCATCATCCTGGTTGCCCTCTTTTGGACACGCTCGAGCTGGTCAACATCCTTCCTAAAATGTGGTGCCCAAAACTGGACACAGTACTCCAGATGAGGCCTGACCATAGCAGAATAGAGTGGAACTACCACCTCCTGTGATCTGGACACAGTGCTTCTGTTAATGCATCCTAAGATTGCATTAGCTTTCTTCACAGTTACATTGCACTGCAGGCTCATGTTTAGTGCAATGTGACTGTGAAGAAAGCTAATGCAATCTTATGTTATGCTCCCTCAAGGAATTCTGCCTTTTGTGGTGTTTGGTTTGATTTACACTTTTGGTTTGTCATCATTGCAGAAATCTTAGTCTTGTGAGCATCATAAATGCCCCACATTTGGTCAGATAATGATTCTTGTTGCAGTACACATGCTTTCTTAATTAAAAGTCATCACTTGGATTCTGGAATTCCTTTGGAATTTTCTGGAATGAGAACTGGTGAACTGGTGTTGTACTTATTTGGATCATTATAGAATGATTATGTACCAGTGGTATATTTGGGGATGTTTCCAGAGGAGTGGGATGTGATGGCAGTTGCAGAATTCACAGGGGGTAGATACTTTTCATCAGCTGGTTCATTAATGCTGGATGTCACTAGGAGTTAGGCAATAAAACTTAGGTGAGAGGAAGTGCCTATTGGGGCTACATCTTGCCTACCACCTTTTTTTCCTCCTACTTCTGTTTTTGCCTTCTTCCTTTCTTCAACATGTTGATGATCAACAAAGTACTGTATGCCAGTAAAATGAATAATCTAAGGCCTTACATACACATTCAACAGTCTGAGCTACCAAATGCCTAATGTAGGCCTGGACCTGTACTGCAGGTGGTTGGGCATTTTTTAATACTCCCCCATATTAATAACAAAAATCTGTCTTTTATTAATTATCTAGCAAGGGAAGAAGAAGAAGAAGAAGAAGAAGAAGAAGAAGAAGAAGAAGAAGAAGAAGAAGAAGAAGAAGAAGAAGAAGAAGAAGAAGAAGAAGAGGAGGAGGAGGAGATTGGATTATACCCCGCCCTTCAGTACCCAAAGGTGTCTCAGAGCGGTTTACAAACTCCTTTCCCTTCTCCTCCCCACAACAGACACCCTGTGAGGTGGGTGGGACTGAGAGCTCTTGACAGAAAGTGCTCTTTTTCAAGAACAGCTCTTATCAGAACTATGGCTTGCCCAAAGTCATCCAGCCAGGTGCAAGTGGAGGAGTGGGGGATCAAACCCGGTTCTCCCAGATTAGAGTCTGCTCATTTAACCACTACACCAAACTGGGTAAAATGCAGCAAGGGTAAAAAGTTCAATGTTTTATAGTTTCAGGCTGTTTAAAATAAGTACAGGGAACATTCACAAATTTGAAGAAAAAAACCCTCTACCTTACTTCTGGGGTGGAAGAGTATTCTCTTTCAGAGCCATCCTTGAGCATGTATCCTCCACACCATACTTTCTTTCTGATGAATGTAATAGCCATTGAAAACCACACATAAAGGACATTTTCATACATTAGATTTTAAAATGCCTTATTGAATTTAGTTTTTCTCAAAAAAGGAGAGATTTATTTATCACAAGTTTCTTGAGTGTTTTAGGGCACCATACATGGATTTTTCTTCCCTCCAGTCCTCATAAGAATCCTAGGCTGAGTCAGTATCTCGCAGCCTCTTCTGTGATGTTCCAGGGTTGACATCAACTACTGATTGTTGGGACATTTTAAATGTTGATGTGTCTGAGATGTCACTTGATGCAGAATATACAGTTTAGTGCATAGTATGACATTCTGGTATAAATAGATTTCATTTTATTTGAAAGTTATTGATGCCAAGTCTCACAAGCATCATCAGCCTTTCTGTATTCAAAAGGAAGAAAACAGCTAAATCATCTGCTCTGTATTTTGCATATAAATCTTTTGCTGCTATACGAGAACTGTAATTTTTTCCCAGATTTCATTAAATCTACATTCAGATTACAGCGTGCTGAGGAATTAGGCTTTAGATAACTTTTATGAGCTTTAATGTAGCTGATGGGTCAATATTTATTTATATGTTGATCCAGCCTCTCTCATGTCTGCATCTTAACTCCCTCAGGCCTTTCTTTTTAATTGCATGTTTTTTCTTTTTCCCCTCTCTCTCCCATGTAATGATCTCTTTTCATTTTCCTCTTCTGGCTTGTTCATTTTCAGACATCTGGTTTTTAAACTGATACTATTATAAGTAAAGTCAATATACCGCTCCATCAGCCCCTGGCACCACTGGTACCACAAGCAACTGTCTGCCTTCTTTTTTTTATTCTTTTCCCTAAAGACAGCTTGAGTTAACTTTGTAACCTGTTCACTCTTCAGGCCTGAGGTCTGCAGTTCTGTTTCTGTTTTGCCACCAGTACTTTACACATTAGCATCCCAATGAGTCATAGCACTTGGTGGAATACATATGGATCTGCTGTCCATGCTGTATGAATGTAAACTCTTATTTGTTCCAGCTTTCCCCATCTACAAGGAATAGTATTTGTTTTCTTGCATCAAGCAATGCCCCTATTTGGTTCCCTTTTTTCCTTTGGGGAATGCCTTCTTAAACTTTTGCTGTTGAATAGTGTTAGGATTTGAGTCATTCAATACAAGTGAAATACCTGCTGGTGCGATGGCTGCATCTTGTTTCTAGAGCACAATCATGCAGAATTTTAAAATGTATTTATCTGCTTCATTTATGGCTTGTAAAGTGGCTTACACTTATAGTCCGATCTTATCAGAGTCAGTACTTGGAAGGGAGACCACCAAAGAAGACAATGGCAAAAAACCTCTGCTTCTCACTTGCTTTGAAAGCTCCTTGCTAGAGCTGCTGTAAATCAGCTATGTCTTGACAGCACTTTACCCATACAAAAAGTAGCTTACCTTGTTCTCCTGTCTTGCATTTTATCCTCATAAGAACCCTGTGAGGAAGGTTAGACTGAGTGTGTGACAGACCCCAGGTCACCTAACAAGTTTCCATGGCAGAACAAGGATTTGAACCTGGGGATCTAGGCTTTTTCCCCAACAATCTAACTAGTGTGCCACACTGGCTGACAATTAAAGGCTTTTTTTGCATTGGCATTTTGCTCTGCATTCAGAGCTCTTCGAGGATTTGCGTTCCATATCTGTCTCCACCTTCACTCTACAATTGCCATGCATTTAAATTTTTACATTGTTTTTGGTGATTCCGTCACCAAACCAGTGTCACTACATAATTGATGTGCGTTTTCTGAGACTTGTTTTGTGATGGATTTTTTAGTAAAACCCGGTTTGACAACGCGCATGTAGAATCATTGCCCATTTTCCTTCCCCTATCTCCCTTGGTAATTTTTCAAGCCAGGAGGTGGTGCTCACTTGTACTATTCTCCGCCCATCACCAGCATCATGTTTCAGATTATCTACCCAGTAGCATCATATTTCAGCCAATCAACTTTTGCCGGGCGGGGCATAAGGTGGGCTCTCCTGTCTTCCTTGCTTTCTTCCCTTTCTTCCCTCCTGCATCTTGTCTGGCAAACTAAACATCAGGGAATTCCCCAGCACAATGTGCCTGCTTCCAACACCTATACCACATCTTTACAGGTGATCCAAGCATTGCTCCTGGATGAGTAACTGTCAACATGGACATGCGTGTGGTAGTTCTGGCACCCTGCCACCCCTTTTCCTATTCTCTTCCCATGACTGCCTTCTACCCCTGTCACTCTCTTTCTGTCCGCTTTCTACCACCCCACCCCATCATTCTCTCTTTCTCTGTCTGCCCCCCCCGCTAAGTCTTCCCTCCCCCCTTGTTTTCCTTGCAAGCTCTGTAGGAGCTGTTCTGGGCATGGGACGCTTTTGAGGGTGGGGTGGCTTCTCCCTCATAGCCACTGGGCCTGCCAGGTATCACCCTCTTCCCCCCCCACAGCAGCAGTGGATGCAACTGTTGGACTGGGGGAGAACCAGCAAGCTGGCACCCAAGGCCCTCATTCTGCTAGTGAGAGAGTGAGGATGAGCAGTTTACATTATTCTCCTTCCTGCCATCACCGTTCTTTCTCTCTCTGTCTCTCTCTCCCTTCCAGCCCTCACCTAGAGGCTGGCAACATTAGTTCCCCTGGAGGAAATAACTGCTTTGGTGGGTGGAGTGTACTGTATTATATATGTCTGAAGTCCCTTCTTGCCTCAATCCCCACCATCTCCAGTCACCATCCCTCAAATATGCAGGAATTTCCCAATCTGGAGTTGGCATCCTTGTCCCCCAGCCAACCTGAGGCAATAGAAAGCTAATTGTTCTGCCTGCCCCCACAGTTCATATGCATTGAGCTGGGGGGGGGGATTGCAAACCTGCTTGTCCTTCAAAAATATTTTACTAATAAACCACCATTTGCAATGAACTGTACATTAAGATTGAAATAAAGATAAAAGTTATACAGACAACATTTGCATTGTGTTGCTATAAAGGTAAATTTGCAAGCTTGAATAATATACACAAAACAAGACTTATACAAAACAAATTAAACACTTCAAGGAGTCAACATGAAGCTTGCAAGAGCTGGGAGCCTCCATTTCTTGTGAGTAAAACCTTTTCTATGAAGCAGAGTATAGGGGAAAGATTATCCTAATTTTTCTCAAGACTTAGAAATGTAAAAACAAAACAGAACATATAGTTTTAAGAGGGAATCGCCAATGCAGTTTCAAAATGTGGTGACAGCCTTCTAGCCCTGCCCTTCCATCAACTGGTCTCCATTATTATTTCAATGCTGAGGTCATTGTCGTCGTCCCCCCCACCCCACTTGCCCAAGTCTTCTTCTAAAGTAATCTATTCTTTTGAGTATTGTCTGCACTGGAATAAGAAAGAAATTTTATCATGAGTAACTCTTCTTATTAACACAGCCATACTCTGAGTATTTAGATTCATAGTAGTTAAATGTGCTTCCAAGAACACTATGATAATGTTTTAAATAGAGACAATTTTTAATTAATCAGTTCAACACCCGGTGTTACTTGGCAAACAAAAATTAACTTGAGGAAACAAGGGGGGGGGCACTCCTATTCCAATGCAATGACACTTTAGGGCCTGTTTCCTGCATGTTTTACCAATACAATTCACAAAGTTAGCTTAGAAATGCTAATTTTGCCAGAGCTACTCACTGCAGGAAAAGCATCTCTCTGTGATCGTCCTGGTGGTCACCACTAAGCCATGTAATTTAAAAGCTTTGTTGTTTAAAAATTGCAGAATTCTTTACTCATTTGTTCTCCACTAAACACCAGAAAGAAAGCCTTTTTTTTTTTGTAAAACTTTGAAGCGAAGCATGGGGGGAGGGGGGAGGGTTCAGCGAGACCAGCTGAGGACCGGCAGGGCTTTGGAGGCCAGGGGGCCAGACTTTCAGACCTGGCAGTCCAGCCTTACTCATGTATATGTGAATAGGTTCCACTGTAGCCAAGTTCACATTACGATGAATGAACATACAGCCTGCATGTATGTGTATTCATCTGTTTGTAAGACAGAGCCAGTGCACTTTGACTGTGCGCACAGTATAGGAACATGGTTTCTATAAGAAATTATGTGTACTATGCACTCTTCAGGGCAAGGTGGTTTTTATCATATATATATATATATATATCTCCTGTCCTTATATATATTTGAATTCTGGTTCCACCGCATTCTATGCTTGCCATAATTGATTTGGCTCAAGAACGGGCAGTCAGAACACACAGGCCAGGGCTGACTGGCTGCTTCGCAAAGTCCCGCCCACGTCAGCCCCAATCAGTGTTCTCAGCTCAGTCTGCTCCAGTCCTCCGACAGGAGAGGACCGTCTGGAGTGTGAGCGCAGGGACAGGCCTTCAAGGCTGAGGCAAGTGAGAGAAGCCCTTTCCCCCCACACACACACCATCCCCTGGGCCTTCTATGAGGGGACTAGGCCCAGAGTAGCCCTTTTCCGTCCCCCACACCCCATCCCCTGGGCCTTCTATGGGGCACTAGGCCCAGAGAAGCCCTTTTCCGCCCCCACACCCCATTCCCTGGGTCTTCTATGGGGCACTAGGCCCAGAGAAGGCCCTTTCCGCCCCCACACCCCATCCCCTGGGCCTTCTATGGGGCACTAGGCCCAGAGAAGGCCTTTTCCATCCCCCACACCCCATCCCCTGGGCCTTCTATGGGGCACTAGGCCCAGAGAAGGCCTTTTCTGTCCCCCACACCCCATCCCCTGGGCCTTCTATGGGGCACTAGGCCCAGAGAAGCACTTCTCCGTCCCGCACGCACCATCCCCTGGGCCTTCTATGGGGGACTAGGCCCAGAGAACCCCTATTCTGCCCCCCCATCCCCTGGGCCTTCTATGAAGGGACTAGGCCCAGAGAAGCCCTTTTCCACTCCCCACACGCCATCCCCTGAGCCTTCTATGGTGCACTAGGCCAAGAGAAGGCCTTTTCCGCCCCCCACATGCCATCCCCTGAGCCTTCTATGGGCCTTCAATGGGGCACTAGGCCCAGAGAAGCCCTTTTTTGTCCCCCACATGCCATACCCTATTGTATAGTGGGTTAGACGCATAAAGAAACCACAGACAGCGATGTAGTGATCAGCATGGTTCGCTATTATACAACACGAGACACTGATAACTGGCCCGGAGGCCAACTATATACATTAGGGAGGGGCCGCCCCCTGGTACCATTGGCGGGTTTGAATTCCCGCCGCCGTTCCCATTGGTCCCCCTACGCGGGAGCCAGGAACCTCAGTCCCATTGTTCTCAGGTACTCAAGCTCTGGCTCTTCGTTGATGGCACGATGTTGTCTGCAGACACAACACCCCTCCCCCATAGTCCCGATCCTGTCTAGGTGACATAGTCCTTCAGGTATGCGGGGGCTCTGCGTTCCCTGGTGGACCGTCGTGGTGTAGGCGTTGGGGTTTCTCTGCAGCCAAGTCTTGGTGGTGTGGCGGGGCCTGCCCCCTCACCTCCTTCCGCTGGGGAAGGGTGCGCCGTCTGGCCCTCGGCTGATGAGGCCTCGGGCATACTGAGCTGCCCGTCACTGGGGTCCGCCTCTCTGCGGTCTCGTTCCGCCTCAGGCTCTCCCTCAGCTTCTCGTGGGGCCTGCTCCACCTCCCCTTGGTTTCCCCGGTCTCCTACCGTTGGAAGTAGGCGCCGCCTCAGCTGGTCCACGTGGCGCCGCAGAACCTGCCCGTCATTTGTCGACACCTCATAGGAGACAGGGCCGGTGGGGCGGATTACCTTTCCTGCTATCCACTCCGGGCCTCGGCTGTAGTTCCTTGCGAACACCGGGTCCTCTGGGAAGAAGCCCCGTGGTGCCTCCCGGTCCTCGACCCAGTTCCGTCCTGTTGGAGCCCTGTCGGGGTGCAGGCGGTCCAGGAGGATGGCGGGTCGCCGGCCCATGAGAAGCTCCGCGGGGCAGTGGCCACTGACCGGGTTGGGTGTTGTCCGGTTCGCCAGCAAGAACCGGGCTATGCGTGACTCCCAGTCCCCCTCAGTCAGGCGGCTTAAAGCTTCCTTAGCCGTGCGGACCATGCGTTCCGCTTGGCCGTTCGTGGCAGGGTGGAAGGGCGCTGACCTGATATGCCGGATCAAGTTGTCCCGCAGGAACCGCTGGAATTCCTCGGATGTGAACGCCGGGCCGTTGTCGGAGACGATGGTGTCCGGCAAGCCATGCGTGGCAAATATATTCCGGAGGGCTCGGATGGTGGCGCTTGCAGAGGTGGAGGAGACTGGACTCACCTCCAGCCACTTGGAGTACGCATCCACGGTGACCAGGAATGTTAACCCGTGGAAGGGCCCGGCGAAGTCGATGTGGAGCCGGGACCACGGGGTCCTTGTTGATTCCCATGCCTGGGTGGGTGCACATGGTGGGCTTGGCCGGACTTCTTGACAGATCTGGCAACGCTTCACCCAGGCCTCTATTTCCCCATCGATGCCTGGCCACCAGACGTAGCTCCGGGCGAGGGCTTTCATCCGCACGATGCCGGGGTGTGCCTCGTGCAGAGCCTGCAGGACCTGTTGCTGGAGTGCGCTGGGGACTACGACCCGGTCCCCCCACAGCAGGCAGCCCTTGTGTGCCGATAGTTCCTCGCGCCGCGTTGTGAATGCGCTGAACTCAGGGCCCGCCGAGGCCGTAGGCCACCCCCTCACCACCCAGCCGAGAACCCGGGATATGATGGGGTCACGGGCTGAGCGGCGGGCGATGTCCGTGGCCTGGAGAGGGGCGTCTGGAAGACCCTCCAACTGGAGGACATGATGAGCTGGGGCCGGGTCCACCCCTTCGTCTGGCAGGGGGAGGCGGCTCAGCGCGTCTGCATGTCCCATTGCCTTGCCTGGCCGGTGCTGGAGCGTGTAGTTGTAGCCCGCCAAGAAGATGGACCACCGCAAGACCCGAGGGGAGAGTACCTGTGGCGTCCGGCGGTCCGCCGCGAAGAGGCCCAGCAGCGGCCGGTGGTCTGTGACGACTGTGAAGGGACGGCCATAGACGAAGTCGTGGAACTTCTTCACCCCGGCCACGACTGCCAGTCCCTCGCGGTCTATCTGGGCGTAGTTCCGCTCAGCCGCAGACAGGGTCCGCGAGTAGTACGCGACTGGGACCTCCCGGCCGTCCGGGAGACGGTGCGCCAGCACGGCTCCCACCCCATATGGAGACGCATCGCAAGCCAAGACCATGGGCAGGGTCTCGTCGCAATGTGCCAGGACCGCGTTCGAGATGAGCAGGGCCTTGACGGCCCGGAACGCAGCAGCCTGATGCGGGCCCCAGACCCAGGGTGCCTTTTTGTCGAGCAACCTGTGGAGGGGCTCGGCTACCGCCGCCTTGTGGGGGAGAAAGGCGTGGTAAAAGTTCAAGAGTCCGAGAAAAGCCTGGAGCTCAGCTTTGGAGGTCGGGGGCGGCGCTTCCACGATGGCCTTCACCTTGTCCCGGGCCGGGTGGAGTCCCTCTGCGTTCACCGTGAAGCCCAAGAAGTCGACGGATGATACCCCGAGCTGGCACTTCTCGCGCTTGACCTTTAGGCCGGCGTCCCGGAAACGGCTGAGGACCATGCGGAGGCGGGAGGCGAACTCATCAGGCGTGGCGGCGGCGATCATCACATCATCGAAGAATGGTGTGACGCCGGGGATCCCTTTGAGGAGAGAGTCCATCAGTTGCTGGAAAATTCCGGGTGCCACGCTCACCCCGAATTGCAGGCGATTGACCCTGAAGGCCCCCCGGTGCGTTACAATTGTTTGGGCCTCTGCTGTTGGCCCATCGACAGGCAGCTGCTGGTAAGCTTGGGCCAGATCTAGTTTGCCAAAGATCTTGGCCCCTGCCAAGGTGGCCAGAACATGGCTCACCACCGGGACCGGGTAGGCATGGTCCTGCAATGCCCGATTTATCGTGCATTTATAATCCGCGCAGATGCGGACATCCCCGTTAGGTTTAATGGGGGTCACGATCGGGGTTTCCCACACTGCGTGAGAGACCGGCTCCAAAACCCCTTGCGCCACCAGTCGGTCCAGTTCCGCGTCTATTTTGGGTTTTAAGGCAAACGGAACGGACCTGGCACGCATGCGGATAGGGGCCACTGTGGGGTTGAGTTGTAGCGAAACCGGGGGCCCGTGTATCGGCCCAGGGACCCGTCGAAAACGGATGGGAACTCGCGGCACACTTCCTGGAAGTCGCGGGTTGCGCAATGCTGGACCCCTCGATCGCGATTCCTAGGGGTCCAAACCAGGCCCTCCCCAGGAGGCTAACTAGGTCGCCCTCGACTACGAGCAAGTCCAAGTGACCCTTGAAGCCCCGGTACTGCACCCTGAAACTCCCGACCCCCTTCACTGGCACTCGGTTTCTCTGAAAGTCCATGAGCGTCATGGGTGATGGCCGCAAGCGGGGGCCCCCTTTGGGCAAATCTGTCTTAATGTGGCCTCCGAAATGATGGAACAGGCAGAGCCCGAATCGAGTTCCATTTGTAAGGGGGCCCCTCTACTTTGATCCGGACGTATATTTTTGGGGTAGAGGCCTGACTGGGGAGTTTCAGTACCTGTGTTCGGGCGGCCGGGGCGTTGGTCAGTTGGTATAGGTCCTCCTCCGGGGCCGCGCAGTCCTCGAAGTGCGCCTCAGACCTGCGGCGGGGCGTTTTTGCGCTGCGCGTGATGGCTTGGACCGGCAAACCCTTGCGATGTGGCCTGTGTGGCCGCAGTCCCAACATGTGGCGTCCCGGAACCGGCACGATCTCCTCTCATGCTGCCCTCCGCAGCTGGCACACTCCTGCGCCGCCGAGCCGGGTTGCTTGCGTGCGGAGCTAGCGGACGGTGCTGGCGGGCGATGCTGGGCTAGTGTGCGGTGTACCTCGGGGTTGTCGATGTCGCTGTTCCCGGGGGAGGCCACACGATGCGTTGCGGTGGTGGTGGTCGGGTGTGACCTCTCCCATGCAGTGGCGGTGGCTAACGCTGAGGTAATGGTCACCTTCTCGCCCTCCATTATTCGGCGCCGGAGTTTCTCCTCCCTGAGGCCTGCGACGAAACGGTCGCGGAGAGCCATCTCCAAGTGCTCTCCGAAGGCGCAGTCGGCCGCCAGGCGGCGGAGCTCTCCGAGGCACTCCGCAGCGGTTTCTTTGCCCTGCTGGTTCCGATGCTGGAAAACCACGTGGCAGGTCATCTCCGACGGCTTTGGGGAGTAGTAGTTCTGCACGGCCTTTACAATCTCGTCGACCGTGCACTCCTCCACCTTCTTGGGAGAGAGAAGGTATTGGGCCAGATCCACGATCACGGGGCCGCAAGAGCAGAGCAGCAGTCCTCTCTTTCGGTCTTCGTCCGTGATCTGATAGAACACGAAGGCTTGCTGCAAACCCGTGACCCAGGCTCCCCATCGTTGGGGCTGGGAAGCGTCGAACGGCGGTAGCAGCCCGGATCCTGGAGCGATGGCCATTGTGCTAGTCGGCGGCAGCGACACGGCTCTGGATTCACCCTCGGAGGCGCTCATGGAGGATGCCCGTGGAGCGGTGGAGCGAGTCTTCGGTAGCGTTGTCCGACAGCCGGCTGGAGCGCTCAACAGGATCCCACCTTCGTCGCCATTATTGTATAGTGGGTTAGACGCATAAAGAAACCACAGACAGCGATGTAGTGATCAGCATGGTTCGCTATTATACAACACGAGACACTGATAACTGGCCCGGAGGCCAACTATATACATTAGGGAGGGGCCGCCCCCTGGTACCATTGGCGGGTTTGAATTCCCGCCGCCGTTCCCATTGGTCCCCCTACGCGGGAGCCAGGAACCTCAGTCCCATTGTTCTCAGGTACTCAAGCTCTGGCTCTTCGTTGATGGCACGATGTTGTCTGCAGACACAACATACCCTGAGCCTTCTATGGGGCACTAGGCCAAGAGAAGCCCTTTTCCGCTCTCCATACGCCATCCACTGAGCCTTCTATGGGGCGCTAAGCCCAGAGAAGCCCTTTTCTGTCCCCCACATGCCATACCCTGAGCCTTCTATGGGGCACTAGGCCAAGAGAAGCCTTTTTCCGCTCTCCATATGCCATCCTCGGAGCCTTCTATGGGGCACTAGGCCCAGAGAAGCCCTTTTCCGCCCCCCACAGGCCATCCCCTGGGCCTTCTATGGGGCACTAGGCCCAGAGAAGCCCCTTTCCACCCCCCACATGCCATCCCCTGAGCCTTCTATGGGGCACTAGGCCCAGAGAAGCCCTTTTCTGCCCCCACACCCCATCCCCTGGGCTTTCTATGGAGCACTAGGCCCAGAGAAGCCCTTCTCCGTCCCGCACGCACCATCCCCTGGGCCTTCTATGGGGCACTAGGCCCAGAGAACCCCTATTCTGCCCCCCACCATCCCCTGGGCCTTCTATGAAGGGACTAGGCCCAGAGAAGCCCTTTTCCACTCCCCACACGCCATCCCCTGAGCCTTCTATGGTGCACTAGGCCCAGAGAAGGCCTTTTCTGCCCACCCCACATGCCATCCCCTGAGCCTTCTATGGGGCACTAGGCCCAGAGAAGCCCTTTTCTGTCCCCCACATGTCATACCCTGAGCCTTCTATGGGGCACTAGGCCAAGAGAAGCCCTTTTCCGCTCTCCATACGCCATCCCCTGAGCCTTCTGTGGGGCACTAGGCCCAGAGAAGCCCTTTTCCGCCCCCCACAGGCCATCCCCTGGGCCTTCTATGGGGCACTAGGCCCAGAGAAGCCCCTTTCCGCCCCCCACATGCCATCCCCTGGGCCTTCTATGGGGCACTAGGCCCAGAGAAGCCCCTTTCCGCCCCCACATGCCATCCCCTGAGCCTTCTATGGGGCACTAGGCCCAGGGAAGGCCTTTTCTGTCCCCCACACTCCCTTCCTTTCCCTCTTTCCTTTTTTCCTGTCTCCTTTTTTTCACTCTTCCCCCTCTTCCTTCCATCCTTCCTTCCTTCCTTCCTTCCTTCCTTCCTTCCTTCCTTCCTTCCTTCCTTCCTTCCTTCCTTCCTCCAACCCTCTCTCCCTTCCACCTCCCTCTCTTCCTTTCTAGGGCCCATTGTCTTCCACCACATCGGGCTTTGCTCCCTAGTATATATATATATATATATATGTGTGTATATAGACACACACACACACACGCACAAACATGTTTTTAAAGTGACGCCACATTGTGCATTGGCATTATCATGTCTTTAAAGCCAAACTAAGCCAAGATGGGTATTAGTGATTATTAATGAATTAGAGAAAATTAAATATCAGGAAGTATTTCAAAATGCCTTATTGGGACAGTCACTTGACTTTTAAAACAATGGATGCCTCCCTGCTCAGATCTGCCTGTAAATGGTGGAAAGTTAATTAAGGAGCCCCAAGGCACGTAGAGGATGATCCAGCTTTCCTATTAGTATTGTTTCCACAGAATGACGATCCAGTGAATCTGGAACTGGATCAGAGATGCTCTCTTCTGATATAGACTTTAGCCATTGACAATTCTAGGCCTCAATTTCCTATTCGGGGTGCAGGGTTACCAAAAGATCCAAGGAGAAAAGGCTTGTCTGTTTAATAGACTCTTACCATGGCTAACTCTTCTGGATCTGTGCTGTACAGATGCACTGTTGCCAAGAAGAAGCAGAAGAGATTCAATTTATATTCAATATAAACTCCTTACAAACTCCTTTCCCTTCCCTCCCCACAACAGACACCCTGTGAGGTAGGTGGGGCTCTGCATCTTGACCCTATTGAGTGCCATACCTTCTTGTGTTTCCTAGAGGGGGCAGGGATAGTGGGGGAGGAATTTGCAGAGGGATTCCACCTAGAATCTAGGAGTGTACCATACACTTCACCCTCGGAAGCTGCTGTTTTCTTCCTGGGAACTGATCTCTATAGTCTAGATATGAGTTTCAGTTTGGTGATATATTCAGCCCTCATTTCCAACTGAGACAAAATTCAGGTGAATACCCCTACCCCACCCACCCCCACCACAACAACTGGACAGGTATCCTGCTTAACTACTAGTTGTAGGGCTTTGCCCTCTCTGGGGGATGTGCTAAAAGGAAGGACAGGATTGCCCATTGGAACAACAGGAAAGACTTGAAGGCCCATTTGAAATAATTGGAGCCAGAAATGCCAACTGACTTGCATGGTGGGCTCCTTTGAAATACATTACAACTCAAGATGAGTGGCAAGGAAAATGCAGAATGGATTCTCCATTCAGGTCTTTGGTCCCATATACACTACTCTGGGACTGGAATGACAGACCCAGAGTGGAATGGCAGCCCCTGGGGGGAGCAGGATTGTTCCGGGAGTGTAATGACAAGCCCCAGAGTGGAATGACAGCCCCTGGGGGTAACAGGAGTGTTCGGAACTGGAATGACAGGCCCCACAGTATAATGAGAGCCCCTGAGAGTACCAGATGTACCCCCAGGGAGAGGAAGAAACTCTTCCACATGCAGCTGCTGGTGTGACCTTGGGTTAATCACAAGCTCTTTCAGAGCTATTCTATCACAAGTTGTTGTTTCAGAGCTCTCTCTGCCCCACCGAACTCACGGTGTGTCTGTTGTGGGGAGAGGAAGGGAGGAATCTTGTAAGCCACATGTAATTATAATTAAATTATGTGTGCATATCCAGATTATATGCTCATGAAACTCAATGATCTGCACCATAACTTACATCACAAGCTTGTTGCAAGGATAAAATATGTAACACTTGACCACCGTAGAGGAAGAAACAGTGACTAAGAATGTTTGACCACCTTAGAGGAAGAAACTCTTCCACATGCAGCTTCTGGTGTGATCTTGGGTTACTCACAAGCTCTTTCAGAGCTGTTCTCTCAAGTACATAACTCACAGTGTGTCTGTTGTGGGGAGAGAAAGGGAAGGATCTTGTAAGCCACTTTGAGACCTTTTCTGGTAGTGAAGAGCAGGGTACAATACCAACTCTTCTTCTTCTTCTGATTCTGCCTCTGCTTCTGCTTCTTCTTCCCCCAACCACAGGTGTCTTGTAATGCAGGAGGGGCTGCAAGAGTCCTTAGAGAACCATGGCAGGCTCAAGGCCACCCAGCTGGTGTCATGTTGAGGAGGAGTAGGGAATCAAGCCCGGTTCTCCAGATTAGAGTCTTCCACTGTTTTTCACAACACCAGGGCTATAATTTCCACTGTGACATGGAAGCTTGGCTGGGCGACTGGAGGAAGACATGTTATTGGCAAATCGCTCCTCTGCAAAATGAGGCAGAAGGGGGGGGGGAGGAAAAGAAATGAACAATGCTGTCTGTGTTAGGCATGGGTCAGGATGCCATCTGCTGTTAAATCATAGAAATGACACTAGGGGGGAAAGAAGGAGTGCCAAAACAGATTCAAAACGATAATCTAGAATTGGGGGAAAAGTTTCAATACAGTTTAGCACTATATATATAGAAATGGAGAAAAAATACGGAACAAAGGTGTGTCTGTTCAACACTGCGGTAAAGATGGATTAAAAGGAGACTGTGGAAAGGGCCAAAGTCTTTTGCAGAGAACAACTTGCCACACAAACACACACTGTAGTCACTGAGGTATATTTTCTACTGCTGATAACTCACTATAGGACAATTTTGTTTTTTTCTATCATATCCTTGCCAGATTAGCTTTTAGATCATTGTGGAGCAAATTAATACAAGATGCAGAGAAGAACCTTTAGCAATATTCGATAATGATAAGGATAGGTTTCCTGAAGTGATCTAGGTATAAGAGCAGGGATGTGCTCCCATTTTTATCTGTGAATGTTTGGAAGGCATGCACCTGCACTATATTTGGATGTGGCTTTTCAGAAAGTGACTGTAGCCAAAGATCTGACATTTTATTACAAATCAGTATGTGGATTTCAGCTTTCCTTGATGCTTCTCTTCCTTACTTGATGCCCCTCTCCTCTATATTAATTCACTTTTTAGGCTTCCTTCCCTCTCAGGTCAAATCCACACATGCAGCAGGGTGGTATGAGCTCTGAGATGATAAAGAGGACTGTACCACTTCAGACTGGTCGCCACACCTCCAAAAGGATATTATAGCATTGGAAAAAGTGCAGAGAAAGGCAACTAGAATGATAAAAGGGTTGGAACACTTTCCCTATGAAGAAAGGTTAAAACGCTTGGGGCTCTTTAGCTTGGAGAAACGACGGCTGAGAGGTGACATGATCGATTGAGCAGGTTGAGAAAGAAGTACTTTTCTCCCTTTCTCACAATTCAAGAACTCGTGGACACTCAATGAAACTGCTGAGTAGTTGGGTTAGAACAGATAAAAGGAAGTACTTCTTCACCCAAAGAGTGATTAACACATGGAATTCACTGCCACAGGAGGTGGTGGCAGCTACAAGCATGGGCAATTTCAAGAGGGAATTAGATAAACATATGGAGCAGAAGTCCATCAGTGGCTATTAGCCACAAGGTATAGATACGAACTCTCAGTCTGGGGCAGGTGATGCACTCTATTCTTGGTGCTGGGAGAGGCAGCAATGGGAGGGCTAATAGTGTCCTGGCCCCACTGCTGGATCTCCTGATGGCACCTGGTATTTTTGGCCACTGTGTGACAGAGTGTTGGACTAGATGGGCCATTGGCCTGATTCAACATTGGCTTCTCTTATGTTCTTATGACTGTGGCTGATGGGGAGTTGTAGTTTTAAAAGCTCCCCTCCTATGCTGATTACAGTTAGTGCTGAGGGAAAGACAGTCTGTGCGTGTTTAAAGGCAATACATTCCTTCAGGTGTTTCAGGGAACACAAGTAGGACCAAAAAAGTAGGGAAGACCTTACCTTACAGGAAAGGTAACATGATTCTTTTTACGTTGTAGCTGAGCACTTTATCTGGATTTTGAATATTGCAGATTGGGCCTATACAGATCCATAGGCATATGAAATAAAATAAACTTGGATGAGTGGGCCATGTTGCATCTTGAGAATATTTATTCCCACTTACTCCATCTCTTCTGTGTGAGTGAGGTCTTGATAACTGTTGGTTTTCAGGCTCATTCTATATATGATGAGTTCAAAATATATTGATGTTTAACTTATGTAGTGCTCAGCTTTTATTTTACCACTGAGGAAGTCTTTTTAGCTGAAATGCATTTGGTTCTTGTATTTGGATACATTTTCTCCTTTTAACCTGTATTTATATATTCTGACATTTGTCCTGATATTACGTATATGTACTTATATACAAAACCATAGATATGTGATTTTTATCATGATTTTAATATTTGTTATGCATAATTAAATATAGTATATTTTTATGTTGGCACTACATTTTTAGCCATGTTTTTTTTCTGGTTAAATGATGTAACTTTATTAGATTCTGTTTAGGTTTTGTCAGGCGATACTCAAGTCATGGAAACTCTTTCGCAGTTATATGCAAGTGTAACTTATATACTAGTTTCAAATGTGTCTTATTTGGAAGCATTTTATTTTATATTTTAAAATTTTATATTAGCTTTTAATTCTCTGTAATGCATTATCTATTACACACACACACACACACACACAGACACATATATATACATACATACATACCAATACACACACACTAGGAATAAGGCCCGTTGTGGAAATAAATACAACGAGATCTAGAAAGAGGCTCTGGGAGAGTGGCAAGGCCTTGGACAGTCAGTGTCAATTTGCTGTGGTGACCTCAGCAGGGTATAATGACATAGAGTCCACCATTTCTTGGCTACCTGAAGAGCAGTTGCAATTTTGAGTGATCTCCAGCCCTCACCTGGAGATTTGGAACAATTGTTACCCAGGAGGAAATGGCTGGTTTGGGGGGTGGAGTCTGTAGCATTGTACCTGTCTGAGGTCCAACCCCTCCTCAGACCTCACTCTCTCCAGGCTCCACTTCTCAAATCCCCAGGAATGTCCCAACCTGGAGTTGGCAACCCCATCTCCTTCCCAGCTAATCATCAACCTACTGTTATGTGCCCCTCTGACTGCAGCTGACTTCTACCATCCCCCCTGTAGCTCAGTTGTAATTCTAAGTAATCTCCACCCCTCACCTGGAGATTGGCAGCAATGGCTTCCCGGGAGGAAATGGGTGGTTGGGAGGGTGGGGTCAATGGCATTGTACCTGTCTGAGGTCCCACCCTTCATCAAACCTCAACCTCTCCAGTCTGAAGGATCACTGATCCCAGAAAACTGGCATTCCTAAGAGTAACCTTCTGAGGTGGGGCAATCATTGGTACAAATGAGGAGCTAAAGCCACCAAATAGTTAATAGAGCCAGTTTGGTGTAGTGGTTAAGTGCACGGACTCTGATCTGGGAGAACTGGGTTTGATTCCCCATTCCTCCACTTGCACCTGGCTGGATGACCTTGGGCAAACCGTAGTTTTGATAAGAGCTGTTCTTGGAAAACAGCAGTTCCTGTCAGAGCTCTCTTAGCCCCACCTACCTTACAGGGTGTCTGTTGTGGGGAAGGGAGTTTGTAAGCTGCTCTGAGACACCTTTGGGTAGTGAAGGGCAGGGTATAAATCCAATCTCTTCTTCTTCTCTTCTTCTTGTTGATCAACAACTCATTCGTCTCCCTCCAGGTCTCACACAGAACTGTTATTAATACTTGTGTGTATTTGTGTATTTATGTATTCTTTAATTTCATTAGCAGCCTGCCACAGCTTGGTGGGAGAATTGCTGGGGTTGATCAGTGCTGCCGACAGGAGCAGATCCTCCATGGCTCAGGGAAAAGTGAGAGGCAGGCCAGTCAGGAGGGAGAGCAGAGAGAAGCCTCCCCGCCTTCCCCCCCCAACCCAATGGACCGTGGAGGCTGGCCAGCATCTCAAACCTCCACTGCCGCCAATCATCACCTTGAAGGGGATGTACTAAAAGGAAGGACAGGATTGCCCATTGGAAACAATGGGAGAGACTTGAAGGCCCATTGGAAATAATGGGAGCCTGGAATACCAATTGACTTGCATGGGCTCCATTGAAATACATTACAGCTCAAGAAGAGTTACAAAGAAAATGCGAAATGGATCTTAGTTTAAGGTCTGTGGTCCCAAGTACACTGCTCTGGGAGTGGAATGACAGGCCCCAGAGTGGAATGACAGTCTGTTGGGGTAGGAGGAGTGTTCTGGGAGTGGAATGACAGGCCTCAGAGTGGAATGACAGTGCCTGAAAGTAGCAGGAGTGTTCTGGGATTGGAATGACAGGTCCCACAGTGGGATGATAACCCCTGGGGGTGGCAGGAGTGTTCTGGGACTGGAATGACAGGTCCCACAGTGGAATGACAGTCCCTGGGGTAGTAGGAGAGTTCTGAGACTGGGATGACTGGCCCCAGAGTGGAATGACAACTACTGGGGGTAGCAGGAGTGTTCTGGGAGTGGAATCATAGGCCCCAGAGTTGAATGACAGGCCCTGGGGGTAGCAGATGTGTTCTGGGAGTGGAATAACAGGCCCCACAGTGGAATGACCTGTCATTTCAGTCCCAGGACAAATCCCCTACCCCCCTGGGCTGTCATCTCACTCTGGAACCTGTCATTATAGTGTTAGAACACTACTGCCACCCCCAGAGGTTCTCATTCCACTGTGGGGACTCTCATTCCACTCCCAGAACACTCATGCTACTCCCAGAGGCTGTCATTCCACTCTGGGGCCTATCATTCCACCCTCAGAACACATCTGCTACCCCCAGGGGCTGTCATTCCACTCTGGGGCTGGTCATTCTAGTCCCAGAGCAGTGTATTTGGGACCAGAGACCTAAATGGAAGATCCATGCCGCATTTTCTGTGCAAGTCTTCTTGAACTGTAATGTATTTCAATGAAGTTGATTCAAGTCGGACTTCCGGTACGGTGCAGCGAGCGGGCGGGCGTGCTTCGGGTCTCCCGGGTCGCCCGTCCCCCTCTTTGCTCTTTTGGTGCTCTCCCGGCTGACCAGCCTCTCAGAGGGAGGTGGGTAGCAAGGGGCTTCACTCGGCCACCCCCTTTGCACCTGGCAAGTGCGGGGGTGAGCTGTTTTTTGCCCCAAAGGAGGAGTGACTGAGGGGAAGAAACATGGCTCCCATGTTTCATTTAGCTGCGACCAGCCGTTTTTAAAGGACTGTTTGTTTTTTAGTTCATCGTTTTTGGTAACGTCTTGCAATGAAGGAAGCTTGTGAGTACACAATTGCTCTCATTATAATTTGCGATGACCCTTATTATGTGACCCTAACTGGACTTGCTCAAACTTTCGAAACGTATAAGTGGTCGTGAGAAGGAACAGAATAAAAGATAGGAAAATGGCGCTAAATGGGAGGAAGGAAGAAGGCTCAGCAGGAGAAATAATGTTAATTAACCTAGAAAGTATGGAATTTGGGCATATAACCTTGGAACAATTAAAAAATACATATTCAATGAGGTGCGGCAGGCAGCTGAGGACGCCTGTAAAAATATCATTAAGAAATATCTGAACAATGATCTGGACTTGGAAAGCAAACAGAAATTGGAGCACGAAGAGAAGGAGGAGCCCCTGCAACGTCAGCACCTGGTGAAAGAGCAAGGTGACTGTCAACAAATAGAAGTGCAAGTTTTGCCCTTCAAGGAGACGCAAAAGCAGCACTCGAAGATAAAAAGTTGCGCAAAGTATTTTGGAAAGTGAACTAAGACAGTAGGATCCATAGAAGGAAACCCCTGAAAGCAACTTAATGTAGACATGAAGAAAAGGATTAAAAGGAAAACGAGGCAACCCCTAAAGAACAAGATTTACGACCGTACACCATATATGACAGAACTGATTAAACAGGATAAACAAAAAGCTGTGGAAATACATGAGTTCAAAGAGGAGAGACATCAAGAAATGATCATTAAGAAGAGGATGCCTCAGGAAACAGGGATCCTGTTTGTAATATGTGGTTGCATAATTCCTCTTCCTTTTTCTTTTCTCCTCTTCTTTCTTCTTATTTTTTTTTATACGGATCGGAATGTGGGTGATGTTAAAGGACCAAAATCAAGTATTAGAATAAGGCACGCTGATTTATTCTGGAATGATAAGAATTCTATATAGATAATTTTTGTGCAACTTTAAAGGGAAAAAAAATTGGTTTTTGTTGTCCCGTTGAGGAAGTATTTTTGTAGGTTTCATACAAAGGAATTAAGTATGGTATGTAGGAATATGGTAATCTACAAATAATCTTTCTATTCTATTCTTAGAAAGGAAAATTGTTGTTTACAGGGATTATTTTCGCTATAAGGGCGATGCTAAGGAAATGAATGTACTGGACTATGGTATCCTGATTTACTTTGGAATGACAATAAGAATTCCAGCCACATAATTTCCGTGCAGTGTATTGGCTAAAAAAACTTGTGTTATCTTTAAAACTTTGATGTTCTTTTTTTTTTCTTTTTTTGTGGTTGTTTTTTGTTTCTTTAAATGGATTTGTTTTCCAAAGTGTTTGTTTTTGCTGGTATGATATAAAAAAATTAAATATGGTAAGAAGGAAAGGGGCAGCCCATTGATAAAGAGTAGTAAAAGTTAATTTATATCTGATTAAGGTTATGGATGCGTCCGGGTCTGGTTAAATATCTGGAAAACTATTGCTGGGAAGCTGTTGGTATTTTTGGTACTAATTATAAGTAGGAAAGTGTGACAGACAATTATTGTAGCACTTTTATGTAATGCTGAGAACTTTTATGGTATGGGCTGAAAAGTATAATGAGAAATATGAGTAATATGCGTTGATATAAAAAGGAAAAGACAAATAAGTTATGGAGAAATATTCTTAGGTAGGTCTTGTTGGTTGCAATGACGTGGTAAATTGTGATCCTGGGATGGGTTATTGTTGGTTTGTTTCTCTGTTAGTTTTGTTTGTTTTCTCTGTTATGTTTTGTTTTCAAAAACCAATAAAGAATTGTTAAAAAAAAATGAAGTTGATTCAAGTCAATTGACATTTCTAATGGGCCTTCAAGTCTTTCCCATTGTGTCCTTCCTTTTAGTACACCCCCCTTGAAGGCTGCAGTCTCTCTCTGTTTTCCCTGAAAACTTTTTCTCTGAGTGAAATGGTAGGAAAGAGCAAGAGTGCAATAGCACCTTAAAGAGTAATGAAAGGGGTCCAGCGTGTGTCCCTCACCGTGAAGGCACCTTTTTGCGCCTCGCTGATGGAGGAGTTGAGTCTGGCCCTGAGGGCTGGAGCATGCTGCCTCCTCCTTCTCCTCCCCCCTCCTCCAGCAAGGAGGGACCACAGGGGCAGGCAGAGAGGAGGGAGCAGAGATGCCATTGAGCCCCAGCACTATCATCATCCCTGCACCACTGCCTCCTCCACTTGCCCCCAGGAGCTCAGGCTCAAAGAGGGGCTGGTCAATTAGGAGGCCTTTTTAGTGGGCATCCCAGTGGATGGAGGGGAAGTAATGGCTGTTGACCGGGTACCACAGCTTGGCAGGGAAATTGTTGGGGTTGATGGGTGCTGGTGACATGAGCGGATCCTCTATGGGTCAGGTGAAAGTGAGAGGCGGGCTGGGCAGGAGGCAGAGTGGAGAGAAGCCTCCCTGCCTCCCCCCCAACCCAACAGATGGTTGAGGCAGATAGCTATATGAAAGGCAGGTGGGGGGTGAAGACAGGCCACCAGCTGGCCTTCCCAGTGGCTTCTGAAGGTGGGGGATGAAGACGGGGCAGCATGCCTCCGAAGGAGAGGCCCCACACCAATGGGTCCTCCCAGCGTGTTCCAGAGGAGGGGGGAAGATGAGTTTGCAGTGGGTGGTGCACCTCCCAAGGAGAGGCCCCATGGCACCCAGCCTTCCCAGAAGCTTCCAAAGGCAGGGAAGGTGTGAAGATGGCCAGTGAGGGGGGCTAGCAAGATCTTGGTGTGGACATCCTCCTCAGGTGCCTTGCAGTGGATGATGCCAGCCCTCGGCGGCTCATAGCATGCCCCAGCAGCTGCTGCCATCTGCAGGGGACAATGACTGCCACGGGAGGGAGGCACAAGGAGGCCACAGCCGGAGTCTTGCAAGGAAGGTGATAGTGGCACAGCCCAGGATGGCTTGGTCCACAGACGGAGGGAGCTAGCAGGCCATGGCAAGGCCAGGCGGGTGCGTGCTCCTCCCACCCAAGATGTGGCTGTCTCGCTGGCTGCGGCCACTGGAAGGTCCATCCATCCCAGCGTCTCCCTATAGAGTGAGGGCGAGACACTGGTAGGAGCTTCTGTGGGTGGGATGGCACAACACAGCCAGCCAACTCAGCCAGTGTGTTCTGAGTGGCAGTTCATGCGGCGAACTGATTTTGGCCTGCATAGAACCTTGCTGGACGAAAACGTTTTTATTAGAGAGAGAGAGAGAGTCACGCTTTGCCTGCGAGCCTGGTCCTGGTCCCTCAGTGGCCGTCGCATCCAAGGACCCAACTGGTGGGGTGGTGGCCCTGGGGACTGGATATTCAAAAGGGGGGGGAGGAGTGAGATTCCTTAGACTGGCAGGGAATGGGGTTTCATTCACCCCGGAGGTCCCTCTGCCCACGTGCCTGAGAAAGCTCTTGGTCCTTCCTCTCTGGGCTTCGCTTCGTCTCTGTCACTCTCAGCAATTCCCATAGACACGCTGCTTCTCCCCAGCATCTCCATCTAAGGACTGTAATAAAAACTAAACTAAGAAACTAAGATTATCTTTAAATTTGATTTAATTACCCATATTTTAACTCATTATGTTAGTTGCCAACCAAGAGAGAAGGTGAAAAACCTGCATCCACCAGGGCAATCGGGGTGGGGTCCAGCTCGATAGACAGGAATTTTGTGTGAGGGGGTGCTGGGGCATGCTAATTTAGATTATATTATTAAACCCTGTAAATTACATTATTAAATTACATTATTAAACTCTGTAAAATGAACTTTTTCTAAGCCAATTGCACTCAGCTAGAGGGTTTTTTTGGGAAAAGGAGGCGTTCCAATTGAACTATAAAGATGAAAAAGAGATGGGCTTGCAAAGAGGAAAGGGGGAAATTGCCCATCCGGGCAAGTGGGGAGGCAGGAAAAGGAAAGGGTGGGGGAAGAGCAGCAAGGCAGCAGTGGGGCAAGTGAGGTGCCCAGATCCAAGCCCTCCCCATGGCGGACAGAAGTATGCTCGCAGTGGAATTGGGGCTGAAGGCAGACAGGCAGATGAGACAGCACCCGGGCGCAGCACCTGGCCAAGGAGTCAGGCACTTACCCAGGCACAGGGAGGGGCCTAGGTGCTGCTTGGAGACATTGGCCAGATGCAGGGTTGGTGGTCTCTCACCAGAGGGGTGCCAGGCCATGAGGAGAGGGCTCTGGAGTCCCCTGGAGGCTCCACTGCTGCCAGCCAAGTAGTAGAAGAGCACAGCTGAGAGGTGGAGGATGCAGAAGACCATAAGGAGGTGACAAGCTTTCTGCAGCAGCAGTTTTTTCATGGTTCCATGAGTGTCAGGGGAACTGAGAGCACCAGGGCAGGCACCAGGAAGATTTGGGAGGTCAGAGCATAGCAGATTCAGGAAGGGTCATTACTCCTCCCGCCCCTGCCTAGCTACAGGCCTGGCCAGATGCCATGGAAAAATTCTTTCTCATCTACAATTCAAGCAACCAGCACTAGAAGAAGTCTGCACTGTCTGTTTAAAATGGTGGGCAGAGGCCTGACCTCACTTCATCAGGCCTCTCTGCCACTGCAGTGACAACAAGGAACTTATCGGACAGCCCTCATCTTCTGTCTTTGGCAGTTTGTCTCTCCTAATGCGAGAATGCTGGCTCCCTTAATAGGTGGATACAGCATAAGAACAGAGCAGCCCCTCAGTCAAGTGGGCCATGGGAGGAGGTTAGGTTACCTCTGAGGGAGAGGTGTTGCATCCACGTGTTTAGCTATATTTGATTATTGTTTTTTTGTCTCAAACTTTTTGGTTACCTTTCCAGGAAAGATTTCTCACACTAAGATTCTGCTTGGCTCTGTCATATGTTCATGTGCTAGAGACTGACTAACAGCAAAAAAACCCAAACAAACATACACCTCACTCTCTGCACTGTTGTGGCAATTTGCTGGAGGATATCATGACAAGTTTGTTTTAGTATGCTAGGACAACACCATGGTAAATGCCTAGACAGTATTATAACCACCAACAGAGCAGGGATCAGGTGTTACAAGGCACTGAGATCTACAGTCCTGGGGATGCCTGTCTGCATCCCCAGGACTGTTTTGGCTTGGGAAAATGGTGCTAGCAGAGACAGATGTCCTTTGTACCCTTGCACCATGAGCTTCATTTGACTTGAACCACTGTGATCCTTTAAAAATTAGTCCCCTAAAGCTGCTGTGTGGCTGCAGAGAAAGCCAGTTGTGTCCTGAGAACTTGGACCCAACTCATTTAAAAACATCATGCCTAGCTTAGCCCCTAATTTTATGTAGCTGGTAGAGATTGGCATTCATTTTTATGGTATCTGGTTAAGCAATGTTAGATTCATAATACTTGTCTACATGGATACTTGGCAATTCTTAAGTGTTTATTTCAGTGGCTCTTTCTCAGAAGAACATTGCAGAAGACCACTCTATGTGAACATCTGCAAAACTAGCCATGTTTAAGAACTTCAGGGTGAAGTGATTTCATTGAACATAATCTCTAAAAAGAAGAAGCAAACAACAGTGTTTGCAAGAACCAGCCCCTAACAGTTCTTATCATGATTTGTTAAATGAAGATAATTTTGTTTTAACCTAAATCCCTAAGATATTGCTATCTTGAAAAAAATGCTCTATGGATTAAAATTAAATCCTTCTTTAAAGACAGATGCAATATTGTAAACCCTTCCAGCTTCACTGAACACAGCTCTTGATGGAAGTGAGGATTCATCAGTGATCCTCCTTTCCTGGCTGATCGCAGCCAGAGAGATCTCTTCACCCATGTAGCCATTTCCAACCTATTGGTCGCTTTATAAACAGTGATGTTTTACATAATTTTCCTACTTTTACTAAGCAACAAATGCCAGCAGAGCATAATTAGGGCAATATTTGCTTACATTTTTGTGTGTTTTCATTCAGTCTTCTTTCAGCTAAAACTAGAGCATGTATTGATTCTCAATTTATTTTTTTGCAAATATAAATGGAGAAAGAATGCTTGTCCTGTTTAGCAACTGAGCTGGAAAAGGATTTAACATCCCAAACTATTGATTCAAATCTGCTTGCTTATATGCCATTGATTGTGAACCGCTGCTAAATCCTATTTTCTGAAACACTGTGTTTTCTTTGTATAAAACCCCCAAGACTTGCATACTAATAATTGTCCAATAATGATTTCATGTCCTTTATATATTTCAAGCATGAACAAAAAAAAACACTGATGGAACAAAAGAAGTTTGTTTAATCTATTCTTAATGTAGACTTTTCTTTTTAAATTGAATCTGAAAATAAATCATTGGTTGGAAGTATAATAGTGCAGCAGAAGCTAAAGCTGTATATGGTATAGTTTGGCATTACTGAACCTAAAGCTATACTGGCAGGTGTCAGTTGCTGCAGTTGTAAATACTTGCTAGTAAGCTCCTAGCCATATATCTGCCCTGTCTTCAAAGTAAGGTTAGAACAAGGGAGCACAGAAGGAGTCGGGGAACACAGTAAATTACACCATGGTAATCTGATGAAATATTGGTCAAATAAAAAGTGCCTTCTCAGTACTGATGCACATAATAGACCTAAAATGGGCACTATGGGGACATGAACAGGGAAGCACAAGGTCAATTCAGATGTTTACCAGTATTCTGTTTAGTTACAGTTTGCGGCATTCCTTGTTTAAGTGAATGAGTCTGAAATGTGATGTTTTTCTCTGACAGATAATTGTGATGATCAACTGGTGACTGCCTTGCCTCAGTCATCATTCAGCAGTTCATCAGAGCTGTCCAGTAGTCACAGCCCAGGATTTGCAAGGCTTAATCGAAGAGATGGTAAGTCTTCCCTCTGTTTTTAATCTGAATTTCTGTATGTTTGCTGAAAAACATTTCATTATGCTAAAACATATTAGGATAAATGAGGTCTTCTACAGAATGCTAATTTGGAAATATGCACCTATGAATATTTTATTCTCTTTTCATGCTTGAGGGAAATACCAATACAAATTGCTAGGGCCAGTTCCTATTATCCAGAGTTAGACCATTTTGTCATAGAGTTAGACCATTTTGTCATGTAAAGTGAGACTGAGAATACTGATTTACAAATATATGTTTTCAGACACAGAGGATCAATGGCCCAGTTTGATTTAGATGATCAGACTATATGAAAACTCCAGGGGTACATATGCCTCTGAATTAATTTGGACTGAAAAACATGTGTATATATGCACACTATCCTCTGCTTCATCCAAGGAGTTTATGTCAGTAGACATGAACTTCACAGTTGATTTGGATTTGAATCCAGGTTTGAACTCAGAGCAGACCACTCTACCATGATGACTTTTATTCTTGTCAATTGGTAGCATAGTCTGGGAGTCTGCATTTTTAAAAAACTATTGTATTAATTCCATATAATAATTTCAGAAAGGGCAGGACCATAATTATCATTAAATAGTGGGAATCTATTTATTGTATTGGAAGAGCAGGTAAGGGAAATTTCCTTTTTGATTAATGTCAGATTGTATGTCTCCTCATTATTTTCTACTGGGGGAAATGAGGGGAGGGATTAGATGTTTTCTGGAGCACCTGTTCGTTCACCAAATGGTACCAAAATTTCAGCAACACAAGTTCTACTTCTCTGCTAAAGATATTCCAAGTTTTAAGTGAATTGGACAAAGAGATCTGACTTTATAATCCCCTGAAGAGGGTGTCCCAGTTATTTTTCTCCCCATTGTTCCCAATGGGTAAAAATGGCAGGAAAATAGGTTTTCCAGAGAAGCTGGATTTTTTTTCTTCAGGAAATGGCACCAAAATTTCATCAGACCTAATCCTCCCTCTCTAGTAAAGACACACCCAGGTTTCAAGTGAATTGGAGAAAGGGGTCCAATTTTACAGCCCACAGAATAAGGTGCCCCCAGACATTCTCCCTATATGAGGAAAATGATTTCTGAAGCAGCTAGTTTTAACTAATTGCCACAACTATTTTAAATAAACTATTTGTAACTAAAGACACAACAAATTAACACCAGTTAAAATAAAACTAGTATATTAATAACAACAGAACTTCCCACCACAGAAAACAAAAGCATGTCCCCTGCATAACTAACCACCCTCAGGAAAAAGCTGCTATTAATAGGACTCCAGCATAGGACTCCAAGGTCCTGTCCATGGTCTGCATAGTTAAATCAAGATCCAGACAAGTGCCTCTTTCACAGCCAGCAGCACATGAGGAGCAATTGGAGGAAAATTGGTCCACAGAATAACCTGTCTGGCCAATGGCGGCTCTACTAATCCCTCTCTGGGATCAGATTGGCTGGGAGACCTGCCCCTCTTTCTCCCTTCCCTCTAGCAGGAAACATGCCAAAAATTCTGACAGATGATCAAGAATAAATCTCCTGATCTGATTCTGGATCTCTATGATCATTATCAGATGAAAACTATTGGCATTTGAAAAACTACTGGGCTATTGCTTGTCCAATGAAATAACCAGAAAGTCAGATGACTTTTAGGGTGGGCAATATCCTATTGCACATCCCTAACAAAGTCTTTTAGAAATGGGAAAAATACATTAATCTACTGAGCCATGGTCCCTCCCTACTCTATGTTTTTGGTATATTAAAAATGTTGTTGTTGTTGTTCAGTCGCACAGTCGAGTCCGACTCTTCGCGACCCCATGGACCAGATTACGCCAGGCCCTCCTGTCTTCCGCTGTCCGCTGAAGTTTGCTCAATTTCATGTTCGTTGCATCAATGACACTGTCTAACCATCTCAACCTTTGCCATCCCCTTCTTCTTTGACCTTCAATCTTTCCCAGCGTATTAAAAATACTGAATAAATTAGACTTCCGGTCGGAGAAAATGGCGAATTGACACACTTTGCGAGTTGTGCAGAGTGTACTGCGGCATCTGACGACAGTCTGGGCTCTATCTGGCCCAGCGCAGCACTCTCCAGGCGGGGGAGTGGCAAGCAAGCAGCGAAGCCTGAGGGGGGTTGAGATCGGTGTGGATAAGCTTCGGAGGAAGCTTGTTTACACTTTGATCTCCCTCCGTGAAGAGGGCAGTTGCAAATCAACTCTACAGATGCCAGCCGGGCTGAGAATTCAGCATAAATTCGCCATCTACCGATCTCTTTATCATCTGATTAACATCGTTTACAGAAGAAGCACCGCGAAACCCCGAGACTACAAGCAAGGTAACAAACAAACGATTAAGCGCTTACCGGTTTAAAGGAGACTGTGATATTGAAACGTACGGATAAGCGTTGAAACCTTTAAGGAACTATTTCGCTTGAATTAAAAGTAAAAAGAAAGCTTTCCGTTAGAGAAAAAGGCTGAAAAGAGACTTTGTTTTGCATTCCTGTGGTCAGCCAAGTCTAAACGTTACGTAGTAGAAACGAAACTAACTGTGACTCTGTGATACAGGAAGTGGGCTAGAGTGGAGGTTTTTAGAGGCTGCTGTGTTTGAAGCGGATGGACATTTTATTGTGTGACACCACCTTTACCGGAAGTTGGATTACAGAGATGGACAGGTGAACAGGAAGTTTGAAAGGAGCCTACTCTAGCCAGAAAACCATAGAGAAATTGCGCCCGACATTTTGGGGAGGACTAAAATTTAAAATGTTATTTTCAAGCCGAAAAAGTGCTTAAACAAGTTCTAAAGGTGGCGATTTGGCTTGAAGACTGCTAACATAAAGTCTGACTAACATTGAAGTGACCTCCAAGACGGATTTGAGAACAAGACCTAGAGCTGCTTCATCACCCAGCCCAAGAATGACTGCAAAGGAAAAAAAGAGTGGCAAGCAGCTATGGAAGCGATGGAAAAACGGATGACTGAGAATCTTGGAAAACAAATAGAATCACAGTTGCAACAACAATTGGAGCAAATAGAGCAAGTGCAAATCCAAGTACAGAAAAAAAATATGGAAGAATTGAAAGAACTGGTACTTACAGAAGTGTCAGGGATTAAAAAAGATACAGAAGAACTTAAAAAGGAAGTCAAAAGTCTGGTGACAAAATCTGAAGATATGGAACAAAAGGTTAAAAAAACCTTGTCAGAAAATGCAAGGCTGGAGACCATGATGGATTACAGGGCTACTCAGAATCACTTGAGATTGAGAGGGATAGAAGAGGAGGAAGATCAAGATCTACGGGCTCTAGTAATTAAGACATTGACAACTTATATAGGGGAAGATGAAGGAGATTTGGATGCAGACTTTGACTTGATTTACAGAGTAAATTCAGCTTATGCCAAAAGAAAGCAATTACCTAGAGATGTAATTGTTCAATTTGTGACAACAAAGATGAAGGAAGACGTTTTCAAGAAACAATTTACACAACCGTTGGAAATTAATGGAAAGAAAATAATAATTCTGAGAGAAATTCCGAGATCGATTCTACAAGATAGAAAGAAATTCAAGAAATTGACAGACAGGCTAAAAGAAATGAATATTAGGTTCAGATGGGAGATTCCATATGGACTTACATTTATGTACAACTCGGTGAGATCAACTCTTAAATCTGAAGGAGACTTATATAGATTTAAAGCGAACAATCTGGACGATTTTAAAGATATTTAACTTAATACCATTATGGATTACAAATTTTTATCTTGGAACGTAAATGGATTAAATTCACCAGGTAAAAGAAGACTGGTGAATCATTGGCTGGAAAAACAAAAATGTAATATAATTTGTTTACAAGAAACACACATAAGAAAACAAGATGACAAATATCTGATTAATAAAAAATTGGGAGAAGAATTTCATTCTTCAGCAGTTAATAAGAAAAAAGGAACAGTGATTTATATTTCAAAAGATTTGGATCCTAAACAAATTTTTTCCGACAAAGAAGGAAGGTATGTTGGCGTGGAAATCTGTATGGATAGAAAAAAGACATTGCTTGTTAATATATATGCACCCAATGGTGCAAAAGAGACCTTTTTAATGATCTGACTAAAGAGTTGGAATGTTTAAATTATGACCAAATTGTTCTTGCGGGAGACTTTAATGGTACAGTGAACAACACATTGGATAGAAAGTCCAAAGCAAGTGGAGAGACAGTTGGAAAGTTACCAAAAAATTTCTTTCAATTGATGAAGCAAGAGAAATTAGAAGATGTTTGGAGGAAGTGGAATCCTAAGACTAAGGACTACACGTTTTATTCGAATAGACATAATTCCTTTTCTCGAATTGACATGATTTGGATGTCAGAGGAGATGGCGCAAAAAACTTATAAAATACAAATTTTACCGAAAACTAATTCTGATCATAATCCCCTACTTTGGATATCTAAAGCAAAACCTAAA
Source organism: Gekko gecko (assembly GCA_029375565.1). Lineage (NCBI taxonomy): Eukaryota > Metazoa > Chordata > Lepidosauria > Squamata > Gekkonidae > Gekko > Gekko gecko. The sequence continues at coordinate 102,237,272 of JAPDNY010000007.1, forward strand.
CAGTTATTTTGGAGAATTAATGAAGATTTACTGGATCAAAAACAAATTAATGAAATCTTAAAAAAGGAAACGAAAAGTTTTTTTGAACTGAATTTGAATAAAGGCACGGATATACAAGTTGTATGGGATACATACAAAGCAGTAATGAGAGGTATGCTTATCTCTCTGAACTCCAAAGATAAAAAGCAAAAGATCCAGCAACAGAAAGACCTTCATGAAAAAATTCGACAAAAAGAAAAGGAATTAAAAAAAAGACCAGGGAAGAAGAAAATTATTAAAGAGATCCACTTCCTGCAAGATCAGCTGAATGTTCTTTTAAACAGAGAATTATATTGGAATTTAAAAAAATTACAGCAAAAAGCATTTGAGGGTGCAAATAAACCAGGAAAGTTTTTGGCATGGCAATTGAAAAATAGAAAAGATAGGAATTTTATATCTAAGATTGTTGAAGATGGAAAGGAGGTGATGAGCCTGAATGGTATAAAAAGAGTTTTCTTTAAATACTACGCCAAACTATTCCAAAAGAAAGGAATTGACCAACAGAGAATCAAGAAATATTTGGAGACGATTGAAGTTCCAGAGCTGGGAAAACAAATTAAAGAACTATTAAATGGTTTAGTAACGAAAGAAGAAGTGACAATGGCGATAGAAGACGCAAAGTTGGGCAAAGCTCCAGGACCAGATGGCTTTACAGCAAAATTTTATAAGAAATTTAAAGAGGAGCTAACCCCTATTTTAGTACTTCTGTCAAACGAGATAAGACAGACCAAGCGGATCCCAGATTCATGGAAGGAAGCAAACATTTCATTGATACCTAAAGAAGGTTTGGATTTGACTCAAGTAAAGAATTATAGACCAATATCGCTATTAAATAATGACTATAAATTATTTGCAAAAATAATTTCAGAGAGATTGAAAAAATATTTGAAAGATACAATAGCGGAAGAACAAGCGGGATTTTTACCAAATAGACAAATTAGAGACAATCTAAGAGTGGTGATAGATGCAATTGAATATTATGACAAGCATCCTGAAAAGAAGTTGGATTCCTCTTCTTAGATGCGGAAAAAGCTTTTGATAATTTAAATTGGGAGTTTATGCTACAAGTTATTGAAAAAATGAATATTGGACAGTCCTTTTTAAACATGATTGTGGCAATATATTCAGAACAAAAAGCGGCTTTGAATATAAACAAAGAAAAGACGGACTTCTTCCGAGTTCAAAAGGGAACACGTCAAGGCTGCCCGTTATCCCCGTTGTTGTTTATTTGGATATTGGAAATATTATTGACAGCGATAAGAAAAGATAACAGTATTGAAGGACTTACAGTGAAAGGTTTCGCCTATAAATATAGGGCATTTGCAGATGATGTAATGTTTATGATTCAAGACCCAATTGAGAAAATACCACAATTGATGGAAAAAATTGAAGAATTTGGTTCAGTTGCGGGATTTTATGTTAATAAAAATAAAACTAAAGTGATGTGCAAAAATATGACGAAACAAAGACAAACAGAACTTCAAGAGAAAATACAATGTGAAGTAGTCACAAAGACTAAATATCTTGGAATTGATTTAACCATGAAAAATATTGACTTGTTTAAAAACAATTATGAAAAGGTGTGGCATAAGATTCAGCAAGATATGAAGAAATGGGATACTTTGAATTTATCATTGATGGGAAGAATCGCGACTGTAAAAATGAATATCTTGCCGCGTTTGATGTTTTTGTTTCAGACTATTCCAATACTAAAACAAAGGAAAATACTGGATTCGTGGCAGAAAGAATTATCCAAATTTGTATGGGCAGGAAGAAAGCCAAGGATTAAAATGAAAATTTTATGTGATGCAAGAGAGAGAGGAGGCTTACAACTACCAAATTTAAGACTGTATTATGATGCCGTCTGTTTAACATGGTTGCAACAGTGGATTAATTTGGAGAATAAGAAGTTATTGGCCCTTGAAGGACATGATAATAAATTCGGATGGCATGCATATTTATGGTATGGAAAAGTAAAAATGGATAAATTTTTTAAACACCACTTTGTAAGACAATCACTGTTCGAGACATGGACGAGATATAGAAAATTCTTCTCAGAAGAAAGACCACTTTGGATTGTACCAGCTGAAGTGATTAATCCATATTCAAGAAACCAAGGACTAGACTGGCTACCTTATAAAAATCTTTTAAAATCTGAAGGGAAAAATTTTGTGTTAAAAGACAGATTTGATGTTGAATTTGAATATGATTGGTTGAAGTATAGACAGATTTATGATTTATTTAAGACCGATAAAAGAGAACATGGTTTTAGATAAAAGAATATTGAAATTGAAACTGTATGGCTTGAGAAAGATAAAAAAATGATTTCTAAATTGTACAAGGTGTTATTGAAATGGTATACTGAGGATGAAGTTGTAAAGGAGCAAATGATAAAATGGGCAGTAAATGTTAATAATGAGATATTAATGACATCTTGGGAATACTTGTGGAAAAAATCAATGAAAATTTCAACGTGTGTAAATGTTAAAGAGAATTGTTATAAAATGATGTATAGATGGTATATGACGCCTAAAAAAATTGCTATTATAAAAGAAAGTATGTCCAACAAATGTTGGAAATGTAAAAAACATGAGGGGTCTTTTTACCATATGTGGTGGACATGTGATAAAGCAGTAAAGTATTGGACAGAGATCCACAATGAGATACAAAAAATTTTGAATTGTACTTTTAAGAAAGACCCACAGATGTTATTGCTAGGTCTTAAAATGGAAGAATTAAATGTAGCCAAGAGAACACTACTATGGTACTTGATTACAGCAGCAAGACTGACTTTTGCTCAATGTTGGAAACAAGATAAAGTACCTGAAACATGGGAATGGATTAAAAAGACGTTGTTTTTAGCAGAAATGGATAAATTAACAAGAAAAGTAAACAACGAAGAAGATGAAACTTTTTTGAAGACTGGAAAGACTTTCAAAAATACTTGTTGAAAAATTGGGACATTAAACGTGGTCTGATTTGTTTTGATAGTTATTAAGTGGAAAATGAAATAGAATTAGATTTCTGAATTGTTACCGTTTGTTAGAGAAAATAAGTTTAGAAATAACTGTAACAGAATAAGAGAGATATTAATGGGGTTGGAGCGGTGCGGGAAGTCTTGTTTGGGGGGGGAGAAGGGAAATTAGAAAAATGGGTATGTAGGTTGGTTGAAAATGTTTGAACATGTGATATCCAATAATAAATTGTATTTACCAAAAAAAAAAAAAAAAAAATACTGAATAAATTAATAAAATCCAACTTTTCCCCCCTGAAAGGTGGGAAAGGCTGTGGTTGGATCAAGTAATGAGTCCTCAGCCATTCTCTCTAAAAAAGCATGCATTAAAAATCACTTGGCCTTCAATCCTAAACCATTTTACACTGAGAAACAGAATTCAGGATCTGATGGAAGCATAACCAGTGCCTTTCAGATCTTCGTCGTGGTCTCTGTGCAGTCCCACACATGGGTTGGGCGCCTGCGCACGACCCCGTTCGGAGAAACTTCTAGAGCTTTACCTCAGAAGAGCTTTTGGCAGGCTCTCCTCCCGCCCTGGGGGAGGAGACATGCACTGCGCATGCCCAGAGCGGGAGAGAGAGCCGCCTCCCACTCAGTTCTTCTTCGACCGCCTTCGTGTTCACACCTCGTTCCTGTCGTTCCTCCATTTACCTCAGCTGAGTATATCTTTCTTTGCTTCTGCTTATTTTTCTATCTCCTCTTTCTCTTCTACAAAATATTAAAAAAAAAAAAATCTTTGTCTATCTCTCTTCCCTCCCCCTCTCCTTTCTTTGGAGTGTGGGTGGGGATTTTTGTATGGGAAAGACTCAATTCTTTAAGGTCTGTCGTCGTTGCCCTGCTAAAATTCCATCCAACGACGGGCACGACCTTTGCTTAGTTTGTTTGGGTGAGGCCCATAGAGTAGATTCTTGCCCTCATTGCGCGAGTTTCACTCGTCAGGCTCGCCGTAATCGAGAGGCTAGGCTCAAAGCTCTTCTTGTTGAATCGGCTCTGCATCCCACAATGTCTTCGGGAACTTCCCAGGTCTCGGTAGCCAGGAAATCGGACACCTCCTCGAAGGCACCGAAACAGAAACCTAAGCGGGCTGAAGATAAGACCCCTTCGAGGTCGAAAGCCACGCCCTCTGCTTTGGTTTCGAAAGTGGACCCCATCGTCGTGACTGGGTTGTCGACGTCGATGCCGGCCCTTGCCTCTACATCTCATAAGTCTGTGGCTCGACAACAGACTCCGCAGCACCCCCACTCATCACCTACGGGGACAATACCATTGGGCCAGTTGACCAGATCGCCTCCGCACCTGTCTCCGCGAACAGGCTCCCGGTCTCCACGGAGGCGCTCCACTACTCCGATCCACACTTTGGACGAGGGTCTGGTTGTGCACCGCCATGCTCGGTCCCGATCTCGACTTGGTCATCGATGCCTGATCCGTAGGCAATCCCCGTCGTCGTCTGATTCTGCCTCTGACCACCAATGCTGGTCCTGCGAAGACCGTCGGGAGCGTCCGGATGCGGCCTACTATTATTCGAGGTCTCCGACACCGGAGAGACACCGCTATGACCGAATCCGGCATTCAGAACGCGGAGATCAGGCCCACGCCCCTGACCGCCCTCGGCGCTCGGCATCTGTGGCCTCGGCTCATTCTGCCTCTCGGGAACAGCCTTCTGACCTTCCCAGAAATCGGGACGCCCCAAGGAGTTCCCCAATGGAACCTCGACACCGTCCTGCCGTCGACCATCTGGTCGTCGACCTTGTCCAACCCCGATCCTCCTCTCCTATGTCGATCTCGGACGGGTCGGATTTGGCGGACTTCGATCCCGAGGTCTCTCGAATCGAGGACGAGCACCGACGCTCGGGGTCGATTTCCCCTACAGAAGGCCCTAAGGCATTTTTGGAGCTCGTTACCAGGATGGCGACTGCCCTCCAAGTTCAGGGCTTTACGGAGTCCCCAGCAGTGACCGACGTCGTTCACCGATTGGTCCAGGCTGATCTTCCTCCGTCTCCCGTCTTGCCTTTGCTGCCTGTCCACCTTTCTATGTTGAAAGAGTCATGGGAACACCCGGCTTCGATCCCTCTGGTTTCGAGGCACTATGATGGGTTATACAGGATCCAGGATGCTCCTGGCAAATTCCTCCTTTCTCAGCCACCCCCGAACTCCATGGTGGTTCACTCTTCTTCGAAATCGAGGCAGCCTGCTCGCCAGTCCACGCCCCCTGACCGTGAGGGTCGTAAACTGGATCTTCTGGCCAAGAAGATGTACTCTCTGGCCTCCATGAATCTCCGGGTCGATACTTATCTGTCGTATTTATCTGCTTACGCATTCAACGTTGCCAATGCAATTCGCCCTGTCCTGGAGTTTGTTCCGGAAGAGCACCGTCCCACTCTCTCGGCTGCCTTGTCTGAGGTTTGTGCCATATCAAAGCAACAAATCAATTCCGTTCGTCATGCAGTCAGCTGCTCCTCTAAACTCCTGGTGTCTTCTGTCGCTCTCCGGCGTCATGCCTGGCTGCGGGGCACCTCCCTACAACCGGACGTCAAGTTCCGTGTAGAAGACCTCCCCTTTGACGGAAACGGCCTCTTCCACTCCACCACCGACGAAGTGTTGAAGGCTGTTGATGAGAGTCGTAAGCAGGCCCGAAACCTTAGAGTCTCGGCTGCACCTTACCGTCCCAGAAACCATTCCTGGAAACCTTCCGGCTCCAGGCGATACCTATCTCCGGCACCTCACTCCCAATGGAGGAGGAAACCGTATGACTCCCGTCCTCCTTCCAAACACCGTTCCCAACCCACCAAAAAGCCGCCGCAGCCTAAGCAGTCTGTTTGACTGTCCCCACCGTCTCTCTCCAATGTCGTTCACTCCTTCCATCCGTTCCCGCCTCTTCCCCTTTCTACCAGCCTGGGAAGAAATTTCAACCGACTCTTGGGTCCTCACCATCCTGCGGGTCGGGTACGCCATAGAGTTCGTTTCGCCTCCGATCCTCCCACACTTTGTCGTCACGCCTCCAGACCCCCTCCTCGATCTCGAGGTTTCTGCTCTCCTTGCCAAGGGGGCCATCGAGGTCGTCCCGGAGGTGCAACGAACTCTCGGCTTCTACTCGAAGTATTTCCTGGTCTCCAAGAGGGACGGCGGCTTCAGACCAATTATGGACCTTCGGGATCTCAACCGTTACTTTCGGTATCAAAAATTCAGAATGGTCACTCTGCAGTCGATCCTTCCTCTCCTTCCACGGGCAGCGTGGCTCGCGTCAGTCGATCTTCAAGACGCATACTTCCAGGTCACGATCCGTCCCCAACATAGGCGGTTTCTCCGCTTCGCCGTTGGAGATGCCCACTACCAGTACAGGGTGCTTCCCTTCGGCCTTTCTACAGCTCCACGGGTGTTCACCAAGCTGATGGCTGTGGTGGTAGCCGAACTCCACCGACGGGGAGTCACTCTTTATCCTTACATCGACGACTGGCTTCTTGTAGCTCCAACGCCAACTCAGTTGCTCCACAACACTCGGGAGACTCTCTCCCTCCTCCGTGCTCTTGGCCTTTGCGTCAACCACGCCAAGTCCTCCCTTCAGCCCCTCCAAATCCTTCGGTTCCTCGGGACTCGACTCGACACCAACCTCGAAGCGGCTTTCCTTCCAGAGTTCAGGGCTTCCGACATTCGGGCGATGGTGTCCGCCTTTCAGACGTGTCCCCAACAATCCGCCCGTTCGGTCATGAGGCTTCTGGGTCACTTTGCCTCTACGGTGTTCGTTGTCCGCAACACCCGGCTGAGAATGTGGCCGCTTCAGCTCTGGCTCCTACGAGCCTTCGATCCCCTCCGGAGGCCTTGGCACACGATTCTGTCGATCCCACAAACCGTCCTCGCCTCCCTTGAGTGGTGGGCTCAACCTGTCCACCTCCTTTCCGGGATGCCATTTCGTCCTCCTCCTCCCGACTTGTTGTTGACCACAGACGCTTCCCTCTCGGGTTGGGGAGCCCGGAGCAGAACGCTTACTGTTCAAGGGTCTTGGTCTGCTCGAGAGGCAGCTCGCCACATAAATTACCTGGAGTTGCAAGCAATTTACCTGGCCCTCCGGTCTTTTCTTCCGACCCTCCGAGGCCGTGTCGTCCAAGTGGCTTCCGACAGCACCACGGCTGTTTATTATGTCAACAAACAGGGCGGCACTGCCTCTGTTCGTCTCTGCACCTTGGCGATAGACCTCTGGTCCTGGTGCCTCCGCCACTCCATCACGCTCTCGGCGATTCATATTCCCGGGGATCAGAATGTCGATGCGGACCGGTTGAGTCGTTCTGCCTCATCGGACAACGAATGGTCCATTCCCCTCCGGTATCTTCGGCCTCTGTTTCGGGAGTTCGGTCACCCATCTGTCGACGGCTTCGTGTCCGTCGACAATGCTCGATGTCGCCTGTTTTTCAGCAGGGGTCCCCCGTCTGCTCGGTCGCTCGGGGATGCCTTTCTCCACAAATGGAACGGAACCCTGTTTTATCTGTTTTCTCCGTTCCCTCTCATCTCTCGGGTCGTGCAGAAGATTCGTGCAGACCGCACCTCCTGCATTCTGATCACTCCGTGGTGGCCACGCCAGGTCTGGTTCCCGCACCTGCTTCAACTCTCCTGTCGTTCCTTCCGTCCCCTCCCTGTCGTCCCAGATCTCCTTTCTCGGGCCCGAGGGAGAATCATCCATCCCAATCCGGGATTTTTCAAATTAACGGCCTGGAAGATCCAGCCCTAGACTTCCCGCCTCAGGTCTCTGAAATCCTCCTGAATGCTAGGAAGCCTTCTACTCGACGTTCCTATTGGTTCAAGTGGAACAGATTCCAATCCTATGCTACTGATCACTCCTTCGATCCAATTCGATCATCTCTCCATGAGATCTTCGCCTACATTGTGCATTTGAAGGATGTGGGCCTGGCATACTCGTCCTTGAGGGTTCATTTGGCGGCGATCTCCGTCTACCACCCCCTCATACAAGGCTCGTCAGTGTTCTCCCACCGTCTCACCAAGACGTTCCTCAAGGGTCTTCTTCGCATGTGCCCGCCTAGGAAACCGTTGGTGCCTTCCTGGAGCTTGTCTCTAGTCCTTTCTCAACTCATGGCTAAACCGTTCGAGCCGATGGCTACCGCCGACCTCAGGTTAGTGTCCTGGAAGACGGCCTTTCTCGTAGCCATTACCACTGCACGCAGAGTAGGGGAACTAGCTGCCTTTAGGGCCGATCCCCCCTACACCGTTTTTCATAGGGAGAAGGTGGTCCTTAGAACAGATCCTTCCTTCCTCCCTAAAGTCATCTCTGCCTTTCACCTCTCTCAGTCGTCTGTTCTGCCTACATTCTTCCCGAACCCGACTGATGCCTCTCAGAGAGCCCTGCACTGTCTAGATGTGCGCAGAGCGCTCTCTTTCTATCTACACAGGACGCAGCCCATACGTAAATCTCCTCGGCTGTTCCTGGCTTATGGCCCCCCTCACGCGGGGGAACCCATTTCTTCTCAACGTCTCTCTAAGTGGGTGACTTCCACCATAGCCCTTTGCTATGAGCTGGCGTGTCAACCCATTCCTACCTGTCTCACTGCCCATTCCACACGGGCGGTGTCGACGTCCACCACTTTCCTGGCCGGTGTCCTGTTGGAAGACGTCTGTGCGGCTGCTACGTGGTCCTCGGCATCGACCTTCGTGACCCACTACACACTCGACGTCCGAGCTCGGCGGGATGCTGCCTTTGGTCAGATGGTACTGCGATCTCTCTTCGCTTGACCCTGCTGGACCCTCAGGTAGGACCCGTGGGTGATTTGTTTTGATGGTGATGCTGTATCTTAACCATTATTTTTGTGTCCTTTGCAGCTGCCAGCTCCCTCCTCCAACTGGTTCAGCTCTTGTAATCACCCATGTGTGGGACTGCACAGAGACCATGACGAAGATAAACAGGTTGCTTACCTGTAACTGATGATCTTCGAGTGGTCATCTGTGCAGTACCACAATCCCACCCAGCCTTCCCCGCTGCTGGCATCTCCAGATGTCCTGTTTTGGATTCTTTGGCCTTGACAGTGGTGGTCGAAGGAACTGAGTGGGAGGCGGCTCTCTCTCCCGCTCTGGGCATGCGCAGTGCATGTCTCCTCCCCCAGGGCGGGAGGAGAGCCCGCCAAAAGCTCTTCTGAGGTAAAGCTCTAGAAGTTTCTCCGAACGGGGTCGTGCGCAGGCGCCCAACCCATGTGTGGTACTGCACAGATGACCACTCGAAGATCATCAGTTACAGGTAAGCAACCTGTTTTTCTCCCATAAAAATGCTCCCCTTAAGGCCATATTTGCCCACTGGAATTTATTTCTAACTAGGAATAAGGCCCGTTGTGGAAATAAATACAGTGAGTTCTAGAAAGAGGCTCTGGGTGGCTGCCCCGGTCCTGGGCACTCAGTGCCAATTTGCTGTGGCGGCCTCAGCAGGGTGTAATGACACAGAGTCCACCATTTTCTCCAAAGGAACTGATCTCTGCTACCTGAAGAACAGTTGTGATTTTGAGTGATCTCCAGCCTTCACCTGGAGATTGGCAGCAATGGTTCCCCAGGAGGGACTGGCTGGTTTGGAGGGTGGAGTCTATGGCATTGTACTCATCCTCAAACCCCACCCTCTCCAGGCTCCACCCACCAAATCTCCAGAAATTTTCCAACCTGGAGTTGGCAACCCTATCTCCTTCCCAGCCAACCATTAACCTACCTTGATCTGCCCCTCTGACTTCAGCTTTCCATCTCCTCCCCCCTCCCTCCTGGAGAGCAGTTGTAATTCTGAGTGATCTCCAGCCCCCACCTGGAGATTGGCAACAATGGTTCCATGGGAGGGACTGGCTGGCTTGGAGGGTGGAGTCTATGGCATTGTACCTGTCTGAGGTCCCTCCCCTCCTGAAACCTCACCCTCTCCAGTCTCCATCCCTCAAAACTCCAGGAATTTCCCACCTGGAGTTGGCCACCCTATCTCCTTCCCAGCCGAGCATCAACCTACCTTTATTTTTTCCTCACTCTTCAGCTTTCCACCCCCTCACCTGCAGCCTCTATCATGCTCTGAAGCCCTGACTGCTACGTCACATTGGCTGTCATACAGGGGCCATCTCAGCAGGATATAATGACACAGAGTCTACCATTTTCTCCAAGGGTATTGATCTCTGCCATCTGGAAAGCAGTTGTAATTCTGAGTGATCTTCAGCCTTCACCTGGAGATTGGCAACAATGGTTTCCCCCAACAGGCACTATGGGGAAATGTATTTTACCTCAGAACAAATTTTACCTGAGAACAGCAACAGCAAACTGTTTAGAATGTTAGAGGCAAAGGCCAATGAGGCTGCATATGCAAACGACCTCTGTTTTCCAAGGCAAAGGCCAGTCAGGCCACATATGCAAATGACCTTTGTGTTCTGACTGGCTATGGGGGGGAGAGGAACAGCAAACTGTTTAGAATCTTGGAGGCCAGACTTAGGCAAAGCAGCCAGTGGATAGGGAGACCTTCTGAATGACGGATCAGGGAGCAAACTGATTCCGGAGCATGTTGGAATGTTCAGGGGAGTCCATGACCAAAATAGAGTTATATATAAGGAGAGATACCAGAGCCCAGCTAGAGAAAAATAATTTAAGATGTTGTGGGAATCATTTGAAGGAAGAATCACATTTCAGGAAAAGGTTAAAAGAGCTAAGTAACTGTCATTTCCAAATAAGCATTGTTTTTGTTTAGATAATATGCTGACCATTGCATTCTCCAACCTAAAACATTTCTGTGTGTAGCGTAAGAAATAATGGTTTGGATTCAATGATGCACAGGTGGAAACACAGTGAAGTTTTGTATGTACAAGATCTCATAGAACACCTAGCACTTTCCTCCCTGTATACTATACTGCCAAGAAATTGTAAGCACGATGTCTTGAAAGTGGAGGTGGAAGTGGGAATATAATTATTACTTAGTACAAACAGCTGCTGATTTTTTTTCTTGCATTTCTGCTTGAGCAAGAGGTCAAGTGCAGAGTTACTCTGTCTAAGCCCATTGATCAATTGGACTTTAATAGGGTCATGATAAGTTGAAAGAGACTTGATGGCACATAACAAACATAGCTACCTCTTCATGCATGGCCAGGGAAGAGCCAAAGTTAATATCTGCTGTATGGGCAGCAAATAATCCAAAAGCAAGACAATGAAGGGGGTTTAGAGCTGGTCAGAAATTCTTCAGGGTTGAATACACTCAGGACAAGCCCAGCAGGACTTACAGTTTGGGGATAAATTCTGGCCAAAGTTATGTCGTGCTCTGCTGTTGAATTTGAGTCAGCCCCCTTGGAATAAAGTCCAGTTATGTCCTGCTGAGAGCTAACTGTAGCAAACCACGCTGACACAGTCTTGTGGTTAACTATGTAGTTTTATTTACAACATATACAGCTCACCAACAAAATGCTTTGCAAGACACCACATAAATGAAGAAGGAGATACAGACACAGACTACATACACATATATACAGTAATCAGCCAATCAGCTTCCTGCTGAGTCACTGTGACAGAGCTTTGTCCAGCTCCTGCCTGAACCGGCTAGTTCTGGCTCCTGTGGCTGTCATCACAAAGTGTCAGTTTAGATGGGCATGATCACTTGTTCTGAAGCCTTACAAGTCAACAAGTTAATGGTATTTCTTATGTCTCCATACCTTGACCCAGGCATATGCTAATCCACTCGAAGGCCTGTCTGTGGTGTCAGAGTCTTGGAAGAATAACAGTTATATTGATTGACATATTGACCCAGAGGTGCAAATTAAAACTGGGATTCAGATCCCTTTCATTATCTGATGGATCACCATACGCTTTCTCTCCACTTCCTATAATGTAATGTTAGGATTTAGTTGCCCATTCTCACAGACAAGTCTGTGTTATTCTAAGGGCACATTTATCCTTTTATAACAGTGATAACAATCAGAAACCTACCTAGTGGATCATGCAGAGACAGAGATGAGAGAAGCTTATATTTTTTTAAAAAACAAATTGATTCAATATTATGAAAATGCTCATAATAAAAATAATATACATAATATTTTATTTATTTAAAACATTTCTAGCAGCCTTTCCACCCAAATAGGGTCGTCAAGGTAACAAACTTCAAAACCATAAACCTTTAAAACATTAAAGAAGCATTTAAAATAAGGTATATATAAAATATTTAAACAGTTCAATTAAAAAATACAGACATACACGAACACATAACACAAGCAGAGAGGAGGTCCAATAAAAGTCTTCACCCATAGCAGAAGACAACAATAGACAAATGAATCTCCCGTGGGAAGCAGTTCCAAAATTTCAGCATTATGACTGAGAAGGGCCTCTCAAAGGTTACAACCCATCTAGCCTCAGATGGTGGGGGCACACAAAGCAGGGCCTCCAAAGATGACCAGAGTGGACAAGTACATCCATATGGGTGAAAGTTATCCTTCAGGTATACTGACCTCAAGCCATATAGGGCTTTAAAGGTCAATATCTTAAACTGAGCCTGGAAGCATAACTGGGAGCCAGTGTAGATAGAACAAGACAGGAATGTTATAGACCATGAAACTCACTCTATTCAACATTCTGGCTGCAACATTCTGTACAGGGCCGGCCCCAGGTGTCTGGGCACCCTAGGCAGGACTGCCTGGGGCGCCCACCCCACCGGGGATGCCAACCTCCCGGTGGGGCCCAGGGGCGGCGCGAGCGGCTCTCCCGGGTGCCTCGCAGCCACGAGGCACCTGGGAGAGCTGGGGAAGGGGTTGGCTTAGAAGCCCCCCTTCCCTCCCAGCGGGGACAGCTGGGGAAGGGGCAGGCTTAGAACACTCCCCCTTCCCTCCCAGGGGCGGCGCGTGCGGCTCTCCCGGGTGTCTCGCAGTCGCGAGGCACCCAGGAAAGCTGGGGCTCTTGGCATTGGGCGGCTGGGGGGCTTTTTACGGGGTGGGGGCATTTTGGCGCCCCTGCAGGGCCGGCGCCCTAGGCGAGCCGGCCCTGATTCTGTACCAAATGTACCAAAACCAACATGTCTACTTGAACCAAATAAACTGTGAGAAAGTAAGGACTCTATTTCTCACACTTTATTGCATGATCCATTCTTTACAGAACCCTCAAGCATAATATGTTTTGCTGATAAACCATTAGTTTCACCAAGGTGTAAGTCTGTTTTACTTTCATCAGCCAGTCATGAATATGGGGCTTATTTTTTCCTTCTAAATTCCTAGCGAAGACTAAACTAGCTGTGGTAATCATATCTTAGACTAGTGCTTGAAGGTAAACCACACAATTTAATCCACCACATGGAGGAAAAAAATGTACATTTTCCACCTCACAGAACCAGCAATTATTTATCTCAGTTCCATAGATCTTTGCTAGCCTAAAAAGGGTTAGATGCTTATCTTAAGTCTGTGGTAGGAGAAAAATCATAAATGGAGACTTGTAAGAGACAAAGATAAATAGAGGATAAGAAAATATGAAAGAGGAAGTTGAAGCTGGAGTGCACATTTTCTTAGTTTACTGAGAAGATATTTGGTCACAAGATATTGCTGCATAGTCAGCAGTGTGGGTGTGCAAAAAAATGATGTTTTTGGAGTTCAGGTGTACTGAACCTGAAAAATTTTGGTATTTCCTGGTATTTCCAAATCCCAATATTGGTATGCTATTGGAATTCAGGAAATAATCAGTATTGCTGGACTTACTGGATCCATTATACCCTATGGAGACTGTCCCCATTGGGTATAATGGAGAAAAGGGTAAGTGAATTTGTAGTGCTTCTGAGTTCCCTCGTGCAACCTGCAAAAGCCATTGAAAGGGAAAGTTCCCTTTCAATGGCTTTTGCAAGCTGAAATGCAAATTAATGAAATCGAAGCGGGGCAAGTTCCCTGCAGGCTGTTCTGGGGCTCTCCTGGGCAGCCTGACATCAGAAAAGAGCGAGGGAAGGTATCAAATCTCCCCCCCCTTCCATTCTGCTGACCTTGGGATCTGTGGTCAGCAGAAAGGAGGCAGAAAGATATCGGATCTCTCTCCTTCCCTTCTACTGGCCTCGGATGTCATGGTCAGCAGAAAGGAGGCAGGAAAGATCTCAGATCTCCCCCCCTTCCCTTCTGCTGGTCTTGGGAGCCACAGCCAGCAGAAAGGAGGCAGGGGAGATCTTGGATCTTCCCTCCTTCCCTTCTGCTGGTCTTGGGAGCTGTGGCTGTGATGGACTTAAAGATCTGGGACCAGCAGAATGGAAACACGGAACACTGCTGAGTCACATGACTAAATGAGGAGGGGGGCATTTAGCTCAGAACCCTTGGTAATTGGCATTTAATGGACCAAACAGTCAGTTTGGATCTGGCAGTTGGAGAGAAGCCGTTAGTCAGTTGATCAGAGGAGTTAGGAGAGAGCAGTCGGCTAATAGAGTTTGGAGGAAACAGCTTGTTAACAGTTTGTGTAAAGAACTGTGGCTGAAGAGCACTCTGCACTGATTCCTCTAATATACCAAGGAGAGTAAAAGTATAAGACCTGAGTGGTCACAATTTCCAGTAAGGAATCCTTTTCCTCATTGGGTGTTGTATATGGTATTGTAAGTAAATAATTGAATCAATTAGCATTTGATCTTGAAAGATTCTGTAGGAAGAAAGAGAAAAACCAGAAGAGAATGTGAGTCTAAAGAAGCTAAAGTACATGTATGATTTTTAAAACATAAACAAAGTAGCCAATAATACATGCATGTACTCTTCTACTGGCTATTGAATTGCTTAGTGACAAATTTAAAAGAACGACACTGAGATCCAGTTCTTTTCAGTACTAAAAATATTATTTTGTGCTAGCATCATTGCTACCTGAGAACAGTCTGAGGAGATATTTGACTGATAACTAAGCAGCAGTTTGGAGAGGCAAGTGAAAAAGAAGACATTGTGTAGTACTACATGAATGGTGAAACTGTATAAAAGAGTACTATAATATGGTCATAGTTGTGGACATGTCTGGGTCTTAAATCCACTGTTGCCTCACCTCTAATTGAGCCAGATTATTTTGTGACAGAGAATCCTGATCAGACTCACCCCTTTTAGCATGCCTCAGAATGCTTTTGAGACAGGGAGTCAGCCCATTGGCCATTTTTAAAAAAAGTTTGTCCTTGGAGCATACCCACAAGCACTGATCAGCCTGCTGGGATATGTAGTTCATGGGGCTGTTGGCCATTTTTTTTTAAAAAAAAAGTTTGTCTTCTGAGCATGCGCACAAGCACTTGTTGAGATAGCTGGGACTGCCATCCTCTCTCTAGCTGAGACTGCTGTCCTCTCTCTAATCTTTTCAATTTACCCATTCTCCAAAGCTTAGAAAAAGGCTGTAGAACAGAGGCATCTTTCTTTGAGAGTTTAAAAACAACAACAACAAAGTTTTGAGCAGCCCCTGTGTGTGTGGGGGAGAAAGGTCCATTTATGCACTTATGCACTCTTCACTAATTAGTAAAACAAAATGGCAGCCAGAAAACAAGAGACCAGTCAGACCTGCTTGATGTCTTTGGTATGCAAGAGTGATCAGACAACAGGAAATCTGTTTTGGAACCAGCTGAGACCAACAGGACAGGACTTTCTCAGGTATCAAAGAAGAAGAGGAGGAGGAGGAGGAGGAGGAGATTGGATTTATACCCCACCCTTCACTGCCCGAAGGCACCTCAGAGTGGATTACAAACTCCCTTCCCTTCCCCTCCCACAACAGACACCCTTTGAGGTAGGTGGGGCTGAGAGAACTTCTGACAGAAACTGCTCTTTTTCAAGAACAGCTGTGCCAGAGCTTGTGACTGATGCAAGGTCACATCAGCAGGTGCAAGTGGAGGAGTGGGGAATCAAACCTGGTTCTCCCAGATTAGATTCCGCATACTTAACCACTACACCAAACTGGAAACACGCAGCAAGGGGGGGTGCGATTCATACAAGTGGGACACGACAGACAGATGTTGCTGTCTGATTATGCATTTTAAATCTATTAAGGAACAGCAATGGCAACCGATCTAACTGACCAACTGAACACAGCCATATTGGAGTTATTGAGTATCATCCAGATATTAAAAATTCTTGATTGCATTATTTACCCTTAAAGAATTTGCATTGGCAATCCGTGAATAGCTGAGTGAAATCAGGCAAGATGTTTATTTTGCTGGGATGCATGCAGCCTAGGGAAGGTGGCTTCCAATCCTGGAAAGCTACACACAACCAGCACCTGGTGTGTGGACTGACAAGTCCTGATGCAGACAGGAGCACTGAGCTGTGTGAGGTGTTCTGCTGCCCAGACAACAGGCTCTCGCTCTCTCCTTCCCTATTTTTGGGGGGAGATAGGGTGGGTGGGACGCTTTTCCAAGGTCATTTCCCCCTCCCAGTCCATGGTACACCACTTATTTGACTTGGTATGCAACACTTTTATTTTGTTGATTGATATTTTTTAAAAAAACGTATGGTTTTCAATTACTACTATATTTTTACTTAGAAGACCATTTCAGATTATCACTAACTGTATACTGGATGTATAAAAAGTTTACCATGTACAAGTTCTCATGGTTTTGAGCTTCTGTTTCCTGCTGGTTTCTGGCCACATGATAAGCATATACAGGCTCTTACAACCTTTTAGAAATCTAAAGGAGAAAAGACAATTTTTAGGCTCATTGTGTGGCAGTGTATAACATGTCGGTGGTGATCCTCTGAATCTTAGTATCTTCCATATCTTTTATGGGGTGGAAATAACAGAAAACTAAAATATCAAAATACTTAAATGGGTTTTCATAATATCTTTGGCCTTTCTTTGAATTGCCATTAATAATGAAAAATACCACACTGATAAATACAGAACTCTAAAATAAGTTCATACGCAAATGAACAAGATATGAGGAAATCTTACGGAATAATCAAATAATATGTTCAACTATTTGTCATATGGTTGTTTAGCATCAGCTAGAGGAAGGTTTCAGACTAACCAAATGGAGCCATTATTTATGAAAGTATCGGGACATATAATATCTACATAAACTGGGTTGTCCCTATGTAAAACAGACTTATAATTACCTTCACAATAGTACCTAGCTGATAAATATTTTTATTAGCTCAAGTGTCTCTATATATCTATTTTAGTAATTTTCCTGCCGGTTAATAATAAAAAAGAATAAACACTCTATTCACCAATGATGATTAAGTGAGTGGCCTAAAATGACCAAGGGGTCATTCAAAACTTTTAAATTAAAAACTTTTCATAAGAAATCTTATTTTAAAGCATAATTCATGAAAATACATCACATCCTCCTATATCCATTACTGTACCTTTAACTTTAAATCTGTACTAAAATTATATAATTTGTAGGAAAACACAGAGAATTTGAGACAGGTTTAAGGCCATGTTGATATATAAAGGTATCCTATGAGATGCCTACCCTCCACTGTTTAATTTTTGTTAAAATATTTTTTCAGTTATGTTTAGCTAAAAGGTTTTATCCTAAATAATCTTTCCAACCTTATCAGTTGCAGAATATCTATTTGACTCAGTTTAATAAATTTATGAAATACTAGGAATAAGGCCCGTTGTGGAAATAAATACAACGGGCTCTAGAAAGAGGCTCTGGGAGAGTGCCCCGGCTTTGGGCACTCAGTGACAATTTGCTGTGGCAATCTCAGCAGGGTATAATGACAGAGTCCACCATTTTCTCCAGAGGAACTGATCTTTGCTACCTGAAGAGCAGTAGTAATTTTGAGTGATCTCCAGCCCACCCCCAAGATTGGTAACAGTGGTTCCCCAGGAGGGAGTGGCTGGTTTGGAGGGTGGAGTCTATGGCATTGTACCTGTCTGAGGTCCCACCCCTCCTCAACACTCACTCTCTCCAGGTTTGACCCCTCAAATCTCCAGGAATTTCCCAACCTGGAGTTGATAACCCTATCTCCCTCCCAGCCAACCATCAACCTACCTTTAGTTTTTCATCTCTTCCCCCCTCCCTCCTAGAGAGCAGTTGTAATTTTGAGTGATCTCCAGCCCCCACCTGGAGATTGGCAACAATGGTTCCCCATCAGGGAATGGCTGGATTGGAGGGTGAAGTCTATGGCATCATATCTGTCTGAGGTGCCACCCCTCCTCAAACCTCACCCTCTCCAGGCTCCAGCCCTCAAATCTCCAGGAACTGCCCACCTGGAGTTGGCAACCTGATCAGGACTGGGTCCAATGAGTTTTCTCCCAAAGGCCAACATAGGTGTGGAAAGGGCCTTTTACTGACAGAGGAGAAAGTACAGGTGCCAATTGTGATTAGGGAAATACCTGGAGATTTGGGGGGGTGGATCCTGTGGAGGGCAGCATTTGGGGTGTGTGTGGAAGGACTCAGCAGGGTATAATGCCATAGAGTCTACCCTCCAAAGCAACCATTTTCTCCCGGGGAACTGATCTCTGTCATCTGGAGGTCAATTGTAACAGTGGGAGATCTCCAGGTTCCACCTGGAGATTGGCAGCCCTAGGGGAAAGTCAGCCGCACAGCAGGGAGTTGAAGAAAATGGTTTGATGGTCGCTGGCCCACCTCGTTAGCCAGCCAGCCAGCCATGCTGAAGCTAAGCAGGAGAAAGAGCCTTTTTCCATTTATTCTGACAGGAAAGTGGCCGTGTGGGAGGGGGTTATGGGCAGGGGAGAGGGTTATGTTGAAAGTCCTTTGTTTTTTCACTCACAGAACCAAGCTTGGCTGCCTACCAACAGCCACTGAGCGGACAGTCCCTCACAGGAGTCAAGAGAACTGTCTTCCTCAGGAGACAGAGCTGTCTGCCAGGGGGAGTGGGTGGGGAAGAGGAGCAGACCCAGCACCCGGCCAATGGCACACGAGTACTCTTGAGTGGCGGCTGATGGGCCAATGGCTGAGGGAGGGCATTTTACAGCCAATGGGAGTGCATGGAATCTTACAAAACCAAAAGATAAGTATTTATAAAGGAGGGATATGTTGGATTCTATCTTTATGTTTAATTATGTCTCCTGAGCACAGCCAGGCCTGTTGAATGAATAGTAGTGTTTAATCTATGTGAAATTCTAGACATATAACATACTTTATTCCCAAGAAGTGTGAATTCAAATAAAAAAGAACTTCAGACCAAATAGCTTGAAGTGTATGCATCTAATGTAGTACTGCACTATTTCTTTAAAGTTGTAACCATTTGATAGAAAGAGACATTTCTTCCATTCTGTTTAAAATGCAGTTGGGGAGTGCATCCCCCCTCCCACAAACTTCAGTAGAATTTTTTTTTGAAAAACAAAACAAAAAAAACCCTGGATTCTACTCTTTTGGAGTACAATTTTATAAAACAACAGTACTGAATTAGTAGTATATTTATTTGGGAATCCATTGAAATCAGTGGAATTTAAAGTCACTTTTCACATTTAATGAATAATATATATGTATAATAATGTATTTCCTTTGAATCTACCTGAAGGAGTTGTTTATCATTTTTTCTTCTGAACCTTTCTCCATGGGTTGCATTGTATTATTCCCCTCTCTTGCCCTGTCAGTCATTCTATACTCCCGCTTCCTGTTTGTTGGGATATCCCAGCACTCATAGAGACAAATTGCTTCTGTCAGTTCTTGCCGAGGCTTTGCCCATAATAATGGGGAAGTATCAATGGTTGTCCAGCTAAGCTTCTTTCCCTGAAGGTTTGCCAACCTCCAGGTGGCACCTGGAGATCTCCTGCTATTACAATTTATTTCTAGGCAACAGAGATTAGCTCCCCTGGAGAAAATGGCTACTTTGGAGGATGGACTCTATGGAATTATATCTTGCTGAGGTCCCTCTCCTCCCTAATCCCCACTCTCCCCAGGTTCCACTCCCAAAATCTCCAGCTATTTCCCAGCCTAGCTGGCAACTTTATTTTCCTGGCTTTTCACTCCTGTGTTCATGAGTTACACTCTGACAACAGACAGCAGAATCAACCAGTACTTTTTTTTGCCTGAGAACAAAATTTTTCTGCTCCAACAGAAACTGAAGTAAGATAAAGAAAACACAATTCCATGCAGAAGCAGCACCTCCTGCACAAACACTCCCAAGGTGATAGTGGTGAGATAGTTGAAACAGAGCCAGCTGAGACTAAATCCAGCTAAGATGGAGGTTCTGTGGCTGGGTGGGGGGGAATCATGTTTGGGGTGCCATAACACCGGCACCAGTGGTCAGGAGCCTAGGTGTGGTTCTGGATGCCTCCTTATCAATGAAGGCCCAGATCACAAATGTTGCCAGACTGGCATTTTTCCAGCTACTCCAAGTCAAAATTAAATTAAACGTAATCCATTAAATGTAATAATTAAATGCAATAAGTTTAATGTAATAATTAAATAATATATTATTAATAAAATCACACACATAAAGTGTTTACACAAACAGCTTTACCATGTAAAAATGAGCAAACCCACATAATAAATCTGTATAGTAACTCCTAAAAAAATGGTTAAAACCTGATTGAATCTTAGGTTAACAGGAATCCACAGCTATGCATATGTCAATATCAGTTTTGTTAAACATTACATTCAGATCAATTGGGATTCTGTTTTACCAGAGAAAAAGTTACTCTAAATATTCAAGGAAATAATTAGGAATTCTGGACAAGAATGCAGTGTGAAATATTTGATATTAGGGATGGGGACAACCTGGAAAAATGCAATTTGTGACAGTTCGAGGTTTGTGGCCCATGAACCCTGCAAACCCCATTGAGAAGCCCCACAGTATCTTTAGACAGGGTTTGCAGAAAGTCTGAAAAACAGCTGACAGCTTGAAAAACAGTTGAGCAGTGAGAAGGTACTCCCAGCTGCTCAACTGTTTTGGGCTGTCTTGTGCAGTCCCTTTAAACTTTAAAAGGACTGCAGAAGACAGTCAGAAAAACAGCTGAGCAGTGGAGAGGTGCTTCCAGTCTCTCAGCTATTTTGGGCTGTCTTATGAAGTCCCTTAAAACTTTAAAGGGACTGTAGAAAATAATCCAAAAAAAAGCTGAGCAGCAAGGAGATGCTCCCCACCACTCAGCTGTTTTGGGCTGTCTTTAAAGTTTTAAAGAGAATGTAGAAGACAGCCAGAAAAATAGCTGACTTGCTGGGAGGTGCTCCCCACCATTCAGCTGTTTCAGGCTGTCTTATGCAGTCCCTTTACTTTACAGCCTCCCCACCACACAGCTGTTTTTGTGGTGTTCGCGGGGAGCAGAAAACAGAGGCTTGGACAATGAAAAAGGGGCTTGGACAATGAGTCACCTTAGACAATGGTCCAATGTATGTGTGAGGAAGATTGCTTTCCTCCCTGTTCTGAATCATGGAGGCAGTGTACAGAGACTTCCCCAAAAGTTTTCTATCATGAGGCCTAGAATTAACAGTGCTCTCCTAAGCAGAGTTATACCCTTCTGAGTTAATGGGTTGTAAGAGATCTTGTTTTATGCAAGGATATGAAGTCAGAACTTTTAAGCTCTGACCTAAGACTCCTGATGTCTCCATACCAATTGACTGATCAAACCTGTGATGATTTATTTTAACATTTCATTACCAGGCAGCAGCTACTGCTGCTTCTTTTGCCTATATTAAACCTTAGCAAAATATTTGTGGGACCAATTTCATAAGCTTTTTTCCAGTATTTTTTGGTATTTTTCATATGTGCATGTGTGTGCATGTGAGTGCATCTGGAGGTCATAATGACCTCTGGTGGGCCTGAAGGGGGGCCTGAAGGATATTCAGAGAGGTGGCTGAATAAGGCCTGCCCCTGCCTCCCACCCATCCAAGTACTTCCCAGAGTCTACCCTGCTTAGCTTCTGAAATCTGATGAGATCAGGCTTGCCTGGGCTATCCAGGTCATGGCCAATTTCATAAGCTCGATGTTACTTATGTGTAACCTTCACTTCCAACTTTAGCTACCATTTCATTTCACATGAATGTCATTCATGTTTAGTATAAAGTAGACCTTGAAAATCAGTACAACAAACATGTAAGAGTAATTTAGGAAGAACCAAAAAAGTAATGATATAACAAACTTCTTTATGTCACATCTCACTGCACTATTTACTATACTGCTTAAAGATTGATTTCCTCTTATCAAATGAAAATGGTTCTCTATTGGTAAAGATCATCGCAAAGACAGAGAGGTTTCTTTTCATAGTAGACTGGACTCTAATGGTGGTGCCAAACGTAAGGCCCATACAGGGCTCTTATCCGGCCCACAAGCAACTTGTATGCATGGAAATGTAAGGTACTCCCCCTTTTATGGTATCCCTTGAAAAAAACCTAGTCTTACATATGATTAAATACATTTATCGGGGCTTTGTGGGTTCCCCAGTAAATCAATTGCTTTCACTGCCAGGAATCAGTTGCTTTTGTTTGTATTTTGAGTAAAAATATTATTGTTAATTGGGTTTGCCTGTGTCCTTTATCAAGTTTATATCTTTGGTACCTGACATTACATTTTATGGTACACATGGCCCAGCCCATCAAAGTGACATTTATGTCAGATTTGGCTCTCGTAACAAATGAGTTTGACACCTCTGAGTCTAATAGGTGCACAAAACATTACAAATCAATTGCTTCCTGAATTATTTAAATCTCTCTTTAATTGGGAAATATTGTTGATGATATCTTTGTTTCCAGTGTCATTGTCTGTCACAGTGAGCAGTATGGCTTCTTTCTTGCCCCATATTTCCCATATTATAATTTCCTCACTTGTCTCCTGAAGAGAACAATAGTGGTTATGCATGTGGACAATACTTTAGTGATTTGGATAATGATGTATGCTTTTAGAAAGTGAAAACATAGTATATCTGGATTGTTATTCCCAATGGTTATTCATCATCAATGCATGCAGTCTGCATTAAAAAAGGAGTACAGATTTCCAGAGGGGAGGTGTAACTTGTGTTCAATTGCAGAATTATGTGAAATGGATGACCTGAGCTTTTCCTGGATCTCAGCCAAGTTAGTTCCAGTGCAGAGTGTTGTACATCAGTTATATGCATGTAAAGCTATTAATACTATCAGGGCATTATCTCTGGTTGAAACAATGTAGTTTAATGTTGACTTGCTATGAAGTTGCATAACAGGACCAAGAAGTTTTAATGGCAGCTGTATTGTTTTTGGGGACTTTGGTTCATAGATATGTTTTATCTATTATAATTTTAAAAGCCTCTAGCATCAAAGAGCTCCTAGAGCTATGTAAGAAAACTAAAATTCCCTGGAAATGTTGAATTCCCATAAATATCTCAGTTCTACCTGCTAAGACAGAACAAATACGAGGAAAGTTCAGTATCTAAGATTAACTGGATCAAAACTGGAAAGAAATAGTACATGTAAAAAATTTCCTGGTATATACAGAATCTTACATGGGAGCAGATATTAAATCAGCATAATGGAAATTTCACACTCATTGATTTCAGCATGAAACCAATGTATTTTTGAGCACCATCTAACATTAATAAGCATTAGAACATGCTGCATAGCCATTCAGTGCTTCTCCCAGCTTGTCATCTCTCTATATAATAATGCTGTTTTAAAGTGGCAACATTCCATGCACTCCCATTGACTGTGCAATGCCCTCCCTCAGCCATTGGCCCATCAGCCACCACTCAAGAGTACTCGCATGCCATTGGCTGGGTGCTGGGTGTGCTCCTTCCCCCCCCCACTCCCCTTTCAGTCACTCTGCCCTGTTAGAATTCCTGGCAAATGGCTTTGTCTCTTGACGCAGATACTTCTGCTGCTTGCATCCTCTGTGGGAGTAACTTTTTCCCTCAGTGGCTGTTGGTAGATTATACAAAATGGCAGTAACCTGTGTTTGTAAGATGGCTGCTGTCTTTTGTTGTTTGTTTAAAATGTTCCACCATAAGGTTTAATTGAGCTGTAGTTCCAGAGAGGGGCCTGTAGGGGTATCACTCACTAGGTTGAATGGGGCTTCCTCATCTGCTGGACTACAGTTTCCAGCTGCCCCAAGGCAGAAAAGGGCAGGAAAACAGAGACTGTCCCAACATGCGGGGCAACATCAATATAGACTTGAAAAGTACTGAGACTGACGAGTGATTTCAGCTCTCACATACTTTATTAGATCAGGAACAACACAACCTAAGCCGGCTCGCAGGCCGGCTTTTATTCCTAAGTGAACCCACACCCCAAAACACACAACACCCATGATTAGCTATTTACAGTAATTGAGTTATCCCGGGCTCCCTGATTGGAAGGAGGCGAGGAGTCTACATTCTATTGTCTTATGGAATGAAGCTCAGGACCTTTGCCTGGCCACGTGGTGGACTGGTCAGAACTGGTCTGAGCACATGGCTGCCCCGAGTCCATGTTTCCCGTGGATACACTACAAGACTGCAGCCCATTCAGGGAATAGTCCATCTTCATCTTACAGGAGGTTAGGAAACGCTCCTGCTGCCTATGCTGACCAGGCTGTCCAGGCCACAAGAATACAAAAATGTTTATTAGGGTGTACACATAGCTAAAACATACTACGGTTAAAAGAAATAGTCTAAGTATCAGGCTTAAAAGGCTTATACAACCAAGTTAGTTATTATACAAATACAATTGATGGGTAAAAATCTTTTGACCTAAGGACCATACGTCTTTCGGCCCCTTCAGGCCTTCCTCAGTGGTCAATATTTTTTATGTTACAATGACACACATCCAGAAATGTACACACAAGAAATTTATATATATATACATATATGACCAGATGTTGTTGTCTGAAATTATTAAGAAAAAAAAGGGGAGGAAGGGAGAAAAAGGCCTGATTATTACATGAAAATAATATAAAGTAATTGTACGTAGTAATACATTTGATTAACATTAATAAGAATTATACACTGAGATTATCTTATATAGTTTTGCAATTGCTACAAGTTTGTATTGTAGGCCATCAATAGTAGGCCCTAAATAGTAGCCATATCAGTTTTTCAAATTATTCTACATAGAAATAAAATAAAAATACAATTAATGAAATTTCTGAGCAATATATAATTTAAATTAATTTTAGCCTTTTTTTTTTTTTAAATAGCCAACAAACCTGGTGTCAAAGATTAGTCTGGATGTGTGTCACTCCCATCAAAGGTAGTAGTCAAGTTGCAAACTGCTAAAGTTACATCATTATATAGTAGAAACCAGGGATGATACAATCAACCACATGCATTGCACAATGCTTGCCAAGGAAAGAATTACAAGGTGGGAGGGGGTGAAGAGGAGAGAGAGGGGAAAAAACCCACCAAGAGGAGGAGGGGAAAATCACAAAGTCAGCATTAACAGTAAGAATTAGGGAACACAAGAGTTGCATCAGATTAAAATAATGGAATATGCCATTGGTCAGTCACTATCTTGACTTGGGACACACTGAAAAACAGCTAAAATTTTGGATTATAGAAACAATTAAGACTACTAATTCAAACATGTCTAAAGTGCTCCAGAGAAGAGAAGTATTTTGGATATACCATCTACAGACATTAACTCCCCTTGGACTGAATGAAGAAGTGAATTAGACTTGCTGCCTTTGAAATTATGCATATCTGTAATTCTGTAGCTGTTAATACTGACCTTCCACCCTCCAAACCAGCCATTCCCTTCTGAGGAACCACTGTTCCCAATCTCAGGAGAGGGATGGAAATCACTCAGAATTACAACTGATCTCCAGGAAGGAGGGAGGGAGGAGATGCAAAGTCGAAATCTGAGGGGCAGATAATGGCAGGTTGATGTTTGGCTGGGAAGGAGATAAGGTTGCCAACTCCACGTCGCTAAATTCATGTATATTTGGCGGGTGGAGCCTGGAGAGGTTGAGGTTTGTGGAGGGGTGGTACCTCAGACAGATACAATGCCATAGACTCCACCCTCCAAACCAGCCATTGTTGCCAATCTCCAGGTGAGGGCTGTAGATCACTCAAAAGTACAACTGTTCTTCAGATAGCAGAGATCAGTTCCTCTGGAGAAAATGGTGGACTCTGTGTCATTATACCCTGCTGAGGTCACCACAGCACATTGACGCTGGGAGCCCAAGGCCTTGGCACTCTCCCGGAGCCTCTTTCTAGAGCTCGTTGTATTTATTTCCACAATGGGCCTTATTCCTACCATCTCATAATGGAGCAATAATAATAATAATAATAATAATGCAACCACATAATGGACCTAACAGCCATTTGTCCATGAGCCTGTTTGTAATATTTCCTAGAGCTACCTTACACAGTTGTATAAATCATCTATGAAATAAAGTTTTTAAAAAATAAGATAGGAAAATTTTCTAAGTTAACAAAGATACTTGACTAGTGAGCAAAGCCCCTTGTGGCCTAGATAACGGGCCCTAGATCGGAAGGGAAGGTGGGTGGAAGGAAGGGTGGAAGGTATAAGTGAGGTAGAGAGAGGGAGACGGAGGAGGAGTGATGACCGTAATGTGGGAAGAAAGGAAGGGAGGGAGGCAGGCAGGAAGGGAGAAAGAAGGAAAGGAAGGCAGGAAGGTAGAAGGGTAGAAAGAGAGAGAGAGTGGAAGGAAAGAAGGAGAGAAGATGGTGAAGAAGGGGAGAGAAAGAAGGAGGGGGAAACAGTGGGAGAGAGAGAAAGTGGTGAGGGGTGAGAGAAAGGAAGGATGAAGGGGGAGAGAGGGGAGGGCACCTGAGGAAGCTTCTGCTGGTGCCGGGTGAGGCAGGTGTTGGGAGAAGCGAGGGTGGTCTGATCATGGGTAAGTTTCTCCTCACTGTCCAGCTGCTGGGGGGCGGGAGAAGGAGCGATCTGGGGAGGGTCAGGCTCCATCGAGGTGCACAGTGGCTCCTGCGTGCCCGGGAGTTCTGTCCCGGGCAGTTGGTGGGTGGGATGGCCGATGTCAGGCACACGGCGGCTTGTCCGCTGCCATTGGCAGGTGTCTCGTGGTTGGTTGGTGGGTGGGATGGCCGATGGCAGGGGGCAGCGCTGCCTCCCTCCCGGGCTTCCTGGAAGGTCTGGCTCTTAGGGGGGGCCGAAATCAGGGCGGAGAGCGGCGCAGGGTCGGAACAGGTGGCGCGGCCGTCCCTGGGCTCCTGTGAAGTGTGGGGGCCATAGAGAGAGGCAATGGCAGCTGGGTGCACGGCAGAATCCCTGGCTATCAGCCCTCTCCCTGTGAGCATGCGAGGGAGTGGCGGGGCAAGGTGGTCAGCTGGGCGGCACCGCGGAGCAGCAGGTTAAGTCTGTTGGCCTCAGCCGGCCTCCGAGGAGTTGGTGGAGGGGGTGATCGGGGAGAGCAGCAGGCCTCGGCTGCCCAGGGCTCCATGCGGGGGAGGTCACCAGTGGGCAGTCAGCTCCTCACCCACCGACCTGAGGGAGT
The DNA here is from genome assembly GCA_029375565.1 of Gekko gecko. Lineage (NCBI taxonomy): Eukaryota > Metazoa > Chordata > Lepidosauria > Squamata > Gekkonidae > Gekko > Gekko gecko. Next base: position 102,264,566 of record JAPDNY010000007.1, read on the forward strand.
ACCGGGCCCAAGCGGGCAGGCTCGCACCTGTCCCCGCGGCGGGCTGAAGATGGCAGGGCAAGTCAGAAGGCGTCCCCTGGCCTTGCAGAGGTCAGTGGAGGCAGGCCACAGATTGTGGTGCGGAGCATCAGAAGGTGGCGATGGAGGGAGGCCCTATAGGGCCCATGGCCCCGTGGCAGGAATGGCCACGGGGTCCACAGGGTGCAGCTCCAGCCGCTGGACGATCCACTTGGTGCAGCAGCTGGTTACAGACTGTGGCCAAGAGACTGCTTGCTGGCATGGGTGGGAGTGAGGCGATGCAGCCAGGCAGGGGAGCCAATGGCCAGGGCCCATGTTTGACCGGCACCCCCTGCGGCAGACTGATTTTGCCGCACATTTTGACCTTATTTGGGCATGACCTTATTTGGGCAAGTTGGTCGACCACTACTCAATTATATAATAGGGAAGGATAATTCAATTAGAGATCTCTCCCTTAAACAACACACTTGTCAGGCAGGCTATAGCTTTGTAAACTCCAGCTTAGGAAATGCCTGGAGATCGGTGGGCAGTGCTTGGAGAGTGTAGGGTTTGGAGAAGGGAAGATGTGATGCCACAGAATCTGCCCTCTGAAGCTGTAATTTCCTCCAAAGAAAGTGAGCTCTATAGTCTGGAGTTCAGTTGTAAATTTTGGGAGAACCCCAGGCCCCACCTGGAACTTGGTAACCCTACTATATCAGTCAAATAATTTCAAGATTTACAAATTAAAATCCTTGAATCTTTAACTACAAGCTGTGGTCACATGCACCAGTTGATGCACAGGGGAAGAGAGGCTATTTCCTCCATAGGAATTTGATATGCAGTTGTGAGATCACACAGCCCTTCGAAGCTGCAGGCGCAGCCAGTCACTGTGTGATCAGACACAATTGTGGGTGAATCGTGGTGTGTGTGGGTTTTTTTTTGCCATTTGTTTCCCTTGTGCATAACTGAGCAATCGAGGAATTGCACCTCCACACTGAAGGCCCCCTATGGAGTATGCGATGATGCGTATACTGGAAGGGGAGGAAAACAGCACGGAGCCAGAATGGCCTGATCAGGCCATCCCGACAGCATGACAGTGAAAGCCTGCCCATGGCCCGCCTTATCCAAATAACATTAGACTTTCCCTGGTGTCTTTTAACTCCATTTCCATGGTGGAGCAGCATGAGTTGCTGATGACTATGGGATGCTTCCCAGCTGTTGCTTTCTGATCGCTCCCTTTAGATCCATCAGGCATTTGTGCCTATGTCAGATCTAAAGGAGTGTGTGATCGCAGAATCAAGTCTCTTCAGTATTTATCTTTTCCTTTTGGTGGAAGTCATATTTAGCAAACAAACGTCAGGCATCTGCAGAAAATGTAAAATGTATTATGCTGTAAACATTACTTACAGTGTGTTTCACATTTCAGTCTTGCTGAGTACTGTCCATTATAATTTGTCATTAAGCCTAAAAGGCTCTAATAGTCTATGAAAAAGGATCCAAATATGCACACATGTACAGTTTTCAAATGCAATAGAGTTAAACATAGTCTATTTACCAGAGCAGTAGTTATACACAGTTGCAGTAAAATTGCAGCTATTTAATGCAAATATGAATCCTTGAAATCCTGATTTGGCTTTTGAAGCTTCATAAGCATCATAATTTGAGAAATGACAAATAGTATGATAATTGTATACTCTAAAAAATAATATTTTGTTTTTCCAAAATGCAATATGTTTTGCTTTGAGAAAAGTAACTTAATTTTGAGATTCATTATTGCTTCCTGCTAAAAAAAATAAGTTCTGTGGAATTATATGAAACAGAGATAAACACTCCTTATCTTTATGGAAATTTAAACCCCCTTCCTCCAAAAAATAGTTTTGTTCGTTATGGAAATTGAACCAGTTACAATTATGTTTGGCAATAGTGATCTATTACATTAGTCTAGCTCAATCGCATTTTCTATTACACTTTTAGCATGATCTATCAATACAGTGACTGACGAGAATCATACCATTGCCAATGGCAATCTAAAATTGGCTATCCAGAAGTACATTCTACTTATCCTGTTTCTCAGCTTTTGGACTGCTTACTTTAATGCATTTTCTCAGCCAGAAGGGTTTCTTTATTAGTACTGCTATAATCCATGAATTCTGATCCATGAGGTATCTAGTGAGATTTCAATTCCCTTTGCTTTGAAGAAAAAATCATGGCCTGTTAAACTTTGTTTTACTAATGAAAAGTTCAAAACATTATACCGTTGGTACTGAAATACAAAATGAGATATGGAGGAAAGTATTTATGTAATTGGATGTTTTCTACTTTAGAAATGTTTTGAGTGAGTGGTTAATTTCTACATAATAAAATTTTAAAAAGGATTCAGATATACCCTGAACTTATATTATCACAGCCCAGAGGCTTGCATTCTAATTCCATCCACTTCTGTACTATAAGTGGTTAGTGAGTGGAGGAAAATAGTTTTGCACATGTATAACCACTCGGGGTGTGTATTCTAGAATTTGCAACCTGAAAATATGCACAAATTCTCTGGAATTTTCTGGAAGAGTTAAACAAATCTGGGATTCTTAGGCATTACAAAAAATGCACCGTTCTACCAAAAATATAGATGATGATGATGGTGGTGGTGGTGATGATGATGATGAAGAAGAAGAATTGTCATAATCAGATATTTGACTATTAGAGGGTGTTTTGCAGTTCAAAGTCTAGCCAAGTTCTTGGAAATTGCAGAGGTATCTTTGCAGGATGTTCCAGGCAACACTGTCTTTAGGAGGTGATGTTATTTATTCAATGACCAAAATGTCCAAGTCTTTCTTGAGACTTCTGGGCACTGCTCCAAGGACTCCAGTGACAACTGGCATGATGGTTGCCTTCTTGTCCCAGAGGTGCTCTAAGTCCATTCATAGCTCTTCGTATTCTGTAATCTCCTCCTGTTCTTTCTTTTCTATTCTGCTGTCCCCTGGGATTACAATGTCAATGATCCAAATCCTATTTCACATTTCCCCCCCCACAATTGTGATATCAAGGGAGTTATGTCTCTTTAAGTCTCTGTTTTCTCCAAGCCTCCTTTCTCCAATCTCAGGGCTTTCTTTACCTTTCTTTCTATTTCTCTTTCTGGTCCTTTCTGCACTAGACCTTGAATCCTGGTTCAACCCTATCCCTGAACTTACATTCTACACTACACTCAAGTTCACCACTGTAATTATCCTGGGGTATTTTTTGTTTCCACATTACATTGAGGTCATCTGGGTTTCGCCCCACACTTGTCCCAGGATAAAAAGATGCTGTTATAACCAGGGATAAATGTAAGGTATTGTGTCACAAATTGAACTCTGATAAAACCAGGGATGAGATCCAAATGTGGCTGATTTGCACAAAGAACTGTGCCGCCATCATGCCTCCCTTTGCCCTGTTTCCATTGGTCAATTTCCTACTTGAAGCTGCATGGCCACATTTTGACCCGCAGCTTCACCCGATTTCCCCCACAGTTTCGTGATCCTCAAAAAACAGGATCACAAAGCCGGGGGAAATTGGGCAAAGCCGCTGGTCAAAATGTGGCCACACGGCTTCGAGTAGGAAATTGACCAATGGAAACGGGACAAAGGGAGGCACGATGGTGACGCAGCTCCTTGTGTGAAATCGGCCTCTCTTTCAATTTCTTTTTTCCATTTCTTTCTCTCTGTCAGGCTCAGACCTCGCTTGCCATGTATTCCTATATGAATTCACATGTGTTTCTACAGATCCTCTGTAACCTTGTTCCTTTCCATTCCTGTTTATCATCTCTGCTGGAAGGGGGAGGGGAATGATGGTGTATGGCTGTCTGCTTTGCTTGGTTAGTGCTACCTCATAACAGTTGTCATGCTGGGGCTTCCCAAGTGTGCATAAACATCTTGGGATGCATATGATCTCACTGTTCAGTGTGATCTTGTAGCTAGTGGTGCCATTAGCTTGCAGGTGCTAGGAGCAATCATAGGGGCAGAAGCAAACTTCTGGCAAGCTGAGTGAGAGAATTGATTGGTCATTTGGCATATGGGGTTTTTCCTGGTTTTATTACATTAGAGGGGGATTGACATCTGGAACCCAGTTCTGACACAAAAGCTGTTCTTGCTTGGAACCTCTCTGTCTCCTAATAAAAAAAACTTGCTGCTACAAGAGCAGGTTGAGAAAGAAGTACTTTTCTCCCTTTCTCACAATACAAGAACTCATGGGCACTCCATGAAATTGCTGAGCAGTTGGGTTAGAACAGATAAAAGGAAATACTTCTTCACCCAAAGAGTGATTAACATATGGAATTCACTGCCACAGGAGGTGGTGGCAGCTACAAGCATGGACAGTTTCAAGAGGAAATTAGATAAACATATGGAGCAGAAGTCCATCAGTGGCTATTAGCCACAGGGTATAGATGGGAACTCTCAGTCTGGGGCAGGTGATGCACTCTATTCTTGGTGCTGAAGGGGGCAGCAGTGGGAGGGCTTCTAGTGTCCTGGCCCCACTGCTAGACCTCCTGATGGCATCTGGTATATTTTGGCCGCTGTGTGACAGAGTGTTGGACTAGATGGGCCATTGGCCTGATTCAACATTGGCTTCTCTTATGTTCTTATGTAAGAGTGTTGTGGGAGTAATTGTGTCCAGGACATGACACTCTCCCCTTCTTTCTTTTTCTTTCTCTTCCTTTCTGACCATTTCTTTTTTCTCATTTCTTTTTCCCCCCTACTTTTTTCCATTTCTTTCTTTCTCTCACTTTCTTTTCCTCTCTTTCCATTTCTTTCTTTCCTTCTCTTAAGCCCTGGCCCCGTCGGGTCAATCTTCCTGGGGCTAAGCTCCTCCAAGGCTAGATTTCTGGCTGAAAGGCAGAGCAGTAAGGCCTCAGATATGACAGGGGGGGGAGGGAGGTTGGCACCACCTTATTCCCTGTCCTTTGTCCACATGCTGTCTCTGTGATTCTCTCTGTCCTGCCACTGAGAGAGTCTTGTGCTCTTCCTCCAAAGCCTGTTCACACCTGTTGCCTTAAATCAAACCCTAGATCTTGCCTTCCCCCAGAATCACCCAATCTTTCCTCTCCCTCAAGAAGCCTGGGAAGAGGGACAGTATTGATCTCCAATGGGGAATGGCTCTGCAAACCCCTCCCCTATACTCTCAGTGTGGGATGAGGCCCGCCACTAGTCCTGCTTTTCCACCATTTCTTGAGCAGGTGCCTCATGTAACCAGTCTGCTCAACTTCCCTGTCTCTCCAGGCTGGGCCCACATGTCTTCCCAGCTGTTTGCTCCTCTTGCTGAACAGGCTGTGGCCTGCCTGTGGCTCAGCCTGCCTGGTCCCACCCTGCCACCTGCACTATGCAGGAATCAAAGGGATCTGTCGAGGATGGGTGAGTGCACGTCAGCGTGGCAAATGGGGTTCAATGTGGCCAAGTGCAAAGTGATGCACATTGGAGCCAAAAATCCTAAATATAAATACACATTGATGGGGTCTGAACTGGCAGAGACTGACCAAGAGAGAGATCTTGAAGTCATAGTAGCTCTGGTTCAGCAGGTGAATCTCAGTTAGCTTTTCCTAGCTGACCAATGTCACAGGCAAAGTCTGAGGACAGAGCTAAAGTCAAGAGGGCAAAGTGTACATCCCCTGGCTCAATGCCAGATGCTTGCTGATAACAAAGATGAGTAGATGCAGGATTGCTTCTGAGCAGTTAGCTGCAAGCCTGACCCTTAGGCATGAGGCTATAAAACCAGCCAAGAAAAACTGTTAAGTGTGGATGCAGGCGAAGAAAGGCTTCTCCAAATGCCAGTCAGGAGAAAGGGCTTCCGGTCGGAGTTAAAATGGCGAATTGACACACTTTGCGATTTGTGCAGGGTGCACAGCGGTATCTGACGACAGTCTGGGCTCTACCTGGCCCAGCGCAGCACTCCCCAGGCGGGGGGGTGGCAAGCAAGCAGCCAAGCCTGAGAGGGAGTTGAAATCGGTGTGGATAAGCTTCAGAGGAAGCTTGTTTACACTTTGATCTCCTTCCGCGAAGAGGGCAGTTGCAAATCAGCACTACAGATACCAGCTGGGCTGAGAATTCAGCATAAATTTGTCATCTACCGACCTCTTTAACATCAAGACTAACATAGTTTACAGAAGAAGCACTGCGAAAACCCGAGATTACAAGTAAGGTAACAAGTGAACAATTGCTTACCGGTTTAAAGAAGAACGTAAAATCTAAACGTACAGATAAGCGTAAAAAGCTTCAATGAACTAATCCGCTTGATTTAAAAGTAAAAAGAAAGCTTTCCTTTAGAGAAAACGGCCAAAAAGTGACTTTGTTTTGCATTCCTGTGGTCAGCTAAGACTAAACTTTGCGTAGCAGAAACGAAACTGACTGTGATTCTATGATACAGGAAGTAGGCTAGAGTGGATGTTTTCGATGTTGCTGTGCCGGAAGTAGATGGTCGGCTTAGAGTGTGACACCGGAAGTTGGATTACAGTGACGGACAGATAAACAGGAAGTTCTGAAGGAGCCTACTCTAGCCAGAAAATCATAGAGAAATTGTGCCCGCCATTTTGAGGAGGACTAAATTTTAAAAAGTTAGTTTTAAGCCGAAAAAGCACTGGAAGAAGCTATAAAGGTGGCGATTTGGCTTGAAGATTGATAATATAAAGATCGATTAGCCCTGAACTCACTTTCAAGACGGATTTGAGGTCAAGACCAAGGGCTGCCTCATCACCTAGTCCAAGAATGACTGCAAAGGAAAAAAAAGAGTGGCAGGCTGCCATGGAAGCGATGGAGAAACGGATGACTGAAGTGGTGCAGAGTTTGGGAAAGCAAATAGAATCACAGCTGCAACAACAGCTGCAACAACAGCTGCAAATACAACTGGAGCAAATAGAACAAGTCCAAGTCCAAGTACAGAAAAAAAAAATATGGAAGAGTTGAAAGAACTGGTACTAACAGAAGTGGCAGGGATAAAAAAAGATACAGAAGAAGTTAAAAAAGAGGTTAAAAGTCTGGTGACAAAATCAGAAGAAATGGAACAGAAAGTCAAAAGAACCCTGTCAGAAAATACAAGACTGGAGTCCATGATGGAATATAGGGCCACTCAGAATCACTTGAGACTGAGAGGAATTGAAGAGGAGGAAGATCAGGATTTACGGGCTTTAGTAATGAACACATTGACAACTTACATAGGGGAAGATGTTGGAGACTTGGATCCAGACTTTGACCTGATTTACAGAGTAAATTCAGCTTATGCCAAGAGAAAGCAATTACCCAGAGATGTGATTGTTCAATTTGTGACTACAAAAATGAAGGAAGACGTTTTCAAGAAGCAATTTACACAACCGTTGGAAATTAATGGGAAAAAAATAATAATTTTGAGAGAAATTCCGAGATCGATTTTACAAGACAGAAAGAAATTCAAGAAACTAACAGATAGGTTAAAAGAAATGAGTATCAGGTTTAGATGGGAGATTCCATATGGATTATCATTTGCATACAATTCGGTGAGATTTACCCTTAAAACGGAAGGAGACATGTACAGATTCAAAGAGAACAACTTTGATGACTTTAAAGATATTTAATTCAAAACAACTATGGATTACAATTTTTTATCTTGGAACGTAAATGGACTAAATTCACCAAACAAAAGAAGATTAGTGAATCATTGGCTAGAGAAACAAAAATGTAACATAATTTGTTTGCAAGAAACACATATCAGAAAACAAGATAATAAATATTTGATTAATAAAAAATTGGGAGAAGAATTTCATTCATCAGCAGTTAATAAGAAAAAAGGAACAGTGATATACATTACCAAAGAATTGGAACCTAAACAAATCTTCTCAGACAAAGAAGGAAGATATGTTGGCGTGGAAATAATGATGAATAGAAAAAAGACATTGCTTGTAAATATATATGCACCCAATGGTGCAAAAGAGACCTTTTTTAATGATTTGACTAAAGAGTTGGACTGTTTAAATTATGATCAAATAGTTCTTGCAGGAGACTTTAATGGCACAGTGAACAATGTATTGGACAGAAAGTCCAAAGTAAGTGGAGAGGCGGTTGGAAAGCTGCCAAAAAATTTTTTCCAGCTAATGAAACAAGAGAAACTAGAAGACGTTTGGAGGAAGTGGAACCCTAAGACAAAGGATTATACATTTTACTCTAACAGACATAATTCCTTTTCTAGAATCGATATGATTTGGATGTCAGAGGAGATGGCGCAGAAAACCTACAAAATAGAAATTTTACCGAAAACCAACTCAGATCACAACCCTTTACTTTGGATATCTAAAGAAAAACCTAAACAATTATATTGGAGAATTAATGAGGACTTATTGGACCAAAAATTAATTAATGAAACCTTAAAAAAAGAAACGAAAAGTTTTTTTGAATTGAATTTAAACAAAGGTACTGATATACAAGTCGTATGGGACACGTACAAAGCGGTAATGAGAGGTTTGCTTATCTCTCTGAACTCTAAAGATAAAAAACAAAGGATGCAACAACAAAACGACCTCCATGAAAAAATTCGACAAAAAGAAAAGGAATTAAAGAAAAGGCCAGAGAAGAAAAAGATTATTAAAGAGATCCACTTTCTGCAGGATCAATTGAATGTTCTATTAAATAGAGAATTATACTGGAATCTGAAGAAATTACAGCAAAAAGCATTTGAGGGTGCAAATAAACCAGGAAAATTTTTAGCGTGGCAATTGAAAAATAGAAAAGAAAGGAATTTTATAAGTAAGATTACTGAAGATGGAAAGGATGTTATGAATCTGAAAGGCATAAAAAGAGTCTTCTTCAAATATTACGCCAAACTGTTTAAAAAGAAAGGAATTGATCAACAGAAAATTAAGAAATATTTGGAGACTATTGAAGTTCCAGAGCTGGGAAAACAAATTAAAGAGTTATTAAATGGTTTAGTAACAAAGGAAGAGGTGACAATGGCGATAGAAGACGCAAAGTTGGGCAAAGCTCCAGGTCTAGACGGCTTTACAGCAAAGTTTTATAAGAAATTTAAGGAGGAGCTAACCCCTATCTTAGTACTTCTGTCGAACGAGATAAGAAAGACTAAACGGATCCCAGATTCATGGAAAGAAGCAAATATTTCATTGATACCCAAAGAAGGTTTGGACTTAACTGAAGTAAAGAATTATAGACCAATATCGCTATTAAATAATGATTACAAATTATTTGCAAAAATAATTTCAGAAAGACTGAAAAAATACTTGAAAGATACTATAGCGGAAGAACAAGCCGGTTTTTTTTACCAAATAGACAAATCAGAGACAATTTAAGAGTGGTGATTGACGCAATTGAATACTATGACAAACATCCAGAAAAAGAAGTTGGATTCCTCTTTTTAGATGCGGAAAAAGCTTTTGATAATTTAAATTGGGAGTTTATGCTGCAAGTTATTGAAAAAATGGATATAGGACAGTCTTTTTTAAACATGATTGTGGCAATTTACTCAGAACAGAAAGCAGCTTTGAATATAAATAAAGAAAGAACAGATTTCTTCCAAGTTCAAAAGGGAACACGTCAAGGCTGCCCGTTATCCCTGTTGTTGTTTATTTGGATACTGGAAATATTATTGACAGCGATAAGAAAAGATAACAGCATTGAAGGACTTACAGTGAAAGGTTTTGCATATAAATACAGGGCATTTGCAGACGATGTAATGTTTATGATTCAAGATCCAATCGAGAAAATACCACAATTGATGGAAAAAATTGAAGAATTTGGATCAGTTGCGGGATTCTACGTTAATAAAAGTAAAACCAAAGTGATGTGCAAAAATATGACGAAACAAAGACAAACAGAACTCCAAGAGAAAATTCAATGTGAAGTAGTTACAAAGACTAAATATTTAGGAATTGAATTGACTATGAAAAACATTGATTTGTTCAAAAATAATTATGAAAAGGTTTGGTATAGGATTCAGCAAGATATGAAGAAATGGGATACCTTGAATTTATCATTATTGGGAAGAATCGCAACTGTAAAAATGAATATTTTACCGCGTTTGATGTTCTTATTTCAGACTATTCCAATATTAAAACAAAGGAAAATATTGGATACGTGGCAGAAAGAATTATCTAAATTTGTATGGGCAGGAAGAAAGCCAAGGATTAAAATGAAAATTGTATGTGATGCAAAGGAAAGAGGAGGTCTACAACTACCAAATTTAAGACTGTATTATGATGCTGTCTGTTTAACATGGTTGGAACAGTGGATTAATCTTTAGAATAAAAAGTTATTGGCTCTAGAAGGGCATGATAACAAGTTTGGATGGCATGCATATTTATGGTATGGAAAAGTAAAAATAGACGAATTCTTCAAACACCACTTTATAAGACGATCACTGTTCGAGACTTGGATGAGATATAGAAAATTCTTCTCAGAAGAAAGACCACTTTGGATAGTACCAGCAGAAGTGATTAATCCATATTCAAGAAATCAAGGGTTAGATTGGCTACCTTATAAAAGTCTTTTAAAATTAGAAGGGAAAAACTTTGTGTTAAAAGACAGATTTGATGTGGAATTTGAATATGATTGGTTGAAGTATAGACAGATTTATGACTTATTTAAGACCGATAAAAGAGAACATGGTTTTAGAGAAAGTAACACTGAAATTGAAATTGTATGGCTTGAGAAGGGTAAAAAAATGATTTCTAAACTGTACAAGGTTTTATTGAAATGGTACACTGAGGATGAAATTGTAAAAGAGCAAATGATAAAATGGGCGGTAAATATTAATAATGAAATATTAATGACATCTTGGGAATATCTGTGGAAAAAGTCAATGAAAATCTCAACTTGTGTAAATGTTAAAGAGAATTGTTATAAAATGATGTACAGATGGTATATGACGCCTAAAAAAATTGCTATTATAAATGAAAGTATGTCTAACAAATGTTGGAAATGTAAGAAACATGAAGGGTCTTTTTACCATATGTGGTGGACATGTGATAAAGCAGTAAAGTATTGGACCGAGATCCACAATGAGATACAAAAATTTTTGAAATGTACTTTTAAGAAAGACCCACAGATGTTATTGTTAGGTCTTAAAATGGAAGAAATAAATGTAGCCAAGAGAACACTATTATGGTACTTGATTACAGCAGCTAGACTGACTTTTGCTCAATGTTGGAAACAAGATAAAGTACCTGAAATATGGGAATGGATTAAAAAGACGTTGTTTATGACAGAAATGGACAAATTAACAAGAAAATTAAACAATGAAGAAGATGAAACCTTTTTCGGAGACTGGAAAGACTTTCAAGATTACTTGTTGAAGAATTGGGATGTTAAACGTGGTTTGATTTGTTTTGACAGCTATTGAGGAGAAGTGGAAAGAGACTCAGATCTTTGAATTGTTACCATTAGTAAAAGAAAATATGTTTAGTAGTAAATGTAATTGCATAAGAGAAATATCAATGGGGTTGGTGTAGTGCGGGAAGCCTTGTTTGGGGGGGAGAGGGAGAAAGAAAAATGGATATGTATTGGTTTGTTTAAATTGTATGAACATGTGATATATCCAATAATAAATTGTATTTACCAAATGCCAGTCAGGAGAAAGCACCAAACATTCCTGTTTCCTTCCAGCCAATCAAAGCAACAAAAGGCTGCATGGGAGAATTAGTAGCTTCAGTTTACATCTACAAGTTAATATTCTGTAGGGTAATGTCTGTAGGGTAATGTATTCTGAATTAAAATGTAAGGAGACACATATAGATAGTCCAACTTGAAAATGGCCCCTTGAATTAGTCCTGAAAGCTGGAAGGGTGTAGGATTTGTAACCTTCAAGATGAATCTGGCCTGGCGACCAAGTTTCTTGAAGGAGTATAACATCAAATCCCTTGAGATAACTTATAAACTTGGCATCCTTGACTTTGTTCCACCAGCCAGCCACATTCCAGGAGATGATTTTAATATCAGAAGTGATAGAAAATTTGGGTGACGGGGGGTATAGAAGATGTGAGTCAGTTTCCTTGTTAAAGATTTTACAGTGGGTGACTCCACTACTAGTGACCATCTTCCACTTATTTTGACTTTTCAAGTTAGCCTTCATTCCAATCCTCCCTGTAACTCGATTTGACAATCTCCCAAAATTTATTCACTGCCTAGAATATTCTGGAATGATTGTACAGAATGCAAAACTCTACAATTTTCTAAAACCTGGCCCTGCTGTGGAGTATAGATCCTCCTGATTAAGTGCTACTGATCCTACTGCATCCATGTTAACTTATAATTCCCTAATATCTCACTTATCTGAATCACTGAGTATAAGATCAGGGCACCCAAACCGGGGGGGGGGCAATTAACCTAGTAAACCCCACATACTTATGGTTTGACAGAGAATGCAAACAGACAAAAACATTATTACATAATGTTTACAGCTATTACTGTGAATCAAAGGCCCTAACTCTCCCACCAGGATATTTCAAACTTAAGAATCAACTGCACCAACTTATAAAAAACAGAGAGATAACTATATTAAGTCCTGATGGGATGAGTTAAATAACTCAAAAAAGTTCTGGGCCATAGTCTCCAGTGCATTCCAAACTGATGATCCCTCCATGTCTGCCATTTTGTCTCATGTCTGGTTCCAGTATTTTTCAAATTTGTTTTATCAAGAACCATCCTGAGTTGAGTCACTAGAGTCCTCCTTAGCTGATCTACCTGATTGGCCTCCTGTCTCATTGGATGAAATTAAAAAATTAATTGATCAATTGAAATCAGTGAAGGCCCCTGGCCTCAATGCTATCCCCTCCAAGATTCTAAAATTAGACCTGGACTAGTGGGCCTCTCTCCTTGCATCTCTGTTTACAATAGTAGATAGAACTGGCATAATCCCTTCAGCATGGTTGAATGCAATAGTGCTTCCACTATATAAAAAAGGTGATCACACTAACCCTACCAATTATAGACTGATTAGCCTACTATCCATTATAGGTAAATTATATACTAAACATCTATTGGTCAAGCTTAATATTTGGATGACACAGGAAAAAATTCTTGGCCCTGAACACCTAGGTTTTTGCAAAGGAAAGACCACTGCATTACTTTATCTCATTTAGTCGGTAAGTACATTGTGCAGAACATTGTGGCTTTCCTGGACTTGAAAGGTGCATTTGATTCAGTTGATAGGGACCTTCTTTGGATTAAATTAGATTGGCTGAATATGGACTAGAGACTTCTTATGCTCATTAAGAAACTTTTACACTTTTAATACTTGTCAGATCAAATGCTCACTAGCAGGCAACCTGACACTGAAGATTGCTGCAAATGAGAGTGTTAAACAGGGTTGCATTCTAGCTCCCTTTTATTTAACATCTTCCTCAGTGATCTTGCTGCTCAGCTACCTGGTACTGTTATAGTCCAAAACCTGGTGGAACACATGTACCTCTTCTACTTTATGCCAATGATACAGTGCTGCTGTCTTGCTCCAGAGTCAGTTTAAGACATCTACTAATCCGCTGTATTGCTTTTTTCACTAATAACAAACTCCAGCTAAACTATGATAAGTCAAAAATCCTAGTGTCCTCTAAAAAGTGGAGATCATATAAATGGGCTATTGTTGGCAAAGAGATAGAACAAGTTAAACATTTCAAATATCTATGTATTTATTTTCAGTACAATGCAACCTGGTCTATCCACTGCAAACATGCAGTGAAGGCAGCTAACATTAGTGAATTGTACGTTTTTTTTACCACAGAGGCAACCAATTTGTGCCGGCTGCAATAAAAATGTCTAACTCCAAAGTGACTTCACAATTACTGTATGGTATTCCAATTTGGATTAGGTCCTTGACTGTGCCACTGAGCGTGTCCAATCCAAATTCCTGTGAAAAATTCTGGACTTGCCAAAATGTGTTTTGAATGCAATTATATATCTAGAAACAGGCTTGTCTTTAATGGAAACTTGTGTGTGGTTTATGACATTCAAATACTGGCTACGCCTACTCTGTAACTTTGAATCTGGGAGCCTCATATATCACATTCTCTCTGAGCTCAATGTGCCAAATTGGTCAGCATACATTGAGGTCTATCTAAGGAATCATTGTCTATGCTGCCCTCTGTTGCTGCATTTCAACAGATTAAAAACAGGATGCAGACATTGAGCGCCAGAGGTTATACAGTTTAGCCAATAAAACTTGCTTCCATTTGAGTTTCGAAATATCTCTTACCACAGGGAAGATGGCTTCATATTTATCTTCCCTGCAGGTCCAACAACAATGCAGTGTTTACTCTGGCCAGATGTAATGCCATGCCTTCCACCATTTTACATGGCAGATTTAACAAAATATCTCAATCAGCCAGATATTGCCCCTGCAAACAAAAATGTGTTGAGTCAGTTACTCATGTCTTTTTTGCATTGTCGCCTGTATTTGGATCTAAGGTAGATATATTTACATTCTACTTTAAGCAGCATGATGGATTGCCCTGATGCACTTAAGGTACACAGACTTCTGAATGATTTCTCCTCTGACATCACCAAGAAGGTGGCCAAGTTTCTCTACTCTGCTCTAAAGCTACGCCAAAGGATCCTAGAGTCATAATTCTTTTATAGATGTACCTGTGAGTCGTGTTTTTATTTTGCTCTTAAATTATATAATCTGAATAGAAAATTTATGTCAATAAAGGCTAACTTGAACTTGAACCTATGGCTACAAGTTGCCCTCTCCTGATTGGCTGGAAGCTCTCCACCCTAGGCCAGTCCTGCCTTGTGCCTCCTTTGAAAACAATGGACTAAGACAAAATGCTCTATGGCATTAATGTCATGAATCATTCTCTTGTAGCCTAGGTTTAAAGTAATGTTTATTTACAAACATCAAAGCACCATACAAGTGCAGTCAAAAAGACATGTCTGCAGTGAAGCATTCCCACTATGATCTCACCAAGATTATTGAGACAGAAAGAACCTGCTTCTTCAACCTGTATGCAGTGAACTCAGCAGTAGCTGTATCCTTCTCTGACTCTTCCAGAGCCAAAACTATTATCTCTTTACATATGTACATACATTTGTTGTTGTTGTTGTTGTTCAGTTGCACAGTCGAGTCCGACTCTTCGTGGACCACATTGTGCTCCAGAGTCTGCTTAATTTCATGTTCGTTACATTGATAATACTGTCTATCCATCTCATTCTTTGCTGTCCCCTTCTTCGTTTTCCTTCAATCTTTCCCAGTATCAGGGTCTTCTCCAGTGAGTGCTCCCTTCTCATTTGGTGGCCAAAGTATTTGAGCTTCAGCTTCCGTATCTGGCCTTCCAGGGAACAGTCAAGGTTGATTTCTTTTAGGATTGACTGATTGAATCTCCTTGCAGTCCAAGGGACTCTCAAGAGTCTTCTCCAGCACCATAATTCAAAATCATCTATGCTTCAGTGCTCGGCCATCCTTATAGTCCAACTCTTGTAGCCATACATTACTACTGGGAATACCATTGCTTTGACCATCCGGACTTTTGTTGGCAGGGTGATGTCTCTAATTTTTATTATACATACATACATATGTTTACCTCTCCCTTTAGCTAGGGGATCACTTTCCTCAAGCACTAGTGAGTGCTTGGACAGAGATGTTTTATTTATGTCCATAGAAGAGATATACATAGTTGTTAAAAATATCAATGTTCTTTTGTAATAGGCTGGCATTTTTCCTCCCCTGAGACATACCACTTTAGATGAGTCTCAAGGTGGTGCACCAATTAATAATAATTTTCTCAAAGTTGACAAGCCAGTAGCAACATCCACCCCTGGTGTGGTATGCTTCCATTGCCAAGAACCTGGTCACATCAAAAGACAGTGTAAGAAGTGGCTGTAGAAAACCCAGGGAGGATTCAAGGTCCAGCTTATTGCTGGAGATGTCACAGTGGGAACTTTTGTTAGCAGCAGCCCACCTGAAAATGCTGAGAACTGGGAGTGTGGCAATTCAGGCTCAGACATTTCACCCACAGAAGTAGTGAGAAAATATGTAAATCAACCTCAACAACCCAGCAATGCTAGTGGTCAGGGCAGGGAGGAGCTGAGATTCCACTACCAAGGCCAAATCAGAAGCTTCTTCCAAGGAGACTTTAAAAGTCAGTTCCTCAGTCATTTTGGGTCATTTAGAAGTGATTGATATCAACTGGCTTATAACACCTCAGCAGTGCTAGTGGGTCAACAAGCTGAGGATGGAACCAGTTGTTATAAATAATAAAATTACTCTATTTGGAATTTTGCATTTTGGCATGGATATCAGCTCAATTAACAAATGGGTGCTAGTGTAACAGATCTGTCTTTCCCAAGAGAAGGACACCCCAAAACAACCTCTGAACCTCCTAAAACAGTATCCTCATGAAGCTACACTTGGCTCAGACAGTGGCTTTTGCTAGGAGACTAAAATAATCTTATTCTGGCTTAAAACACAGGCCAAGTGAGAACACAGGGTTAGCTGAACTGTCAGAACATCCTCCATGCAAGCAACCTTCCCCCCACTTCTCTCCTGTCAGCTCAGTCCATAAGGACTAGAATGGACAGATCTCTGCCTCAGACATCTCCTGACCAAATGGCCAGTCTTTTGTTTGTCAAATGTACAGGCAGGCAAAGACAAAGACAAAGAGCCTCTGGTATGTGTCATTGTCATGAATGAAGAACATTGCAAGTTTCCTTCCCCCAAATCCTGTTCCACTTGTATGTCAGGAAATATCTTCTGAATAATCCTCACATTCCTGCCTCCATATATTTGTCTAAAATACCTGCATTCTGATACCACTGCCAGACCTATCATGCTAAACACAAACTCTTCATGTCTAGTGAATGGTCACCCATTCAAGTTCATCCTGCCACATATTAAGAAACATCAACTCCATTGTCTGGCACCTGGGAAATGCTAGACCACACTATTGTTCCATAGTGGGAATCCCATCAACCCACTGTGAAACTAGCTACCACACTTCAGCATACCACAAGAAGAAGAGGAGGAGGAGGAGGAGATTGGATTTATACCCTACCCTTCACTACCCAAAGGTGTCTCAGAGTGGCTTACAAACTCCTTTCTCTTCCCCTCCCCACAACAGACACCCTGTGAGGTAGGTGGGGCTGAGAGAGCTCTGACAGAAACTGCTCTTTTTCAAGAACAGCTGTGCCAGAACTATGGCTTGCCCAAGGTCATCCAGCAGGTGCAAGTGAAGGAGTGGGTAATCAAACCCAGTTCTCCCAGATTAGAGTCTGCACACTTAACCTCTATACCAAACTGGCTCTCTACCTTTAGGATAGGTTTCAGGCTACAAATATACCCAGTTCCACACAGGCATGGTGTGATAGCTGGGTGTGCACAAAGCTATTACCTCTGATCATAACTCAGGCCTTCCCTGGTCTCGCTGGTCAGGTCCATGCACCTTCTCTCTACAGGCTCTGGACCTCATCATCTTTACAGGATAGTTATAGTATCACCCCGAGCTCACCATCCTCTTTATTTGTCTGCTAACTCCTTTTTATATCTCCTTGTTTGCTTGCAATCCTTGATTTGAGTGTAAATATCAAAATTATTATTTTTCCTTAATAAAACCCATTTCTCTTTACACTTTGAACTGGTTATTGACTCAACCAGGGTCTTAAAGGGACTATCCCCATAAACACTGATAGCCAGATCCTTGCTATACCCCACCTTTTGCTAGCTCTGCCTTTGAAACTAATCCCCACAATCAAACCAAAGGTAAAAATATTATTTAATAAGCTGGTAGGGGTAACAGATTTGGTGGACAATGCAGTTGAACACAATGCAATATGGATACAAATAAATGTAGGCATTAAGTACAGAGACATTCTGAAGTCATCCTCCCCTCAAGTCTTGAGTGACCTGTGGCAAGGGCAAATGGTTTGCAATGCAGTAGAGTTTGTTGAGCTCACTCCCCTCAGGAACCCAAGTTGACAGGAGGTGTAGACAAGTCTTGCAAGGGAGTTTGAAGGCAGTTGGCTTCCAGAAGCTGAACCGTTTATTCAAGTCAAGCAGGTAGGGACTACAGGTGCTAGGAGTCCCAAAGTTGTTGCTGGAGGTTGCCAAGAGGCATTTGGCTACTGTTCAAAGCAGGCAGGGTCTGCTGAGGTGGAGCCATAACTTTAGACTGGAAATGCAATTGAAGAAGGGCGGATGGAGAAAGTGGTGGCTGAGGAGAGGTACTTGTGGCTAGTCGTGAGAGACAGACTGCAGGCTAGAGCTGGGTTTCACTAAGGCTGGAGCAAGAAGCTTCAAACAAAAGACTTAGAGCAGGAGTCAGTGGAAAGCAAGACAGGGCTCCTGGTAAGTTGGCATCAGTGAGAGGCTTGACTTTAGAATCTCTAAATAATTTGTAGAGCTGGGTGGGAGGTTAGCAGTGTGGTCTCCTGCCAGAGAGATTGCATCTCAGTATGGATTTTAGCAAGCAATTGTAGTTTAAGCAGGAACTTTGGAAAGTCCTTGGTGAATATACATAGCTGAAAAGAGCCTCCGTAGACAAGAAGAAATAACTGAGCTTTCAATTTTGTTTTTGTGGAACAGTAAGGTTCCATGTGAAGACACACTAACTGTAAAAATGTCCACAAAGAAAAAAAAAGACCCTTTCAAAATGGAAGTTGTATTGCCATGGCTGTAAAGCTGTAGAAAATGTTGGGGGCCCCCAAGGGAAAAATGCTTCTGGGGGTGGGTCAGACCCCAAAACAAGCAAAAGTCAAAGAATGTAAATGAAAAAATGACAAATGAAAACAGAACAAGAAGCAGCAGAGTCGGGTAGTATAGACGGACCCAAGTGGGCTGCTCTGTGAGAATGAGTAAAAATAAAAATAGCAAAAACCTGAAAAGCAATAATTATTAATATATACACAAAAACAAACAATTCCTAAAACCACTTATAGGATGTGCCTTTCTTTTCAGGCATGTCTTAAGAGTACAGGTTCAAATTCTGAGTACCTACAGATATGAAGGAACTTGAGACAAAGATTAGCGGGGGGGGAGTTACGTGGCCAGAAAGAAACCTTGAGGCCATGCAAAGATATAAAGCAAAAAAGGAAGTACATTTGAGAGAGTGAGGTGTTGGTCTCAAATAAGAAGCCCTTTCCTAGGGAATATGGAGAACTGGCCGTGGGCAAAATACCTTAGGCAGAAGACTTGTGTTAGAAATATTTCTATGTGCATACGCAGAGTGTGTTTTCCTGCTGGTAGAAACCAGGCTGAGGGGGGCTGGGCATATATACTGCTAAAACAAAATTAGAGTGAGTGTGCTGCCAAAATTAAACTTTTCTCTTCTTGTTTTCAAAAGGCAGAAGAAAGTATATTGAAAGGGTGGCCAGGGCAAATAAGCCAATCTATATGGGATGGCCAATGAGGGAAAGTGAGGAGGATATTTCCATGCACGAAGTCTGGTCTAGACTGTGGATTGGATTAAAAATCCAAACCACAGAATAGCACAATTAGAAGCAGTAGCCCTTGATAAGGTTTACACAATTATTTATGGATTAAGAAGTTGGCCAGAAAGATCACAACACAAGAAAGAGCATCTATTAACATAAGAAAGAAGTTATATAGCCAGGAATGGGCTTTTGAAACATGGTTAGGAATTTATTGAGCTACTCAGATTCTTTGCTTTATATAAGAACATCAGAAAAAAATCTAATATAAATATTCAGAGGAAAAGTCAAGTTATAGCAAAATATCAAAGAATCAAAACGTTCAATGGTTGCTGTTATTATGAGCACTGAAAGTGGAGCTTTAAGAGAACAGCTGATCACAAAACCAAAAAGGAGAATTTATTCTATAACATTTAAAACATAAAATGAACAGAGAAAGGGGAAGCAAAATTTATAATTCTGGATGTAAAACCTTAAAGATCAGATATCTATGCAACAATGAGAATGGTCTTGGGAAAAAGGATATCAGATTTACAGATAACCAGGTTGATATGCAAGGTTTTAGATGGAGTATAACCCCAAAGGACACTGAGAAAAGCAAATAAAGAAGAGTATTGGAGTTATATATGATAGTGAAGACCATATTAAAGTTTAAATTTTCAATTGGGACTAAGAACATTTTGTTAGGTGTTCTATCTAACAAATTTACCAAAAAAGTCTAGAAGAGATCTTCAAATACATGGTGATAGCTGCTAGAATTTAGCTGTCTGTTCACTTCTATAAGAACGGAAAAATAAATATGAATTTATGCTGGCATAAGACAAATTTAAGAGTGAGAAGCAGTAACACAATAATGAAATAGAGATAGAATTAAAATCTATTTTAAATGTAATACCTTGAAGGGGATGCAAAGGAAAATATCTTCTGTTTTATAAAGAACTCCTATATAAAAACAAATTACAATATAAACTTTTAAAACAGTGTTATTTTTCTTAGAAAGGATTAAAGCTGTAAAAATAGCAACAACAAAAAGAACTTTCAAACCCCAATAATGAATTAAAAATCTGAGGGAAGAAGAAGAGGAAACTACTATGGGGTGGGGGGGAACGGAACTTTTTCCATAAAGGGATTTCTTACACTTGGCAGCCTTAAGCTTTTTTCTGAACAAAGACCTGTAAATGGCTTGGCATGTTCTTTTAAAAAAGGAATTGGCCTCAAACTAAACTTTGAGGTGGGTGAAGGACCTTCCTTCAAGTCAGAAAGGAGTCACAAATATGAGGGAAGAGAGAGAATATCATTCCTCCCCAAGCATTCAAAAATCACTGCAATAAGATTGGGAGGTCTCCTTGGAGATTGTCATTTCTGCAAATAGTGACTGTGTTTTAAACATTTATATTTACTCTCTTTGATTAATGTTGCTGTAGTACCCATTTAAAAAAAAAAACAAACCATGAATTTTCCTAAGATTGAAAGGTTTTCCAGATAGACTGTGTCTGTCTGAGGAAACTCTTTCACAGTCTATGTGCCACATGGCTAATTTTGAATGTGCCACATGGCTAATTTTGAATTTCCCAAAAGATTTTAATAAAATTGTGCTATAGTTAAAAAAAATATTGAGCATATGTCCTTTAAAGACCAGAGGAAAGAAAAAAACCAACATTTTCCACTGTGCTCCCCCGTCCAGTGCATTTAAGGTGGGTCTTTTCTCTACATCTGTAAATCTGGGTCCTGTGCATCAACTTACAGTTCCCAGAAATACAGGATACCTACCCACTCTGAGACTCAGAGTGAAGGGCAAGGTATAAATCAAATCTCTTCCTCCTCCTCCTCCTCCTTTGATTGTCCACAAAATGTAGCTGAGTGCATGCTCATTCTCCAGGGTCAGGCAGGTGCCTGGTCTTAAGCTCAGAAAAAGCAAAATGTTTATTATGATGCCAGACTCAGTACCTTTACTGTTAGTGACAAGGTCCTTGTGAGGACATCTGAACAGGTGCATGGTCAGGACCCTTTGAAGTGCAGCAGAAACTGCTGAATGACAATTACCTGGTTAAGGAGGTGAATTCCTTTTGAAAGACAGTGGTCTATCTTGCTAACAGGTTGAAGCTCTACAGGGACAGAGCTGGAGTAGTTTTCCCTATAAGAGCAAGCCAAGAGGAGGATGGGAGTATTTTGGAATTGGTTCCAAAAATAGCAGAGGAGTGGCATAAGTGAAGCTCAGTTTTCTGCTAATTTAACTGCTTAGCAGCAAGGTGAGCTGAGAGGTGTGTTAATGTGTTTCCAGTCATTGTTTAGCAATGTGTCAGATCAAACCACCTTAAGTACTGATCATATTGACACTGGCAGTCACCCTACTCCATTAAGGCAGGCCTCCATTTGCTGATGAATGTGGTGGCTAAAGAAATCCAGCAAATGCTGAAATGGGGTGTTACTAAAGAGTACCAGAGCAATTGGGGTGCTCCTATTATAACTGTCCAGAAAAAGAAGCTGGATAAAAATGACACCCCTGAATACAAGCTGTGCATATACTTTAGAAAGCTCAATAAAATCACTGAGCTTGATCCATACTAGGGTATGTATGGGTTGATCAATTGGTTGAACAACTAGCCCCAAGGACTAGTCAATTGGAGGAGCAACTAGCCTGAGCTAAGTACATTTCTACAGTGGATTGCAGCAAAGGGTACTATCAGGTGCCATTAATTCCTGAAGCCTCAAACAATTCCTGAAGCCGGATAATTTCTGAATCCTCAGCCTTTGTGAGCCTCTTGGGATATTATAAATTTGTCAATATGCCTTTCAGGCTGAATGGGGCCCATAAGACCTTTTAGAGGCTCATGGACAGGGTTTTAAGTGAACTTCATTTTGCTTGTGCTTATCAAAATATACAGTGGAAGTGAATAATAGGTTTTAGGTTTGATAGACAGAGTGCCTGAAGAACTATGGATGGAGGCAGCAATCAGCACTATCCCAAATTAAAAGGAATGCAAGAAAACAAAGTGGCTATTTGATGAGGCTTTAGAAACAGCAGAGGAAAGAAGGAAAGCAAAAGGCAAAGGTAAAAAGGAAAGACTTGCCTAACTAAGGCCCCGGTCATACGGGCCAGAAAACATGGGGAGAGGCGTGGCAGTTCGCCCTGGAGCTAAATAAGGTGCGGTAGCCTGATCACAGGGGCCACCGGGTTGCCACGTTCCAGCTCTGCGCCCCAATCACACCGCGCTGCTGCAGCATGGCAAAAAAGCAGCACAGCAGACCACGCAAGTGCAAAGTGTTGTGAAGTGCGCATGTGCCATTGAGGGGGCGGGCCGCTGTCAGTGTCTTGTGTGTGTGCATGCGCTGTTCAGCATTGGTGCGCATCCCATGGAAACTTACAACATCCGGAAACCCCGGGGAAATGGGCAGGCGTCGGAAGCCGCGGGATGCTGGCGCTCCTGCGATC
This sequence comes from Gekko gecko, assembly GCA_029375565.1. Lineage (NCBI taxonomy): Eukaryota > Metazoa > Chordata > Lepidosauria > Squamata > Gekkonidae > Gekko > Gekko gecko. The sequence continues at coordinate 102,287,351 of JAPDNY010000007.1, forward strand.
AGATGCCAGCCTTTGCCCCAGGGTTTCTGGAAACTAGTACTTCGGACCTAGTAGTTTTTTACTCCGCGTTTTCCACGGGAAGCCACAGGTTGGCCATGGGAGCACTACGCCTCCCAGATGTGCTCGTATGATCACACACGGAAAGTCCACAGGGCTCCCGTGCCTTCAGCAGGGCAAATGCTCAGTGTGAACGGGGCCTGAATGCAGTTTTCCAGAGAACAGCAAGGAGAGATGAGGAGGCCTTCCTGAATGAACAATGCAAAGTAATAGAGGAAAACAATAGAATGGGAAGGACTAGAGATCTCTTCAAGAAAATTGGAGAAATCAAGGGAACGTTCCATGCAAAGCTGGCCATGATGAAGGACAAAAATGGTAGGGACATAACAGAATCAGAAGAGATTAGAAGAGATGGCAAGAATACACAGAAGAATTATACAAGAAGGACCTCAATGTCCTTGACAATCATGATGCTGTGACCACTGTCCTCGAGCCAGACATCCTGGAGTGCAAAGTCAAATGAGCCTTAGAAAGCATTACTAACAACAACAACAAAAAATAGTGGAGGTGATGGTATCCCAGCTGAGCTATTCAAAGTCTTAAAAAGATGATGGTGTTAAAATGCTGCACTCAATATGCCAGCAAATTTGGAAGACGCAATAGTGGCCATGGGATTGGAAAAGGTCCGTTTACATTCCAATCCCAAAGAAGGGCAATGTCAAGGAATGTTCATCACACAATTGCACTCATTTCACATGCTAGCAAGGTCATGCTCAAGATCCTACAAGTTAGGCTTCAGCAGTATGTGGATACAAAACTGCCAGAAGTACAACTAGGTTTCAAAGAGGTAGAGGAACTAGAGATCAAATTGCCAACATTCGCTGGATTATGGAGAAAGCAAGGGCATACAAGAGAAACATCTACTTCTGCTTCATTGACTATGCTAAAGTCTTTGATTGTGTGGATCACAACAAACTGTGACAAGTCCTTAAAGAGATGGGAGTACCAGACCACCTCACATGTCTCCTGAGAAGCCTGTATAAGGGCCTCAAGAAGTGACCGAACTGGATATGGAAGAACTGATATGGTTTAGCATAGGAAAAGGACTACAACAAAGTTGTATATTGTCACCTTGTTTATTTAATTTATATGCAAAGCACATCATGCAAAATGCCAGCCTGGATGAATCACAAGCCAGAATTAAGATTGCCGGGGAAAACATTAACAACCTCACCTATACAGACAACACCACTCTAAAGAGCCTCTTGTTCAGAGTGAAAGAGAAGAGTGCAAAAGTTGGCTTGAAACTCAATATCAAAAAAAACTAAGATCATGGCATCCAGCCCCATCACTCCTTGGCAAATAGAAGGGGAAGTCATGGAAGCAGAGGCAGAATTCACTTTCCTGGGATCTAAGGACACTGTAGATGGTGACTGCAGCCATGAAATTAAAAGATGCCTGCTCCTTGGGAGGAAAGCTATGGCAAACCTAGACAGCATAATAAAAAATTCTTAACTATGGCTTGATCATGCCCAGAAAATTCCTGGAACTGTATGGAAAACTGGAGACAAGAATATTTTCTGGAACTGTATGGAAAACTGGAGACAAGATCAGTGTTAGGTTCATTTTGTTCGCTGATACTTTACTTGGTTGATTGTGTATAAAATCATGATTTTTAAATGTGTCAGTTGCATGCCAATATCCAGATGGAATTGGCTAATGTTTCCAAATGCAAGGGGTATCAGATTACATCTATAATAATGGAAATTAAACTAAGTGCTCTGTTTTTAAATCAACATTCAGTACATGAGTTTATCTCCCCTCCTCCACAGTTGGAACTGTCACACTCCAACATTTTATGTTTATGTTTGCCATCCCATTCAACTGACTGCAACATGTGGCATGTGCTGTGAAAGATTCCAAAGTCACCGAATCAGCTTTTCCATTATGATGCAAACATTTCCAGAAGTGTCCCTATCTGAAAAAGATCCAAAACAGGCTCAGTTTTACATATTTAGATTTGAAATTCTAATTGGACTTGTTTATGTAGCATAGTATATAACTAAAAAGAAAAAAAAGTTGCTCAAATATATAGATATCTGATGATCATTGCTACCACCAGAGCTATTATTTTTATTTATAACTGGCATTCTGGAAATTCAGCCATGCACCAGCAGATTAAAGGGTTCTGTATTTCTTTCTTTCTGGTAGGGTACAGACTGCCTCCTAGCCATCCTGTGGACTTTAAATCCCAATGACACATGGCCACATACTTGAGCATTCTTTTTTCTCAAATTGGGGCTACAATGAATGAAGAACAAAATCTGCCAGATCAGCTCCTCTTGTTTAAATAAGAATGCCTTAAGGGTAATATGCAGTAAATAAGAAGCAGTGCAGAAGATAAAGAGCACAATCCACATCTGATTCAGGTCAAAGGGAAGGCTTCAGTTGACTTTAATGTACTATAATAAGTGGAAACCGTTCTAGTGCTATCCAAATAGACTCTACTACTGTAAATCTCAGTGGTAGTTTAACAAATCACAAGTTTAATGTTTTCACTTAATTTTTCACCCTTTGGGGTCAGATTTAGAATATCTAACTAAAATTAAACAGTTAAGGGTATAAAGATGAAAGCCATCAGAGACTTGAATAGCCTAACCTACCTCAGGCATAGGATACCCCACAAGGGGAGGGGCCACTCCACCAAGGCAAGCCAGATGAGCTACATTGCTGATTGCAGGCCTGTGAAGGCATGCCCCATGTTGGCATACAGCCACTTGCCTGCCTACATTCATACCCACAAGCCAGTGTGCTTGTGTGTGCCGGAGCAGCCCCATCACCTGCAGGGCTGCCCCACGGCCATCCCATCCCAGTGTGGTGCACTGGCCTTAATTCATTGGAGGTGAGAATATAAATGAAATCAACAGATGAAAGTGAGATAAAAATTTGGTAGGCAAAGGTGAAATTTTCCTGGCATACCACTGAAATTTTGTTGAGTGATTTTAAAATGTATAAAATGAAAACTCTCTTTCTACACATACAGTATTCAACAGGGCATTTTCCGTCTCACTTGAATACTACAGGTGAGTGAAATGGTGCTATCCAAGGTGCTTTCCTTGTGAGTTGTGGAAAGCTTGATAGGCTAAAACCAGCACCTTAACTGGACATGGAAGATGCCAGAGTCACTATCCTTTCACCAGCTGAAATATGTGAACCATTGGCAAAAGCAGCCTCATACAGAGCTCACTTTAGTCTAGAGACTTGAGGTGATCAGTAACAGGTGCCAGTTTTTCATCTGATTAAAAGGGTCTCAGCCTTCTCACCAGATGGAACATATCTTTGCCAAGTACAAGCTTATTGTACCCCTTCTACATCAGAAGCCAAATTTTGTAGTACAGTATTCACATTTGAGACATGAATAGGGATATTTTGGCTTTGTTCTGAAACTGAATATGCAGCCTCCAGTTCACATTACTTTGCCACACTATATTGATAGAAAACCTGCCAAGAAGCACATCGGTCTTTACAGCTCTTTGTAATGTGGCCAGTGATCTGTCCTTTTCATGCACTGCCATTGTTTAATATGATATCCTACTGTAAAGTATTCTACTAATACCCATTTAGATGAGAATGTTGTCCAAAGGTCACATTGAACTGATTCATAAACACTTACAATTAATTACTTAATTTTAATAAAATCAATGAAAAAATATGGAGGTATTTGATCATTTGATTTCATATGTAAGAAGCTGCATTTTATTTCCTTAAAAGATTATCCAGATGTAAAAGAGAAACAAATGTTGATTTTTTTTGCCATTGTTATTTTTAAAATTATTATCCAAAATCTCCCCCCCTGCTGAATTTAACCATCATTATGTGGTCCAAATTAAGAAGAAGAAAATGGCACCAGCTTAAAACCTATGCATACAGATAGTGTGACCTGTTTTTAATATATGTTGTTTTAGACTGTTATAATTGTTTTTATATTTAATCATGTATTGTAATGTCATAATGTCTTGATCTGGCCTGAGCCTGCTTGTGGGGAGGCCAGAACATAAATTGAAACAAACAAACAAATAAATAAATAAGATACAGTTGCAGATGTGAAGGTGTTTTGCATTCAGAAAAGGATCATACTGTGACCCTACATTAGAGCATTGTGTGGAAAAATTGACATTAATGTAGAGACAGGCTTCTATGGCACATAAGCTTTTGTTTATGAAAACATCCTGTGGTTTATTTTTTTCTCCCTTCATTTTAGAAGAATGTATAATGCTGGTCCTGTACCAAAAAGTGCCCCCTGGAACTTATGTGCTGAATTGTACGGCACAAGTAAAGTAACCCAAATGTAACATATATGGATAGCAGCTGCATACTTCATTGTTGTGTTACAGACTTTTGCAGACCATAGGATTCACTATATACTGAAATTAGAATAAATCTTTTAAAACATACCTTGCATTTCTTTACAATAAGATTAATATTTGAATGAAATGTTATGAATACTTAAATCAACTTTACTGTATAAAAACAAGTGTGAAACAACATAAGAACACCTTTTAATATGAAGAAAAACGTGTTGCAATGCCTTGCTTGGACTAATATGATTCATACAGTTGTTGGCAATCTCTCAGACTGCAGGTCCTGTTCTGTGTCAGACGCCATTTTGCTTGAGAGAACCAACACCAGCCTACTTAAAGTACATGTTGGAGATCCACTGTCATTGTACTGAAAAATATGGTTAATAACTCTTATGGAGCAAAACACAACAGACAACTGGCACAGTGACAGAACTTTAATTCACTCTGAGACTCCTACAAGTTTTGCATGTGCTCCATCAGGGAATCTTAAATAAATGCAAGAATAAATAAAAAACCTTAAAATATTAATTTTAATTAATTAATTTAATTAATATATTTTTAAATGATCTGAGCATATGAAGAATATAAGAATTTCAAAATTCAGATGTCAAAACAGATAATATTGTGCTTAGGATTCCCCCCCCACACACACACACACAAATATAGGACAGGGGCAGTTTGAACATTTAGACATAATTAAGAACAACAAGGTTTTAGTAAGCACATGACCTGTAAAATATTATAGTCTGTTGCTTTCCACATCAACAGTGTTTGAGCAAGAAGTGTGGTGTTCTGGCATTTGCTTCTATCTCACACCAGTTCCATACTTTTTGCTTAATTCACAAGGGACCAAAATCTTGAGTCTCAAAATCCACTCAGCTTCTTTTTTTTCTCATTAACATACCTTTATGAGCCTTTATGATGTAAATTGCCCATTAAGAACTAGTTTAAAATGGAGTTTCCAGGCTTGACAATTGCCATGGCAGTTGTCTTCTCCTGGGGCTCCAGGGGAAGCCTGCCAGTGCCTGCGGCTGGGTGGGGGCATGATTGTCCGTGCTACCCCAGGAGTCCTTGGGTTGGACTCCAAGCCATGGGGTGCTAGAGAAGGGGGGCTCCTCCAAGCCCCGATGGGTCCACTGTAGAGCATCCCGAATGGGAACAAGATCAGCACATCGGAGCAAGCGTACAGTGATCAAGCGATTATGAATGCAGAGAGACAACTGGTAAAAATGTGAGTTGTAGTATAAGCGAGAACCACCCATACTGTGCTCCCCTAAAAGGAAACAGGAGGGAGGGGACTTTCCCCCGCTAAGGACTGCTTGCAAGCAATTTTAAAGTCAGAAAGGGGGGGGCAGCAGTAAAAAGTGGATGAATGGAAATAAAGAGACTGTGAGAGCTTACCGTTTTGATTAAGAACCTCCAGAGTCTTTGACAAACTTTTACAAAAAGTAAACTATCCTCAAACATGGCACTGCCAAAAGACTCTAAGGATAAACTAGCAAAAGTTAAGCCTCCTTCAGGAAGTTCCAGCCCTTCAAGTTCTGTGCCTAGACAGGACTCAACTGCGGAACTCCAAAGGTTGCTGTCGGAGGCTCTGCACCTTCTGCTGGAGAAAGTTACAACTATTGATAATAAGCCCGACACACAACAAGCGCAAACTGTGTTAAACACACAGAAAATCAAAAAAGCGGAGCAGGAGCTTAAAGAGATTGGTTCCAGCTCGAAAAAAATTAATAAAAAACTGTAGGCACTTGAAAAGAAGTGCCAAATCAAAGAGTCTCGTGTGTTACAGCTGCAAATGGAAAGGGCGAGCTATGTCTTGAGACTTCAAAGGATCAAGGAGGAGAGAGGGGAGAATCTGAGACAGATTGTGGGTGACTTGTTGGCTCCCTTGGCAGAGGTGATGTCGGATCAACTTCAAAGCAAGATAGATACGGTCTTTAGCTCATACTCTGAATTTATCAAAAAGAATAATCTGCCAGGGAAGTTACAGTAAGATTCTCCCGAAGAAAAGTGAGAGATCAACTACTGAAAGCAACCAACAGAGTTACCTTGAAGTTAAAAGACAAGGAGATTAAAGTATTGAAGGACGTTCCATTTGAGATAAGAAGGAAGAGGAAGGAAATACAGAGACTTGGTGTTATTTTTACAAAAGTTGCCTATAGATGGTTGGTACCCGAGGGACTAATCTTCAGATATGCAAATGGCAAAGAAAGGATAGACTCTGTTGAAAAGGCTTGTGAATTTTTGCGTCAGCACGGTCAGCCATCAGGAGAGGGAGAAGGAGCCACTGATGGCACTAAGGAGAGTGAAGAAGAAGGAGAGACTGAATCTTCAGCAGCCCCCAAAACAGGTTATCATCTGAGATGGGAAAGAGGGAAAAAGTAGACTGTTATTGTTCTCTGGAGTACTTAATTATGTTTATTGCCCCCCCAAGACGGAATAACGAGGCAGACACAGGTGATGGTTTTAACTCTAGGGCCACTTTATTAACTGACAACCTTTAACTAGAATAAAAACAGCAAGTTGTGTTACGGTCAAGCCCAGGGGTGAAATACTCCTCCCTCACCTGATGTAATAGGGCAAGCCACCCTGCCCCAAGCGGGAGCCGCCACATTGGCTTCTGTCTGGCTGGCTAGCCATTGTTATCCCGCCCCATAGCCCCTTCCCCCAGGCTGCCAGGCTCAAAGGGAGGAGCCAATCGGGGCAGTTCCCAAGGCAGTCTGCTTTCCCTGCCCCATGCCGCAAGGCACAAAAACTGTACTCACTTGGACCCCTTCAAACCCCAATTGGGTGTCGGCTGGTGCTCACCAATCTGCAACTGTATTCCACATAAAACCCTGCCACCGCCAAGGCCAAGCCTCTGCTTAGGCCTTCGCGCCCATCAGGAGGCCCAAAGCCCCCCAAAACCCTTGCCGAAGATCCTCCAGAAAGATGTTTATGCCCTTTTCAGAGAGATGCACGCCATCCTGTCGATATAACTCAGCGCAACCCGCATGTATACTGGGATGCGCTAAAAAGATACCCAAACCACCCTCTAGAAAACACTGCAATTCTCTGTTGGCCTTTCTGTGAGCTTTGTCAATGGCCAGCGGGTTAACAGCCCACCGCCAAACTCGCCGAGGTATCATGGCGGACCAAACAATAATGGTACCCGGCAATCGCTTCTGAATTAACTTAAAATCTTCTTGAGCCTGAAGAATAAAGGCCTTTCCTTTAACCAGGCCTAAATCATTGCCACCTAAGTGAATAACTAAAACATGTGGCAGAGGGCCAACCGTGTCATGAAACAACAACTTCAACAGGCATGGCCATTGCAAGCCACAGCGCCCTTTCCATTCAACTGCAGCCCAACGGCTCAAACACAACTGCGAGCCCATCAGCATCCTCTTGGCACGATGAGCCGCCCAAAATATATAACTGTGCCCGCAAATCAAAACCATCTTCCTTTGCTGCTGGCAAAAAACATCTGAAACGAAAAGAAAAGTAAGCAGGTGCACACAGTTCAACAAAATCGTGACACGGTTAACTGTTACCCAGGGGTCGCACATAGGACTTAAAAGCTGTGGAACACCATCTCCCCAGATGTTGAATATCACGCCCCTGGTAACCCATGGCTGCCGCAGTGGAGGCTGCCCCTATGCGAAAAGAATGAGTACAAAAATGCCTCCCCGCCAGCCCAATCCTCACCAAAGCTCTAGAGGGGACCGACCAAAATTGATGTTTCGTAAGGGGAGTACCGTCACGATGCTGAAACAATATTCCAGCCTGCATACCTCGAACTGCGATGTAAGCAGCCAATGCAGATACAGGGCAAAGCTGCTTTTCATTACATACACCTAACTCGATCAGGGCACCTCACTGCCTCTGGTCTGTTTTAGAGCATCTCAAAGTAACGGATGCTTTAACGGGAGTCAAACGAACATCCTGTGCCATAAGTGCTCAGCCAGAAGCATCTGCCTTAGACTGGGCAACCAGCTCGCTAATTTTAAAAGCCCCCAAAAAGGCCACCAAGGCTGCTGCATGAAACAATAAGGCTTCAAATTCCGAGGAACAAATCGCCCCCCATGATGCCTGAAGGCCATGGAGAATCTCAGGCGAAATGGGTTGCCTTAAATCCCTCCGATTCCCAGCCTCGCACGCCCAGCCCTCCAACAGCTTACGAACCTGGAAATCTCCTGTAAATTTGGCCAGGCCGCGCGCCTTGTTGGCAAAAGCCAAGGCAGACAATAAACCCTTGATAGAACTAATTGCTAAACCCTTACCTTTAGATGCCACACAAAAATGCAACAGATGGTCCGCCAGAATCGGCCATAAACTAGGATGCCCTACCTCACGTCTAAACACTGAGAACTGAGTGACTGCACAGTCATAAGCACGCTTGGTGCTTGGCACTATGGCCAGTCCTATAGCCCTGCACACTTCAGCCTTCCAACCAACCACATCCAGGGAGGCATTCGCACTGGCAGCAAGGTGGCGTCTGGGGCCAGCTGACAGAACCTTTCCATCTGTTTACGAGAGAGAGCATCAGCCACCCCATTGTTAACCCCCGGCACGTGCCTGGCAAAAAACAAAATGTTCAGCTGGAGGCAGCGAAGTGTAAAAGCGCTAACTAAATGCATGACTCGTGGGGACCTGGAGGACAACGAATTAATGACCTGCACCACAGAAAGGTTATCGCACCAAAAGTGCAAAGTGTGGTTGGCCAACTCCTCCCCCACAGGTAAACCGCCATGAGAATGGGAAAAAACTCTAGAAAAGTCAAGTCAGCTGTAATCCCTTCTGACACCCAAGATGCAGGCCACGCTTCTGCACACCCTCTCCCACAAAAATAAACTCCAAATCCAGTTCAACCTCCAATCTAAAGTCCTCTCTCTCCAGAAGGAAATGCCATTAAAAGATGCAAGAAACTCCAGCCACATTTCCAGGTCTTGACGGATACATGCGCTAATTCGAATCCGGTGGTGAGGGAGCTGCAATCCAGCTATGGCAGCGCACAATCTACACAAAAACGCCCAGCCTGGGGCAACCACCTTACACGCAAAGTTCAGGTGGCCAACTAACTGTTGCAGCTCTTTCAAAGTGGCCTTTCTATATCCCAGAAATTCCTGAATGCGGCTACGCAAGTGAACCAGCTTGTACACAGGCAGCCGAGAAGCCTGCGCCACCGAATCCAACTCCACGCCATGGAAAGTAAACACTTGCACTGAACCCTCAGTCTTCTCCTGAGCTAAAGGCACTCCTAACTCATCAGCCAAGGATATAAATGAACGTAACAAATCTTGACATTGGCCCGAGCCATAGGGACTGACAAACAAAAAATCATCTAAATAATGTGCCACCTCCCTGCAGCCTGTGTGCCTGCGAAGGGCCCATTCCAAAAATGAATGAAAGCGCTCAAAGGCAGCACATGAAATGGAACAACCCATGGGTAAAGCCCTATCTAAATAAAAATGCCCATCGAAACAGAAACCCAGGAGCTCGAAATCGTCCAGATGCACTGGGAGGAGGCAGAAGGCCAACTTAATGTCTCACTTAGCCATCTCCGCTCCTTTCCCACAACGGTGCACCATTCGCACCGACTGATCAAAGGATGTGTACCGCACGGAACACAAGTCCTCTGGAATGGCATCATTAACTGAACCACCCCTGGGATAGGAAAGATGGTGTATCAGGCAAAACTCACCAGGCGCCTTCTTGGACACAATACCTAGTGGGGAAACATGAAGGTTAGGAATGGGGGGACCAGAAAAAGGTCCAATCACCCTCCCCTCCCTAAGCTCTTTCTCTATCTTATCCCTGACCATGTGCTCCATGCCTCGTACGGAATGGAGGTTACTGGCCATACATGGGACCCTTGTGCCCTGGAAAGGGATACGAAAACCCTCGGAAAAACCTTTTAACAGATACAAACTATCAACTTGACTGGAATAATAACTCAACAATCTCTCAAGCACTCTCAACCTTATGGGTGTTGGCCCCCTTTCCATGCGGTTGCCCGGGACCACCCCCTTCAGGCTGTCTGTGGCCATGCCGGGGTTTTCCCCGAAAACAGGCAGAAAAGGGGTGCGGGCCCGCACATAAGGGGCACTCGTGTCGATATGGGCAAGCTTTCCTGCTACACGCCCCCTGGGCTCCGAATTCCCAGCAGATCTGACAGGGTTGAACCGCCCGCCCTGCCACAGGGCGGGGACTGAAGGACCCAGAGACACGCTCTACCAGATGACCGCTATGTGATCGATCACCTGTATTAGGTCTAGAAGAGACCATAACCTGCAACCATAAATGTGGGTGAATCTGGTCCCACCTCAAAGAAGGGTTCATGGCAGCCCGCATCCGGAATTCCTCATCGTATTGGAGCCACGTGGAGCCAGTAAAACCAGTATACCCTTTGTAAACTATGTCAAAGTATTGGAACAAAGAAGCTGCCCGGTATGGTTGCACCTTAGCAAGCACACCAGCATAAACCAGAAAACCAGCCACCCAATTGGCCCATGTCTTATCCACTTTCATCTTTCTGTATTTCTCCTTATCTCTATTCTCAAGATCTTCCTTCTCCTTCTTTTCCATTTCCCAAAATAAAAGGGTGAAGACATCCACATATTCGCCTCTACAAATCTTCTCGCGAGTGGACGGAAGCAAGTGGTCCCCAAGAGGGAGTGCTAAGTCCCCAAAGGGGAGGGCAGCAGCAGAAGCTGCAGTATAGGATACCCCACAAGGGGAGGGGCCACTCCACCAAGGCAAGCCAGATGAGCTACATTGCTGATTGCAGGCCTGTGAAGGCATGCCCCATGTTGGCATACAGCCACTTGCCTGCCTACATTCATACCCACAAGCCAGTGTGCTTGTGTGTGCCGGAGTGACCCCATCACCTGAAGGGCTGCCCCACGGCCATCCCATCCCAGTGTGGTGCAAACTACACTTACCAGCCACCGAGGAAGGGCCTGCGAAGACAGCAGCCGAGCCAGTCTACCCAGAAGGCATTGGCGTGGAAGGTGTGCCACGGTCTGGAGTCCCAGAAGACCCTGCAGTATCAGCCACGGAATCTGAAGCGCGCCCTTCTATAACAGACAAAAGTGTTAAAGCGCGTAGTGGCAGCAGCATGCATTTCCTTCTGTGCACCAGCACCACCAGTGGCCCTCAGTGGGGGAGCCACCAACCCCATGGCTAACTCTGCCGCTTGCAGGCGCTGCAAAATAACTTGTTGCACCCCATTGTCCTCATCATGCGATGAGGACAATGCCGGGGCAGGATGTTTTGGAGGGGGCTTAGGGGCTGACTGCTTTCCCTTGGCATGACCACTACCCTTCTTGGGAGCCATAACAATACAATTGGTCCACCTAGAAAATAAAAACAAGGCTGCTATTCCCTGCAGCCCCACCAATCAAAACTAAGCAAACCACACCGCAAGATAATAACTACTGGGAGAAGAACAAAATGGCCACCCCAAGTGCCGTACCAATGGCTGCCGTGTGCACCCTACAAAATGGCCGCTGCACCCAAAGTACAAAATGGCCACCGGGTGTGTGCAACAAAATGGCCACCGTGTGTGTACCACAAAATGGTGACTAACCCTCCAAACGTATAATGAAAGGTTAAGACGCCTGTAATTACCAGATTAAAAAACAGCTCCCCTGGACCATCCAGCCTCTCAAACACTAAACCCCAGAAAGGCTGCAAACTGTGGCAATGGGGGGGGAGGGGGAGAGATACAATGGGACCAGCCAACCCCTATATGAAAGAGGGACACTGTGAGCTAGCTCACACTAACTCAGTTTAGAGGGTACACTGCTCCTGATGGCTGGTATTCCAATGGGATCTCCCATTCAAGTGCTTGCAAGGGTCAGCCCCGCCTAGCTTCCAAGATCTGAAAAAATCTGAGCTTGCCTGGGCTATCCCAGTCTGGGTGAAAAAAGGGGGGAGGCAAGCCACAAGCATACCCCACTTCACAATTGAAGGCCCCCTAAAAAGACCCCCGCTGGCCTGAATCCAATGTGCTGGCCACACACCACCCAGCCCAACACCGCCCTACCACCAGTAGGGAAACAAACTGAAGGAGGGAGCCACCCTCGCACTCCAAGCTGCAGCAGGAAAGGAAAAGCCTTGCCGCGCTCTCCTCCTGGACCCTTCGCAGCTCCATCGATGCTGAAGGGCCCGCTCCCAGCAGATGTGAGCCAACAGGCGGCCAGGGGGAGGCTGTTCGCTGCGGGGCCGCCAATCCAGTCGGGAACCACGCTGTGCTGAAGACCTCCCTCCTAAGCCGCGAATCTGCAAAGACTGCTGGCACGAAAAGGAGGGGCCCGGCTTTAAGCCCTATGGCCCCTCCCCTTGCACCTAGAAACAGAAGCGCCTTTGGGCGCCTGAACAGCACAGCCTCTCTCCGTCTGAGAGGCAAAGGCGCCTCCCTGCCCAATGGTCGTGGACCGAGGGCGGGGATTCAGATTGCAGGCCAGAGCTCTTTAAGAAACTGGGATTGCTGAGGAAATACTGAAATGTTTTATTAGCTAGATGATCATTTTTGGCGAAAGTCAATTTGCATTCAAGAGGCAGGGTACTATTTTAAAAGCTCTGTATGATCACCGATTCTTGGGTTTTTAGAGGTTTTTCTTTTCTTTTACCTGTAGAGTGTAGTTTCCCCACCCCTATTTTTCTGTGTATTGTAGTTTCTTTCTTTTTTCTGTATGTAGATTTAGAAAAAGCAATAAAAAAATCCCCTTCGGGGGGCCAAAAAAAAAGAACTAGTTAAAAATATTAGTTAATACAGAAAACATGACCTCATGCATATTGGCAGCTATGCTAAGAAGCCAAAATTAAGGCTTTTCATGACCAATTGCCCCCCTATTCAGAATAAAGAGTCAGACACATTGTTTGGATGAACTATGGGCCATTTTATTTAACTTAACCTGAAAACAATGGCAAGGGCCAACTGTGACAGCAGTCACCTGACCCCTCCCCAGTCATATAACAGGGAGCCACTGCCCTCAGCTTGAGCCAGCATTCTGACTTTCTTTAGTCAAGCATGCCAAGGCAGTGCCCTGGAGATCCAACTGCCAAGCCATATAACTTAGGTGGCTGATCAATCCATGCACTCCCAAAGGCAGCCTGCTAATTTTACCCCGGATTGCGTAACCCAAAGGCTCATCAAGCCAGACTCCTTTCACCCCAACCTGGGTCATTGATTGGTCCTCCCCCTAGATGCATGTCACTCACAGCCCCAATCCTGCCAACTAAAGCAACCAACCTAATTAAGAGGCACTGCCCTATGCCAATTCCACAACCCCTAACTGACTGTATGAGGTAGGCAAAAATTCATCCCTGACCTGCACCAATCAGCCAGGGATCAGAAATTCCTACCCAGCCCTGAAAACCAGCGACCAGCAGAAGCTCATACAGAATCAGGGTGGGAGGGTGGGCCAAGCTGAAGACAATGAATGAGGAAAGGTGGGTGCAGAGTCAGCCATTTAGGCCAGCTCTGCCCCCATGAGCAAGACACGAGGTCCGTGCCTGGCCATGTGACCCCTCTTCCTCCTTCAAAGGAGGCAAAGGCAGCCCCCGGCCATATGGTTGGGCTGTCAGTTGGTGGGGCTGGAATTTGGTGTGTTCATTTTTCATTTGCTCCTTATTCCTCCCCCCCACACACACACAATTTATTTAAATTTTTACAGACATTACAAACAATTTACATCTACATTCTTGTGAGTCATTTTTTCCTATTTCATTCTTTCTAACCATACGTACAACTTTTTCCATCTTTTTTCAAATATTTCATATTCTTTTCCTTGCAATAATAGACTTAATCTATCCATTTCTGCCAAACACAGCACTTTATCGATCAATTCCTCCTTGGAGGGTATCTTTCCAGCCTTTAGCTAACAAACTCCTTGCTGCTGTCAATATGTAAAGCATTAGATATTCATCTACTTTACAAATCTGGTCTGGGAGGAAGTTCAAGAGTGCACATTCAGGTAAAAAGGGTAATTCATATCCCATCATTTCTTGTAACAGTTTGAAGACCATACGCGAGTATCTTTGTACCTTCTCACAACACCACCATATATGCAAATATGTGCCAACATTATTCTTACATTTCCAACAATTTGCACTAGAATTTCCATAACATTTTGCAATTCTATCTGGCATCCAATGCCATCTATAAAATAGTTTGAGTATATTTTCTTTAAATGGTATTGCTCTCATCATGCTCATCGCCCTCCCTATTTTGGCCCATTGCTCTAACTCTATAATATGTTCTAGATCTTTCATCCAAGCAACCATATTCTTTTTCACCGTCTTGTCTACTAAATACTCCGATAATAGATAACTATAAACCTTTTGTATTTGCTTATCATTAGAGGAAAGCCATATCTTATCGAGTTCATTTTTATTATCATAGAATCCTGTTTTCTTGTCTTTATTAAACATCAATACCAGTTGCATATAATCCCACCAAGTCAATTTTCTATTCAAAGCCCTCAGCTCTTCCTCCGATTTTAAATTGTTATATTAATCTAATACCTCATTATATGTCACCATTTTCTCCTTATCCATTAATGTCAACCTCATGCTGGCCTCTATAGGGGATACCCATTTCGGCATTTTCAGATAACAATTCTTCCTAATTTCCTTCCATATTTTCATTAATGCCCCTCTTAAAGTATGACCCATAAAATTTTTGGTAGACCTATCTTCATCATACCATATATATTTGTGCCATCCCATCACTATGTTGAATCCTTCTAGATTTAATAGCCTGGTGTTTTCTAGTGTAATCCATTCCTTTATCCAACCTAGGGCTGCCGCCTGGTAGTATAAAACCCAATTTGGAATACCAAATCCTCCTCTTTGTTTCCTATCTTATATAACTTTATGGCTGATCCTTTCTCGTTTATTGTTCCATATGAACTTGCTACAAATTTTCCCCAGTTCTCGAAAATAATTATCTTTTCTTATAATCAGTATATACCTTTCTGAGCAAAATTCAGATTGCTGGTTCTCACCTTTAAAGCTCCTAATGGCCTGAGGCCAGGGTACTTGAAGGACTGTTATCTGTCACTGCCAAGCAAGTTGGTAAGTTTGACACCTAGACCTCAGTCTACGTTCTCACTATAGCTGAGATGAGGTTGGTGGCAAGAAGGCATAGGGACAATTTGGTGTTGGTGCCAGAGTTATAGAATGTCTCTCCTACATCTAAGAGCATAAGACGAGCCCTGCTGGATCAGACCAATAGTTCAGCATCCCATCTCACACAGTTGCCAACCAATTCCTCTGGATGGCCAGCAACAGGGAATAGAGGCTGAGGCCTTCCTCTGATGTTGCCTCCTTGAACTTGGATTCAGAGGTTTAGTGCCTCTGAATGTGGAGGTTTCCCTCAGTCATTGATAGACTTATTGATAGACTTATCCTCCATGAATCCATTGATAGATTTATCCTCCATGAATCCATCTAATCCCATTTTAAAGCTGTTTATTCCTGTGGCCATCACTACATCCTCTGGCTGCGAACTCCACATTTTAATCTCTCCACAGGGCCTGCAAGATGGAGCTCTTCCACCAGGCTTTCAGCTAAGGAGCCGCCTCTACTACAGAGCCCATGCCACTATAGAGTTCTGGCCCTTGGTTTGACATCTAGCCTATGTCGCCCTTGTTTCAAAAAGATCATGAGCAGAAGGACTGTTACATCTTCGGGCACATTTTTCAAAGTACGCCACTGTAAATAATTAATTTATTATTGCCAGCACTTTATAAATCTGAATTTATAACTTGAACTCTTTTAGATGATTTTATGTAGTTTTTAATTGTATTTATGTATTAACTTGTGTATTGATTGATGTGAGCCGCAATGAGCCTGCTTTGCGAGGAGGGTGGGGTACAAATTAAACCAATAAATAAATAAATCTGTGTAAAATAGTATTTCATTTTGTCTGTCCTGAACCCACTGCCCATCAGGTTCATTATATGTCCTTAGTAGACTACATATATCCACCTCGTGTCAAATTAGATACTCTGTTTCAGGGAGATTAACCCCAAAAATTTCTACCAGCAAAGGAGTCGAACAGGGTTGCGTTCTTGCTCCCCTTCTTTTCAACTTTTTTCCTAAGCGACCTTGCCCCCTTTTTGGCCCAAGTGGATGGCCATAGCCCCAAACTGAGTTCCACTAACGTCCCAATTTTGCTTTATGCAGATGATGCGGTCCCTATTGTCATGCTCCCATGTGGGTTTGCTCCGCTTATTGAACTGCTGTCAAGAGTACTGTAAAATCAACCAATTAGAACTTAACTATGGAAAATCAAAAGTGTTAGTCTTCTCCAAATCTAGAAAGCAATTTACTTGGAAGGTGGGTGACCACAAGCTCGAACAAGTAAAACATTTTAAGTACGTAGGTTTGCATTTCCAAGCTACTACATCATAGGCCCAACAGCATAGAGTAACAATTAACAATGCTAAAGCAAATGTTAATGCACTTCTGCATTTTTATTTTTCTGAAAGAGGAAACTGATATGTTCCAGCCACACTTAAAATCTGGAACCTGAAAATAGGCCCTCAGTTACTTTATGGTGCTCCTATCTGGATTGAATCAATAAATAAGGCAGTTGAGCAGGTGTATTCAGACTTTCTTCAGTGGAGCTCAGGTGTTCCACCATGTGTCCCGTATGCAGCTTTATGCCTAGAATGTGGCCATAACCTTATGACTACAAGGGCGTGGCTTATGACCTGTTAAGTTTTGGCTTTGATTACATTATAGATCTGATCCCTCTAGCTACTGCTTCCAACTCTTGACTGAAACTAACTATTCCCCTTGGCTGTCATTATCCTGTCCTATTATATAAATATGTAGTGTTCTGGCAATGTTCTATGCATGGCAAAATCAGTTGGCTGCAGGAACTGCCCATCACAAGATATTCCTCGATTGGCTGTCTTCCCTTCCACCGTGGCATCAATCCTGCCCGCAGACCTGCCACTCAGTGTCTCGCCCTCACTCTGCATGGAGCTGTCAGCCAGGATGGATGCTCTGGCAGCCACTCTGGCACGGAGCCAGGAGGATGGGCCCACCTGGCCTCCACACAGCCTGGTCACTCCCTCTGGCCCTGGCCCTGAGGCTGCTGGGAGGCCTCCAGGAGGGGCGGGTGCCATGGAGCCTCTCCGCTGCTGACCTGTCTTTGCCCGCCCCCCCAACTGCCTTCTAGGCCTGCTCGGAGCCCTCCAGTAGGGCCGGGTGCCATGGAGCCTCTCCACCAACAGCATGCTGGTCATCAATGGCCCATCATTGCCCAACGCCCATGGCTTCTAGGGCCACTCGGAGGCCTCTGGGAGGGGAGGGTGGTGTGGAGCCTCACTGGCGGTGGCACACTCACCATCTCCGGCCCATCTTTGCCCACCCCCGCTGGCCCTTCTTCACCCACCCCACCTTCTAAGGCTGCTCAGAGGCCTCCAGGAGGGGAGGGTGGCGTGGGGCCTCTCCGCCAGCAGCGTGCTCACTGCTGCTGGCCCATCTCTGCTTGACCCCCCAGCTGGCTTCTGAGGCCTCTGGGAGGCCTCTGGGAGGGGAGGGTGGTGTGGGGCCTCTCTGCCAGTGCCACGCTTTGATGTATCCTCCTCACTCTGGCAAAGGGGTCTATATGACTTCTGTCATCCCCTTACCTTTTACTTCATGAGCCCAAACCTTTCCTGTCAGATATAAAAGAATGGCACTGATAGTGTGGTTTTATATAAAATGAGAAGTTTTTATTCTTTATAAAAGGTTAGGGGAATAGGAAAATGGTTTTTCTTTTGAACAGAGGTCTACCCTTTTTGAGTCAGGCAAAACCTCTCCGCAGAGTCTTGTCTGTCCCTCTACTCTACGACACCCTGTCACTGAGTCACAGACTGAGAGTTTTTTCCTCAGAAGGAAGCCACCAAAAGCCCCTTCTCAATAACTCTCTCTCCAAACCAAAACTCTTCCAACTCCCTCAAGCATCTCAAGCTTCCAGCCACCAACTGCCTAACCGACCAGACCTCCCCCCCCGGATACCTTCTGTTGCCAAGGAGGCGGCTCACCAATCAGAGTGAACCTCTGACACTCCCTACCTTCAGGCTGTTTTTCCTCAGTTCATCACACACACTTACTGCCGCTGGCCCGTCTTCACTCAACCCCCCCACCTCGCTTCTGAGGCTGCTCAGAGGCCTCTGGGAGGGGAAGGTGGTGTGGGGCCTCTCCACTGGTGGCGTGCTCATTGCCACTGCTCCATCTTTGCCCACCACCATTCATGCTTCTAAGGGGCGCTGACAGCCGTCAGCCCAGGCACATGCTGCATGCTGCCGCGCTCCCCCTGGTCCTCTGCCTAGCACCCGTTGCCTGTCTCTTTGCAATGGGCATTGCCACTAGTTGAAAATAAATTAAGAACATTGAATATCTCCTTCAAATCTTTGCTCCCACTTTCAGAATTGGAAGCAATGTAAACAATAAGGGACAGACTATTTGAGGTAGAGCTATTTGAACTGTATAACACAGCTAATAAGACATGTTCTCCCCAAAGTCATGGGATATTGCCCACTGTGGATCATCCTGCTAGCTATCTTTACCAACTTCAGGCCCCAGCACTACATAGAACCTTTTCACTTGCTAGGTTGAACACTCCCTTCAGCAATTTTAACTGTGAAGTTTAAAGTATCCTTTTTGTTAACAGACTATGCCCCTGTGCAAGTGGGTCTATTGAACCAGTGTCTCATGTGTTATTGGAATGTTGTTGTTATTATGTCAACATTCGGCACAGCATTTTATTGCCATTACTTGGTGGCATCCCAGAGCTTCCTGATTCACATAATGTGCTATATCTACTACAACAACGTTGATGAAAATATAACTGACTCAGTGGCAAAGTTCTTTCAGGCTGCTCTTTTTACACGTACTACAGTATTGTAACACAAAATTTGTTTTTGGGAGATATGAAGGTGAGACTTATTTATATGGATTTTAGATTATTTTAGACTGGGGTGTTGTTGTTGTTTTTCTTTCCCCTTGTTGGTATATATGCTTTATGTTTTATTTATTTATCTATTTGTATATTTTCTCCAATGTCAATGCCAATAAAGGTAACTGGGGAAAAAATGTCCTTAAGTTCTAATATTTTGGGAGAGGGAGAAAAATTCTCTTTGTCAACTCTTTCCACCCCATGCATAATTTTATAAACTTCTATCATGTCCCCCCCTTAGTAATCTCTTTTCTAAAATGAAAATTCCCAGACTCTTCAGCCTTTCCTCATAGGAAAGGTGCCCAGCTCCCTAATCATCTTGGTTGGCCTCCTCTGTACTTTTTCCAGCTCTGCAATATCCTTTTGGAGATATGGTGACCAGAACTGTACATAGTATTCCAAATGAGGCCTCACCACAGATCTATACAGAGGCATTACAATATTGGTCATTTTATTCTTAGTCCCTTTCTTAATAATCCTAACCCTAGTATAGTATAGCAGTTATGAATAAATGGATAGCCCAGAGGCACGGGCTGGGGTGTCACCAGTATGCTGATGACACCCAGCTCTATCTGATGTTGGGCAGCCAATCAGACTCCAAACCGGAAGATCTGGACTGAGCACTACATGCTGTGGCTGGTTGGCTTAGACTGAGTCAGCTGAAGCTGAATCTGGTGAAGATGGAGGTTCTATGCTTGAGTCAGGGCAGCTCAGGGGTGGGGATCCCACTCCCAATCTTTGACGGGATACCATTGGTGCCAGCGTTGGAGGCTAGGAATTTGGGAGTGCTCCTGGATACCTCCTTAACAATGGAGGCCCAGGTAGCAGCCACTGCCAGGTCGGCTTTCTACCATTGTGGCTGGTCAGGCAGCTGGCTCCCTTCCTGGACCACAATGACTTGGCCACAGTGATCCATGCTATGGTCACCTCGAGATTGGACTACTGTAATGCTCTCTACATGGGGCTGCCCTTGTCGCAAATTCGGAAGCTGCAGCTAGTGCAGAATACAGTGGCCAGGCTTTTGATGGGCCTCCCAAGATGGGAGCACATCCAGCCTGCGCTGAGAACACTGCACTGGTTGCCAATAGCATACCGAATTTGCTTCAAGGTGCTGGTACTTATCTATAAAGCCCTATATGGCCAGGGTCCAACATACCTGAGGGACCGCCTTTCCCCATATATACCCCAGAGAGCACTATGGTCAGGGAATCAATTGACCCTCCCTGGCCCTAAGGAAGCTAGGCTCGCTAACACCAGGGTCCATGCCTTTTCAGTGGTGGCTCCATACTGGCGGAATGAGCTCCCAGAAGAGATCAGGGCCCTGCAGGACCTTTCACAGTTCCACAGGGCCTGCAAGACAGAGCTCTTCCACCAGGCTTTCAACTAGGAGCTGCCCCCACTATCACCACCAACCTCTGGCCTCGAGGGCCAGTTATGCAGAGAACATCAAGAAATTGAAAACTTACAAGTACGCCACCTGGTATAATTAGAGAAATATCAACAGCACTTAGTAGTATTATTCTGATTCAAATTATTTTATGATTTTACCGGATTTTAATCATTATTTATATAGCATGTGCAATGTTTTAATGAATGTAAGCTGCCCTGAGCCTGTGCAATGGGGAGAGTGGGATATAAGTTGAATAATAAGATTGGAGTAGGGTGGGTGAGGCATTCGGGAGGAATTCCCCCTCTGCCTTCCACAGGGTGGGGTCTTAGGTAAAGACCCCCTTCGGATTCTTCCAAAGTCACAAAGTGAGGTAACAACCTCCAAGAACTCCACTATGAAGAAATAGATATTGTTTTAAATGAAAGCAATTAAAGAATATAAAACTTAGGAGATAGAATACTATGAGAAACAGCTTGTGGTTCATGGTAAAAGCCTAATAGAAATAATATAGTAATTATTAGTTTTCTGTTCATTAAATTATGTATTATTTATCTAGGAGTTTGAGGAGATGATAGAAATTGTTATACAAGCATTCACTGGCAGTGAATAAGAAAACAACTCTATTTAGTTATACATATATTAAGCAGATACTGCCAGTGCTACAGTGTACAATTGGAAGAAACAGTTTGTATATCATTCCAAAAGTGCACAACATCTTTGTTGTAAACATGTTATGTGGAAAATAATAAAATATATATTTTTAAAAAGTTGAATAATAAAATAAAAAGTAAATCAAATAATACTGGCCCCAATACTGATTCTTGTGGGACCCCATTGCCTACTTCCCTCCATTGTGAGAACCATCCATTTATTCCGACTCTTTGCTTCCTGTTGTTTAACCAGTTTTTAATCCATAAGAGAACCCATCCTCTTATTCCATGACTGCTGAGTTTACTTAGTAGTCTTTGGTGAAATACCTTGTCAAAAGCCTTTTGAAAGTTCAAGAATATAATGTCTACCTGGTCACTGTTATCTACATTCTTGTTCACTTTCTCAAAGAACTCCAAAAAGTTGGTGAGGCAGGACTTCCCTTTGCAGAAGCCTTGCTGATTTCCCCTCAGCAGGCTTTCTCTCTATGTGACTAACAATTCTATCTTTGAAAACATAATTCTATCTTTGATTACAGTTTCTACTAATTTGCCTGGGACAGATATTAAGCTGACTGGCCTGTAATTTCCTGATTCCTCTCTGGATCCCTTTTTTTAAAAAAAAAATGGTGTCACATTTGCTGCTCTCCAGTTTTCTGGTACATTTGGCTGAATTTAATGGTAAGGTTACATATATGGGTTTGTAGATCAACTATCTCACATCTGAGCTCCTTAAGAATTCTCGGGTCCATGCCATCATGACCTGGAGACTTACTGGTTTTTAATTTCCCCAGTAGGTCTAGAAGTTCATTTCTGGTCACCTCAATTTGGCTCAGTTCTTCATACTCCCTTCCTGAAAATAGGGGCTGTGGCATGGGTATACCCCACACTTTCCACAGAGAACACAGAAGCAAAAAAAGTTATTGAGCTTCTCTGCCACATCCCTATCTTCCTTTAGCAATCCTTTTATCCTTTTGTCAATCAAAGGCCCCACTGCTTCTCTGGTTGGTTTCCCGCTTCTGATATATTTTTTAAAAAAATGTTTATTGTTCGTCTTGATGTTTTTATCAGCCTCCTCCTCAAATCTCTTTTTGCATACCTAATTATTGATTTACATTTCTTTTGCCAGAGCTTGTGGTCCTTCCTGTTCAATTCACTGGGGCAGACCTTTCACTTTTAAAAAGAAGCCTCTTTACTTTTTATAGTTTCCTTGATCTGCATTGTTAACCACACAGACCTTCTTTTAGACTTGGCAGTGCCTTTCCTAACCTGTGGAATGCTTTCTATTTGAGCTTCAATTAGTGTGATTTTAAATAGTTTACAAGCATCCTCTATAGATTTGACTCTCTTGCGTTTCCCTTTTAACTTCCTTTTTACTATTCCCCTCATTTTTGTAAAAAATTTACATCATATGTTACAGTTTTGGACTTTAGGGATAATTTTCCATTGACTGGAATGATGAAATTAATAGCGTTGTGGTCACTGTTTCTAATTGATGTAACAATCTCTACATTTGTCACCAGTCCTCAAGGCTCGTTCAGAACTATGTCCAAGTTTACTACCCCTCTGGTTGACTCTGTGACCAACTGTTCCAGTGCACATTCATTTATGATGTACAGGAATCTCATTTCTACAGCATGATTTGAGTACATGTTTATTCATTCACTATGAGGGTAGTTGAAGTCTCCCAGCATAATAACATTATTTGCTTTAGTCACCTCCCTTATTTTCTTCTCCATATGAAGACCAGCCTCAAGGGTTTGATCAGGTGGGTGACAGTGCTCCCTTACTTTTAAGTAATCCTTAGGGCCCAGTATTTCCACCCATATCGCTTCTGTTGGGAAATTAATTCCCCTGATGTTTTCTAACTTATTTGTTTGGATGGTGAATTTTAATAAGGAAGTATTCACAATTCCTTCCAATTTCTCTAAGTAATGTTATTTGTAAATCCTTAAATCAGATTTTATAAATATGGTTATCTATTTTTGTATTGATATAGCAATTTTAATTTGCAATGACAAAAACCCTGTGAGGGCAGTCTTTGAAATTAAAGCTCCTACTGATGTAAGCCAATGAGAGCCAGTATGGTGTAGTGATTAAGAATGTTGGAGTAGGATCTGGGAGACCCAGGTTTGAATTCTCACTTGTGTCATGGAAGCTTGCTAGGTGACCTTGGGCTAGTCACTGACTCTCAGCCTAACTTATTTCATAGGGTAGTTATGAAGATAAAATGGAGGAGAAGAGAATAATGTAAGTCACTTTGGGTCCCCTTTGGGGAGAGAACTGGAGTATAAATGAACTAAATAATTAAAAATAAATAAACAAACGTGATATCCTACTTGCATGTCACTTAGGCTGCTAAGTTTTAGATGCCAGATTGAATGTGTGGTTGTTGGTTTAGTACTCCATTACTGTCTTAAAATAAAAAAACAATCTGCTTGAAAAGGGATTGGTTATTTCATCATTTTTAAAATAGATGAATTTGTATATTATGGTTTATATTATTAGTTTTATCTCATGGTGTTATTGATATTGATTTAAAGTTTTCTTGTTTTATTTTTGAAATTTTTATTGTTGTAAGCTGCTTCAGGCACATCTGTGGAGAAGTGCCCGAAGATAACCTTCATCAGTGAACTCCATCTGTCCATCTTTCCTACTGCAATTCACTGCAATACGCGACACCATTTGGATCCCATCTTTTATCTTCCTTGTTTACCATGTTTTACATAATGTGATAAAACTCCCAAGATATTGTTGCATCACATGAACTCTTCTGGTTAACATTTGGGCACCAATTTACAGACTAGCGCATATACTGGTTTTCTTTGCTCACATTTTTTTCAGTTACAACTCTTATTCATACATTACCTTCAGAGGAAGGAAGATTAATGGAATTAATGAATACATTAAAACAGGTAGTTCATATTTGCAAATCTTAGCTTTTGCAATATCTTCATAAACGAATACAGCAGAAACTAAAACAGCTTTTTTCTTTGTGTAACAATCTGCTCTTTGAGAAATGATGAATATAGTTGTTAAATATCTAGATATAATAGTTATGTCTTGTTCTGTCATACGATTCTCAGTATTACTACAATTTTGTGTTGAAGATTCAATGCACCACAGAAGCAGAAACAGAGATAGTATCTTTTGCTGAGATGGAGTTAAATCCTACAGGGGATTTATACTGCTGAATGCATGAACAAGTCTGCTAGTGTTCAGTAAGGCAAAACAATTCTACAGAGAACTTACATTAATTCTTGAGTTTAAAAGGCAAGTCAGCAACTGTCTTATGTACACTTAAATGGAATGGTTCAGACATTAAAACCTGAAGAAAATCCATACTAAGTAGCTGTTTTTCTGTTTTGGCATTGAGAATTGCCACTGATATTGCAATTTAATCAGTTTCATTAAGCACATGAAAAAGACCTTTCTAAAACCTCAGCCTTCTCTTTTCCTTCAGTATCTTTTCATAAACTCTGGTTCCAGCATCATGTCACGTGCTGGTGTCAACACTGTTTCACTTCACTGATGCTTTTCATATGGGAAATCCCAGAGTAAAAAGCAATATATGACTATGTTTAAAGGGTTGCTTCCTATTCATGATAGCTGTAGAAATGACTCACAAAGGGTTGTAATTTTTTTTAAAATAAAATACATACACATTTGAGAATGCTGTCACCTTTCTAATGTTTTGTATTTATCCAGATTTATGTTTTAAACTATTTAAACTTAAATGCAATTTTTCAGGCTATAAAATTTCAGGCACAAAGAGTTATACTGGCATTTCAGTACATGTAAGTTACTTTTCAGTCAATATCCAAGTAAAGTGTGTTAGAAAATAATTTTGGGACATTTGTCCTAGATGTATGGATGACTTTCTATTAGTAAGGTCTAATGGTGAACAAGCTGGTTAGAATAATGCTTAGTCTTGACACCTGCCATTCTTGTTATGTTGGTTGAGTGCATCTGTGGGGTAGTAAATGAGTCCTGGATGAACAAAGTGGTCTTTAGCTGATATGCTAGCTGTGGTTGTTCCTTGAAAAAAACCACCCTATCCTTTTCCATTAGTGGGGCTGTACTGGTGAAAAAGACACGGCAATTTCATTTCCTCCCCTCCCAATGCAGCCTCAGTTAGACAATGTGGGTCCTGCAACCTCAGGAATAAACTTTATCAGGGCTGGAAAAGTCTGCTTGGTGGAGAAGAATGTGGGAGAGATCTGCAACTGTTAGTGCCCTTCTTTGACAGATCATGGCACTCAACACTGAGTGTGGTCACACAAGCAGTTTGCCACAGCAGTATATCAGCTCTAATTAAGCCACTTGAGTTTGGGATGATTTGAGTTGATCACCCAGTACCCCCTAAGCTGGCATCACAGTGCCACAGTTCCGTGACTGGTCCTTCACATTACTAATATGCCACAATCACTGACCTGTGGCTGGGTTGGTTGCCCCCCCCCCCAAAGTCTGGCTATGTGTACGCAGAAGCAGACAAGTGCTCATGTGCACCTGGCCATGTTCTATGGGGGTGCTGAAGCTCACGTTGGAGTGCGGTTGGGAAAAAAGGACATGCCAGAAATGGAGTGGAATGATCACACTGCTCATGCATTTCCATGGTGCATCCAGGCAATCAGACACCTGGAAACCCACCATGGAAGCCCCTCACTGAGGTAGCCACTAAAATTTACCGGTGGCTATTTAATCTGCATGGGAGTCATTTTAGCACAAGGTAGGGATGAATGGGTCATGGGAACCAGATATACATATTTGATTGTGCCCATTTGATCCAGAGGGGAGGGGTGGCTATGTCAGGCCAAAAAGCTCATGTGATCACACTCAAAGTGTTGATCTGGAGTTTGAACCAATCCCAGCACAATAATTTAGTCTCCATTACAGTGTTTGAAAGCATGGGTGGTAGAAGCACTGCTTTGCAGTATTAGCTAATAAATCAATATCTTTATCAATTTTTATTACTGTTAAGTACAATATATAAGAGAGATACTTAAAAGGGACAACTTTAAGGATAATACAAGTTTCAGAATATTTTGAACACAAAGGGAAATTTTTAGGAACATAAGAAGAGACCTGCTGGATCAGACCAGTGGTCCATACAATCCATTACCTTGTTTCACACAGTAGCCAACCAGTTGTCCTGGAGACCCAACAAACAGGATATCTTCCCATCCTAGGATTGGTATATGAATGTTCTGTTTACTCACCATGGCTAGTAGCCACTGATGGGCCTATCCTCTATGATTCTATGCAGCCTCCTTTAAAAGCCACCTGAGCTTGTGGCTATCATTACATCTTCAAACACAGAATTCCAAAATTTTATTAGTCATATTTGTAATCAAATTGAAAATTGATGAAGAAAAGGTACTGTGACATTTTTTACTATTTATCTGAAATCTTTTCTTTAAAATTCCACTTTTCAACAAACATTCTTGAGGCTGTTTACATTGATATAAAATATTCTCAAAATCACAAAACCCTGATGGCAAGTATGTCTTCCAGAAGAATTAGTACTGGAAGATAGTACTAGGCCCACAGAACATAGTTTACAGACAAAAGGTATCCAATTTTAACATCCATGGGAAAGAAAACCTTTTCAATGAAGCTGGTACACATTTAAACAGCAGAAAGGAGACAATAGCAAGTATTTGAATCCCCAGGGATCAATAGAATTTAAACTTTGTTTTTTAGGGCAGGGACATTTAATTTTTGGTTTAGAAATGTCCTGCATGCAGGCTTCTGCAATCACTTATATTGATTGAGATAATTTAAAAATAATCAAAGATAACTGAGAGTGTGTTTTGTTTAAAGTTTTGCTTCTGTTTTTCTGGAAAAATTCCATTTCACTCTAGGTTCCTTGTGAATGTTTTTATTTCCTGAGACATGGAGAAAGACATTTGGAAAATATGGATAGATGGAAAGATGTGTTTACAGAAACAGCTTGAACTCTTTAAGGCTTCCTGAGGGTGCAACAGCTTCTTATCTGAGTGCAGTAAAGGATAAGCTTCAGCTATGAGTATTTTCTATTAAATGTGATCTTCTGAAGTGGTAATAAGGCTTGGGCATAGCTCATCAATTTTCTTTGCGAACAGAGCCACTAAGGCATTCTAAGCACAGACAAATGTCACTCTGTATTCTTTGGTTAAGCATGTATAACTATGCAGAAGGGAAAAAAAATATCAGTACTTCTCATATTGTTATTTGATACTGATGATATGTTTTAGCAAAACTTAGTTTTAGTAATGCTTTCTACTTGTAACACAAGCCAGCTGGTCTTTTGTTCATACTGCAATGGATGGACTCTGTCAGAGTTAATGTTGATGTAATGTACTCACAATCCTGTGCATGCTGAGAACCACAACTAACAGTACAATAGTAGGTGCAGAAACAAAAATAAATATAGCAACGACAACTAACCCCGCTCCCCAGTAAATCAGGGGAAAGGCCAATACACACCAATCAATAGGATTGGGAATGAGCAAATGTTCACTCTTAAACATTTGCTAGGGATGGGCACGAACTGGGAAAATGCATTTTGTTTCAGTAAATGGTTCATAGCATGCCTGTTTTGTTAGCCATGAACCATCACAAACTTTTAAGAGCTAAACAAACTGGTTCAGTTCAAGAGGTTCATGGCATGGTAGAATCCCCCCCCCGTGTGCTAGAGACACCAAACCCACAGGGGATCTCCAGCTGACTCTGCTGTACGTGTCCTCCAAGTTTGGTGAGGATTGGGTTTATGGAGTCCAAGTTACAGGCCCACCCCAAGAAGTTACCCCCATCCTCCATTGTTTCCAATGGAGGTAAAAAAGGTAAAAAACAAGGGCAATGAAGCCCAGCAAAACACGATTAAAGTCCCAGAGAATCTCTCCAGTAGAAAGTGAAGGTGGGGAGCATTTTTGCAAGCACAGCAGAACCAGTGCAACATGCCCAGCAGAATCAGTTCCACTGCAGCAGTGCAAACCCAAAAGGACCTACGGTCAAATCAGAGAATTTCTGCAGTAAAAACTGAAGGGGGAGGGGCATTTTTGCAAGCACAGCAGAAACAGTGCAATGTATTAATGCCCAGCAGAACCCAGTGCCAATGTGGCTATGCCGGCTCAACAGGATTGATGTAAAGCACAGTATCACAATCCAAGCAAGGGTGGTGGGATTTTGCAAGTTCTGTGCAAGAAAATGTGCAAGAAGTGAACACAAAGGAACCCCAGCAAATAGGGGAGAAAACTATCTTGAAACTGAAATGACTAATTTGAAACTGACAACAGTATTTCCTAGACTGGAGAATTCCACATCCATCTATCTATCTATCTATCTATCTATCTATCTATCTATCTATCTATCTATCTATCTATCTATCTATCTATCTATCTATCTATCTATCTATCTATCTATCTATCTATCTATCTATCCATCTATCCATCTATCCATCTATCCATCCATCCATCCATCCATCCATCCATCCATCCATCCATCCATCCATCCATCCATCTATCTATCTATCTATCTATCTATCTATCTATCTATCTATCTATCTATCTATCTATCTATCTATCTATCATTGCTTTTATTCTAAAAACTACATTGAAATCAAAGGGAGGGGTATCTAACATCTAAGGGAGAAAGGAAAGAAAATCACTAAAAACCCAAGTGGCAATGGTCAATAGCTTCTACAAGTGCTTATAACAAATTCTTTTGCACTTAAAATCATTAGGTTACCTTGAAAAGGAGTAATTAATTAATTTCTTCCAAAAAAAGATAAAAAAAGAATTACATCTATCTAAGAGAGAAGTGTCTACATATCTAAAATAAGTTTGGTTCAGTTCAAGTATAAGAGAAACAGTTATTTTTTATTAGTTGCTGTAGATTTTCTGGGTTGTGTAGACAACATATTAGTTATTTTTTTCCTTCTTAATTCATAATCTTGTCTGGCTTTGGGAATTTTGGGGGCAGTAGCCCCCTAGTCAGATTCCGGTTCTTCTCCAGAAGATGTGGCTGATGAGGTTCCATTGCTTCCTGTCTCGCCCTCTTCTTCTTCTTCTTCTTCCTCTCCTGGTCTCAGTGCTGTTTCTGGTTTTTGAAACTGCTCCAAAAAGGCTTTTGCTTTAGTAACAGAATCAATTCTTTCTTTCATGTTGTTGTATTTAAAGATGACTCCTTCTGGTATAATCCATCTATAATGTGTGCCTTTTTGCTGCAGAAACAAAATCAGGTTTTTGTATAGTCTCTTCTTTTTCCTTATCTCAAATGGAATGTCCTTTAAGACTTTTATTTCTTTATCTTCGATTTTTAGGGTAGTCCCATTTGTAGCTTTAAGTATCTGGTCTCTTATATGTCTTTTGGAGAATTTCACAAAGATTTCACCAGGCAGATTATTCTCTTTAATGTATTCTGGATATGTCCTGTAGACCATATCCACTTCACTTTGTAGAAGTTCTGCTTTTAAATCTGTCACTGGTTCTAATTCTACGCTTAAAGTTGTTTTGAGGTTTTCTCCTTTTTTCTCTTGAAATCTCAATACATGCATTGACTTTTCCATTTGCAATTGTAACAATTGATGTTCAATAGAGGATGTCTTCTTTGCTACAGTCTCTAGTCCTTTATTAAACTTTTTTTGTCTTGGAATCACCTTTCTTTAACAATTTGGAGATTTGTTCTGTCTTAATGTTAGTCTCTTTTAGCTGTCCTTGGAGGGTTTCAAAATTCTTGTTCAATGTAATCATCTGATCCAGCAGAGGGCGCAAAGCAGCTGCTATCATATTTGCAAAGTCTATGGCTGCTTCCGGTCCCATGACCTTAGCAGTCGGGCTAGCTTTGCCTGGAGTAAGTTTAGCTTTCGATGGCACTTTCTTCCCCGCCATTATGCTTTTGTTTACTTTAAGAGAAAGTTGTTAAAAGTTTCTATAATTTGAAAAGACCACCAGAATTATCTCAGTTGCAGTCTGCCTTAGTTATTTCATGCTTTACTTTCCGTCTCCTTTCTTCGCTATTGTTTTAAAACATTTTTCTCTTCCACGGAGTGGATCCCCCCCCTCAGTTCGGCTTAAGGGGACGTACTAGCTTAAGCATTTTGGTATTTGTCTTGTTTTTTGACTCATCAAAACTCACAGTTCATCTGGAGTCATCTGCCAGGTAAAGAAAAAATGCCTGATTGTCTGCCTGTTTGTCCCAGTGTGCATTTCTAGTGCCCTTGCTGGTCTGCTGTGGCAGGACCTTCGGAACAAAGGAGAGCCTCGATCCCTCGGCAATCAGACTTGGGAGAGGCACTCCTTGCATTCCATGGCTGGGAGCCCCCTCCAAGGGCTCCAGGAGGTCCAGATCAACTGAGACCTCTCCCTACCGCCAAACCACAGTCATGACTCTCAGAGCTCTGAAGAGATGTGTCTGCCATTCGATTTGCCAAAACCAGAAGTCCAAACTTTTTTTTTTTTGAGTGGAGATCTGTCTAGAAATGTATCCATTCAGGAACCAGCACAAATCTCCATGAACTGCTTGGAAGTTGGTGGAAGGTTCAGTTCACAAACCACAAGCTGGCCAAAAGCTGCCATGAGGTTCGTGAAACAATTCATGCCTATCCCTAATATTGCTTATCTTTTGAAGTTCTCCACTTTTCCAGTTTGTTTTATAGACTCTTTCTGTTGTACAGCTTTAATCCACAATTTATACAGATCTAAAAATGCTGGGGATGGATCCTACCACACTACTGAGCAAAGTATGAAGCCTTCCTTTAACTTAAGTGGATCCAGTGGAAGAACTAGTTAGGTTGAAGGAGGGCTCTTTAAGCTGGAGGAAGGCTTCAGACATTATTCAGTAGAATGCTAGAATCTACTCCACTACACATAGAACTGTAATCCAATAAAACAGTAAAAATTCAATTAAAAAATCCCCATTTCCCAGTCATGGTCATACAGGGGAAAGGGCTGAGGAATTCCCTCCCCCATATATACAGTTGAGTGAACAGAGGCAGTACTTCAGTCTTGTTACTGTCAATGACAGTATTCAAATAACTATCCAATGACAATTTTGACTAAGTACTCCCCCCATTCATTTGATGGATTTTCATCACACTGCACTACTAACCATGTCACCTCATGGCTGTCAGGTGTCCTGCTATAATGGGAGACTTCTCAGTGGTGACTCCCAGCCCCTGCTGCCATCACATTGATAGCATGACATCATTTTGGGGATGAACACAAAATCCACTGACATGATGTTCTAATATTAATCAGAAACTCTATGACTGGAAGCTCTATGGTCATTCACCAGAAACTCTGACATCAATGGTGTGATGTGTCATTTCTGGGGTGAATCCAGACATGATGTCACATTGTCAACATGACATTTTAGTAATTATGAGACACTCCACAGTTTTACCACAGAGCATTACATTGACTATATAATGTCACTTCTGGATTTGCCCCCCCAAATGACATCACACTATCAATACAATAATGCTTTATGCTACTGCCCCCCCCCCCAGTCTTCCTACTGGGTGCCAGCCAATGACAGGCATCTCCTCTTTACCTCCTTATCCTGGTGGCAGTAACATTTCTTAGGACCTGCAAAAATGGTGGTGGAGAGTTGTTAGTTGGTCTGTTTTTAGATTTCATTGTTAGACAACTTGAGTCCTTCAGTTGAGACATCCTGCTGTCCCTGGATAGAAGTGATATAGAAACACAATACCTTCTCTAATTTCATTTTTTTTTCTCCTGTCATGACCTGCTTTTTAAAATTGGAGGCAGAGTTAGTAGATAAATGGCTGGGAAGGGAGAGGGAGCAGTTATCTAATTGTGTGAGAAAGTAGTATAACCATGTGAAGAGACAAACTTGTATGCCCAGTAATCAGCTCCCTATTTGTGACTGGTAAGGCAGATATTCTTGCCTAACCCGATCAGAAAAAGTCATACTCAGAGTTGTGCTCAATGAGGGGGGAAAAGAAATTCCAGAAGTCCTACATTGAAGAACTAATCAGAAAAGTACATTGAATTGAATTGAATTGCTGAAGCTGAATGCACCCAGATTTGTTTATTCATGTATCTGCCCATGCATGTATTGTGAAGAAGGTGATGAGGAACCTCATTTTTTTTTTAACATCAAGAGTGTTGGTTGATGAAGGGAGTTAAACTTTAGGATCCTCTATATACTTCCTCACCCCAGAAACTTTTGTTCTTTTCTAACTCCAATCCTGGAAAAGAACCAGGTTGGGGCGGGGAGCCTAAAGCAGTAGAGCACTGGGTTATATGATGGTGGAGAACATATTCTATTCCTCTCACCCATGCAGCTCTTTGGTGTACAAATTAAATATCCTCCTTTGCTTTATGTGAATTGTGCAGATGGGTGAATAAAACTAGTTTGGTGTCATTGACTGTGGTATCTTTATGGAACAGATAGTTGGAACTGATATTGGGGTAATGTCAGGGCTTTTTTTGTCGAAAAAGCCCAGCAGGAACTCATTAGCATAATAGACCACACCCAACAGCAGAAACTCATTAGCATATTAAGCTACACCCCTGACAGCACAGCTCATTAGCCTATTAGGCCACACCCCCATGTTACCGGAAGTATGGTCCTCCAGCCACACCCGCCTTTTGCTTCTTATTCTGTTTACCTAGTTTGTTGTCAAAACCCAGGGCTTTTTTTGGAGCAGAAACTCCTTTGCATGTTAGGCCACACACCCCTAATGTAGCCATTCCTAATGAGTTTCTGCTGTTGGGTGTGGCCTGTTATGCTAATGAGTTCCTGCTGGGTGTGGCCAACTTGGGAGCCAGCCGGAACTCCGTTCCTGTGCATTCCTGACCAAAAATAGCCCTGGGTATTGTATTCAGTGGTCATGCACTGACCTGTCTGATCAGCACCAGAAAGTGCTTTTGGAGCACTACTGAACAACTCTGTGATTTTTGTGTCATATAGTTCCACAGGGTTCCACCTTATGCTATGCTATCTAGTACTGAATTGCTAGGAAAGCTTGTCTGGAGATTTTGAGCTAAGATCATTATGCTGGTGACCATGAAATTTTATTTCTCCTTTTCATCTGAATCAGGTGAGTAGGAAATGTTCTGAGGAATTGGTCAGGAATAGGCTGGATGACACCAGCAACTTAAATCTCTATCCAAACAAAACTGAAGTGCTGTTTGTCAAACAAAAATAATGCTAATGAAGGAATAAGAGGTCAGCTGGTTATGAAAGATTGGATTCATAGTTTAGATCTTTCACTATAGATGAATATCAATGCCCCATTTGTGATTTGCAGAGACTTTTAACTTTTAGTTTGTCAGCTGGTCACTTCTTGCAAAAAAGAGACATCCAGTCACATCTATACTCAGATCACATCCAGATCACACACTATATGGGGCTACCTTTGAAGACTGTTAGAAAATATCAGTTGATAGAAAATATGGCTGCAGGGTGGGTGTCTACTATATCTGCTTGGGAATATATCTCTTACCAATTTTGAAAGAGCTTCACTAGCTGCCAGTTCATTTTCTAGCACATTTCAGAGTACTGGCACTTACTTTTAGACCAAGGATGCCTTAAGGACCACCTTCTCCCACAAAAACTTCCCCAAACATTAAAATCTGTTTCAGAGGCTCTTTTATGTGTGTCCCTGCCTAATAGAATGTAGAAAGCAGCTGCAAGACTCTGGAGCAGCCTTTAAATAAAAATTCCTTTATGTGGCCACGTGGTACCTACACATTATTAAGTTTTCAGACACTCATATAAAACTTTTTCTGTTTATCTGTAGATCAGGGATTTAATTTCTCTGGTGACCATGCCCTTGGTCAGGAAGCCTGCTTTTTGGACCTTCCCTGCTTATCAGTCCTTGCAATATCTAGGTTGCAAGAGACACTCCATGTCTGATATTAAGCCATGGAATTAAGATCAGGCTATGTACAGTTACAAGACTATTGCATGATGAATTAACCTGGTTCTCATGGGAGCTCTGATACTGCTGGGTGCAGCTGCCTCAGGTTGCTTATATTTATTTATTTATTTTATTTTATTTTTCAGGTTTTTATCCCACCCTCCCACCCAAAGCTGGCTCAGGGCAGCTCACATAAAAACAGATAATTACATTAAAACCTAGTTGCAGTTAAAACAATTATAAAATCATAATAAAGTGCTAGTAATTATTGGTATTCATATGACGATAGCAGGCAATATACACAGTTCTCTGCTCACAGACAGCTCTCGGTGTTTATTTGAGTATCCCTGCAGGGCTCACTGTTCTTTTAGGCTGTTGATGATGATTTCCAGAGTCCAGGGCTCTCTCCCTTTTAACCAATCAATGTTTTTGATTGGTGGTGGCGGTTCCCAAATGCCTGGCGGAAGACCTCCATTTTACAGGCCCTGTGGAACTGTAAAAGGTCCCGCAGGGCTCTGATCTCCTCCAGGAGCTCATTCTACCAGGATGGGGCCACCACCAAAAAGTCCCTGGCCCTGGTTATTGACATCCTTGGGACCTGGGAGGGCCAGCCAATTCTGGACCCCTGATCGCAGTGCACTCTGGGGGACATACAGGGAAAGGTGGTCCCTTAGGTATGTAGGTCCCTGACCATGTAGGGCTTTAAAGGTAAGATCCAGCACCTTGAAATGAAGCCGGTATGCTATCAGCATCCAGTGCAATGACTTCAGCGCAGGCTGTATGTGCTCCCATCTAGAGCCTGGCCGTGGAATTTTGCACCAGTTGCAGCTTCCAGATTTGAGAGAAGGGCAGCCCCATGTAGAAGGGCAGCCTCATGTAGTCCAGTCTCGAGGTGATTGATGCATGGCTCATTGTCACCAGGTCATTGCCTTCGAGGAAAGGAACCAACTGCCTGATCAGCCGAAGATAGTAAAAGGCTGATTAGGCAGTGGCTGCTACCTGGGCCTCCATAGTTAAGATGGCATCCAGGAGCACTCCCAAGCTCCTAACCTCTGGTGCTGGCACCAATAGTGCCCCATTGAAGGTCAGGAGTGGGATCCCTAACCCTGGCCCACTCCGACTCAGGCACAGGACCTCCGTCTTTGTCAGATTCAGTTTCAGTCAGCTCAGTCTAAGCCAACCAGCCACGGCTTGTAACGCCCAGTACAGATCTTCCGGTTTAGAGTCGGACTGACCACCCAACAACACCCAGATGTTGTCCACATATTGGTGACAACCCAGCCCATGCCTCTGGGCAATCTGGACAAGGGAGCGCATATAGATGTTGATTTCCTCTTGAAACTGTCCATGCTTGCAGCTGCCACGACCTCCTGTGGCAGTGAATTCCATATGTTAATCACTCTTTGGGTGAAGAAGTATTTCCTTTTATCTGTTTTAACCCGACAGCTCAGCAATTTCATAGAGTGCCCACGAGTTCTTGTATTGTGAGAAAGGGAGAAAAGTACTTCTTTCTCAACCTGCTCAATCCCATTCATAATCTTATAAACCTCGATCATGTCACCCCTCAGCCGTCGTTTCTCCAAGCTAAAGAGCCCCAAGCATTTTAACCTTTCTTCATAGGGAAGGTGTTCCAACCCTTTTATCATTCTAGTTGCCCTTCTCTGCACTTTTTCCAATGCTATAATATCCTTTTTGAGATGTGGTGACCAGAACTGTACACAGTTTTCCAAATGAGGTCGCATCAATGATTTATACAGGGGCATGATGATACTGGCTCATTTGTTATCAATTCCCTTCCTAATAATCCCCAGCATAGCGTTGGCCTTCTTTATTGCAGCTACACATTGTGTAGACATTTTCAGCGAGTTATCCACTACGACTCCAAGATCTCTGTCTTGGTCCGTCTCTGCCAGATCAGACCCCATCAACGTGTATTTATATTTAGGATTTTTGGCTCCAATGTGCATCACTTTGCACTTGGCCACATTGAACCCCATTTGCCATGTTGACGCCATCTCACCCATCCTCAACAGATCCCTTTGGAGTGCCTCACAATCCTCCCTGGTTTTCACCACCCTGAACAACTTTGTGTCATCTGCAAATTTAGCCACATCACTGCTTACTCCCAATTCCAAATCGTTAATAAACAAGTTAAAAAGCATCGGACCGAGTACTGATCCCTGTGGTACCCCACTGCTTACCACCCTCCACTGAGAAAGTTTCCCATTTATACTCACTCTCTGTTTCCTATTTATAAGCCAGTTTTTGATCCACAAGAGGACTTGTCCTTTTATCCCATGACTATTGAGCTTACTTAGGAGCCTTTGATGAGGAACTGTATCAAAAGCTTTCCGGAAGTCAAGGTAAATAATATCTATTGGGTCCCCCTTGTCCACATGTTTGTTCACTCCCTCAAAAAACACTAACAGGTTAGTGAGACAAGATCTTCCTTTACAGAACCCATGCTGAGTCTGCCTCAATAGTTTTTGTTCATCAATGTGCCTACTAATTCTTTCCTTAATAACAGTTTCCACCAACTTACCCGGTATCGATGTCAGACTGACTGGCCTGTAATTTCCCGGATCTCCCCTGGAGCCCTTTTTAAAGATGGGAGTGACATTAGCTACCTTCCAGTCCTCAGGAATGGAGGCAGATTTTAAAGAAAGATTACATATTTTTGTCAGGAGATCCACAAGTTCACATTTGAGTTCTTTCAGAACTCTCGGATGAATGCCATCCGGGCCTGGTGATTTATTAGTTTTTAAATTGTCCATCAGTCGGAGGACTTCCTCTCTTGTTACCGCAATCTGATTCAGGTCTTTCAAACCCCCTCCCGAAATCGGTGCTTCTGGAGTGGGCAAACACTTCTCCTCTTCCACAGTGAAGACAGAGGCAAAAAATGCATTCAGCTTCTCAGCCATTTCCCTATCATCCTTCACTACTCCTTTTACCCCTTGGTCATCCAAGGGCCCCACTGCCTCCCTGGCTGGCTTCCTACTTCTAATGTATTTGAAGAAAGTTTTATTGTTGGTCTTTATGTTTTTTGCGATATGCTCCTCATATTCCCTTTTTGCTTGCCTGATCACAGACTTGCATTTTATTTGCCATAGTCTTTGTTCCCTTTTATCAACCTCACTAAGACTAGCTTTCCACCGCTTAAAGGAATCCTTCTTACCTTTTACAGCTTCCATTACTTTATTTGTTAACCATGCAGGCTTTTTTCTATACCTATTTGTACCTTTCCTAACCTGCGGTATATATTTTTTCTGAGCTTCTAGGATTGTCTTTTTAAATAGTCTCCAAGCTTCCCCAATGGTTTTGACCTTCTCCACTCTTCCTTTCAATTTCTTCCTCACATGTCCCCTCATATCAGAGAAGTTACCCCTTTTAAAGTTAAAAGTGGTTGCGTCAGTCTTTTTGGGCAACTCCCTATCTGTACAAATGTTAAACTCAATGACATTATGGTCACTGTTCCCAAGTGGTGCAATCACTTTTACATCTCTCACCAGGTCTTGGGTGTTACTTAGGACCAAATCCAGGATCGCCTCTCCCCTGGTAGGATCTGTGACCATCTGTTCCACAGCACAGTCATTGAGAGTGTCTAAGAACGCAATCTCTTTTTCCCGACTAGAACTCATATTGACCCAATCAATGTGTGGGTAGTTAAAGTCGCCTATTACAACACAGTTATTTCGTCTAGCCGCTATCTCCCACAAGGCACCTCGAAATCCCTTGTGACCAGCTTTAATTAGCCACAAAGGGCACAGATCAAGGGAGGAGGTGGTAGGGCAGACAGTTAGGAGCAATTTATCGATTGCTAGCTTTAACTGTAGGAGCCTGCATTGTTGAGAAGGTGCCAGGGTACATGTAAGGGAGTACATAGAGGGTGCAAACTGATGGACCAAGTCTGTTGGATCTCCACCTCTGTCCACCTGTCAGTGTATGATTGCTCTTTCAGTGTGCATCTCCAGATGTGGGCTACCTGCAAGGGTTCTGAAATGAGACCTGTCAGTCACACAACAAAGAGAGTTACTCTCCTCCTTCGGTGTAACTGCTAAGTTTCCCTTCTGTGATACAATGTGCCCTCTCTGTGAGTTTCCCACCACCAGGGTGAAACACTATGCACTGCAAGTGTGCAAGTCAGAGACCTCAGAGACAGAGTACCATGCCACTCACCCACTCATCTGAGCTATGGGGTATCTTGGCTCCAGTATATATAGTGCAGGGGAGGAACTGAGATTGGGTGCAGGGGAAGAGGTTTAGCTGCTGCTGGAGAGGGGTGTGATTGGCTGCAGCATTAGTAGGCATCCTGTGCTACCAGGATTTTAGTTGAGGGCAGTAAAGGGAGATTAAGACTGGCACCCTCTCTCCTTTTTATTCTACGGCCTCCACATACCCTTCCCTGCCCTGCTGTGTGGGGGACAGTGGTGTGGCCTGCAATGGAGGTTTAAATCACCATCTTGATGGGTTTTAATTTCTGTTACAATTAGTAATTTTAATCATATATCAATAGTATTTTTAAATGTCTCAAATGTTGTTAATCACCCACAACCTGCTTGCAGGGTGGGCAATTCATAACTTTATTAAAATAAATAATAAATAAATAAATACATCAGCATATCTCTGAGATACACCAGTGTACCTCTAAAATATGCCATTGTAGTGGCTGATCAATTCCCTGAGTGCTTCCCCTCCCTCCAGCATTCTGCTGTTAGTGATTTTGCACATTTTATCATCATGTGTTGCCTCAAGAAACATGTGGCTATGAAATACCATAGAAATCCTGTCAATGCATAAATTAATTTCTGGTCCTAAGGGTATGTAAAGGTGCCAGGAAGAGAAAGGAAGTCTAATACATAACCAAACAATCCCATGAGACATTTATGGGATAAAACAGGCCACAGCTTTATTGATTACAGCACATAGGAACATTGGCGTGGCAAAGAGCATGGATCCAGGATTCAGGTGACCTGCCTGGCAACTGATGACCCCATCCACAACCTGCATGTTGCAGAAACCAGGAATGGCAAGCTGGGGGTTCCACATGAGACACAAACCTCTGTGTGGCACCCTTGCCACCTGTCAATGTGTGTGTGTGTTGCCAAATAGCAACCCTGTTGAAGTTGCACAGGAATGCGAGCAAAACATCAGCCTTAATAATCCAGATATGATAAGGGGTTTGGGCCCCTTCAGTGGACATAGCTAAGTAAGCTCAAAAGGCCCATCCAGGGACAAGGACCTTTCAAGCAAAATTGAGGTGGCCCAGTAGGGCCTGAATATCCCTTAATGTACATTTGCTATGTGACAATACAAGCATTATAAAGGCATGCAGGGCAGCCAATTTTTCCTCAGGTAGACTGGAAGTTCCAGCTACAGAGTCCAGCAAAATACCTAAATAGACCAGATGCGTGCAGGGACTCTTCATTTTTTCTTGGGCTAAGGGGACCCCCAATTCCTGAGCCAAAGCCTGAAAACTGCCAACTGGGTGGCACTTTTTGACTCTGAATGAGCCTTGATGGTGCATTTGAGTTGCAAAACCTTCTTTATTTTTGTCATTTGAGAAGCATATAATACTCCTCTGATTGACCTAGAAGATGCTGATGCTGCACAGCTCAATATATTCTGCTTGGTCAAACATCTTTAATTTAGACACTTGTACATTGATTTTCCATTATCTGGAGGTGGATTTGGACCACCATCATGTTCAGCACATTGGGCAAAGTGACTTTGAATAGTTGATTTGAGGAATACTTTGCAATTTGTATTAGCAAAAAAAAAAAAAAAAAAAATCCATGACATGCCCAGGAGAATTTTCCTAAGGAGAATCTGATCTAAATCAGGAGCAAAGTTGAAATAAACGAATCTAAGAGGTGTTATATTTACAGAGGAGTGCAAAGAGGTTGAAAATATTTATAACTTTGCCTCCATTTAATCATTTGGCTTTAAAACATGTTTTCATCCTTGCTGTATTCTTTTCTAACCTTAGTTTCCAATGAGACCTAAAATAAACCCTTATTTGTCTTTTTTAGGTAGACATGTTTTCATCACTGTTCATAATGTAATCAAGTGGGAATACTCATATTTGTATATTGAGTTTAATAGCTGAAGTAAATAAAACACCCCCAACCCAACAAACTAATACAAAATAATAGTTGCTGAAAATGTGCTGAAATGAACATATGACAGCAGATTCACTTTCCCACCTTGTCTTTCCCTCTACCTCCAAACAACTCCTTTCCCTGATACAATATCTTAAGCATGTAGACCTATTTATTTATCTTTTTACTTAAAACACTTTTATGCCACCTTTCCACCCAATTAGGGTGCAATGAGGTAGTGAATGTAAAAAAGCAATTAACCATGCAAACAATTAAAATACAGTTTAAATGATAAAAATATTTCAATTAAAAATGCATAACACTAGAAGGATGGCAGGAGCCCTTATTGAGGATTAGCCAGATGAAACAAAACAGTCTTTATCTGCTGGCAAAAGGCACCAATAGAGAGAGTCAGATGAATCTCCCTGGGGAGGGATTTTCAGAGTTTTGGTGCCATGTCTTAAAAAATACGTTTCCTAGGTTGCCACCAATGTTCCCTCTAAGCTCCACAGTGTTGTGAGCAAAAATTCTACCTCATGAGCAAAAAAACCTAGTGTACAGGATCTTTTCCCCCCAGAGCCCCAGTCCAGGAGATAAGAGAGGGACAATTCCTGATACTCTGCCAGCACATGAAAACTCTTACTCCTCTCTCACGCCCCTCCAGGAATAAGAGATACCAAAATCCCACATGCTTAAACAAACCCAAGAGTATGTCTGCACACACTCCTGGGTGATACAGTAGACTGCCACCAAGATCTCTTACATCAGTGCCCTCACCATGGTTCAGAAGCAGAGATCTAAGCTCCTGCCTGGTCTAGAGGACTTACCAGGTGTACCAGCTCTGTGCTAGAGCTGCAGAAAATTAATTAACGCACAGTAGTAGCTTTTTAGGCGAGCAGCTTAGACAACCAGATCTAGGCTTAGAGATCAGTTGCAATGACATGGAGACAAACTCAGATAATATTAAGAGATATTATCTTTATTCAGCAAAGCATATATATGACAAGAGGCGCAGAGGTAGAAAACAAATAATGCCTATGGTACAGAGTGCTCTAACTATACATAGAGGTATTTCATAATTACCAGTCCTTCAATGGGCTTTGTGGAACCAGGGGATCTTCAGTATGAAACACATGTTGACTGTGGGCCCATTAAGTCCAGCCTCACTGCCCACTAGTAAAATTCCATGTTGCAGGTAGGTAATCCAAACAGAGACTAAACTAACTTTTAGAAAGGGGCCCTCCTTCCACGAGAGTTCTGTCTCTATTTCCATAGGGTGATCACAGTCCCCTCCTCCTCTTGTCATAACTGAGCATGGCCATTTACCCATTCACAACAGGGTGGAAAGGCCTGTCTAACTCTGTATGTGCCACCATTGCTGATACCCCTAAAAGCATGTCTGCCTGAGCTTTGAAGTGTAACTCAATTTGGGAAGATGCCTCAATGTCTGGTCTTACCCTCAGAAGTGCCGAAGTGGCTTTTGAAATGGATATCCATGCTTGGCATCTGACATGCCATCTGTGCAGGTGACAAAAGTCACAGGGATATGTCAGCAGCTAGGCCATTTGGGGCCTAGTATGAATGTAACAGGAAAGTCTTTTCCTATACACCTAATAGCATTAAAGTGGTGAGCAAGGCTACATTTGACTATTGCATAAATTAGTTGTTTTAGAAAATTATGTCCATAACCTTTTAAAAATCTCAAAATGAATTCTTTTAAACTATATTTTAAGAATAATTTAAACATTATAAAAGCAAACTGAATCATGTCAAATTTCATTACAGAAAATGTCCTCTGGAGAACAAGTCTACCCACCCCTTTCTACTATATTGGTAGACCTGATCTCCAGACAACAGGTCTACCCACCATAGTCCACTATAAACTTTTGATATAATTCCTCAGTAATCTCCTAAATAATCTCAATAGTCATGGGATAAAAAGATAAGTCCTCTTGTGGATCAAAAACTGGTTAATTAATAGGAAACAGCGAGTCAGTATAAATGGGCAATTTTCACAGTGGAGGGTGGTAAGCAGTGGGGTACTGCAGGGCTCAGTACTGGGTCTGATGCTTTCTAACTCGTTTATTAATGATTTGGAGTTGGGAGTGAACAGTGAAGTGGCTAAATTTATGGATGACACTAAATTGTTCAGGGTGGTGAGAACCAGAGAGGATTGTGAGATACTCCAAAGGGATCTGTTGGGGATGGGCAAGTGAATGTCAATATGGCAAATGGGTTCAGTGTGGCTAAGTGTGAAGTGATGCACATTGGGGCCAAAAATCCTAACTATAAATACACATTGATGGGGTCTGATCTGGCAGAAACTAACTAAGAGAGGGATCTCGGAGTCATAGTAGATAACCATAACTCAGTGACCATAATGTCATTGAGTTTAACATTTGTACAGATAGGGAGGCGCCCAAAAAGACTGACACAACCACTTTTAACTTTAAAAGGAGTAACTTCTCTGGTATGAGGGGACATGTGAGGAAGAAATTGAAAGAAAGAGTAGAGAAGGTCAAAACCATTGTGAAAGCTTGGAGACTATTTAAAAATACAATCCTAGAAGCTCAGAAAAAATATATACCGCAGGTTAGGAAAGGCACAAATAGGTATAGAAAAAAGTCTGCATGATTAACAAATAAAGTAATGGAAATTGTAAAAGGTAAGAAGGATTCCTTTAAGTGTTGGAAAGTTAATCTCAGTGAGGCTGATAAAAGGGAACACAGACTGTGGCAAATAAAATGTAAGTCTATGATCATGCAAGCAAAAAGGGAATATGAGGAGCATATCACAAAAAACATAAAGGCCAACAATAAAACTTTCTTCAAATACATTAGAAGTAGGAAGCCAGCCAGGGAGGCAGTGGGGCCCTTGGAGGACCAAGGGGTAAAAGGAGTAGTGAAGGAGGATAGGGAAATGGCTGAGAAACTGAATGCATTTTTTGTCTCTGTCTTCACTGTGGAAGAGGAGAAGTGCTTGCCCGCTCCAGAAGCACCGATTTCGAGAGGGGGGTTGAAAGACCTGAATCAGATTGCGGTGACAAGAGAGGAAGTTCTCCAACTGATGGACAATTTAAAAACTAATAAATCACCAGGCCTGGATGGCATTCATCCGAGAGTTCTGAAAGAACTCAAATGTGAACTTGTGGATCTCCTTACAAAAATATGTAATCTTTCTTTAAAATCTGCCTCCATTTCTGAGGACTGGAAGGTAGCTAATGTCACTCCCATCTTTAAAAAGGGCTCCAGGGGAGATCCGGGAAATTACAGGCTAGTCAGTCTGACATCGATACCAGGTAAGTTGGTGGAAACTGTTATTAAGGAAAGAATTAGTAGGCATATTGATGAAAAAAAACTATTGAGGCAGACTCAGCATGGGTTCTGTAAGGGAAGATCTTTTTTTTTTCTTTTTTTTTCCCCCATTTTTATTTTCATTTTTTAACATACACAACCTTCCAGTGTCGCATTTTACATATAACATGACGTCTTATACACCTGTTAAATTTTCTATCCAATTATACACTCTTAACCATCTTTTCTTATGTACCTTTTCATTTTTGTTTTGTAGCATCAAACTCAAATCATCCAACTGCGCTAGTTCCAACACCTTAAGTGTTAGTTCCTCTTTTGAGGGTATTATATCTATTTTCCAATTTTTAGCCAGTAATAAACGAGCAGCGGTTGCAATATAAGATAATAAGTACTTTTCCTGTTGACTAAAGCTATCTGGTACCATATTTAACAAAAATATTTCCGGTCTCAAGTCTACACTCTTATCTAAAATATCTTGTACCATTCTCTGCACCATTCTCCAGAATCCTTGTATCCTATGACATTTCCACCATAGGTGGTAGAAGGTCCCCACATTAGCTTTGCATTTCCAACATTGGTTGGAATAGCCAGGAAAACATTTCGCCAATTTATCCGGGGACCAGTACCACCTATAAAACATCTTATATACATTCTCTTTATAACCAATAGCCCGCATATACTTCACTGATTTCCAAATCACATTCCATTGATCAGTCTCCACTTTTCCACCT
This sequence comes from Gekko gecko, assembly GCA_029375565.1. NCBI lineage: Eukaryota > Metazoa > Chordata > Lepidosauria > Squamata > Gekkonidae > Gekko > Gekko gecko. The sequence continues at coordinate 102,331,707 of JAPDNY010000007.1, forward strand.
AAGTCCATCATCCAAGATATCATTGCTGCTTTTATTACCTCATCCTGTTCATAATCATCTAACAAGAAACCATATAGCTTCTGTATCATTTTGTCGTTTGACGATAGCCATATCCTGTCCAATTGATTATTTTGGTCTTCAAATCCCCTTATCATATCTTTTTGGAATCTATCTCGTAGCATTATCTGTTCCCACCAAGATAAGTTATTTTCATTTACCAATTTTTCCTGAGATTTTAATTTGTTATTTCTACTTAATAACAATTGGTAACTTGCTCTCTTACTTATTGTTAATAATGACGGTGCTATAAAGGCTTCCAGAGGAGAGACCCATCTAGGTGTTTTCTTATACCATCTCTCTTTTATAGTGCTCCATATTTTATTTAATGCATCTCTTAACAAATGCCTACTAAAATTTGAGTGAATTTTATCTTTCCCATACCAAATATACACGTGCCATCCCATATACAAGTCATGGCCTTCCAACGTCAGAATCCTACTATTTTCCAACATAAGCCATTCCTTTATCCATACCATGGCGGCCGCTTGATAATATATATACCAGTTGGGAATACTCATTTCCCCCCTTTCTTTCTTATCCTGTAATGCTTTCCAACTTATTCTTGCTCTTTTTCTCTGCCATATAAATTTTCTGGTAACCTTATTCAATTCTTCAAAAAATTTTCGATTTTTTAATATTGGTATAGTTTGGGCTAAAAATAGAAATCTAGGTAATATATTCATTTTAACCAATGCGATTCTGCCCATAAATGATAGAGGGATCTTTTCCCATTTCAGCAAGTCTTTTTTAATTTCTTCTAGAAGCTTATTATAATTGTCTTCTATCAGTGAACTGCACTTACTTGTAAGGTTAATTCCTAAATATTTTACCTTCTTCACTATTTCCATGGAGGAAATTTCTTGTATCTTTTGTATCGTTCTTGGCAAACAATTCTTGTGTAACAATTTAGATTTTTTATAATTTATCTTAAGTCCAGCCACCTGCCCATACCTTTTGATAGTATCGATTAAATGTATAATTGATGTCTCTGGTTCTTCCACTATAAACACAAGATCATCAGCAAACGCCAATAACTTATACTCTTCCCCCTTACTTTCAAACCCTGTATTAGTGAATTTTCCCTTATATCATCATTTAAAGATTCTAGCGCAAAGATAAACAATAATGGCGACAATGGGCAACCCTGCCTAGAACCCTTCTGAATTTCTAAATTATTTGTCACATCACCATTTACTATTACCTTTGCATATTGTGTATTGTAAACAGCACTAATCATAGAGAGAAAATATTGACCACACTCCGCCTTATTCAATTTTTCCAATATAAATTTCCACGATAGATTATCAAACGCTTTTTCTGCGTCTAGGAACATTAATACTAGTTCTTTATCTGGATGCTCCTCATAATACTCTAGCACATCCATTATTATCCTTAAGTTATTTTTCATCTGTCTCCTTGGTAAGAACCCCGCCTGATCTTGATGTATAATTTGCGATAATACTTTTTAAAATCTATCCGCCAAAATGCTTGCAAAGATTTTATAATCTGCATTTAACAGTGATATAGGTCTATAATTCTTAATATCTCCATGATCTGCATTAGGTTTCGGGATCAATATAATTAATGCATGATTCCATGATTCTGGGCCTTTCCCTTGTCTACCTACTCTCTGAAATACATTTTTTAAATGGATACCAATCTGCTCTTCGAAAATTTTATAAAACTCTGCTGGTATACCATCCGGCCTAGGTGTTTTCTTCGCTTTCTGCTTTTTAATCGCCTCCAATACCTCACACATTGTTATTGGGTCATTTAGAAGTTTTTTATGTTGTTCTTTAAATTCTTTCCCCTTCCTTTCCAGATAATTTACAATTAATTCCTCCTCTTGTTCATTTCTTTGATATAATTTTTTATAAAACTTTTCAACTATATCCTTAAGCTCCTGCAGTTCACTCTTCATCTCACCTTTGTCATTTCTTAATTGAAATATCATACGTTTTTCTCTTTCTTTTCTCACCTTATACGCTAACCACCTATTTGGTTTATTTACGTTCTCGAAATAATATTGCCTGGTAAACTCCAATTTCTTCTCTATTTCATAATTTAACATTAAGTTCATCTTATGCTGTAACAAGTTTAATTTAGTTTGGGCTGATGTAGAACCGCTACTATTTTTCAAACTAGATTCTTGCACACTAATTTTCTGTACTAACTGTTCGTATTTCTTTTTTCCCTCTTTTGCTTTCCATGCACTCTGATTGATAAAACAGCCTCTCATATATGCCTTAAAGGCATCCCAAACTATTTCACTAGGGGTTTCAGAGTTGCTATTTACCTGAAAAAACTCTGCTATCTCTTTTTTACATTTCTCCGCAAATTTCTCATCTCTTAATAACCTTAAGTTCATAAACCATCTATTTTTCTTATATCCATCCTTTAATTCCAACAAAACGGGGTTATGATCCGCAAAGGTATTCGGTAATATTTCGCATTCTACCGTATCCTTTAACATATTAGTGGTCATCCAAATCATATCGATCCTAGACCAAGAGTTGTGTCTAGCTGAATAATAGGTATAATCTCTTTTGTGTATATTCCTGACTCTCCAAACATCAATTAAGCTGTACTCTTCAACTATTTGCATGAAGTTATTCGAAATCAGCTTTCCCTTTTTCCTTCTTTTCCTTCTTGTCTTTCTATCTATACACGGTTCTACTACCGAATTAAAATCTCCAACAATACAAACATTATTCACATCTGCTAAGCTTAATTCTGCTTGAATTTCTTGGAAGAATACTTTTTGGTTTTGAGTTAGATTAGGGGCATATATATTTATTAACAGCAATTTTTCCCCATTTCTTGTCGCTGTTATCCCCACCGCTCTTCCATCTTCTGTTTTAAAAATTAATTCTGGATTCAATTCTTCTTTCGCATATATCACCACCCCTTTTTTCTTTTCATCTGCTGCCGCTATAAACTCTTTGCCTAATTTTTTGCACTCTAGATATTTTATATCTTCTCGTTTAATGTGCGTTTCCTGCAAACACACTATATCTACTTTCATTTTTTGCAGTTGATGAAATGTTTTCCGTCTTTTTTGTGGACTGTTTAAACCATTTATATTTATCGTTACAATCTTAAATTTTTTAACAAATCTCATCCTGCTGTTTAGTGTCTTTTTCCTTTGTTTTTATACTTAAACCTCGTCAAAATTTGGTATGTTGGTTTACTGAGTTTACTTTTACTTCTTCTTGCTGTCTTCTCTTTTCTGTTTCTCGATTCTTGCACACTACTTTCTTCTTCCACTTCTTCTTCTCCCAAGTCCTCTTCCTTTTCAGCTTCTTCTTCCTCTACATCTTCCCTTTGTAACCCTAGATCCTCTCCAAATTTATTCAGAAAGTATTCTGCCTTGAACACCGAGTCTATCCTATGTCTTTGACTGTTATATGTAAACAACACTCCTTCCGGTATCAGCCATCTAAATAAAATTCCATTATTTTTCAAGAGATTTGTTAATGCTGAGTATGCCAATCTTCTTTCCCTAACTCTCCACGGCACCTCCTTTAGAAAAGTTATCTCTTCTCCTTGTATCATTACTTTAGTTTGATTAGATGCTCTCATAATTCTCTCCTTTAATTCTCTTTTATAGAACTTAACGTGTACTTCTCTTGGCTTCTTATGTCTTTTGGCATAGGCTGAATTTCTCCTGTAAATTGCCTCTATTCCTTCCTCTAGTTCTTCAGATGTACTTACTTTTAGGTGTTCCACTAGGCTCTTCACAACTTCTTCTTTAAGGTTCTTATCTATTGTTTCCGGAATGTTTTGACATCTTATAATAAGTGCTGCTTTATCCATTTCCAGATTTATAAGCGTTTCCTCAATTTTCTTGTTTTTACTTCTGATCTCTTGAACATCTAAGCCTAAATCTCGAACTTTTTCCTTTAATTTCCCCTGATTGGACGACATTTTTATAATTTCCTGTTTATTATCTTGGATTTGTTTTTTAATTTCCTCAGTTTCCTGTTTTATTTGTGTTGTTAACTCTTCCATCTTTAACCTTATGGGCTCTATCTCCCTTTTAATTAATGCTGGCAGAGTGTTTTCTACTGTTGTTTTCACTGCCTGAGAGACTGCCTGAGATACCGCAAGTGCCACACTCTCCTGAATCATTTTGTTAAGATCTTTCACAGACACTTGCGAGGAACTCATGATAGGGATCTTCAGTTGTCCCACTCCTCCAGTCTGTCCTGGTGATGCTATTGACAATTTTCTACCACCCCCGGTGGCCATAAGAGTCACTTCTTCTCTTTAATTTATTACCTCCTCTTTTACCAGACTCCCCTTATACTTTAATCTCCCACAATTTATTTTATGCCCTCTGTTTTGATGATTTATCCAACCTCTTTGTTTTATATTTCAAAGTTTATATATATATATTGTATATATATTTATTGTAAATAGATCTACCTCTCAGATCCCTTCACTCACCACCATTTAAATTAAACTACTTTTATTTCTTCTGTTCCTCTAATATTGTAGTCTTCCTACTGCTATTTCTCAATTATTAATATGCTTTTTCACCTCAAATGCTCTTCTATCCTCTGTTATATCTGTTTTCTCAAGCCCCTTTCCACTCTCCCCACAACTCTTTTAAAGTAAGGGAAGATCTTGTCTCACTAACCTGTTAGTGTTTTTTGAGGAGTGAACAAACATGTGGACAAGGGAGACCCAATAGATATTATTTACCTTGACTTCCAGAAAGCTTTTGATACAGTTCCTCATCAAAGGCTCCTAAGTAAGCTCAATAGTCATGGGATAAAAGGACAAGTCCTCTTGTGGATCAAAAACTGGCTCATAAATAGGAAACAGAGAGTTAGTATAAAAGGGAAACTTTCTCAGTGGAGGGTGGTAATCAGTGGGTACCACAGGGATCAGTACTCGGTCTGGTGCTTTTTAACTTGTTTATTAATGATTTGGAATTGGGAGTAAGCAGTGAAGTGGCTAAATTTGCAGATGACACGAAGTTGTTCAGGGTGGTGAAAACCAGGGAGGATTGTGAGGCACTCCAAAGGGATCTGTCAAGGATGGGTGAGCGGGCGTCAACGTGGCAAATGGGGTTCGATATGGCCAAGTGCAAAGTGATGCACATTGGAGCCAAAAATCCTAAATATAAATACATGTTGATGGGGTCTGAACTGGCAGAGACTGACCAAGAGAGAGATCTTGGAGTCGTAGTAGATAACTCAATGAAAATGTCTAGACAGTGTATAACTGCAATAAAGAAGGCCAATGCTATGCTGGGGATTATTAGGAAGGGAATTGAAAACAAATCAGCCAGTATCATCATGCCCCTGTATAAATCATTGGTGCGACCTCATTTGGAATACTGTGTACAGTTCTGGTCACCACAACTCAAAAAGGATATTATAGCATTGGAAAAAGTGCAGAGAAGGGCAACTAGAATGATCAAAGGGTTGGAACACCTTCCCTATGAAGAAAGGTTAAAATGCTTGGGGCTCTTTAGCTTGGAGAAATGATGGCTGAGGGGTGACATGATCGACGTTTATAAGATTATGAATGGGATTGAGCAGGTTGAGAAAGAAGTGCTTTTCTCCCTTTCTCACAATACAAGAACTCGTGGGCACTCCATGAAATTGCTGAGCAGTCGGGTTAGAACAGATAAAAGGAAGTACTTCTTTACCCAAAGAGTGATTAACATATGGAATTCACTGCCACAGGAGATGGTGTCAGCTAGAAGCATGGACAGTTTCAAGAGGGAACTAGATAAACATATGGAGCAGAAGTCCATCAGTGGCTATTAGCCACAGGGTATAGATGGGAACTCTCAGTCTGGGGCAGATGATACACTCTATTCTTGGTGCTGGAGGGGGCAGCAATGGGAGAGCTTCTAGTGTCCTGGCCCCACTGCTGGACCTCCTGATGGCACCTGGTATATTTTGGCCGCTGTGTGACAGAGTGTTAGACTGGATGGGCCATTGGCCTGATTACACATTGGCTTCTCTTATGTTCTTATAACTCACTGAAAATGTCGAGACAGTGTGTGACTGCAACAAAAAAAGGCCAACTCTATGCTGGGGATTATTAGGAAAGGAACTGAAAACAAATCAGCCTGTATCGTAATGCCCCTGTATAAATCAGTGGTGCAACCTCATTTGGAATATTGTGTGCAACTCTGGTCACCACACCTCAGAAAGGATATTACAGCATTAGAAAAAGCACAGAGAAGGGCATCTAGAATGATAAAGGGGTTGGAATACTTTTCCTGTGAAGAAAGGTTAAAGTGCTTGGGGCTCTTTAGCTTGGAGAAACAATGACTGAGGTGTGACATGATAGAGGTTTACAAGATTATGCATGGGATAGAGCAGGCAGAGAAATAAGTACTTTTCTCCCTTTCTCATAATACAAGAACTCATGGGCACTCAATGAAATTGCTGAGCAGTCGGGTTAGAACTGATAAAAGGAAGATAAAAGGAAGAGTGATTAACATATGGAATTCACAAGAGGTGGTGGTGGCTACAAACATGGACAGCTTCAAGAGGGAATTGGCTAAACATATGGAACAGAGATCCATCAGTGGCTATTAGCCACAAGATATAGATAGGAACTCTTAGTCTGTGGCAAGTGATGCTCTGTATTCTTGGTGTTTGGGGGAGGGGCAACAGTGGGAGGACTTCTAGTGTCCTGGCCCCACTGGTGAACCTCCTGAGGGCACCTGGTATTTTTGGTCACTGTGTGACAGAGAGTTGGACTGGATGGACCATTGGCCTGCTACAACATTGGCTTTTCTTATGTTCTTATTGGTAGACCTGGCCTCCGGAGAACAGGTCTACCCACCCCTTTCCATTATATTGGCAGATCTGGCCACCAGAGAACAGGTCTATCCACCCCTTTCCATTATATCAGCAGATCTGGCCACCAGACAACAGGTCTATCCACCCCTTTCCACTATATTGGTAGACTTGGCCTTGGACCATTGCCCTGCGCTGAGTCTTAGAAAACATACCAGCACTTGGGGGGAGGGGAACTCTTGCAGTCTACTTTGGGGGTTTGGGTTTTTTTTTAAAGTGAAATATGACAACCAGCATTACAGGTCAAGTATAACAGAGGTGGAATAATCACTGTCAGAACCCTGCCCAACCTAACATACAGGAAGTTGCTTAAATGTTATCAACCTGCCCAAACTACTTATTTATTCAAATGTTTATATCCCACTTTTCCCTGTGACTCAAAGCAGCTTACAAATCATACTGAAAAGCAGAATAGGGGTATACAAAAATGTATCTTTTCCAGCTCCATTATACCCTATGGGGACCATTGTAGTCAATGGAGCAGGCGGTCCAATCCTATAGGCCTCAGAAAGCAGTGCCCCCATCCTCCTTTGTTTCCAATGGAAGTGGGGGAAAATACCTTCTCAGTTCACTTTTGAGCTGAAGCAGAAATTCCTGTGCTGCCAGCTAAAATTTTGTGAATCAGTGCCCCCTAGTGCAGCTTAGAGGGAACTTTGGTTGTCACCCGTCTACCTTCAGATAGTGACAGCAAGTGAAGCAAGGCCCCCAAAATGACTGAGGTGTATGGGTAAGTTCATATGAGAGAGGGCAGTCCTTAAGGTATGTTGCCCCTTGGCCATATAGATCTTTAAAGGTCAATACCAGCACATTGAATTGAGACTAGAAACAAATTGGAAGGTAGTCTAGATGGAACAAGACTGGACTGATGACTCATTCCACAGCATTCTGTACCAACTGTAGCTTTTGGACAGTCTTTAAGGGCAGCTTCACATAGAGTACATTGCAATAATCTAATCTAGATGTTACCAGGGCACACACCACAGTGGCAATATCTTACCTTCTCAGAAAAGACTCCACCTGGCTCACCAGCTAAAGCTGGTGAAAGGCACCCCTGGCCACCTCTGTGATCTGTTTATCCAACAGGAAGACTGGGTCCAACAGCACCCCCAATCTATGAACCTGCTCCTTTAGGGGAATGCAAGCCCATCCAGAACAGTGGATAACCCATTTCCTAAGTCAGACCCTCCCCAATCCAGTAGCACACAGAGAGCTTTCATATTCTTGTGACAACATCATCAGAGGCATGATATAAAAGTCCTCTCATAATTCAGTTGTAGGAATATTCTCTCTATCATTTATTCATGTTTTCATATGTTGCCACCAGTGTTCCCTCTAAGCTGAGTTAATGTGAGCTAGCTCACAGTTTTTCAGCCTCTGGCTCATACAATTTTATCTTAGCTCAGGAAGGATGGCTCCTGAGCAAACTGATTTATGCAGTGGCCAAATCACCTGCTCACAACTTTGATGCCAGTAGCTCACAAAGTAGAATTTTTGCTCACAGGACTCCACAGCTTAGAGGAAACATTGGTTGCCACTGTGGGTTAAACTTAGTATATGACTAGCCACATGCTTGGAAATGAAGATGTTTTGGGACATCCTCTACAGTTGTCCTGAGCAGTTGAATTAAGGATATCTCAACATAGATATCAGTTCCCAAGGATTAAAAATTCACATTTCTCAACACTAATCTGAGATCACTTCCAATAGCAATGGTGGGAAATTTGTTAGGCAGGGGTTTGGACTCTATAGAATCCCCATCTGTCCTATGCGTCCAAAACCAGATACATTCAAAACTGAACATGAAAAAGAAGCTGGAGAGGTCAGTGATATTGTGAAAGACCATGGAGACTCCCTTTCTATAACTGCTTGGTGATGCTGCACCAAGAAACTTGGTGAACACATTTGGGAGAGCTCTGTTCATTGTTGCTCACATTGCAAGGTCCTGGTTGTGCATGTCCAGTCAAGTTTTTTTTCGTGTTGGAAAGTTAATATATTATTCTGGACTTCCTTGGCATTCAGCAACAGCACTTTCAGATCCAACAGTTTGCTGATAAGGCAGTCAAGATGTTAGATGAGAGAGAGGGAGATTGAAACAAGGAAACAGGCATCATATTTGTGATCCCTTTCCCTGGCTATTCTCTTTCCTGACACCATTTCTCCCACTGCCAGAAACAGGCAAGTAATGGTGCCTACTTCTCTCCCTGCTTATTAAAACTCAGACACATAAAGCAAAAGCAGCAATAAAACTACATTCAGTGATGTCATTAATAAACATCAAGCTGGGAGGTGTTATTTATGGTTATATGAAAGCTGTTCATTGTTTGGACTGTGTTCATTGATTAAACAATTATTTAACCCTCTACTGTTGTTTTATTAATTTCTCTGAAACTTAGTCACCCTGATCTAACTAATGTTATCTGAATGCTAAAAGAAGTACTGCATATATCAGTTAGGGAAGGGGAATGAATATTACATACTCATGGAGTTCTGTCTCATTGTTGGCAGTTTAGTTTGTGGTCTTCAGATCAGCACCTATAAATATAACATGAATCCCAGTTGTGATCAAAGTTTGTGTTACAGGAAGCTCAATCAAATATGAGTCACTGACTGTTGGCCACATTTCAACCACTCAGTGAGGAGTGGAAGATTAAATATAAATAGCCTGGGTGTAGTAATAAACCTAATAAGAAATCTAAGATTTCACATCATTCTGTGTAGTGGAAATGCTAAATCTCTGAAGAATCCTAAGTGACTATTAAATATATTTAAAATTACCTTCAAAACAATGGCAGTACTATCAATCTGCACTTTGAATTACAGAGTTTTTGATTTGAATGTGTGATATGTAAATGGTTCTTCCTTTACTTGCTGACTCATATTCTCTCTAAATTATTATGACACTTTGATGTAAATGAGCGGAGCACACTCAAGGGGAACATGACTAAATAGCAATGTAATTACTTTTGTAAAAGAAAGCCTTGTGTCATATTTTAAAGATGAAATATCTTCTATAGCTGCAATTTTTTTTAACAAAATGAATCCTTTATGTGAACTACATTGTTAATGTTAGAACCATACAGCATACTTAAGATATTTAGAAAGAACTAATGAACAGGTCCACTAAGAATTCTTCTCAGCTCTAGGATTCCCAACTCTGAGCTGCGAAATTCCTGGAGATTTTCGTGCAAAGCCTGGGGAAGGCAGCATTTGGAGAGAGGGGATATGATGATCTTGCCCTCTTCCCTCCCTCACATGAAGGATTTTCACTTTTTCTTCTTTCTTGCTGAGCAGTCCCTATATCTATTTTCTTCTTGTTTGTTTATGGTTGTCCTACCCAGTAGCTTTAATACATATATTTTGATGCTGGTCCAGCCCAGAGAACTGAGGGAAGAGACAAAATCATGTTTTTATATTCAACTTCTGAAATGGCACAGAAGAGTCTTTTGAAAGTTCAAAGAAAGGAGAAATAGTCAGGTGGAATCTGGGGTAGGGTGTATGGGATGAACCAATAATAAAACTGAGGGAACTTTGTAATCACATTAACTCCAGATAATTTATTGCCAATAAGTAAGTGTTTCTGCTATTCAAAAAAAGTTTTAATACACTGAGGACAGAAGCCTCATTTTCAGTTTCTGTTTAAACACTCAAGCATAGATTTTTGAGTTTTGCTGACTCTTAAAGTCTAGAAGGCAGGAGCATACAACCAAGTTCCCAGAACCCTTCTATATACATGATCAGGAATCACTCCTTTTTAAAGAGCTATCTCCCTATTCACTGGGTAGGGATTACTTCTTGTAACTTGAAGCAATTTCCTTTTTTGGCTTCAATGGGGATCCTCTCTCATACTCTCACTCCTTTTGCTTCCTTTCCAGTCCACAGTTAGTGCTTGTCTCTTCCTCAACTGTCTGTTCCCAACTATCATTTCTTAACTGACTCTCTTCACAGAATTCCCTTTGAACAGCCTGTCACTCAAAGGTTCTCAGACTCTGACTGCAGTCACATACATAAAACAATCTACTTTCAATCCACTTTCAATGCACTTTCCAACTGGATTTTATTGTGTCAACTAGCAAAATCCAGTTGGAAAGTGGATTGAAAATGGATTGAAAGTGTGTGTGACTGCAGCATGTTAAACCCCTAACAGTCCATCACATGGGAGTTCAACATGGATGTGATGCCAAAGAAGCCACTCTCTGAAGCTGCAGTTTTCTTCAGGGGAGTTGATCTCTGTAGCTTAGAGATTAGTTGTAATTCTGAGAGAAATCTAGCCCCAGCCTGGAGGTTGGCAACCTTTTTCATGTCTGTTCAGTGAGGCTTACTCCCAAGAAAATGTCCTTTGGGTTTCATGGTTCCTCTCACTGAATAGATGTGAAATCAATATATTTTGTGACATTTTGGGTAGCTAACCTTCATTGGATTCTCAACCGTACCTCCTGCTTTCTTCTAGGGTTTTCAATTTCTGTATAGGCTACAAGAGGCATTATACTTCTGGGAAGTGTCTAAAACTTTTGTGCTTTACTGTCTCCTAATCTTTTTTTTTTTTAAAAGCATAAAATCTTAAAAGCATCACTAGGCATTTGTTTGGAGACTGACCTGAAACACTTTCTGTGTCAAAGTGTATTTACATGTCAGCATCTATACTTTCTCTGACTGATACTTTAAAAAATCATAAGACAAGAGGGAATTTCACATTACCAAGATTCTGCCGGATTGAAGCCGTTTCTGATTCGTCTTGAAGTAAACCAGTACAGGGCTGCCATTTCACACATGGCTTTCCCTGACCGGAAAAGAGCCGAATCAGAAGCGGTTTGGCAATTCAGACTGCACCGCTTTGTTTTCCCGCCGTTTCCCGCTGTGCCTTTTTTAAAAAAAAATGTTCGCTTTAGAGCGCTACAGCACTATAGTGCTATAAAACAACACTGCAGGCATTCCAATGGGGTTGCTATGATGCTATTGCGCTATAGCGCTATAACGCTCTAAAGCGAACGTTAAAAAAAAAAAAGCCGGAGATCGCCCGCGCGGGTGAAAAAAGGCGGGGAAAAAGCGTATCGGATTCGGGAGAAGAAACTGACGACTACTTGGAAGCGGTTGACAGGTAAAACGCTTCAGCCCCGTTTCCTGAACGGGACAGAAGCGATTCTGTGTGAAATTACAAATATATTCCGGTAGGGAACCAGTTCTAAAACGGTTCTGTCTGAAATGCCAGACCAGAAACCGTTTGGGAACCGTTCCTCTTCCGGATTATATCATCTGTCTGAAATTCCCTAAGGACACTAAAGCTGGGGAAATATCCTCTTAGTTTTTTATATAGCCTTGTTGGGGGAGAGGCAAGAAACTTCTACTCTGCCTCTAAGCCTAAGTGATAACAATGTGAGGAATGGTTCAGGGCACTTTGAGGTTGACTTCACGGTATGTATCTGTCAGCCCTAATTTAAACTTTCAATTCCAGCATACTATATACTATTAGGACTTGAGCTGCCTTTGTAGTGTAGAGAATCCATGAAAGGTGGGTTTAATTAGGATCAGGTGAGATGTCTTCATCCAAGCCAGGATGCTTTCATCTTCAAAGTGAAATCCTGGACTGGCTTGGAGATGAGGGCATGTGCGGCTCTTGCTGTGCATGCCTGATCCTAATCTCTAAGTAAAAGTAAAGGTAAAAGTAAAGGTTTCCCTTGCTCGAAAGCCAGTCGAATCCAACTCTAGGGATGTGGTGCTCATCTCCGTTTCCAAGCCAAAGAGCCAGTGCTGTCTGAAGACATTTCTGTGGTCATGTGGCCGGCATGACTAGATGTTACCTTCCCACCAAGGCAGTACCTATTTATTTATTTACAATTTCTTGCCTTCGAACTGCTAGGTTGGCAGGATCTGGGACCAGAGACAGGAGCTCACTCTGTCATGTGGCACTCAGGTCTCGAACTGCTGAACTACCGACCTTCTGGTCTGCAGTTCGGCGTCTTAACCACTTGAGCCACCTAACCTCTATCTGCAGGTAAAAACAGGCAGGGATTCAAGCCCACTAAATCCCCTTTCTTTCCAATTTTAATCCCCCCCCTCAACTGATTCTCAACTGCCTTCCTCATTCCATGCTTTCTGTAATTCTATACATTTTTTTTACTGGGCTATTGTGAGGGCACTCCCCCCCCACTTTCCTACAAATTATTATTTCTTGATACAGTTTGGGAGTCCCCTGCCTTGCTTCGTTATGCTGACCTACAGATAAGCCTAGAACCATCAGAGTTGCTCTTAGAAGGAGTAGTTATTAACAAATCATTATCTATCTCTGACATAATATGTATTAACAGACACATTTTTAAAAAGCCCTTGTCAACAGTTTTGCTTTTTTTTATAGTGCAGGCTCATGCATATGGATGTACTTCTGTATGTTGGGAGATTGGAGATTTTTGTTCAGATTTAGAAGAAGCAGTTATTCCAATTATGCAAATTCTTGGTTGCACTGTTAATCTGCAAAATGAATGATCAAGACAAAAGGAATGAGATGTCTTTAACTTACATGAACCTATTAGAAAGACAAAATAGATGCCAGGAGACAGCTTTGATTCAAATGAGCCAATAGTCCGGAACCCAACCACTTGTGTTCGCTAAAAGGTCAAAGGACTCCTTTGACCAATGGGATCTCTAGTAGTGATTGGTCCAGCCTTGCCTAGTCATTACTCTTTTGATTTAATATTGTTTTAAATTGGTCTCCCCTTCCCTCCCACTTTTCAGTTGTGTGCAGTTTTAACTATAAATACTTCTGGCTAATGGATGAATACTTCATGCATCTCGGAAAAATTAGCCCTTATTCACAAAAACATATGCTGGAATACATTTTGTAGCTACTACTATGTTTCCACTCTGAATTAATTTCTGTCTTTCCCCCCTGCTTTGTCTTGACTACTAAAGGTGCTGGTGGCTGGACTCCACTTGTGTCAAATAAATATCAATGGCTTCAGATTGATCTTGGTGAAAGAACTGAAATCACTGCCGTTGCTACTCAAGGTGGATATGGGAGTTCTGACTGGGTAACAAGCTACCTCCTGATGTTCAGTGACAGTGGAAGAAACTGGAAGCAATATTGTCAAGAAGAAAGCATTTGGGTATGTTGGGTATCTTGTTTTCAGTATTATATTTGTACATTGCTAAAATATCTTTTATCAAATTAAATTATAGAAATTTAGGTAGTAGTGGTAGAACTGTCTTATATTTTAAAATCTTTCCTATCAATATGATTGATCCATTACTTTTCAAATGTCATAGTATTACTTTAATATTGAGTTAGGATTGGCAAACTACTGCCATAGAGCTGAGTGTACAATATGGATCACAGTCCACCAGAAAATTCTCTTGCACATAACCCATTGAAATGAATAAGACCTATGGACATATTATATGTAATGTGTTTGTTAAAGTAGTTTATTCAACTATATTCTCATAGATACAATATGAGAAATAGTTCTTCTTCCCTGTGATATGTCAGACTTCACTAGATCTATGAAATAATTTTGAAAATCTACAGGCAGTCAGGTAGCAAGAATCAAGGTGAGCAGATAGGCCAGAAGCAGGCCGGTGAGAGGCAGGGCAGGTACAAGGCAGGCAGGAGTAGGCCAGAATAGGCATGAGACAGGGTATGGAGGTAAGCAGTCAGAAACCCAGGCAATGATTGCAAGCCTTATGTGAGTTGTTGAGCCTCTCAAATTCCCAAGCTTCTACTGTCTTCTATAAGAAGCTGGGATACTTGCCCTTTCCAATGACCTGGTTAAAGTCCTGGCTCCTGTCAAGAGCTACTACTCTTTATCTCCCTCTTGGGACAGACTGGAGAGAGGCAAACTCTAGGCTACTTGTCATGTGCTCCTTCACTGAATCCCTGTCTCTGCCCTGGTCTCCCTTCATCTCTGATCCCAAGGTTCTGGGAGGATCTTTGTAGGTGTGGGACCTTGGCAGGTGGCTCCAGGTCATCAAAGGGTGTCGATGGGGTGCAGGGCTTTCTGGTTGGTTCCTGCTCTTTTGGCTAAATGGAAGTGGGATCCTCAACTGTTTGCTGTTGCAGGATCATGGGGTCTGCTGTGGAGCACTCAGAGGGCCCTGCATCTCAGAGATTTCAGGGCCTGAGAGGGACAGTTATCTGAAGAGTCTGCACCAGGGGAACTGGGGCAAATTATGAAAGCTAGTTTGACTCAAACTTTGATGTTTCGAGTAAGCTGTTTTGCTCTGTGACAAAATCATAACTGCTGTTTAATGTTAGGCACAAAATTGTAGATATGAGACATATTCAAGTTACAGACCAATTTCAAAAGAAAAAGAGTCTTGATATCTGTGGTTCAGGATTATGCGATTAAGTAGCCCCCCCACACACATCTGCGGTTCCTGGCAGATTGTTCTTTTGCAGTGCTGACTGATGATTCAGAGTGGTCTGCTTATGTTTCTCACAAGACATTAAACTGTTATAAGAGAGATTAAGGTTTTAAAGAAAATGGTAGATGATTCAAGGAAGGAAGGAAGGGATATAACACTTTGGAAAAATTTAAAAAATATATAGTAAATTTGGGATTTTATTAATTTTCTGTCATCTGCAAACTTTTCTCTTACTTTCACTATTCCCTGACTTAAAAAACTTTTCTCCCCAGTGGGACCCATGGGGGCAATGCCCCCAATCTGCCCTGTCCCTCCCTGCCCCACCATGGAGGGGGAGCAACCGCCAGAGTGAGGCTCCCCATTTACGCAGATCCACGTGTGGAGGGCACCCCACTGCTACCCCCCCACCTCCCACATGCTTTTGCAGCAAACTTCCACCTGAGTGCAGGCAGGGGGCTCTTGGCTCTACCAAGGGGTCCATCTGACTCTTTGGGAAAATGAGGCACAACATTCCTGCAGCGAGAGCAAGCATCCATGTGGAAACGTGGCAGCTGAGTGAGCCTCCCCTCCAAGGGCAAGTGGGCTGGGCTGGGCTGCAACTGCGACATGCAATCACAGGCAGGCACAACTTCTGGCTGCCTTTGAGCCTGCCCGGCTCTGCTTCGGAGCCCTCATCGGGGGTTTTCCCCTGGGTGGAGGGAAGGAAGCTGTTTTCCTGTTTGGTGCACACAATCTGGAATGCAAGTGGACGGGGAAGCTGGTTGAGGATGCTGGGGAGGGGGACTGAGAAATGATGGATGTTTTATGGGATCATGTGGTTGGATGCAAGAGGAATTGGCCTAGATTGGATTTACTGGCTGGAAGACACAGGGAGAGAGAAGTGAGAGAGGGGGAGGGAGGGAGGGAAAAGGGAGGCCAGGCAGGAGTGCTGAGAGGCACAGAGGAGCCTCTTCAAGTGACATCAGAAGTGATGTAAGCACGTGGGGCAGTGCCTCCCTATTGAATATGTTCTAGCTACAGGGCTGTCAGGAAATATATAAATGAAAAGTAGAAGCTTTTCAGCCTAAAAAGTTCTGTTGACTATTCTTTTGTTATGTTGGTATCTTCTTGATGGTTGTAAATTGAGATTTAGGCTGAGTACAGACTAGCAGTTTGCCCTGGTAGCCAGTCGTAGCAACCCCCCCCCCCAGATGAAACTATACCGGGTTTTCCCGTCCACACAGCGGGGGCCGCTGCTGGAAGATATGGGACGGAGGCGCACAGGAGCATTCAGACTGCCGCGCCGGAGGCGTGCTATATTCGCCGTTTCCCCATTAATTCGGCCGCATTGGGCAGTGGAGCGGAGCACAGCCAATCACACCGCTGCTACCTCGTGCCCAACATGGCTTCCGCCTGGCTTTTCGCCTGTGCGTTCAGACTCCCCGGAAGCGGAGAAACGCGCGATGAGCGCGGGCTTTCGGATTTGCGACGGCTTTTATCAGGTGTTTTTTTAATCCGGCAGTGAAGCGCAACAGCACCAGTAGGCTACGGGTGGGGGACGCCAGGCAGATGTGCCTGTGTGAACGTCCCATTTACTCCGGTATTGAATCGTTGTCGGCCTGGGTCCCTTCCTGGGGCAAACTGCCAGTCTGGACTCAGCCTTAATCTCATGAAGCTGCATGGATTCAGCAGTCTGAAAAGCAAAATTTGCTGACACAGTTTATAAATCAGCAGATATTACAGTGACTTTTAACAGTGCTGAACATTAAAAGTAGACATAAAATGGTATAAACAGATGGAACTTATTCAACCAAAAAAAGCTGGGCTTAAAAAAAATCCAAGCAGGAAGAATTTGGTCTTCTTAAATACAGACACATTCTAAAAGAACTACAAATATACAGGTTTAGTTATCCCCAGACTTTAGAACAGCGATCCACTACAGTCTAGCCTCAAATAAGAAGCATTGGACAGCGTCAATTTTCTACTTTAAGCAACATTAATTTGAATTTCTAAGATTTGTCCCCCAATCCTTTTACTTTCCTCATAATGTATTTATTTGTTTGTCTTTACATGTTACAGTTAAAGACTTCATTTGTATCAATTTTCTCTTTAATTTCTTTTGTGAATAAAGTATAGATCCCGAATAAGGTCAAGTGGGCTTGAAAGTTCTTTCTACATTTTTTTTTTGGCTTGTCTTTGGTCTGTTTTGAAATATTCTGATTTAAGCTTCTTGAGTTGCTAGTTTCTATACAGATGGATACCAACAAAATCAGACAGGAGCCAGTGTCACCTTGAGACTCAGAATTAATTCCAGCATAAACTTTCCTGTGGTGGAGCTCAGTCCATCAATTCTGACTCACAAAATCTTTTGCTGTAATAAATTCTGTCAGTCTCTAAAATGCTAGTGGTCTCCTGCTTTATTTTAGTTATTACATATTATACAAGAGAACAGTGAGTCAAGAAACTTTAACCTGAACATATAATTCAGATATTTCAGTATCCACATTTAGGGCATTTATAAATTTTCAGATTTTCCACCATGCTCCCATCACTAGCTGAAAGTGTTCAGACTTGACTGGATTGTGCTCATTATTTTGTTCACATGCTAGTTTTTATAGAGCTGTGAAACAGACACATAATAATTTAGTAACTATAAAGCTGGCATTTTTGAAGATAGCCTGAGGGGAAAATAGACTAAATACATAAAATTGACTTGTTTAGAATATAAAATGTAAATATTAAAGCAGCACACTTAAAAAATACCCATTATATATTACACTCCTCCAACTAGTTACTTTGCTGAAGTAATTAACTTGTTAAGTATTTACTTCTGATTTAGGCTTAAAATATTTTAGGTCTGAATATACTTTACTATTGTACTTTTTGTAAAAGTTCTGCACTATGTTGACCCCAAAAGTTTACTTAAATCAATTTTTAAAATGACAGGTACAGGAAAGCACAATTTATGAAGCGGTTATTTAATCTCAGAGTAAAAACTGAGGTAATTTATATTCAGGCCACTCATGTCAATCAGGGAATTGAACCTTAGACAACAAAGGCTATAATGTGTATCTAAGTCCACCATGTTCCGCAGTTTATGGAACTGTATGCTTTAAAGGAATTAAAAGGTCATAGATCAAACATATCAGTGCATTCTTTCACAGCACAATTACATTGCTTTCAAGGTAATCCAGAGCACTAGGAATGAAATCTATCTCTTTGAGAATAATGAGGTCAATGAAATATGTTGCTGGGTATATAGAGTATTTTGCAAATAGGTGTACAGTGTAGTATATGGAACCTGTCTCTTTCAGAGACAGGCTTAGGTCCCAAGTGGAACTCCCTCTCTTCACATAAATGGATGTGTCTTCTGGAATATGCTAGTTATAGAACTGGGTTGTTGGTAGTTAGGACTAGGGTGTTGTCCTGCCCCGGTGCACCATCACCATGGTTAGGAAGGTCCCCCAAGCCACGTCCGACGCACTGCCCAGGACCTGGACCAAAGGGGGTGGTGGTCCACAAAGTGGTCCAAAGATGCAGGAGGAAGGCGGGGACAGTGCCCAACTCTCCAAACCCCCCCCCACTGGCACCCATCGGCACCACCACCGCCCAGCCATGCCAGTCAGTTCCCGGCCGGTCGGCAGCCAGCCCAGGGGGCGAGACCGGCATGTGGCACTGTGGAGGGCTGCGGCCGACACACCAGGAGGCTCCGCCTGCCCAAGAGGGCACAGGTGGCAGGTGGTGCAGCAACAGGCAGGGGACGCCAACCCCAAAGGCCCCGCCTGCCCCACTGCCAGGTGACAACCCACCCCCGACGGCCCCATTGCTCAGAGCTTGGAGATGGGAATGAGCCTGGGCGGTGGAGACTCGAGGGGAGAGTCAACCATGGTGACAGAGGGAGGGTGACTTCAACCCCCCCAGGAGGAACCAGCAGAATGCGAATGAAGTAAATAAAGAAATAAGAGTGTCATACTAGGATTTTTAAAATTTATTTGTTTGTTCATTTGTTTGTTTGGACTTGTATCCCTCCCTCCACGCACGCAGGCTCAAGGCGGTTCCAACAATATTAATACAACATAAAATTAAAACCACTTAAAACAACAGTATAAAACAGCACAGAATCCTAAAAATCTGTATGTCTGATTTAAATCTGATCCAGTGTCTCAGAGATTAAGATGGTTCAGGAGAGTGGGTTCCCAGATGGCTATTTGAATCCACGCCACTAATGGGAGGCCAGTGAGGTGGGGGGGACGACATTTGTTACCTCAACTAAGACAGAATCATAGGATTATAGAATTACAGAATCATAGACTCATAGAGTCGGAAGGGACTTCCAGGGTCATCTAGTCCAACCCCCTGCACACAGCAGGAAATTCACAAATACCTTTCCCTCCACACCCCCAGTGACCACTATTCCACACCCCGAAGATGACAAAAAATCTCCAGAATCTCCAGCCAAACTGGCCTGGAGAAAAATTGCTTCCTGACTGCAAAGTGACAATCAGCATTTCCCTGGGCGTGTAAGAAAGGGCCACAAGAACTAAGCACTGAGGTAACCTTTCCTGCCCTCCCTCTCATGAACTGCCTAAGTTCACAGAATCAGCATTGCTGTCAGATGGCAATCTAGCCTCTGTTTAAAAACCTCCAAAGAAGGATAACCCACCACAAGTGTTCCGTCTAAGCTGAGTTAGTGTGAGCTAGCTCACAGTTTTTTAGCCTCCAGCTCACACATTTTTGTCTTAGCTCAGGAAGGGTGGCTCCAGGGCAAACTACTTTATGCAGTAGCCAAATTGCTCACTCACAACTTTAATGCCAGTAGCTCACAAAGTAGAATTTTTGCTCACAGGACTCCACAGCTTAGAGGGAGCAACCTTCCGAGGAAGGCTTTTTCACTGAGGAACTGCTATAATTGTCAGGAAGTTCTTCCTAATGTTTAGCTGAAAACTCTTCTGATTTAATTTCAACCCTTTGGTTCTGGCCCAACCTTCTGAGGCAACAGAAAACAACTCCATACCATCCTCTATATGACAGCCCTTGAAATACTTGAAGATGGTTATCATATCACCTCTCAGTCATCTCCTTTCCAGGCTAAACATATCCAGCTCCTTCGACCTTTCCTCATAGGACTTGGTCTCCAGATTCCTCACCACTTTTGTTGCTCTCCTCAGGACACATTCCAGCTTGTCTGTATCCCTCTTAAATTGTGGTGCCAAAAACTGGACACAGTACTTTAGGTGAGATCTAACCAGAGCTGAGTAAATTGATACCATCACTTCATGTGATCTGGACACTATACTTGTGTTGATAGAGCCCAACCAGGTCTGAATCCCTGTTCTGCTATTGAAGCTTGCTGTGTGACCTTTGCCTTGGCAAAAATGACATGGTAAGCTACTCTGAGTCTTCTTTGGGGAGAAAAGTGGAGTATAAATATCAAAATAAATAAATAAATAAGGGGTAGTTGTTGCCCAATACTCAGCCACCTTGACTGTATTCAGAGACCCAGCAGATAATCTCCAACTCCAAAAACATTTAAAAATTAAATTTAATTGTCATTTTATTAGATTTTGATTGCTGTCAGTCTCTTTGAATTTTCTTGGCCCAAAGGTGGTATAAAATATAATAAAAAGTGGGAGGGCCCCAGTTTTGAAACCCACAATATCTCCTTGTTTAGGATTCTCTAAGCTGTCAAGTGGCTTCAGCAGGCTGCTATTCATTTCTCTCCTTTCCTCCCTTTGGTGACTCTTAGCATTCCATTTGTCTGGAGTGGAACTTGTTCTTAGGCTGCATTTACCCCCTTTTAGTTAATCTATAAAGTATTGGGTTTTTTTTTACATACATTGGATGTTTCTGTCCATCATCAGGTATGTAGAGGTCCTAACTTCTGTAAATACTCCACTGTAAGGCTTTTCTTATCCACACAGTGGCCAGTCAGTTAACTGCTAAACATAGTAATGAATTAAAGGATGAAATAAACCCAAATGGAAGGTCAACCTTCATGAACCAGTTTCTATCCATATTATCCATCCATAAGTGTAAAAATTGTCCAGTCCAGTGCTGGCAACTCCATTCTACAGAAATTCATGAAAAGTGTTATTTTACAACCAAAATCTGGTTCCACAGCAGATGCCAAAGGCGTACTGCTGGGAACGGACTTTGCATCCATGAAAGGAGGGAGGAGTTTGGCTGCTGCAGCCGGGTTCTTTGGGGGGCAGAGTCAGCACCATCTTATTGGCTGGGTCCGGCCCCATTCAGGCAGTCTGTGCCTTGTGCTCAGTAGTTGTAACAGCTCCGAGCACGTCTGGAAGTTGGCATCAGGCTGTGAGTTTTAGTGGGATATGTGTGTGTGTGCGGTGGCACGGCAGCGGCCCCATGAAAGAAGGAGTTGCAGGCCGGAAAGTCGATGGCTCATCGGGGCTGGGGGCCTGATGGCCAGAAGGTCAGAACTGCATTGCGGCTGGAGCAGGTGGCCACGTCGCTGCTGGAGTGGTGGGCCACATTGCGGCTGGAATGGCAGGCCACATTGTGGCTGGATTGGCAGGTTGCATCAGCAGCCAGAGCATTGGGGCCATGCCAGCGGCCCAATTTGAGGGGCCACGTGGTGGCCTGGTAGCTAGCCCGGGGCCTGCCCACACTGGTGACTTGCTCCGTGGCCTGGGGCCACATCATGGCTGGATTTAGGGCCACGTCAGAGCCTGTGCCTCCTGGCTGTCTTACAGCAAATTGTAACTTCTTTTGTGGCAGGGGGTAACCTTTTTTAGGCCCTGGTGGTGGGTGGCTGAAGTGGTGAGGCTGCTGGTCACTGCCCAACCCCTTCTTTCACCCACCTGTTAGTGCCACTGTGCAGATGCCTGCAGGGGGTTGGAGTATTGGTGGGGGATGCTGGGCCCAAGCTTTTTTCCATCATCTGCCTGTTCCCACATATTGCCCCCCCCTTGCAGTCGGGTGATCATGGCTTGGGGACCGGAGGTAGACATTGGAGTGCATCAGGGTAGTGCTGCCTCATTTTGGCAGTGTCCCCACTTCCCTCTGCATTTCATAGCCTTGCTAACAGGCTTCAAAGCCTGCATTAATTGGAGTGGCCATGTTAGGGGCTGTGCTTTAACTAGGTGGCAAATTTGGGGGTAATGCTTGCATGGGGCAGCTATTTAAAGAGCTGGATACAAGCTGCCATTTTGTAACTACATTTTGGCAGCCATTTTTTCAAAGTAATTTAGGTGGTGGCCATTTTAAGTGGGTGCCTGTGGTGACCATTTTGGGACCGTCCTTTTGGAGGCCATTAATTGAAGGGAGTTTAGGTGGCCAGTTGGGTTCAAAGTGATACCCCCTTCACTCAATTTTATTTACAACATTTTCATGCTGGCTTTCCACCCTATATGAATCTTAAGGGGTGACTAATTAGCAAAATTATAAGATAGCTCCATTACCTCTATTTTTATATAAGGGGAATGCTCTTTGAGCTGATGCACTGTTTCTAGAGACTTCTGTCGCTGGTTGCTGGCATTACTCTATGCTAGGCTATAAGGGAACGAACCTTTGTAATGACTGCCTTGAGGGCATTTTGCGAGTGGATGTGTCTCAGTGAGAGAAACCTTGTGCTTGGCATGTAGAAGGTCTGCTGCTTGACATGCAGTGGGTCCCAGGTTCAGTTTGGGGATTGTCAGTGGATGAGGTGAAAGATTTCTGCCTGAGACCTGGAGTGCCTTTGTTAGCTAGTAAGCAAGGCTAATTTTAGGGAGCTTAATTGCATACAGTGTTATAGATGGGTTATCCCTTGAATATTGGCAAGTTCCTTATGCAGAATAATTCTGGATTATCTACTGCTGGCAGGGGGTCTTAGTTTTATATGCGAGAGACTAGACAGGGAATTTTATGCCAGTACTAATTTTACAGGGCTCTACACCAAACTGCAGACCAAATGGTCGGTTGTTCAGCAGTTTCAAACCCAGGTGCTGCATGGTGGGGCAATCTCCAATCTCTGGTTCCAGCTCCTGCCAACCTGGCAGTTTGAAGGCAGAAAACTGC
Organism: Gekko gecko; assembly: GCA_029375565.1. Taxonomy (NCBI): domain Eukaryota; kingdom Metazoa; phylum Chordata; class Lepidosauria; order Squamata; family Gekkonidae; genus Gekko; species Gekko gecko. The sequence goes on from JAPDNY010000007.1 coordinate 102,354,950, forward strand.
AGGCAGTTGATAAGTACCTCGGTGGGAGGGTAACAGTGTTACGTGTGACTTGACATCCAGTCATTCTGGCCACATGGCTGCGGAGACATCTTTAGATGGCACGGGCACGCCAGATTGGAGGCGGAGATGGACGCCGCAACCCTAGAGTCATGACCTTGGAGTCAGATTTAAATGGCTTTTGAGCGAGGGAAACCTTTACTTTACCATCCAGAGAGCGGTCATACAACTTGCCAATCTTTGTTTAAAATATTTGGCCCGAATGTGATAGGCCGGTGGACTCAAATGGGAGAACCCGGTTTGATTCCCAATCCTTCCTAATGCAGGCAGCTGGAAGTCAGCTGGGTAACCTTGATTCAAGTCACAGTTCTTTGGAGCTGTTCTCTCGAGGGTGGTTTTTTCGATGAGCTTCTTAAAACATAGTGATTTAATCAGCTCTTTATTAGGTTACATCGGAATAAGCCTGCAGAGGTTGGCTGCAAGCCACCTTTTATTCCTGAACTCACCATACCCAAACCACACCCAGCACACACACCAAACACTGTGATAGGTTCTATTTACAAGTCCATAGTCCAAATTGGGCTACTTTAGGATCCAGGCTAGCCTATTGGTGTGCCCTTAGATCCACAGTCTCTATTGTTCACTCGAACGAAGCTCTGGCCCTTTTCGGACCGCATGGTCAGCCATGTGATGGTAGCCATCTTTCTCAATACATTACACCCCTTCCCCCATAGTTTGAACACACCCACAAACAAAGTCTTGTAGGTAGCCTGGGCGCCTGCAGTCCCTAGTCGACCTCCGCAGTTCCTGGGCAGGGTTGCTTGTTTGCACGTTGGTTGGCTCTATCCTTGCTGGGGAGACTGGGGTGGACGCTGGAGCTGCAGTGACCTGCGGAAAAGGTCTTGCGGCGGCCGTGTTGGCTGGAGGCTGCTCGGGCTCTGCCTCCAGAGTGGTGGTCTTGCTGTCGTGCTCGACTGTGTCGCTAACTGGCTCCCTGACACTGTCTCTGTCTCCCATTGGTTCCAGTGGTGTTACTCGGTGGTGGATCTGATCTACATGCCTGTGAAGCCTTTGGCCATCTTCAGTAGATACCTCATACGATGGGGTCCCTTCACGCGAATGACTTGTGCCAGTATCCATAGTGAGCCCCGGACGAAATTGCGAGCATAGACCAGGTCTTCTGGGAAGAAACCCCATAGAGCCTCCTGTTGTTCTGACCCAGGTGCTTGCTCTGGGGCCCAGTCGGGGTGTAGCCTGTCGAGGCGAGTGGTTAACTGGCGACCCATAATGATTTCTGCGGGGCTCCTGCTGGTGGCGGTGTGCAGGGTGATCCTCTGCCCAAACAGGAATACTGCGAGCTGGTAGTCCCAATCTCCCTGCACGATGCATCACAGGGCTTCTTTGGTGGTCCTCACCATTCGTTCCGCCTGTGCATTCATGGCTGGGTGAAAAAGTGCTGAACGAATGTGCCAGATTCCATAGTGAGTCACGAATTCCACAAACTCCACAGACGTTAAGGTAGCCCCGTTGTTGGAGACCAAGACGTCCAGAATTCCATGGGTGCAGAGAACCTTCCAGAGGGACTTTATAGCAGCCCTCAATGAGGTGGATGCCACTGGGAGGACCTCGAGCCATTTGGAAAAGGAATCGACCACTAGGAAAAAAGTCTGTCCCTGGGATGGGCCAGCAAAGTCCAAGTGTAAGCGGGCCCAGGGTTTGCCAGATGATTCCAACTTGCATTAGGGAACTCCGGGAGGATTGGGTTGGGTCTCTTGGCATGTCTGGCACTGGTTGACAAGGTCCTCTATCTCCTTATCCAACCCAGGCCACCAGATGCAGCTGCGTGCTAAGGCTTTTATTCGCACGATTCCCAGGTGGGTTTCGTGTAGTGCAGCTAGAGTGCATTTGCGCAAGGGCTCAGGGACTATAACTCAGCTGCCCCACAAGAGACATCCCCTGTGCATGGCTAGTTCATCTTTGCGGGAGGCAAACGCCGTGAATTTAGGGCCCACTTTCTCTCTGGGCCATCCCCTCCCCACCCAGTCGAGCACACGGGCAAGTACCCAGTCTCGGCTTGTGAATGGGCTACCTCTGCGACCTGGATGGGGTGGTTAGGCAAGTCATCGATGCGGAGGACGTGATGAGCAGGAGCAGGATCCGGGGCAATCTCTGGAAGCAGAAGGCGCCTGAGAGTGTCTGCATGCCCCATAGCCTTCCCTGGACGGTGTCACAAGTCATATCTATAGCCTGCCAGAAATATAGACCACCGCAGAACCTGGGGAGACATCATCTGGGGCATTTGGCGGTCTGGGGTGAGGAGACCTAGCAGTGGCTTGTGGTCAGTGATAACAGTGAAGGGGTGGCCATAGAGGTAGTGGTGAAATTTCTTCATCCCGGCCACGATTGCCAGTGCCTCTTTAAAAATTTGAGCATAATTGCACTCTGTTGCCAACAAGGTCCTTGAATAGTAGGCCACTGGCACCTCACAGCCGTCTGGCAGCTGGTGACCCATCACCACTCCCACGCCGTAGGGCGATGCGTCACAGGCAAGAACCACTGGGAGGGACTCGTTGAAGTGTACGAGCACAGAGTTGGACACCAACAAGTCCTTAACTGCCTTGAAAGTGGCAGCATGTCGCAGACCCCAGGACCAAGTAGCCGCCTTATCCAGCAAACGGTGAAGGGGCTCAGCTACTGCTGCTTTGTGCAGCAGGAACGAGTGATAAAAATTGAGCAAGCCTAAGAATGCCTGTAACTCAGTTTTTGACCGGGGAGTTGGGGCTTCCGCTATGGCTTTTATTTTGTCTTTAGTCAGGTGAATGCCAGAAGCGTCGACACAGAATCCCAGGAAATCCACACTGGAGACACACAAGGATACATTTCTCACATTTCACTTTTAGCCCCACCTCACTGAAATGCTGGAGCACTGACCGTAGGTGCTCCGTGAAGAGATTCTCCGATGGTGCTGAGATCAGAATGTCTTTGAAAAATGGGATGACTCCGGGAAGACCTTTAAGAAGGGAGTCCATTAATTGTTGGAAAATCCCTGGTGCTGCACTCACCCCAAACTGTAGTCACCACACCTTAAATGCTCCCCTGTGAGTCACTATAGTTTGCGCCTTGGCCGACTGCTCATCCACAGGCAGTTGCTGATAAGCCTGTGCTAGATCCAGCTTGCCAAAAACTCAGGCCCCGGCCAAGGCTGTGAGGACATGGCTGACCACCAGCATGGGGTACGCATGATCTCGGAGCACTTTGTTTATTGTGCATTTGTAGTCAGCACAGATTCTAATGTCCCCATTGGGTTTCATCAGTGTCACAATCGGGGTCTCCCACCTAGCGTGGGGGACTGGCTCCAAAACCTCTTGGTCAACCAGGCAGTCAAACTCGGCCTCTATTTTTGGGTGGAGAGCAAGCAGGGGCATGCGGTGTTTCATCCGAATGGGGCGCACTGCAGGGTTGAGGTTAAAAGATACTGGCAGGCCAGTGTAGCACCTGAGCAACCTATCAAAAACTCTGAGGTGACGGGGCGGATTTTTGCGACCAGCAGGCACAGGCTATGTGGCCTTGTTTGTTACAGATCCGGCATACTGCGTTCTGGAAACGACAGTTCCTCATCTTGTGAAGGTCGCCGCAGCTTGTGCAAGTGTTGATCCCGGACTGCTGGGGTTGGCTGCTTGTAGAGGAGTGGCTGGCAGCCGGTCGGTTGCTCTTGGGTCGGTTTCGGCACTGCTGGAGATAAACCTGATGAGCACTGTCATCATCTTCGGATGTTCTGGATTCCAAAGTGGGGGGAAGATGGTTGACGGTGGTTGTCTGCCGATCATGCTGCGATTTCTTGAATGCTGTGGCCATCTGTAGTGCCGCATCGAGGGTCAGGTTTGCCTGTGGCATCAGTTTCCTGCAGAGCTTCGGCTCTCGGATCCCTCACAGAAATTGCGTGAGTAGGGAGTCTCCTAGGTCCGTGAATTCGCATCCGCTGGCGATGCAGCGGAGATCAGCAAGGAACTCTGCAACGGACTCACCAGACTTCTGTGTTCTTGCAACAAAGTCCATGCAGACTGCCCATTTAGACGGCTTGGGCGCATGGTAGTTGTTGAGCGTCGTGATGATTTCATCATAGGTGGCTGTCTCTAGGGTCTTCGGAACCACCAGGCTCGTGGCTAGCCGGATGGTGGTGACCCCACGTGTACTCACTAGCCAGGATTTCTTAGGCTCGTCGTCCATCACCTTCTGTAATTTGAGGAAGTGCGTGAGCTGAGCTACCCAGGCCTCCCAGAACTCGAAGTGGTTCGGGTCGAACAGGGTCAGCTGCTGTCCTGGAACTGCAGAAGCCATGTCTCGGAGTGGCAGCAGCAGTGCAGGAACCTTAGATGTCGGTGCGGAGGTTGCAGACTGCGATTTGCCGGCCGGAGTGGTATGTGGTGGGAGGCTCTCGGGGTCCTCCGTGGTACCAGTTGTGGTGCTCAGGAGTGGTGGAGACAGCCGAGTTTAACAGGATCCCATCCTCGTTGCCAGTAAAATGTATTGAAGTGGCAGCTCAACATAGTGATTCAATCAGCTCTTTATTAGGTTACATTGGAATAAGCCTGCAGAGATTGGCTGCAAGCCGCCTTTTATTCCTGAACTCACCACACCCAAACCACACCCAGCACATACCCCAAACACTGTGATAGGTTCTATTTACAAGTCCATAGTCCAGATTGGGCTACTTTAGGATCCGGGCTAGCCCATTGGTGTGCCCTTGGATCCACAGTCTCTATTGTTCACTTGAACGAAGCTCTGGCCCTTTTCAGACCACATGGTCAGCCATGTGGTGGTAGCCATCTTTTACACTTTTGCATTACACTTCTCACCCCACATACCTCACAGGCTGCCTGTTAAGGGGAGGGGAAAGGAAGGTGTTTGTCAGTCGCGCTCTCTAATTGAAGAGTGGGTGTAAAAATCCAATCTCTTCTGTTTATTTTTCTTCTCTAGAAAACCTTTAATGATATCATAGTGTAATCTGCAAATAGAAATGGAATTTTGAGGTGCTGTGGCACAGCCACTGAGATCAGCTACTGGAAACTGGGTAGCTTGATTGTGCCCTTAGTGTATGGGGGTGAAATCAAGTGTAATCTGAATGGAAAGCACTGATTTTATAAGGGTTGCCTTTTGCGAAGGGATCCTTGTCTGTGATGTTGTGAGTCTGACAGTGTTAATGCACTCTGAGTTGGCTTTGTCATGTGTTAGGATTCGGAACTGTCATTGCAATTTATCATTTGTACCTTCGGTTTTTCTGTTTTATCAGGAATATACAGGGTGACTTTCAACCTGAGGTGGTGATCTTAGAATTTGACTGCTGGCATGCCATTACATGTCACTGGTTTGGTTCCAATGTGTGGCTACACCGGTGGAATAGGTCATTTTCTTAAGGGAGGTCCAGTGAGTCACAGGGCCTGGAGGTGTGGTGTTAGTTAAAACAGGCATTGGATGGGATGGCTGGGATGTGGCGGTGCAGACACACCACCAGGAAATGTGCAGGGGCTGGCAGGGCTTGGGATGCCAGGGAGTTGGAATACTGCTCCGCCCACTCATTTGACCAGGGAAGAGGGTACTTCCCAACCTGTCAGCCTAACCTTACTCATGTATAGGTGAATAGGTTTCCTGAAGCCATATTCACATTAAAATGAATGAGCATACAGCCCACATGTATGTGCATTTACCATTTGTAAGACGGGCCAGTCACATTTACTGTGTGCTTGTCCTTGGTTTTCAGGATAGGAATCCAGTATCTATAAGAAATAATAGGCACTAGATACTCTTTAGGGTGCAGTGTTTTAAAATAATAATAATAATAATAATAATAATAATAATAATAATAATAATAATAATAATAATAATAATAATAATAATAATAAGAAGAAGAAGAAGAAGAAGAAGAAGAAGAAGAAGAAGAAGAAGAAGAAGAAGAAGAAGAAGAAGAAGAAGAAGAAGAAGAAGATAAATAAAATAAGAGAAAATATCTAAATATTATACAGGTTTTTGAAGTGACACCACTGTGAATTGGCAATGTCATGTATTTAGAGACAAGCAACCCCATTTGGCTGGGCTGTGTCTTCGTAGTTATTAAAGACCTAGAAACAATTAAATACCATTAGTATTGGAAAATGCCTTATTTAAGCAGTCACTGGATTTAAAACATGGATGCCTCCCCATTCAGACCTCTACAAATGGTGGAGAGTTCTCTAAGGAGCTCCAAGGCAGTGAAAGAATGACCCACTTTTCCTATTGGTATTGTTTCCACAGTTGGCAATCCTATGGATTGGGAAATGGATCAGGGACACTCTCTTCTGATACAGGCTTTAGTCAGTGACAATTCGAGGCATCAATTTCCTATCTTTTAGGGTGTAGAGTTACTGAAGTATCCAGAGAGAAAAGGCTTGTTTGTTTAATATGGACTTACTGTGTGCAAATGTGCATCTCTGGTTTTTCTTTGCATGGAAGTAAGCAACATTGCCAGATAGCTTGCAACGCTATCCGGGACTAACAGTAATTTTCTTCACTTGAGTAGTGCAGTGCCCTGCAAATCATTATGACTGTGTGGACACAAACATTGCTGTGAAAATGAAGTGGAATTTCTAAAGCATTCTATGAATGTCTCAGTAAAAGGGGGCTCCAGAGGCCATGGAAGCACTCCTTGACAGTGGGCAAGGGTCACCAGCAATTTGGGCTGGTTGCCTTCAAGTGTGCTTTATGCACTTCAGGCTTGCGGAGGGAACTCTGCTGGCCAAAGCGTCATTTGGGCCATTTGGCCTGGGCTCAGGATTGTTTGGGCCTTTCTGGAGTACAGTTTGGACCCTCTACCAGCTGGGTCAGTTTCCGCAGCTGCTTACAGAGTGCTGGCGCCCCTTGCTATACGGTGAGAACTTCATTGTGTTGGTTCATTGTTTTTCTCTAGGTGTGGTGTTCTGTGGCAGGTGGAGAGGGATTCCCATCAGCAGACACAGCTTCATTTCCTGGGCAGCTCCCAAGCAAACAGGTCGGCCATCAGCTCTCCTGTGGGCCTTAGTAGATGGGCCATGGTTGAATGGAGGGGATGCCGCAGCCTTGCTGGGCAGGCCTTCTGCACTTGTGTGGAGCTTGCTCTACACCCAGTGTGATTGTCATCCACCTGGGTGACAATGACTTCAGTTTCTTGAAAGGGAGGGCCTGAGTTTTGCAGGTCTGGGCTGATGTTGATTTTTCAGCCAGTTGACAAAAACAACTATTGGTCTGCCATATCCCACACAGGAATGGCTACCCCCCTTTTTATCACAACGGGATCATCAGAGCTTATGCGCATCTTGAGGGTTGGGCCACTATGTGCCGCACCTCCCAAACTGGGCTGATTACACGACCTGTACGGAAAAGGGAACCTGATTTTTCTACAGGACTTAATGGCAAGGGCTTTTGGCAGTGTTAGGTATTTAGTGGGTCCATGGGTCTAAGCAGAGGCTTGACCCTTGTGGTGGCAGAGTTTTGTTAGGAAAAATTTGTTGTGGCTCAGTAAGTACCTATCAGCAACCCTGGAGGGTGGAGGGGTCTGTCTTATCATCACTGCTGCTTTGCGGCCAGGGGTGAGATAGGCAGACTGCCTTTTGGATTGCCTTTGAGGGACTCTCTACACAGGCCATGTGGCTGTGGGTGAGGGATCATCATGGCATATTCCATGGCTGGGCTGCCTGGGTTTGAGCCGCTTACAGTGGGCTATACACCGGGGGCCAGGTGCATTGCCTGTCTTACGGCAAGGGTGGGGGTTTGTGACCCCCCCAGCCTTGGCCATGCTGCTTCATACTGTTAGCCCTTGCCATTGTTTTATTAATAAATAAAGTGGCCTTTAGTTTTCCCAACTACTGTTGTATGACTCTTTCTTCCATCTATGGGGACAAAAGCCTTCAGAATCCAGAGAACTTCACTAACTTCCTCAAGAATTTCCCTAACTTCATAGTCACTTTGACAGAAAGTACACTATAGTTTTCCTTCTCTTGCATTTCTTTTGCATCAAGCACCTCTCTTGATTTATAGATTGGGCAGCAATTAGCTATGATTAGAAGAGAAGCTATAAAATATACACCATCAAAGCTAAAATGTGATTTTAAACAGCTACAAGTTAGCTACAGAAGCAGATCCAAAACTGGCAAATGTGTGATTGAGAATATGCCTCTGTTAACAGTTATCATCAAAGCACATCACTGCAAGGCAAATTGACCCAGATTTCTAATCTGACAGCACCAAATTTTAGCTAACTAGTTGCAATGTAAACTATGCTTAAGCCTCCCTGCAAATAACTGCTCAAATTTCAGGAGACTGGGATATATTCCATGTGAAATAGTGTAAATGGTCAGCTGCTATGTACTTTAACTTGAAGAAGCAGATCTTTCCATATCTTCCCCATAGTCTTCCTGATAATCTTCTGCTGATGATTGGGGGAGGCTTGTATATAAAATGTATCAAAATATAAGGGGGGTGCTCAGGAGATTGAATAGAAATAAATCACCCACCTAGCTCTTGAGCACATAGCAAGTTCATACAATCCAAACTAAATCCCACATTTCAGAAGCTCTGTCCATGTTTAAGAAATTCTTCCACATATTGAAGCTCAGAAGTGTGTGTTCTTGCATGGCAAAGTCCTAATGTCCATAACAGCTCTTGTCTTAAGGCATGTTGCAACTGTGGCTGGTTGGCTCAAACTGAATCGGTTGAAACTAAACCCGGCAAAGACAGAGGTCCTGGGCCTGGGTCAGGTTGGTTCACGGTTGGGACTCCCGACCTTCAATGGGGCACCTTTGGTGCCAGTGTCGGGGGTTAGGAGTTTGGGTGTGCTCCTGGACTCCTCCTTAACGATGGAGGCCCAGGTGGCAGCCACTGCCAAGTTGGCCTTTTACCATCTCCGGCTGGCTCGTCAGTTGGTTCCCTACCTTGACCGTGATGACCTGGCCACAGTGATCCATGCAACGGTAACCTTGAGGTTGGACTACTATAATGCTCTCTACATGGGGCTGCCTTTGTCACAAATCTGGAAGCTGCAGCTAGTGCAGAATGCAGCAGCCAGGTTGCTGATGGGCCTGTCTAGGCAGGACCATATCCAGCCTGTGTTGAAGATGCTGAACTGGCTGCCAATAGTGTACTGGATTCGCTTCAAAGTGCTGGTTCTTACCTTTAAAGCCCTATATGGCCAGGGTCTGGCATACCTAAGAGACTGCCTTTCCCCATATGTTCGCCCAAGGGCACTACGATCGGGGGCCCAACATCTTTTGGTCACCCCGGGCCCCAGGGACGTCAAACTCACGGCAACCCAGGCCAGGGCCTTTTCGGTGGCAGCTCCTACTTGGTGGAATGAGCTCCTGGAGGAGATCAGAGCCCTGTGGGATGTTGTGCAGTTCTGGAGGGCCTGCAAGATGGAGCTCTTCTGCCAGGCTTTTGAGTAGGAGCCGCCGTCGCTACTGTACCACCATTGCACCGCCACCACAAAGGTATGGATACCATCAGGGTGCAAGATGACCCTGGGACAAAGACTGGATGGCAATGTTGCTCTGAAACTTACATTGTTGTTCTGTGTCTATCTGCCAGAATCCATCTTGGAACTGTGGACATTTGGAGCACCAGGACTTGATTGTATATTGTATGGTTTTATATTGCTTTTAGTTGTTTTAATCATGGCTTCGAGCCCTAACTGTTAGCTGCCCTGAGCCCATTGGGGAGGGTGGGATATAAATCAAATAATAAATAAATAAATGTTAAGAAGCTTTTAACTGTAAGTACTATATAGGATGCAGTACTGAAGTCTAGATCGATAAGATGTTGTAATGGTACTCTGCAACATTATTGAAGAAGAAGTGAAGAAGAGATTGGATTTATACCCCGCCTTTCACTCGGATCTCAGAGTGGCTTACAAACTCATTTCCCTTCCCCTCCCCACAACAGACACCCTGTGAGGTAGGTGGGACTGAGAGAGCTCTGACAGAAACTGCTCTTTTTCAAGAACATCTTTGACAGAACTATGGCTTGCCCAAGGTCATTAAGCAGCTGCAAGTGGAGGAGTGAGGAATTAAACCCAGTTCTCCCAGATTAGAGTCGACGCACTTAACCACTACCCCAGCCTCCAGCAGCTGGACACTACAGTAGCCCTATTTAGAAGTTAACAGTGATCACATGTATAATCCATGTACACTTGATTGTGTGTGTGTTGAATAATTCTCATGTTACAGTCAATACATATACAGCTGAACATGTGAAACAAACTTCACTTTTATACAGGTACAGAACTCTGGTTTCATTTGTTAACTGAAGATGAAGTGGCTGTTTCTTAAAAACAGATGTATGCATGCACAGACAATGTATGTGTATTCACTATAACATGTGAACAGAGCTAGTATCTATTAGGGGTGTGTATTAGGTATAAACCAAGCTGAAAATACCTTATTGTTTTTTTCCAGATATTATTTCAACCAGTCAGCAAGTGGGCTACTTATTCAGTTATCCAAAAAATGGCCTACCTGAAAAATCCTGAAAATATTTGGGATTTTGTGGGGCCGCAGGTAGCCACAGTTAGAGGGCATTTAAAAGGCTCTCAATTCCTTTAAATGCCTTTGGAGTGAACTTGAAGCTTGGAAAAGGCATTGAAAAGGACTTCAAGACCTTTGAATGCCTTTGGAGTTCACTCACTGCAGAGTTGCACAACTTGGAGAAGGCATTTAAAGTGACTGCAATCCCTTTAAATACTTTTGGGGTGAGCTCTCAGCTTCAGCTTGGAGAAGGCATTTAAAGGGACTGTGAGCCCTTTAAATGCCTTCAGTATTCACTTGCTCAGGAATCCCACAGCTTGGAGAACCGTGATCCCTTTAATTGCCTTTCCCCCCTCCATTGGAAACAATGGAGGACGGGGGACCCCCTAGTCCAATCTTTTTAAAACTTGGGGGGGGGGTTGAGGAAAGGCACCAGCAGCTATGCTTCAAATTTGGCACATCTACCTCAAAAAACAGCCCCCCCCACCCCCAAATACCCTCAGATTGATTCTACATTATATCCTTTGGGGCCCATTGACTATAATAGCCCCCATAAGTTATAATGAAACCGAAAAAAATCAACAGTCCTAAATATTTACTGAATACAAATACCACAGTAGTATTGGAATGCTGAAATATCAGGAACTACTGATTTTGGGGGGGGTTCAATATACCCGAACACAAAAAATAACATTTTTTCAGACCGCTAGTATCTTTATGTATGGAGTGGGCACTATGTGGATGTGTCTCTAATAGTCTTTGGTGTGCTTGTAACATGAAGAAGGCTTGGAAAGGTTTTCTTGGGAACAGAATAGGGTTCCAGTAAGCAATGTTGTGGGTGCACAAAATGTTCTAAATTTTATCAAGATTTTTATGAGAATTCCATGATACATCTTCCTGTGTGTGACTCAAATTGGTTTGCTTATTGGAAGCCTGTATGAGACATTTAGGTTTTATGTCTAAAAGCAACAGCACAGCTCTACTGAGCACTTTCCACAAAATGATATATGGCACCACCATCCTGCTGCTGTGTTTTAGACAGTAATTAACTATGCTTTAATTAATAGAGGTTGAAATAACTATCTCCTCTCAGCCTTCTGCCATAGTCTGAGTCTGTGCCCTTGGCTGAATAATTTTCATAGAGATTAGGTGTATCATGCCATGAGCATTCCTCACTATCTTCTGCACAATACTCAGAAATGACATCTTACCCCTTCTAGTTCTAATATATACAAATAGTTGTTGTGTATTTTAAGGAACATTCATTCTGTTACTAGTGCAGGAGCTATCAAAACCTCTTGCTTTGGCCAGTTTATAGCTTTCTTTTCCAGTATTCCTGCAGTAACGTGTCACTGCCTTAATAAAGGCCTGAGGGCCAAAACAGTCTTGATGGAGATCTCAGATCTCAGCCAGGTTGTAAATGGTAAATTGCACAGAATGCAGTTGTGATTTAGATCAGGGCTTCACGGGAAGGAAAGAGAGGATTTAATTTTCAATGCTTGCCGAGGTTCACTGGTCAAAACGAGGCTTGTGGTGCTTTTATTAAAGTTTTATATTTAAAGGAGGAAAACAAGTTTTAAAAGGAGAGCCCCCCCCTTTTAAGGCTCTAATATTATCGATAGCCCAGTTTCAACTAGCAAGATCAAGAAGGGCTTGAAGGTTTCTTCATTTATCTTACTGCACAGTCCCCATCTGGATCACAGCTGCATGCATATACTATTTACTATCTGCAGACTGATAGTATTTATTTAAGTTTATGCAAAACAAGCCCTCCTGTTACATGTTTCAATTGAAATTTTATGGACTAGAATAGTAGGGGTTGTCATTGTGTCTTTATACAGGAAATTCATATTCATCAATATTATTTTAAGGTAGTATTGATCTGTTTACTGCCCCTCCTGAAAATAGCCACTGTGTAGGGTCCCCCCCACCTTGATTTATGTGGAAAGAACATTTTCACAGCTTGAGCATTCTAGATCAGATTCAGCATGATGCTGAAAAGCAGGCTTTGGAAAAAGTTTGAAGTCAGTCTCTCCCCCCTCCCCTTTGTGCACATTTACAGTGCTAAATAAAATCATACTCTTCTAATTTACTGAAGTCAATGGAGTGAGAAGGATTCAACTCTGCTTTGCATTGCACTTTTAGTTACTCACTGAATGCAACATAATTAATTACAAATGATATTGTACATGGTTTATCTGTTTTAAATATTGTGTGTTTTACTATATTGCATATATGTTGTAAGCCGCCCTGAACCCTCCCCAGTGGGAAGGGCGGGTAAAAATCAAATAAATAAATGTTTATAACTTTATTTCACCCTTCCAAGGGTTCATGAGCAATTCTAATTCTAGTCATTGAAATATAACGTACACTTCTAAAGCTAAATGCCACTTCTCTCTACTTGATTCATGCCAGTGTGGGGACTTACTAAACTGATGCCCTGTGATGCCACTTCCAGCTGCACAACAGCAAGTTAGTCCAGAATGTGGCAGCTTGACTATTGTCAGGGTCTAGCAGCAGGGAACATACGTTGCCCATTTTGAAACAGCTGCACTGGCTGCCAGGCTGTTTCCAAGTTCAATTCAAGGTGCTGGTTATGACCTTTGAAGCCATTTACAGTCTGGGGGAGATGTGTGTGTGTGTGTCCCCTTCCATATGTCCCTGAGCATTCACTACCCTTCAGCCCTTAGTTATCCTACCACTTAAGGTGGCCCATCTGGCTTTCACCAGAGCATGGGCTCTGTGGAATGGCCTCCCTGAGAAGGTGAGGGAAGCCCATTCCTTAGACATCTTCAGAAGGCACTGCAAAAGGCTTGTTTGTGTGTCAGAACTTTTGCTGGGGTTAGATGGGAAAGAACTGGGGATTGTTGTTTGTTTTATTTTGGCTTTAATTGGAAAAGTTTTAAAACTATTATTGTAACCTGCCTTGAACCAAGAGGAAAATCAGGGTAAATTTTTTTTAATAAATAAATAACTGTTATCACTGCATCACAGGACATACTAGGGTTTCAGCAGAACATAGAGTTTGGGCAGAATCATACAACATCCAGCAGCAAGGTGACATCACTTCCAGTTACACAGTTCAAAAGTGATGTTGTAAGATGCTGTCTCTCTCCCCCCCTTTCCTCCCACTGCCCCATTGAACAGCAGCAGGGGAACAAAGCAGATGTTGAGGGGTGGCCTACAAAAGTGGGCAACCTGGCTGCACTGCTGGTGGCCTTGTGTCTGTCCCATCCAGACTTAATACTGAGCTGGTTTCCAGTCCAGTTTAGTTGCAGCAGTACAAAAATGTTTACCATATGTCATTGTAACTTAACCTACATGGTACATTTACCAGTTATACTCAGCTATGCTATTGTGTTCTACCTGTCCATCAAACCCTAAAATAACATCTCTCTATAATATAATTCTGTTTTGGTCATGGACTCTCCTGAACATTCCACATGCTGCCAAAATCAGTTGGCTCAATGATCTGTCACTCAGAACATGTCCCTAGTCACTGGCTGCGTTGCCTGAGTCCCACCCAGCCGCCACTCAAGAGTACTCATGTGCCATTGGCTGGGTGCTGGGTTTGCTCCTCTTCCCTGCCCACTCCTTCAGCCTCTGTGCCCTGTCAGAATTTCTGGCAGACGGCTTTCTCTCTTGACAAAGATGGTTGCCTCCTCTGTGAGACTAACTTTTCCCCTCAGTAGCTGTTGGTAGGTGTAATGAAATGGCAGTTACTTATGTCTGTAAGATGGCTGCCATCTTTGTGTTTAAAATGTTCCCCCAGAGGGCTTAATTGAGCTGTAATTCCAGAGAGGGGCCTACAGGGGTATCACTCATTGGGTTGAATGGGGTTTCCTCATCTGCTGGCCTACAGTTCCCAGCTGCAGCAAGGTCAAAAAGTGCAGGAAAAGAGGAACCGTCCCAAGGGGTGGGCCAGCATCAATATAGACTCCAGCTAGGCCACAAGCCAGAGATGTGGGGGAACCCTGGGAGGCAGCAGAAATTCAGCCACTCCACAGTCAGCTGGACTGGGGAATGAATGGAAGTTTCCCTGCTCTCTTGGGCAAGAGAGAAAGAGGCTGAATCAGAGCCAGTCCAAGGAGAGATCCTATCCTGAGCCCACAACCTCCAGAGCTACAGCACTGTGTGTAGGGAAAGAGGATTGTGTTTAACCCCTGTTGATTTATGCCGTGTTGGTTCATAGTGTATGCTTACTGTTACAGTTGTGCCTTATTAATTTAGTGTATGTGTGCTCCATAAATAGTTAAATAAATTCTTTTATTTGAGCTAATAATCTGTGTTGTGCTCTGACCACATAGTCTCCCCCACTCTGCACAATACCAAAGGGAGGGGGTGGCCCAGGGAAGTAAGGAAAGGCCAGACCCTCGGGTTGCCAACTTTCCAGGGATCCCCCAACAACTGAGGATTCCATCTCCAAATAGGGAGATTCGGCCAGAGGGGTCTCACTGTCCCTCTAAAAAGGCAGTGACAAGGATACACCCATGGGATGAGGGTGGGAGGTAAACAGCTGAGTTGTAAACTGGAGCCCGTTTCACTACAGTAGGCAACCAAGCTTGGTTCAGACAAACGAAGGAATCCCTTTGCAGGTCTTTGTGAGGAACTCATTGGGGCCAGTTCTTACTAGGATTGCCAGCTCCAGGTAGGGAGATTCCTGGAGATTTTCTGGAAGAGTCTATGGAAGCCAGGGTTTGGGGAAGGGAGAGGCCTCAGCTGAACAGAATGCCATAAAACCCACCTTCCAAAGCAGTTATTTTCTTGGGGTGGGGGGAGATCTGTTGTCTGGAGTTCAGTTATGATACCTGGTGATCTTTAGGCTCCCCCTGGAGGTTGGCTACCCTAGGCATCACAGCCAGTGCTTCAGAGCAGGGTCTGCTAGATCCAGGTTCTTGCTTTAGAAGCTGAGTGGGTGATTTTGGACCAGTCACAGATTTTCAGCCTAACATACCTCACAGGGTTGTTGTGCAAATCAAAAGGGGAAGAGGAGAATGATGTAAGCTGCTTTGGTCCCCATTGCAGAGAAAGACTATTTTTCCTCCTGGGAAACCATTGTTGCCAGTTTCCAGGTGAGAGCTGGAAATCACTCAGAATTACAACTGCTTTCCAAATGGCAGAGATCAGTTCCCCTGGAGTACATGGTGGACTTTGTGTCCTTACACCCTGCTGAGATGCCCCCCCCCCCAAGATAGCCAATGTGATGTGGCAATCAGGGTTTCAGAGCACCGTAGAGGCTGCAGGTGGGTGGGTGGGGGAGATGGAAAGCTGAAGAGTGAGGGGGAAATAAAGGTAGGTTGATGCTTGGCTGGGAAGGAGATAGGGTTGCCAACTCCAGGTGGGAAATTCCTGGAGATTTGAGGGATGGAACCTGGAGATGATAAGGTTTAAGGAGGGGTGGGACCTCAGACAGGTACAGTGCCATAGACTCTATCCTCCCAACTAGCCGTTCCCTCCTGGGAAACCACTGTAGCCAATCTCCAAGTGAGGGATGGAGATCGTTCAGAATTACAACTGATCTGAGATGGCAGAAGTCAGCTGCAGTCAGAGGGGGAGATAACGGTAGGCTAATGGCTAGCTGGGAAGGAGATGGGGTTGCCAATGCCAGCTCCAGGTTGGGAAACTCCTGGAGATTTGAGGGGTGGAGCCTGGAGAGGGTGGGGTTTGAGGAGGGGTGGGAGCTCAGACAGGTACAATGCCATAGACTCCACCCTCCAAAACAGCCATTTCCTCCTGAGTAACAATTGTTGCCAATCTCTAGGTTAGGGCTGGCAATCACTCAAGATTACAACTACTCTTCAGGTAGCAGAGATCAGCTCCTCTGGAGAAAATGGTGGACTCTGTGTCATTATACCTTGCTGAGGTTGACACAACAAATTGATGCTGAGTATCCAAGGCCTTGGCACTCTCCCAGAGCCTCTTTCTAGAGCTCACTGTATTTTTTTTCCACAACGGGTCTTATTCCTAGTTCAGTAAATAAAGGTCTACAAGAATACAGCTCAGAGGCTGCTGTTATATGACTGTTTAGATCAGTGTTTTTCAACCACTGTGCCGTGGCACACTAGTGTGCCGTGAGATATTGTCTGGTGTGCCGTGGGAAAAATTCCAATTTCATCCGTAACATATGAACAATTATAAAATAAAGTATTATTATTTCATAATAAAGTAATTATAAAATAATTTCTTTGTGTTTGATTCCTATTCAAGAGAATTACTTTATATATAGTCAATATAGGCACAGAGTTAATTTTTTTAAACATTTTCTAATGGTGGTGTGCCTCGTGATTTTTTTCATGAAAAAAGTGTGCCTTTGCACAAAAAGGTTGAAAAACACTGGTTTAGATGTTAAAAGGACCTGAGGGATCTCTTACTCCCTCATGAAACTGCACTACCACTATGGTCACCTTCTGAGATTAAGCAGGTGGCAACCCAGGAAAGGGCCTTCTTGATCATGGCACCAAAGGTCTGGATGTCCGTCCCTAGGGAGAGTCATCTGTTCCCTTCTGTTGCTGAACAAATAAACCATGGATCTGCAACCTTTTTGAACTTGCAGGCATTTTTGGAATTCTGACACATGGCGGTGGGTATGACCACAAAATTGTGGGTATGACCACAATTCATTAAAATGGCTGCTGTCAGAGGTGGAGCCAACAACAAAGTATCAGGGAGTGAGGTTTTGTATATCTCTAATATATGCACACATGATGCTGGTCTAGACAGAGAAGTTATACTAAGAAATAAAACAACTCCTTGGTATAAACTGATTAAAGTGGATCATCGCAGGTCACGTTATCTGATTAAAATTTCTTTCATTAACTTGCATTCAGCCTTTACATCCTTTTGTTTCCAAACTATGCAAACAGCAGTGCTTGAAGGCAGATATACCAAAACACCAGCAACTGAGGACCTTTGTATATGTGGTGGCTCAGTCCCTGAAGATCATTACTTCCTGGATTGTCTACTTTATGCACTCCCAAGAAAGAAGTTTCTTGCCACAATCTTAGATAAATTTGGCCCTTGCTCCACATCTGGAAAAGTTTTAACTTTACTTGCAGAAGTGGAGCCAGAGTATTCATACAAGGTTGCACTCTTTGTCCTAAAGGCAAAAAAAATCTGCATCAAGTTGACTAAATCTTCTCCAGCTAAATAGCCAGGGCTACGTCAAGGTATTTAAGGTCCTTTTTAGTAACCTTACCCCAAACCTTATTTTATTTTGTATATTCTAATTTTTATCTTATATTATTTTAAACAGGTTTATGCCAGACATATATATTTTTATTTCCTGTGTTTTAATGCAGATCTATTCTGCATTTTATAACTTTTATTGTATTGTATTGTATTTGTAACAGCCATTGGCCATATGGAATAAATCAAACTGAACTGAACTGTATAACTCTAATAATAAATGGCACAAGTTCTGTTAAATGAGATATTTGTTGCTGTTGTTTAATTGCATAACATAGCTTATCTTCAGACACACAGTGAAGATCCTTTGTTGTGATGGTAGCTGCTGCTAAAGCAACATTTAGGGCGGGAAATCTGCACAGCCAATTAGATCTCCAATGGTCAATCAGAAGACATTCTGAGCAAAAATCTTATCTGGTCCCACCCACTTTCTAAAAAGATTTGGTGGGTGCCAGGAAAGGTGTCAATGGGTGCCATGACACCTATGGGCGCCATATTTGGGGCTCCTGGAATAAATATTAAATAAAATGTTGGAAAAGGCAATGTCTGGTGTACAAAGAAGAGAAGAAGACCCTGCAGAGGGCAGCAAGAAGACAATCTGACAGGATAGTGAGGTCAGCACCTTCTCTCCTGTTGTGTCATTCCTTGTCTGTCTCCAGAGATTGCTACTCTTAGGGCAAATTTCCCCCTTCTTCTTGGAAGTGCCACACTCAGTCTTACCTTCTCTCTTAGCTAGAGATGTAGTTAGGAACCTGTCTCTGACTCTCCTTTTTCCTATCAATTATATTAATTCCTAAGTAAACCTTTATCTACTCTTTAATCAGGTTGTGTGTCATTGCTGTGTTAATTACTCTGCCAGCATAAAAGGACCAGGGGAGCAGGATAAATGCCTTTGCAGTACATCTTGGGACTGGGTAAAAGTAGCACTGGCTACAATAATACTAGCTGTGGAACAGAGTAACTCCTTTTTAGACAACCAAACTATATGCCAAATGTTCAAAGAGGAAGGGAAAACAGTAAGATCCCACTGCAGCTTCTCTGCTAGTGAATGTAGATGCTCTCATGTCTGACTCAATGCTGCTTTGGTCACACACAGCTTATAGACATGTGGTACTGATTACATTGTAGTATTTAAAATTTTTAAGATGAAGATAATCATATATTCAGCTTCCAGAGAAATGCTTGGCATTACAGTGCTTCATTTAGCAGAAAAAGCAATTTCCAATCTGTCCCAAACTTGCTGTGTGAGGCCATTTTTCATGTGTTCAGGAAACTGACAAAACTTAGCTGGTTTATGTACAATTTCTGGGTTGGATTATGAAGGTGCAAGGAAGGGAGTGATTTTCACTGATCTCTCATCAAATCCCCCACCCCATCACTGGTGGGATGTGGAAACCTTAGGAAATCAGATGTCCCCCAAAGGAGGCTGATTCAGAGAAAATCCGTCTCACTTTCTTATGTCCATAGAAATCTAGGGAGAATAGAAATTAGAATGTCTATAGGTTCTATACATGCAGTGGGGAACTCTGCAGAAAGCAGTATCTTTAATTGCACATGCAAGTCCATGCCCATACAATCTGTTCTGACAGTCTCCTGAGCGGGCTGGGGGAGAAGAATGCACATTCACATGATCCTGTTCTCTTCCCTTACGTGTTCAGTATTTGCAGTTTGATTGTCTCAGTGGGCTTTAACCTGTCTCCTATGATCAAATTAGTGCAGACCAGTGACTCTTCAGAGAGGGTTATGTGAAAAGGACAGTGTTTAGATGATGGCAGGAGACAGAGACAGAGACAGGAGCAGAAAGCCTGCTGGAGTGCAAGAGCTTTCTCTTTCTATGGGGATCTATTGAGAGTGCCTCTGTATCTCTTCTTGTGTGTGTATATCTGTAAATTAATATTTGTAAATTAATCAAATACCAGAGGCATAAGTCTCCTTTTCTCTCTGTTCCCCCTTCCTCCCAGCAAACATTGGGTCATGGAACTTTTCACCACTCAGGGAACTGGACATAGATAACAGTAAATAGGCTCATGTAGGCCCTTTCTGCAGTCTTTACATCCTGCAGTCTTTACATGTTCACCACAGTGTCAAACAGCCACGCCTTTGCTCCATCTTTTTTCTCCATTTCTGCATATATCATGTTAAACTGGATTGAAATCTGTTTGCAAATTCCACATTCTCATTTCAAATGCATCTTAAAGCTCTTTAATCACTCTTACTGTCATTGCTATGCTTTTACAGTAGATGGCATCAAATGGTGTCCTGAAATGAAAATAGAATTCCACTTCCTCTACAAGCTTGATGCATGTTGTCTGTGGGGGCAGGTGTATTGCTTCTGAGGTATATTTTCTACGTGTGGATGTCATGGCTGTGCCACCTGCTCAGTAAAAACAAACAGCTATCAGGAGCAGATATTTGAATGAGAATGTGGATTTGTCATCCACAGTACCAATACAGCACTGTAAAATTGACTACAATTCACTGAGCCACTGAATTACACATGTTAATTTCTCTTTGGGTGAAGAAGAACTCCCTTTCCTAAACCAACTGTGCCCACGAGTTCTTGTATTGTGAGAAAGGGAGAAAAATTGCACTTTTCAATACCTTCCCAGAATTGAGAGAGAGACATTTCATTAATTAGCACCCTCCAGCCATGACTACTTGACATCGCGCATAGGAAATGCCTAAATAGCATCAAGAACTGATAGTTCTGCTGAAAATTTGAGTCTTATATGAGGGTTTTTTTAAAACATTGGAAAGGAAACATTTTGACATTCCAACAGCTGTTTCAGCAGAACCTCCATGTTCCGAGATTGTTAGCTGGATTGCACGTAGTTATGAATAATAATGAGGGGAACATGATTGATTATCAATAGGCAATCGGCTGCGAGAGCGAACACCTGTGTATACAGAGGTCAGCCCCGCCGGGAGGTGTTGGTAACAGACCAGGAGAATTTATATAGTTGAAAAATAAAGTCTTTTACTGAAGTTCTTCACAAGCAAACAATACACAGTCTCACACACAATTACTCAGGTCTAGGAAGATACAGAGAGAAATAAGCACATTTGCATTAGCAGGTAAATTGTTGGTGGGCAATACCTACCGGTCCCGTCATGTAAAGCGTTCCTCAGGGAAAATGGAGGGGAAGGAAACTAGAAGAATGGGGGACCACATGGCCTGGCCAGCAGGTAACACGTGGGAACTCGGCCTGCAGACCAGAATTTAAAGATGGAGGCAGGGGTTGGGGATAGCAAGCTGGACAGGGCCGGCTCGCCCACTATGTGAGCTAGGTGCTCGCCTAGGGTGCCAGGCCTGCAGGGGTGCCAAACTGCGCCCCCCGCCCCCCACGAAAAGGCCATCACCGCCTCCCCACCACCACCGCCGCCAGCGAAGAGCGCCCTGGCAGTGCTCAGGAGTCGGCTATGGAGCTTGCCCGCCCTCCCCCCTGTGGGGGAGAGAAGGCAGGGGGGGTGGCCAGCACTGCCAGAACAGTGAAGAGCACCCCGGTGGGCGCTCAAAGGGAAGAGATGGGGGGTTAAACCCCGCCCCTTCCCTGGCTTGCTGGCGTGCCTGGAAAGGCCCTGGCCACGGGTCTCTCATTGGCCTGAAGGGGGAGGGACTTTCTGGACCCCAGCCCCATGTGAAGGAGGAGGGGGGCTCCGCTCAGCCTCAAGGTAGCCATGAGACGCAGTGCAGGCCTGACCGGCTTGCCGCCCTTCCCAAGCACCGGTGCCCCTTCCTGTCTGTTCTCAGGATGGGGCCACTTTCCCGGCGTGGGACAGAAGCCCGCAAGTCTGTTCTGTGCAGAGATTGGCCTGATGGGTAGGCACACCCATGCAGCTGAGGAAGTGAGGTGGGGGACTCTGGAGCAATCGGAAGTGTGTGGGGGGAGGCCCTGGTGTCGCCGTCCAGCCCTTTCTTCCTACCTGCCACCTCGGGGTGTCCTCTGCAGAGCAAGGGGCCGGGGGAGGGCTGAGTGGCGCGGCTGCCGTGGCTTTTGTGAATAGGGAAGGGAAAAAAGCAGGGACGACTTTGGCGGCTCCTGGCCTGCCTTGGGGGTCAAATTCCTTGGCCCTGGGTGGGGTCGCAGGGGAGGGCAATGGCAGCGGAGGTCACTTTCTCAGCAGAAGGCTCCCACAGCCACAGGTCTCTGCCCCCCTGCCTTCCAGAGGTCTCTGCCCCGTCGGCCCAATGTGGAGCCCGTCCAGTACTCCAAGGTGGGAGCAGCTGAACAGTGGGGCGCCAGGGAGGATGAGAGGGTGGGGGAGACTCCCAAGTATTGCAGGGCAAATTCCAGCCATCCTCCCCCCCCGATACGATGGAGAACTCCCGCCGTCGGGGCATCTCCTGGCCGGCTGCCTCCGAGTTCCTCCTCCTCCTGTGGCCTCTCTCTCTCTCCACCATGCCGCTGCCTGTGCTGGAGCCCGGGACGCAGTGTTCCCCACAACAAGGCTGCTGCCGCTGGTCGCCTGCACCCACCAGCCGGGGCACCTCCTGGCCAGCCGCCTCTGAGTTCCTCCTCCTGCAGCCTCTCTCTCTCCCCCGCGGGCTGCCTGTGCAGGACAGCCGGCAGGCATGGCAGGGCTCAGCCGGGGCAGGGCATGAAGCGGGTAGGATCTTGTGCGATCCCATCCTAGTAGGATGGGCGTGCACAATGGCAAGCTGCACGGCAGCGGGGGTGAGTCCCCTGTTCCCCTCCTTCTCCGACATTCTTCTGGGGCCAGTGGCCCATCCAGTCCAACACGGGCCACTGGACTTCCTTCTCTCCAGGCTCTGCCTGGAGGTTGGCAACCCCATAACTCTTGGGCATGGGGGGGGTGCCAGAAGGTAGTCCTGCCTAGGGTGCAAAAAACCCTAGGGCCGGCCCTGAAGCTGGACATAAGAGGGTCAAAGGTTCGATAGGGGTTGAAGAGCAGAGAGAGAGCCGATGGTCAGGCATCTCCTTATAAGCAGGAGGAAGGGGGCTAGTCACAACCTCTGGTTCCACCTCCTGGTAAGTCCATCCCTAAAAATACCCTATTGGTTGGAAGGTGTAGGGGAGGTGTACCTGAGGAGTGGTCAATATTGAGAGCTAGAAACTTACTCATATCTGACACCTGGTAGCAGCTAGGATGAGTCACTGGGCCGATTCCATTGTCTTCTTGATGGCATTAGCCAGGCTGCTGATGGCCATCAATTAGTTACCAAGCAACAGTGAACAGTCTCTGCCAGGTCTACGTGAGGTCTTGCAGATGAGGGGCGAGGAAAAGAGGCTGCCTGCATGATTTAGAAGGAACTCTTAATGGCGGTTTTTGGAGTTCTTAATCCTTGTATTTCATCAAGGCATGTTGCTATGTTTAGTGCATACTGGGTCTGTGCCATCCTCCTTCATGAGGAACAGGCTGGTAACCTATGATGGGCACTGGAGCTGCTGGGGAGGTCAGGAGAACGTCTCTTGCCTGAGTGCAGTCTCTTCTGGCGGTCTGGTGGGGTTACCATGTGGTTCAGTCCCTCAGGTATACACTGGCACAGTTTATTATTTTATTACAGTTAAGAACATAAGAACATAAGAGAAGCCAATGTTGAATCAGGCCAATGGCCCATCTAGTCCAACACTCTGTCACACAGCGGCCAAAATATACCAGGTGCCATCAGGAGGTCCAGCAGTGGGGCCAGGGCACCAGAAGCCCTCCCACTGCTGCCCCCTCCAGCACCAAGAATAGAGTGCATCACCTGCCCCAGACTGAGAGTTCTCATTCTATACCCTGTGGCTAATAGCCACTGTTGGACTTCTGCTCCATATGTTTATCTAATTTCCTCTTGAAACTGTCCATGCTTGCAGCTGCCACGACCTCCTGTGGCAGTGAATTCCATATGTTAATCACTCTTTGGGTGAAGAAGTATTTCCTTTTATCTGTTCTAACCCGACTGCTCAGCAATTTCATAGAGTGCCCACGAGTTCTTGTATTGTGAGAAAGGGAGAAAAGTACTTCTTTCTCAACCTGCTCAATCCCATTCATAATCTTATAAACCTCGATCATGTCACCCCTCAGCCGTCGTTTCTCCAAGCTAAAGAGCCCCAAGCATTTTAACCTTTCTTCATAGGGAAGGTGTTCCAACCCTTTTATCATTCTAGTTGCCCTTCTCTGCACTTTTTCCAATGCTATAATATCCTTTTTGAGATGTGGTGACCAGAACTGTACACAGTATTCCAAATGAGGTCGCACCAATGATTTATACAGGGGCATGATGATACTGGCTGATTTGTTATCAATTCCCTTCCTAATAATCCCCAGCATAGCGTTGGCCTTCTTTATTGCAGCTACACATTGTGTAGACATTTTCAGCGAGTTATCCACTACGACTCCAAGATCTCTCTCTTGGTCAGTCTCTGCCAGATCAGACCCCATCAACGTGTATTTATATTTAGGATTTTTGGCTCCAATGTGCATCACTTTGCACTTGGCCACATTGAACCCCATTTGCCACGTTGACGCCCACTCACCCATCCTCAACAGATCCCTTTGGAGTGCCTCACAATCCTCCCTGGTTTTCACCACCCTGAACAACTTCGTGTCATCTGCAAATTTAGCCACATCACTGCTTACTCCCAATTCCAAATCGTTAATAAACAAGTTAAAAAGCATGGGACCGAGTACTGATCCCTGTGGTACCCCACTGCTTACCACCCTCCACTGAGAAAGTTTCCCATTTATACTCACTCTCTGTTTCCTATTTATAAGCCAGTTTTTGATCCACAAGAGGACTTGTCCTTTTATCCCATGACTATTGAGCTTACTTAGGAGCCTTTGATGAGGAACTGTATCAAAAGCTTTCCGGAAGTCAAGGTAAATAATATCTATTGGGTCCCCCTTGTCCACATGTTTGTTCACTCCCTCAAAAAACACTAACAGGTTAGTGAGACAAGATCTTCCCTTACAGAACCCATGCTGAGTCTGCCTCAATAGTTTTTGTTCATCAATGTGCCTACTAATTCTTTCCTTAATAACAGTTTCCACCAACTTACCCGGTATTGATGTCAGACTGACTGGCCTGTAATTTCCTGGATCTCCCCTGGAGCCCTTTTTAAAGATGGGAGTGACATTAGCTACCTTCCAGTCCTCAGGAATGGAGGCAGATTTTAAAGAAAGATTACATATTTTTGTCAGGAGATCCACAAGTTCACATTTGAGTTCTTTCAGAACTCTCGGATGAATGCCATCCGGGCCTGGTGATTTATTAGTTTTTAAATTGTCCATCAGTCGGAGGACTTCCTCTCTTGTCACCGCAATCTGATTCAGGTCTTTCAAACCCCCTCCCGAAATCGGTGCTTCTGGAGTGGGCAAACACTTCTCCTCTTCCACAGTGAAGACAGAGGCAAAAAATGCATTCAGCTTCTCAGCCATTCCCTATCATCCTTCACTACTCCTTTTACCCCTTGGTCATCCAAGGGCCCCACTGCCTCCCTGGCTGGCTTCCTACTTCTAATGTATTTGAAGAAAGTTTTATTGTTGGTCTTTATGTTTTTTGCGATATGCTCCTCATATTCCCTTTTTGCTTGCCTGATCACAGACTTGCATTTTATTTGCCATAGTCTTTGTTCCCTTTTATCAACCTCACTAAGACTAGCTTTCCACCGCTTAAAGGAATCCTTCTTACCTTTTACAGCTTCCATTACTTTATTAGTTAACCATGCAGGCTTTTTTCTATACCTATTTGTACCTTTCCTAACCTGCGGTATATATTTTTTCTGAGCTTCTAGGATTGTCTTTTTAAATAGTCTCCAAGCTTCCCCAATGGTTTTGACCTTCTCCACTCTTCCTTTCAATTTCTTCCTCACATGTCCCCTCATACCAGAGAAGTTACCCCTTTTAAAGTTAAAAGTGGTTGCGTCAGTCTTTTTGGACAACTCCTTATCTGTACAAATGTTAAACTCAATGACATTATGGTCACTGTTTCCAAGTGGTGCAATCACTTTTACATCTCTCACCAGGTCTTGGGTGTTACTTAGGACCAAATCCAGGATCGCCTCTCCCCTGGTAGGATCTGTGACCATCTGTTCCACAGCACAGTCATTGAGAGTGTCTAAGAACGCAATCTCTTTTTCCCGACTAGAACTCATATTGACCCAATCAATGTGTGGGTAGTTAAAGTCGCCTATTACAACACAGTTATTTCGTCTAGCCGCTATCTTTAATTCATTCATCATTTTATAATCCTCCTCTATCTTTTGATCTGGTGGGCGATAACAAACTCCCACTGTTAAGCCTCCTTTTGGACCCACTATTTCAACCCATAGCATTTCCAGAAGGGAATCCAATTCTCTTACCCTCTCAATCTTACTGGATGGTATACCCTCTCTGACATACAGAGCCACCCCACCTCCAACCCTTTCCCCCCTATCCTTCCGATATAATTTATAACCAGGAATCACCGTATCCCACTGATTTTCCTCATCCCACCAAGTTTCTGAAATACCCACAATGTCTATTTCCCCCCCAACACCAAGCATTCCAACTCCCCGATTTTACCTCGGAGACTTCTAGCATTTGTGTATAAACACTTATAGTTTCCCACGTTTGTTAAGCCCACAGCCTTCCTCTTGCTGCCTCGAGACCTTGCCAGGCAGTTCCTATCATTAGCCACAGTCTCAGTGGACAATTGTAATCCATTTCCTTGTACAAAAGTAATAGCTACCCCTTCATCTCTTTGAGATGAGCCATCCCGAACCAGAGACTTTTCATCTCCTGTCGGCTTTCCCCCATTATTCAGTTTAAAAACTGCTCTGCCACCTTTTTGATTTTGAGCGCCAGCAGCCTGGTTCCTTCTCGGGACAAGTGGAGACCGTCCCTTTTGTACAGCTCCCTCTTGTCCCAAAAAGCATCCCAGTGCCTAACAAACTTGAACCCTTCCCCCTACACCACCGTCTCATCCACGCATTGAGACTCCTGATCTGTGCCTGTCTCTCCGGCCCTGCGCGTGGAACAGGTAGCACTTCCGAGAAGGCTACCTTGGAGGTCCTGGCCTTGAGTTTCCTGCCCAGCAGCCTAAATTTCTCCTCCAGGACCTCATGACTGCATTTCCCCACATCGTTGGTGCCGACGTGCACCACGACCACTGGCTCCTCCCCAGCACTATCTACCAGCCTATCTAAAACACGCGTAATGTCCGCTACCTTCGCACCAGGCAGGCAAGTCACCATACGGTCAGTACGCGGGTTCGCCACCCAGCTGTCTACCTGCCTAAGGATCGAATCACCAACTACCAAGAGCCCCCTCCCACCCTTCCCAGGGACGGTTCCTTGGTACGAAAGGTTACCCGTTCACCAGCTGAAGAAGAGGTCCCTTCTGAGGGCACATTCCCCTTATCCTCAGCATGGTGCCCCTTTTCCCCTTGACCCTCATGCTCCCTGGCAGCAGCCGGGCTGCCAGATCCAGAGTGGGACATATCTAACAAGTCCCCGAGAGTCTTCCCCGTGCACCTAACTGACTGTCCCTGCTTCTCCAGGTCAGCCACCTTGGCCTCAAGGGAGCAAACTCGCTCCCTGAGAACCAGGAGCTCCTTGCACCGAGCACACACCCAAGACTTCTGACCAGTGGTCAGATAGTCATACATGTGACACTCCATGCAAAACACTGGATAGCCCCCAACCGCCTGCTGGCATTCTGGCTTCATAATTGTTTTTAAACAAATACTTTTCTATAACCCCCTTTTAAAACCCTTTGTATTTATATGGCTCCTGTTGTAGGAGTCTACTTACCTTACCTTACCAAGGAGCCAAGGTCCTGGCTTCCTGGCTCTTCCTGGGCTTCTTACAGAGCCCCTAGGCTAAGCGCCACAGGCAAAGAGCCTCGCCCTTTTGCTCTCGCCCTTCGGCTTGTGCCAGAGGCTTGTGCCTCTTGCAAACTTCCTGCCTTAAATGGAATTGTCTCCCAGGAGAGGGTGTGGCCAGCAGCTACTCAAAGTCACCCAAGGCACTTAATGACGGTCAAACAAAGCCCCTTTCACACTCCAACTCCAACATCCAGGAGTCTGCTATTCAATCTCACCCAAGCACTTAATTACAGGCAAACAATGACCCTTTCACACCCTAACTCCAGCAGTCAGGAGTCTGTTACAACTCACCCACACACTCCCAAATACAGTCCCTGACACAGTACCTTTTCAGCTAAAGCACCTCAGCTGAAAGTAAATAAATAAAAATACCACTCACCCCTCTGGCAGCTCAAACACCTTGCTCCTTCTCAGAGCTCAGCTGGGTCAGCTCTGCTTCTCAAGTTCATAAAGAGGCTCAAAAGCCTTGCAGGGCAACAAGGTAGTCAACCTTTGAAACCAAGGGCTAGTAGCCCCCAAAGTTTATAGCTCAGCTACAGATTTCCATCTCATAACCAGAGTTCTTCCAATCGGCAGTGGCTTTGTTCTAGAAACAGTGGGTGACTGAGCGGTGGTTTGGTGTAGTCGTTAAGAGCAAGGAGTCCTACCTCAGATAACAGTGTTTGACACTAATCTTCTCTTCATGCAGCTGGAGGTATGAAATTGGGCCAGTCACAAGTACACTCAGGGCTGTTCTCTCACAAGCAGTCCTCAAAAGAGCTCTCTTAGCCACACCTTCCTCATGTGGTGTTGTGTGTTGGGGGTGGAGAAAGGGTAAGTAGATTGTAGGCCACTCTTAAACTCTGACTGAAGAGTGAGGTTATAAATCCAATCTCTTCTTCTTCTTCTTCTCCATCTTCTTGTTCTTCTTCACCACCAGAGAGGGGGATATACTAAAAGGAAGGACAGGATTGCCCATTGGAAACAATGGGAGACACCTGAAGGCCCATTGGAAATAATGGGAGCCAGGAATGCCAATTGACTTGCATGGGCTCCATTGAAATACATTACAGCTCAAGAAGAGTTGCAAAGAAAATGTGGAATAGATTTCCCATTAAGTTCTCTGGTCCCAAATACACTACTCTGAGACTGGGATGGCCCCAGAGTAGAATGACAGGGTGTAGCAGGAGTATTCTGGGACTGGAATGAAAGGCCCCATAATGGAATGACAGACCCTGGGGGTACATTTGCTACTCTCAGGGGCTCTCATTCCACTCTGGGGCCTGCCATTCCAGTCTCAGAACACTCCTGCTACCCCAAGGGGCTTTCCACCCTGGGGCCTGTCCTTCCACTCCCAGAACACTATTGCTACCCCTAGGGGCTGTCATTCCACTCTGGGGCCTGACATTCCAGTCCCAGGACACATCTGCTACCCCCAGGGCCTGTCATTCCACTTTGGGGCCTGTTATTTCAGTCTCAGAATAGTCCCACTACCCCCAGGGGCTTTCCATTCTGGGGCCTGTCATTCCACTCCCAGAAGACTGCTCGTACCCCCAGGGGCTTTGCACTCTGGGGCCTTTCATTCCAATCCCAGAACACTCCTGCTCCCCCCAGGGGCTGTCATTCCACTCTGGGGCTTGTCATTCCAGTCCCAGAGTAGTGTATATGGGACCAGAGACCTGAATGGAGAATCCATTCTGCATTTTCTTTGCCACTCATCTTGAGCTGTGAGGTTTTTCAAAGGAGCTCACCATGCAAGTCAGTTGGCATTCCTGGCTCCCATTATTTCCAGGGGCCCTTCAAGTCTCTCCCATTGTTTCCAATGAACAGTCCTGTCCTTCCTTTTAGTACTTCCCCCAGAGAGGGCAAAACCCTACAACCAGTAGTGAAGCAGGATACCTGTCCAGTTGTTTGGGCGGCGGGGGGTGGGGTTATGGTTGCCTGAATTTTGTCTCAATTGGAAATGGGGCTACAGAGATCAGTTCCCAGGAAGAAAATGGCAGCTTCAGAGAGTGAAGTGAATGGTACACCCCTAGATTCTAGGTGGAATCCCTCTGCAAATTCCTCCCCCCACTATCCCCATCTACAAATATCCAGGAATTTCCCAGGAAAGTCTTGGAAACACAAGAAGGTATGTTGCTGCAAAATAGTAAAAAGCCCAGTAGCACTTTTAGGACTAACAAACTTTATTGTAGCATAAGCTTTTGAGAAACACAGCTCTCTTCGTTATGCTTTGCTGTCATGTTACTAAATGTTTAACTGTGCCATCACGTTCCACTGATAACTCAGAATTGCCAAAACACACCTTAGTGTGACATCAGCAATCTTTCATTAAACAGGCTGATGGTGACCTTTCCAGTGTTTTGCTTCTAAGTTAAAAAAAAAAATGTATTCTTTTTGGTGTTTGATGGGGAACATATAAGTAAAGAATTCTGCAGTTTATTTTAATAACAAAGCTTTTAAATTACATGGCTTAAGTGGTGACCAGTTGAATGCAGTGAGCAGCTCTTGCAAAATGAGCATTACTAAGCTAAATTGCAGGAAACGGGCCCCAGGGTGTCCTTGCATTGGGCTAGGAGTGTGTGTGTGGGGGAGGCTTCTTTCCTTGCTGAGTAACAATCGGTGTTGAACTGATTACTTAAAAGTTTTCTCTATTTAAAACATTATCATAGTGTTCTTGGAAGCGCATTTACCTACTATGTATGGCTCAGAGTATGGCTGTGTCAATAAGAATATTTACTCATGATAAAATTTCTTTCTTATTCCAGTGCAGACAATACTCAAAAGAATAGATTACCTCAGAAGAAGACTTGGGCGATGGGGGTGGGGGGAACAATGACCTCAGCATTGAAATAATAATGGAGACCTATTGATGGACATTACCAGCCACCTGTGAAATTTCTGTAGGCTGTCACCACATTTTGAAACTCTATTGGCAAATCCATCTTACAACTACATGTTCTGTTTTGTTTTTACATTTCTAAGTCTTGAGAAAAATTTGGATAATCTTTGGACGGTCTTGTTTCGTTCATATTATTCAAGCTTGCAAATGTACCTTTACAGCAACAAAATGCAAATGTTGTCTATATAAGTTTTATCTTTATTTCAACCTTAATGTACAGTTCATTGCAAATGGTGGTTTATTAGTAAAATATTTTTGAAGGACAAGCAGGTTTGCAGTCTGCCCTCACCCCCCAGCTCGATGCATATGAACTGTGGGGGCAGGCAGAGCAATTAGCTTTCCATCACCTCATGTTGGCTAGGGATAGGGATGCCAGCTCCAGGTTGGGAAATTCCTGCATATTTGAGGGGTGGTGCCTGGAGATGGTGGGGACTGAGGCAAGAAGGGACTTCAGACATATATAATACAATACATTCCACCCACCAAAGCAGTTATTTCCTCCATGGGAACTAATGTTGCCAACCTCTAGGTGAGGGCTGGAGGGTAGAGAGAGAGACAGAGAGAGAAAGAACAGTGGTAGCAGGAAGGAGAATAATGTAAACTGCTCATCCTCAGTGTCTCACTAGCTGAATGAGGGCCTTGGGTGTCAGCTCACTGGTTCTCCCCCCAGTCCAACAGCCGCGTCCATTGCTGCTGTGTGGGGGGGAAGGGGGTGATACCTGGCAGGCCCGGTGGCTATGAGGGAGAAGCCACCCCACCCTCAAAAGCATTCCATGCCCAGAACAGCTCCTACAAAGCTTGCAAGGAAAACGAGGGGGAGGGAAGATTTAGTGGCCAAGAGGCAATCCCTTGGGCCAGGTTCCCTGCAAGGCCCCTGAAATTTTTTCTTTTTCCTCTCCAAATGCAGATTGCTAGGAGACAGGGTTGCTTCCTGACCCTTACTCAGGAGGCTTTTCTGCATTCTGATTTTCATCACTTGTGTGTTCCTATTTGTTTTGTATTGGGACTGAAACACTCTAGGACTGTGCTACCAGAGACAGGCTGAGCTTGGAGCCCAAGAACAATAGCCCACCAGGACTCTGGAAGTAACCAATCAAGAAATAATGTTATGTAAATAACCTATTGTTGGGAGTGGGGTGTGTTTGGGTGTAGCAACTGTGTGCTATTTAAACAGGGTTGCAGCCCTAGAGTCTTGTCTTGTTCTTACTGAAATCATTTATAAAGTAGAGCTGATCACTAGACTTGGAGTCTGCTCATCCACGGAACCCACTATTTAACCATGGTGATGAGGATAGGATCCTGTTGAGCCAGCCCAGCACCCATCTGCACCACACTGCACATCAGCTCCAGTGCCACATGCATCACATCACAACCAGGACCATGGCTGCCGCTCCAGGACATCTGCCGGAATTTGACCCCACTCACCCAGAGCTTACTTTGTACTGTTCTAGAACACCGAGGGCAAAGAGAAGAAGGCTCTCTTGCTCAGTTCTTGTGGGACTGCAACCCTGAGGCTAGTCCAGAGCCTCATCGCACCCACCACGGTCAAGGTGGCCACTTACAATGCCCTCATTGCTGCACTCACTGATCATTTCATGCCTTAGCCCATGAAGATGGCATGCCACTTGGACTTCTACATGCACCAGCAAAAGTCCAATGAGATGACCACCGACTTCGTGGCAGATCTTCGCTGACTGGCCCTCACATGCGAGTTCCTGAATCTCGATGATGTCCTCCTTGACCGGTTCATGATGGGCATCCAACAGGAGAAACTACACCACAAACTCATTGGCCATGAGGACCTCACACTAGCAAAGGCACTACACGAGGCCACCACCTTCGAGAAATCCAGTGAGACCGCCAGACCTCCGCTGCACACCAGGCCTCCTTCCCCTCAGCTTCTGAGGCGTCAGATGAAGAAGAGACCCATCAGATTCACTGACCAGCTCGCTGTGACTTGCGACCTTCTGCTGCCACCATTTGTCCAGTGGAGATGATTGCATCGATGCCCTGCGCCAGCTGCGGAGAGGCCCACAAGTGTCAGTCCTGCTGCTTCTGAGATACTACCTGCAGGGCCTGTGGCAAGACAGGCCACATCACCCATGCCTACTGCTCCAAGGGAGCCCGGAGAGACAGCACCATGCACCGGGAATCAGCAGATCTGCACACCACCGCCATCTACGAACATCAGGTATTGAATTTTGTCCCAGGACACCCCTGATAAAATTAAAGTGGCAATGCTTATAGAGGGGGTACCTTGCAAGATGGAACTGGACACGGGGTCCTCCATCTCCATCATCTTGAAAGAGACTCTCCAGAGGCTCTGTCCACAGGAGGGTCCCTGCCTTAGACCTGCTGGGTTCACCCTCCAGGACCTTCAAAAGTATGAGGTGGCCATTAAAGGATGGGGCAAATTCCATACAAAATACAGACAGTTTGAGGGAATGTCGGACTTGGTGGTGGTGGAAGGATGGTTCAGCAACTTGCTTGGACTGTCCTGGTTTGCACCCTTGGGGTTCAGTAATGTGTGTGACGAGTTCCCTGCCATCTTCAATGGGACCCTTGGCCGATAGACAGGGCCCCCTGTATCACTCCAACTTAGCCCCAAGGTGTGGCCCATCTGCCTCAAGGCTCGAAGAGTTCCGTTTGCACTCAAGCCCAAAATTGACGTGGAGCTGGACCACTTGGTGGCATAAGGAGTTTTAGAGCCGGTTTCCCATGCCACCTGGGAGACACTCATCGTAACCCCAATTAAGCCAAATGGGGATGTCCGCATCTGCGCAGACTACAAATATACAATCAACAAGGCACTGAGGGACCATGCTTACCCAGTGCCTGTGGTCAGCCAAGTCCTAGTGACATTGGTAGGGGCCAAGATCTTTGGTAAATTAGACCTGGCCCAAGCATACCAGTAACTTCCAGTGAACAAGCCGACTGCCAAGGCACAGACCATCGTCACACACTGGGGTGATTTTAGAGTCAAGCTGTTGCAGTTTGGGATGAGCATGGCCCCGGGGATCTTCCAGAACTTGGACTCTATTTTGAAAGGCATGTCTGGGGTCCAACCATTATTCAATGATGTATTGATCGCCACCCCCACAGAAGAGGACTTCACCATCCATCTACATGCCGTGCTGCAGCAATTCGACTCCGCTGGGCTGAAGGTGAAGCGAGAAAAATGACTCCTGGGGGTCCCCCGTGTAGAGTTCCTAGTGTTCTCTGTGGACACTGATGGCATCCATCTGGCCCCCAAAAAGGTTCACACCATTGCAAACACACCCACTCCCACTTCCAAGGCTGAGCTGCAGGGCTTCTTGAGGCTTCTGAACATCTACCACTCCTTTCTGCCACATAAAGCCGCACTCACGGAGCCACTGCACCACCTGCTTGACAAGAAGGCCCCATGGATGTGGGGCTGGTGGCAGGCTGCTGCTTTCCAGGCCGTAAAGGAGCTACTCACCTCGAACAACATCATCACTCATTTTGACAAGATGCTGCCAGTTGTCTTGGTGTGCAACGCTTCTCCCTATAGCATTGGTGCAGTCCTGGGCCATTGGCTGCCGGATGGGAGAGAGGTGCCAAGGACCCTGTCATCAGCCAAGCAGAACTACTCCCAGATTGACAAAGAGGCCCTTGCAATTGTGGCGGGAGTAAAGAAGTTCCACAATTACCTGAACAGCCACCCCTTCACCATCGCAACCAACCACAAGACTCTGCTTGGTCTCCTTGCCTCCAACCACTAGATGCCACAGATGCTGTCACCCACAGTCCTGAGCTGGTTCATATTTCTGGGGGTACCAATACATCCTGCAATACCAGCCAGGGAAGTCTATGGGACACACGGACACCCTTAGCTGCCTCCCTCTCAGCTCCATCGATCCGCCCCTGCACACCAAATCCTGATGATGGAGGACCTGCTGGACTGCCCTCTGCATGCTGTGGACATCTCCTGCCACACCACTAGGGACCACGTCCTCTCCCATATCTTGGACTGTGTGGGGAGGGGATGGCCCACTGGTTGGGTGGGCCCAGTATTCACAGTGTTTGCACCTCTCAGGGATGAGCTCTCAGCTTACAAGGGGTGCCTCCTATGGGATAGATGGGTAATGATTTCCCCACCACTGCATAAATGGGTTTTGGTGGCCCTGCAGGTGACCCACCCAGGAATTGTGAGGATGAAAGTGCTGGCCAGGAGCTACGTGTGGTGGCCAGGAATGGACAGCAAAATTGAGGCCTGGGTACAGTGTTGCCAGGCCTGCCAGGAGATGTGCCCCGAACCTCTGAGGGCTCCCGTTCGCCAGTGGGAGTCTACCCAGATGCCGTGGGCACAGGTGCATTTGGACTTTGCCAGCCTGTTCCAAAGGCAGCTGTTCTTCCTCCTGGTGGACTCCTTCACCAAATGGCTGGAAGTCATGCCAGTCACATCTACCACATCCCAGGCAACCATCAAGGCCCTGAAAAAGTTTTTTAGCACCCATGGCCTACCAGACACAGTTGTGACCGATAACAGTACTGTCTTCATATCAGGAGAGTTTCAGGAGTTCTTGGACCAGAACCTCATCAAGCATGTGAGGTCCGCTCCTTTCCACCCAGCTACCAACGGACAAGCCAAGAGGATGGTGTGGACTACCAAGGATGTGCTAAAGCGACTCACTCATGGGGACTGGGACTGCTGGCTTGCTGTCTTCTTGTTTGGCCAAGTGACTCCGAGTGCATCCACCGGCTGCAGCCCTACAGAACTCTTAATGACCAGCTGTGCTGCCACCTGCTGCCTGAGGAGCCTGAATTGTCCTCCACCAAGGAGGAGGATTGTGCCCTGGAACCATCACCACCGCCACCAATGACCGAGAGCAACCCCTCCCCATGATGGTGTATAGCCGGATTGACAGGAAGAGGAAAGCCCTGCACAGGCTGCTATGGACCTTCCGGACTCTATTCCTACCTTGCAGGACTACAGAGCAGTTCCTGCCTCACCTGCCTCTGGTATCGTCTCCACCCTCACAGGAGCCCAGCATTCTCAGAGGGAACAACTCAAGCCAGCATACCTTGAAGACTATGTCTGTTAAGGTGCTTTGGAACTTAGGGGAGAGGGGTGTTATGTATTGGGACTGAAACATTCCAGGTCTGTTCTATCAGAGACAGGCTGAGTTTGGAGCCCAAGAACAATAGCCCACCAGGACTCTGGTATCAAGAAGTAATGTTATGTAAATAGTCTATCATTGGGAGTGGGGTGTGTTTGGATGTGGCAATTGCATGCTATTTAAACTGGGCTGCGGCCCTGGAGTATTGTCTTGTTCTTGCTGAAATCACTAATAAAGTAGGCCTGATCACTAGGCTTGGGGTCTGCTCATCCATGGAACCCACTATTTAACACTATTGCTTCAGGGTTTTTCCCCCAAAAGTGTTTAGCTCTCTCTAGTAGTCCCAGTGGAAGCAAAACACATTTGGAAAGGGGGGGGAGCCCAAAGCAATAGGGACAAATGAGTGACAAAAATGAGAATACAAAAGAGCCCAGGGTCTCCAAAAAGAATTGGATGGGTGAAGATAAACAGGCTGTCCCTCCAACGCCCCCTCCAGGACACCCACAGAATTTTACTCAGTGGATGGGGAGCCCAATGCCAGAGTCAGCTAGTCCAGGAAATGAGATGAAAAACAGCATCAATAGCCTGGAGCTGAGGGTCATAAGATGTGGCTTGATCTCCTTCCAAACCGAACTAAATAAAAGAGATGTTCTGATTCAAATGGACAACATGCCAGCCAAATCATATATCAATTGAAAAGGAAGGGGCTCTCTTTAAGAGGCTATCCCTGCAGGCCTCAGAGCAAGCAGGAGAGCAGTAACAACTCTGTGTTTCTCTTCTCACTCTCCTTGCTAGCAGCCTGTAGGAATGCAGGGTATACTAAGAATTTGCAGAATCAGGCCAGGACAACCCTGGCCTAGAGTGCTAGAAATAGCTTAAATATTGTTATTCCCTGTTAAGTATGAGACTCAACAACAGGATTCAGCAAAAAGTGATTTCAGCTTTATTTAACAGCAAGACTTCAACTCAGGAACACACAACAAACAAGTGGAGCACAGCTCCCTTTTTAAACTCTCCCGGGCTGTCAAAGCCACACCCACAGTTAGCTAAAGGCCAATCACAACACAGAGATAAAGGCCAATCACAACACAGAGATAAAGGCCAATCATAACACAGGGATAAAGGCCAATCAGGACTGTTCCCTCTTTGCAACATATTTACAAGATGATTGGTTCTGTACAGAGGTTTCTTAGAAACCAGCCAATAGTAATGCCACAGCTGAAGAGCCACATTTGAAATCAAGCTTAACATAGGAATGTATAGCACAGATTCACATTCCAATACATAACAATTCCTCCCCCCTAAGATGGTGCATTATCCTGCCAAACATAATCGTTCAGATGGGAGGGGGCACAACGACTTCGGCTTGACCATCGCAGCGGTCTCTGCTCCAATGGTGGAGTTGGAGCGGCACACCCTTCGGGGACCCTGGTCATTTCTCTCGCAGGAGAAGGGGGAACAAAGACAGGGGTCCCAGGCTCTGGAGTTGGGGTCTGCCCAGACTCCGAATTCCCTTCTGCAGCACTCACCTCCTCGGCGGGAGGCCCCTCCTGCTCGGGGACCAGCTCAGAGTCAGGCAGTGACTCGGCACTTGAGTCTGCCCAGCGCTCTCTGAGCCGGTCTACGTGGCGGCGTATCTCCCATCCACTGGGAAGCCGGACCACGTACAGCCTGGATCCTGTGATTTTGGTGACTATGGCTGGTAGCCACTGATGACTTTCCACATAGTTGCGGGCAAACACTTTGTCCCCCACAACAAAGACTCTCCCCTGCCCTGGGGTCTCTGACTGTTGCTTTGACTGGTCGAGGTCAGGGTACAAGTGGTCAAGAAGTGAAGCCAGCTTTCGGCCCATTAGAAGTTCAGCTGGGCTTCTCCCCGTTGTCGAACACGGGGTGATGTGTTGCCTCAAGAGGAATGAGGCAAGTTTCTGGCTCCAGTCCCCACAAGTCAGATGCCCTAGTGACTCCTTTGCTGTCCGAACCATCTGTTCAGCCTGTCTGTTAGAGGCCGGATGGAACGGGGCAGAAGTCACATGGCGGATGAGGTTGTCTTGCAAAACCCCCTCAAACTCGGCCGACACAAACTGTGGCCCATTGTCGGAGACCACACAGTCCGGCAGCCCATGTGTTGCAATCAGTTTGCGGAAGGCCTTGATCACAGCCCCAGACCCAGTCGAATACATATTTACAACCTCCAACCATTTGGAGTAAGCGTCCACACATATTAGAAACATTTGCCCATGAAAAGGGCCCGCAAAGTCTATATGGAGGCGGGACCATGGCCTCCTCATCTTCTCCCAGGGCTGAATGGGAGCATGTGGTGGTTCTGGACAGAACTGCTGACATGACATACACTGCCTTACCCAGGCCTCGATGTCCTCGTCCAGTTTTGGCCACCACATGTACCCTCTGGTGAGGGCTTTCATGTGGACCATACCAGGGTGGCCCACATGCAACGCCTCCAAAACATCCTCCCTTAGTTTGGTGGGAATCACCAAATGACTCCCCCAAAGCAGACAGCTCTTGGTAACTGACAACTCATTTTGGCGCGAACAGAAAGATTTAAACTCAGGCACCATTTTCCCTGCCGGCCACCCCCTCCATGCCCAATTAAGGACACGGGCAAGAACAGGGTCCTTAGCCGTCACAGCAGCAATGTCCAAGGAGGTAACCGGTGCCTCCGGGAGCTCCTCAAGCGCCAGAACGTCCAGTTCAGGATCAGAGTCAGAGTTAGTCAGCGGTGCGGGGCAACGGCTAAGGGCTTCGGCATGCCCGATAGCCTTCCCCGGGCAGTGTTCGAGTTCAAAATCGTATGCCGAAAGGAAAACTGCCCACCTCAACATCCGAGGGGACAGTATGTTCGGCGTCTGCCGGTCCGGGGAGAAGATGCCCAGGAGTGGTTTGTGATTGGTCACAAGGAGGAACCTCTGCCCATAAACAAAGTCATGGAATTTCTTAATTCCGGCGATTAAGGCGAGGCCCTCCTTGTCGATCTGGGCATAGTTTTTCTCCGCCATTGTGAGTGATCGTGAATAAAAAGTGATCGGTGCCTCCGATCCGTCCGGCATCAGGTGGCTGAGAACGGCGCCCACCCCGTAAGGGGACGCGTCAGCCGCAAGAACCAAAAGTTTGTTCTCGTCGAAGTGGGTCAGCACCGCACTCGACGATAGAAGTTCCTTCACAGCCGTGAAAGCTCGCTCCTGCCACTCTCCCCACTCCCATTTTGTGTTTTTGTGGAGCAGAACATGCAGTGGTTCAGCAACCGATGCCTTGTGGGGCAGGAAGGCATGGTAAAAATTGAGGATTCCCAGGAACGACTGGAGATCCTTCTTTGACCATGATGGGGGCGTGTTCTTGATTGCGGTGACTTTGTCGGGCGTGGGGTGGACCCCATCCACATCAATGAGGAATCCGAGGAACTCAACTCGGTCCACCCCAATAACACACTTAGAATGCTTCACCCGCAAACCAGCCTCCCCAAAACAGCCCAACACTGCTCTCAAGTGAGCCATCAGTTGACATTCGTCAGCACCAGCTATTAGGACATCATCAAAATAGGGCACTACGCCTAGGAGCCCACACAGGAGCCCCTCCATAAGCCCTTGAAAAATACCTGGGGCAACATTCACCCCAAACTGAAGGCGTTTGACCCTGAACGCCCCTTTGTGGGTCACGATTGTTTGTGCCTCAGCAGTTGTGTCGTCCACCGGCAACTGCTGGTACGCTTGAGCAAGGTCGACCTTGGCAAAAACCTTACCCCCTCCCAGCGATACCAGAACGTGGCTGATTACCGGCACAGGGTACGAGTGCTGTTGAAGGGCTCTATTTACAGTACATTTATAGTCAGCACAAATTCGTATTGACCCGTCAGCTTTTACGGGTGTCACGATGGGGGTCTCCCATCGACCATAGGGCACCGGCTCGAGGATGCCCTGGTTCACCAATTTGTCTAGCTCGGACTCAATTTTTGCCTTTAGGGCAAGCGGTACCTTTCTGTACTTCAACCATATGGGACGCACTGAAGGGTCAAGATCAAAAGAGACCGGAGGGCCGGTATATGTACCAAGCCCTTCCCCAAACACATTCGGAAACTTTCTATACAATGAGTTCCATTTATTATCACAGATCTTATTTACACCGGTAACAGCAATGCCCAATGCCTCGAACCAATCGAGGCCCAATAGACTGACTCTTTCCCCCTCAGCAACTAGGAGGGACAGCTCAGCCTTCTGATCCTTGAATTCAACTCAGAAAGTCGCCTTTCCCGCCAATGGAATGCGCCTTCCTTGGAAGTCGGTCAGGCGGGTCGACACGAGTGACAGCCGGCGGCGACTCCGTGTCGGGAACAGGCGTTGCCACGTTTGTGTGGAGATGACTGTGACGGACGATCCGGAGTCCACCTCCATCATGCAGGGAACGCCGTCCAGTCGAAGTGTGGCGTGGATCTTCCGCATGGCCTTGTCACCAGTAGCCAGGACAGTCGACGGGCAGGTGTCGGTCTGATGACAGTTGGGCGACCTGCCGTCATCTCGGGGTCGAACCTTGGGGTCTGCACATCGCGAAGACGGTGGCAATTTTCTGGCCGCTCGACAAACTCGGGCCAGGTGACCTCTCTTCCCACAGAAGTGACAGATCAGCTCCTTTGCCCAACAGAGGTCTCTGTCATGTTTACCACCGCAGCCGGCGCAGGGACGGGTCATTGTAGTTCTCGGTCTGGTCCGCGGTGGGCGTGTCTCCCGAGTTCGGCACATGCCATCGGCGTCGCTGGCGGACTCGCTGGCGGACTGCTGGTGAACTGCAGGCTCTTTGCTGACCTGGGTCTGCCACTGCCGAACCTCTCGCGTCGACTTGTCAGCGGCCTCTGCTGCGATGGCCTCGGTGTAGGCGACCGCATACGTGAGTTGGGTGCGGACGAAGAGACGCTGTTGAAGGTGCTCGTCCCGGAGGCCGCACACCAATCAGTCGAGGAGGGCTTCCTCTAAGTCAGCGAACTCGCATGGCCTCGCCGCCTTCCGTAAGGCAGTGACGAACTCGGCTATCGATTCAGATGGCCCTTGGCACCGCTTGTAAAAGGCGTGCTGGCATGCGATTCTTGACGGTTGCGACGAGAAATGGCCCTTCAGTTTGACTGTGATTTCAGCCCATGTTGCCGTGCTTAGTTCAGTCGGGGCGACCAGGGACCGGGCGATGTCGAAGGCAGCCTTGCCGCATGAGCTCAGGAGCGTCGCCTTCTTTCTCGCCTCGTCGGTGATCTGGTTCGCCTGAAGATGGAACTCAAACCATACCAGGTAAGA
This sequence comes from Gekko gecko, assembly GCA_029375565.1. Lineage (NCBI taxonomy): Eukaryota > Metazoa > Chordata > Lepidosauria > Squamata > Gekkonidae > Gekko > Gekko gecko. The sequence goes on from JAPDNY010000007.1 coordinate 102,395,725, forward strand.
GTCCCAGTCCTCTGTCGCTGGGTCGAACGCTTCGAACGCCGGGTTGACGGCCATCTCGACCGGAGGGGTGACCACTGCTTCTGGAGCCTCAGTCAGCACGGCCGGATGTGTGTCCTCGTCTGCCATTCTGCGTTGGTTCAGCGGGGCTGCCTACCCGCTCTCAGGATCCCATCTTCGTCGCCAATTGTTAAGTATGAGACTCAACAACAGGATTCAGCAAAAAGTGATTTCAGCTTTATTTAACAGCAAGACTTCAACTCAGGAACACACAACAAACAAGTGGAGCACAGCTCCCTTTTTAAACTCTCCCGGGCTGTCAAAGCCACACCCACAGTTAGCTAAAGGCCAATCACAACACAGAGATAAAGGCCAATCACAACACAGAGATAAAGGCCAATCATAACACAGGGATAAAGGCCAATCAGGACTGTTCCCTCTTTGCAACATATTTACAAGATGATTGGTTCTGTACAGAGGTTTCTTAGAAACCAGCCAATAGTAATGCCACAGCTGAAGAGCCACATTTGAAATCAAGCTTAACATAGGAATGTATAGCACAGATTCACATTCCAATACATAACATTCCCTATTCCAACAGCCAAGTTATCTGCCCTACAGTTACCATTAATAAAGAGGCCTTTAGCCAAAAAGAACTGGGTGTTTGTTGTTTGCTCTACCACACGAAAGCCTCAAGTTCTATCTCTTCATATGGATGTGGTAGAGAAACTGAAATTGGTAGTGATTTGCAGAAATTCCATCAGGACAGTTTACATAGCAGGTGTCTCCAACTTCACAGCAGACTCTTTAAACAGGTGCAGACTAGACCAAACGGAATGGTGGTTATACCAGAAAGTGTTCCAACAAATATGTGTCCAATTCAGATTTTGCATCTTCAACTGCCTTTTGAGAAAGGGAACCTTTACCTTTACCTTAAACCTATCAGATTCCAGGTTTCCTTCCCACCAGACATGATGTCATTAAGCATTCATATGTGAATGGCCCTCCCTGAAGATGTCCCCAAAGTAATTCAAACAGTAGTGAACCAAGGGGCAGAAATACCCTTTGTCACCCCTCATTGTCCCAGAAGGGTGTAGTTTCAGGATCTGCTCAAGTTGTTCATTCTTTGGGTTAAACATATCCTAAAAAATATTTAAATAGTTCAAAATAAGCTGCAAAAGCTTGTGGAAGGACAAGTTGTATACTGCATGGTGCCTTAATACATGCATGTTAGAAGATGCGCCCTCTCCCTCCCTCTCTCTCTCTCTCTCTCTCTCTCTCATTTAACTTTTGGAGACAGTAGAGCAACAGTCAAATCCTAGGGAGTAACAACTCAAGCAATGTACACTAACATTTTAATATGGCATGCCAAATGACTACAGCAGGACAAAATTGGGATAGTGGCTTGTCAGAGATAGTAACTGGGAAACTGGGGCTGCCCTTTTAAATAGAGATAGTTGGAAAGTATATTTAAAATGTACTGGAAGTAGGATCTGTGTCCCTAGGAGCTTACAATCTAAACATAGAGAAATGGAAGATGATGAAGGAGGGAGGGCAGTGGAGGGGGAGATAAACCAGGGAAAAATATGTGTGACTTCTAGTTGCATGTATTTAGGCTTACTTTCAATAGGATGGGCTTAGAAGGTAAAAATAGTCCTATTTCAACACCTGAAACACATTGCACAACTAGAGGGAAACTGCTGCTGTTAGCTTACAGTGCTGACTCTAGCTTTTTATTTTTGGCACCTCAAGCTGTGAACACCTTGAATCCTATTCATTTCCAAATAATTTAAATTTTCCAAGTAAGTCTGCTTGGCATCACAAGTTCTGCTAAAAATGTAATTTATATAAACAATCTTTAAAAGTGAGATGGTGTTAGGTAACTGTACAAAATAGATTTAAGGTGTACATTTCTACATCACAGTCTTTAATGCAGAACATATTATAGTGATTGGCAGTTCTGAGTTTTAAGAGGATTTTTTGTTGTTTGATCTTTATATATAAGATAACTTTATAAAAAGAAATGCTGCATGACTGTCAATGTTTTCCAGTTTAGTGGTTTAACAGACACAGAAATAGCTATTTCTGGTGCATGTCATAAGAAATTGATATTGGTTAATAATTCTGAATGGTGATGTTTCAAGCTTCCTATTCACATAGCCAGTATAGCAGAAATCCATTGTTTCTTATAATGGAAAAGCAATCCTAAGTGACTTTGGTGCTTAATAATACAATCCAAAAGTCAATGTCAGGTTTTATTTCAAATATATGTGGACAGGGAACTAAAGATGCACACAGGACTATAGAAATGCATCTATGCATGCACAGGAAGGACCTTTGCAGTGTCTTTTTCTAACTGTAATTTTTTTTTGTGTTGAACTGAATGCTTTTCTGGAGACTTCTCCACCATGAAGAAGTACTGTATTATTACTGGACATAATTGCAACTTGTATGTAAATTTAAAATGATCCCTCCCTTTTTGATGGTATACCTTGGAAAAAAAACCCAGACTTGCATTTGAGTAAATAATATAGTTTCTGGGCCAAGGTTGGCCTCGTTAGCTTTTCCAAAATGGTGACTGCACCGCAGAAACAGAGCCAGCAGCACTCCATGGCTGCTGCCCACACATCCAGCATCGGCAGAAACCTCATGCCAGACCGAGGCGCTTGCCATCACCCCCACGGGGCCATGCCGTACCAGCACCAGGAGCCGACAAGCTGTGTCAAGTCACCACAAAGAAGGAAAGGGGCAATGAATATTGCCGAATATCTTAATCCCCATATCTTTCAGGTAACCCATGCAAGATGTATTACCTAGGAATGATTGTCTGGGGATAATCCATGGGGTTTAATTTGTTGTTCTTAAGGTAGGGAGCTTCCAGACTTAAGGACAGATATCCAGGACAGATCCCTTATCCCTTGGTCTGTAGGAAAATTCTTAGGTTATCATGTCTGTGCAAAAGGTTTGATTCCAATTTGTCTGCAATAAATAGATACTTGAAGGATCATCTCCTTCCATATGTCCCAGTGTGCTAGTTGTAGTCATCAGGTTGCCATTGGCTATCCCACCACTTTGGATGGCATGTCTGGTATTGATCAGTGCCTGGCCCTTTCCCATCATGGCTCCTTCTCTATGGAATGGGTTTCCTAAAGAGTTGAGGGGCATCTCGGCTTTCGGTTGGGGTAAGATGGCGGATTGACGCACCCTGTAACTGCTCAGGGTGGATGACCATCCGTTTTGACAGTCTGGGCAAATTCTGTGCCCAACGCAGCTTTCCCCAGGCAGGGGAAAGACCAGAAAGCACTGAAGACCCAAGAGAGAGTTGAGATTGGTGAGAGATAAGCCTCGGAGGAGACTTGTTTCTCATTTTGATCCCCTCTCTCGAAGCGGGCGTTGCGATCATCACTAGAAGATTGAGCCAGGCTGGAAATCCAGCTTAAAACTGCCACCCCCCGATTTCTTGAGGCAAGAAGAAAGAGTATAAAAGAAGAAGCATTGTGTACACCTTAGAAGCAGCAGCAAAGGTAACGAAAACCGATTTGCTTACCGGGAACAGTAAGGAACGATTGGTAAAATCATCCGGAGAAGCACTTGCAGCATAACAAAAGTAACTGTGTATTTTCCCATGAAAAAGGTTGAGATTTCAAGCTAAAAGAACCAAAAAAGACTGATTGTTTACCATTCCTGTGGCTAGCAGAGAGATAAGGAGCTGGAAACGACGTATTTCAATGCAAGACTTTCTAGCTGGGTGGCCCTGATTGATGGATCGTTTAACCAGATGTGACGACTGCTACCAGAGGAGACAAGAGGACTGTAACAGACAGGCTCGGGGAGGACTACTTTAAAAGAGGAAGGGACAATCTGGAAATGTAAGGAGGACAAGAGAAGCAGATGGACAGGAAGAAGCAAGAGGAAGTGGTGGACTCTGACCTTATACCATAGAGAAAAGATGCCCGCCATTTTGAGAAGGTCTAAATTTTAAAACTTTAATCTAAAATTGCCAAGTAATCTATAAGTTTGGTGATGCAAAAGCAGGTGATTTGGTTAAGCGTATAAAGGGCTAAAGAACAAGGACATTGATGTTAAGTTTCTCAAGCCTCAATATTTGATCAAAACTACAGTAAACAAGGCTTGTTAAACCGCTTGATTGAAACACTAAAAACGGATTTAAGACCAAGGCAGAGAGCGGGCTCGTGGTTGTCACCAAGGATGACACAGAAAAAAGACAAAGATTGGCAAATAGCAATGGAGGCAATGGAAAAAAGAATGATGGAGGCGATACAAGGGTTGGGGAAACAAATGGAGAAGATGGAAGAAGTCCAAACCTTGAATTTAGGCAAAGTGGCTGTTGAGCTTAAAAATGAGATTTCAGGAATTACAAAGGAACTACAGAATCTTACACAAATATCTATTGATATGGAGAACAAGATGCAAGAAATGGAAAAGAATGTCCAAACAGTGACAAAAGAAACCCACAGAATTGATACAATGATGGAATATAGGAGAATGGAGACACACCTCAGACTAAGAGGCATTGAAGAAAATCTGAATGAGGATATCTATAATGTGATCATTGAAGCATTGACAGATTATCTGAAAATGGAAGAACAAGAAATAAAATACAACATTGATCTTATTTATAGAGTTAACTCAGTTTATGCCCAGAAGAAAAAATTACCAAGGGATGTGATAGTTCAGTTCACGACTAAGAGAATTAAGGAAGAGACTTTTAGAAAACAATTTAAGGAACCATTGGAAATAGATGGGAAACAGATAATAATTATGAAAGAACTCCCAAGGGCAATCATCCAAGAAAGAAAGAAATTTAAACAGCTAATGGACAAGTTGAAAAAAAAGAATATGAGATTCAGATGGGAGATCCCACAAGGTCTGAGCTTCAACTTCCAAGGTGCGAGACATACCATCAAAGATTGAGAGCAGATGTTGACATTTATATTGGACAATGATAAAGACTTTGGAGACAAATAATTATATACCACTATGGATTACAAATTTATTTCTTGAATGTAAATAGACTAAATTCACCCAATAAGAGAAAAATAATAAGGCATTGGTTGGAAAAACAAAAATGCAACCTAATTTGTTTGCAGGAAGTCCACATCAAAAAGCAAGACTACAAATTTTTAATTAACAAAAAATTGGGTGAAGAGTTCTTTTCCTTGGCAGTCAACAAGAAGAAAGGAGTAGTAACATATATTAAAAAAGAATTGGAACCTAATTTTTTAAGAATAAAGAAGGAAGGTATATTGTGGTAGAAATTGTCTTACATGAGAAGAAAACATTAGTTGTTAACATTTATGCACCAAATGGAACAAAAGAAAAAAAATTTCAAGGACTTAATATCTGAGTTAGACCAAGTGACTTATGATCAAATCATTTTGATGGGAGATTTCAATGGGTTGATCAGTAACAAATTAGACTGGAAATCAAAAAGATTCGACGAGAAAGTGGGGAAGCTACCAAAGGCTTTTTTTGAATTAGCCAAACAGGAAAATCTGGAAGATGTATGGAGGAAATGGAATCCTACATGTAAAGATTATACTTTTTATTCCAATAGGCATGAGTCATTCTCCAGAATAGATATGATATGGAAACCCATAAAACTGAAATAACACCAAAAATAAACTCTGACCATAATCCACTAATGTGAACATCTAAACAAGGGAAAAAACAATTCAGATGGAGCTTGAATGAAGATTTACTGGATAAGCAGATTACAGTCGAAAGTCTGCGTAAAGAAACAAAGCTTTTTTTTCAGGCAAATTTGAATCAAGATATACAGATCCAAATGATATGGGATGCCTATAAAGCAGTGATGAGAGGAATATTAATTTTGTTAAATAACAAAGAAATAAAAGAAAGAAGGGCACAACAGAGTCACCTCGTGGAAAAGATCAGAACAAAAGAGAAAGAATTAAAGAAAAGACCAGGAAAAAAGAAAATACTGAAAGAGATACAAATTTTACAAGATCAACTGAATGTTATATTAAATCAAGAAAGCTATTGGAACTTAAAGAAACTTCAACAGAAGTCTTTCGAAGGAGCTAACAAACCAGGAAGATATTTGGCATGGCAACTTAAGAAAAGAAGGGAAAAGAAGGTAATAAAAAAATTGTGACAGGGGACAAAGAAATCATGGACTGTAAAGGGATAAAGAGAGAATTTTTAAAATATTATGCAAAGCTTTTCCAGGAAAATCCAATGGATCAAGTAAAAGGTCGAAAATATTTGCAGAACTTAAAAATGTCAAGTTCTACAGGAAAAATAAAAGATATCTTTAACAGCCCTATTACCACAGAGGAGATTTATAAAGCTATTGATGATGCAAAACTGGGGAAAGCTCCAGGTCCAGATGGCTTTTCAGCTAAATTTTATAAAAAATTAAAAGAGGAGCGAGCTCCGATTTTTGAAGTTTTGACAAATGAGATCAGAATTACAAGGAAAATACCAGATTCTGGGAAAGAAGCAACCATTTCTCTTATCCCAAAAGAAGCACAAGACTTAACAAATGTGAAAAATTATAGGCCAATTTCGCTTTTAAATAATGACTATAAGTTATTTGCCAAAATAATGGCTGAGAGACTAAAAATATATTTGAAAGACTTAATTGAAGAACAAGCTGGATTTTTGCCAGACAGACAAATAAAGGATAATATCAGGATGGTGGTAGACGCAATTGAATATTATGACAAGCATCCAGAAAAGGAGGTTGGCTTTTTCTTTGTTGATGCAGAAAAAGCTTTTGATAATTTGCATTGGGGATTTATGTTTAAAGTTATGGAAAAAATGGATATTGGAGAACCTTTTTAAAATATAATTAAAGCAATATATTCGGAACAAAAAGCAACAATAGTGATCAACAATGAAACAACGGAATACTTTAAAGTGCAAAAAGGAACAAGACAAGGCTTCCCGCTCTCTCCGTTATTGTTCATATGGATCCTAGAGGTTTTGCTTTGGGACATTAGAGAAGATAAGGAAATTAAAGGTTTGACAATTAAGGGATTTACATACAAGTATAGAGCCTTTGCTGATGATGTTATGTTTTTAGCAGAGGAACCATTGAAAACTCTACCGCTCTTACTACATAAAATAAAAGAGTTTGGAGATTTGGCTGGCTTCTATGTGAACAGACAGAAATCTAAGGTGATGTGTAAAAATATGACAAGGTCTAAACAAATGGAGCTGCAGAAGTCTATAAGTTGCGAAGTAGTGAAAAAAACCAAATATCTAGGTATAGGCCGAGGACAGACTGGCAATTTGCCGCGGGATGGGACCCGGGCTGACAACGACTCAATATCGGATTAAATGGAATGTTCACACAGGCACATCTGCCTGGCATCCCCCACCCGTAGCCTACCGGTGCTCTCGCGCTTCACTGCCGGATTAAAAAAACACCTGATAAAAGCCGATGCAAATCTTGAAAGCCTGCGTTTGTCGCGCGTTTCTCCACTTCCGGGGAGTCTGAACGCACAGCCAAAAAGCCGGGAGCAACCCGCGTTGGGCATGAGGCAGCAGCGGTGTGATTGGCTGCGCTCCGCTCCACTGCCCAATGCGGTGCCGGCGTTGCAGGGCAAAAAAAAAAAAATCGCCAAAATGCGCTTATGCGCATGAGCGCATGAGCGCTCAAGCGCTCATGTGCACATACGCCCACAGCCGAAATAATGGGGAAACAGCGAATATAGTGCACCTCCGGCATGGCAGTCTGAATGCTCCCGCGCGCCTCCGTCCAGTATCTTCCGGCAGAGGCCCCCGCTGTGTGGACGGGAAAACCCGGTATCGTTTACTCCGGGTTTTTTTTGCCGCGACTCGATACTGGGGCAAATTGCCAGTCTGTCCTGGGCCATAGAATTGACAATGAAGAATATTGACCTTTTCAAGAACAACTATGAAAAATTATGGTCACAAGTTCTAAATGACATCAAAAAATGGAATATACTAAATCTATCGTTGTTGGGCAGAATTTCGGTGGTTAAAATGAATATTTTGCCATGTTTTATGTTTCTATTCCAGACGATTCCCATTGTAAAAGACCCGAAAGCATTTAATTCTTGGCAAAAGGAAATCTCTAAATTTGTGTGGGCAGGGAAAAAACTGAGAATCAAAATGAAAATTTTGTGTGATGCAAAGGAAAGTGGAGGCTTTCAACTACCAAATTTGAGATTATATCACGATGTGGTCTGTCTGACATGGTTAGAACAGTGGATTATTCTTGAAAATAGAAAATTGTTGGCATTAGAAGGACACGATTGCAGGTTTGGCAGGCATGCATATCTTTACTATGGTAAATTGAAAATGGATAACTTTTTTAAGCACCACTATATTAGAAGAACACTCTTTGACTCATGGATTAAGTACAAAAAAATTTTTCCTGAAGAAAAACCAATGTGGATTGTACCAGAAGTAATAAAACCCTTCTCAGAACATAAGGGACAGTTCTGGTTGAAATACAGTGAACTGTTGAGAGCTGAAGGGAAATCATATATGATAAAAGAAGAAAGCCAATTAGATTTTAAATATGATTGGTTGCATTATAGACAGATCTAAGATTTGTACAAAACTGATAAAAAAAATGGTTGGGTTCAGGGGAAACTATAATGAAATTGAAAATTTATGGCTGGAGGGAGGGAAGGAAGAAAATGATATTGAAAATGTATAAAATTTTGTTAAAATGGTATACAGAAGATGAAGTAGTCAAAGAGCAAATGATTAAATGGGCAATTAATATGAATAAGGAAATATCTATGTCATCTTGGGAATTCTTATGGAAAAATGCTATGAAAATATATACATGTACCAACCTTAAAGAAAACTGCTTTAAAATGATGTATAGATGGTATATGACACCAAAAAAGATAGCTAATATAGGGAAAAATCTATCTAACAAATGTTGGAAATGTAAACATGCCGAAGGTTCCTTTTACCATATGTGGTGGACTTGTGATAAAGCAAAAATATTCTGGACTGCAATACATACAGAGATGGAAATTTTTTTGAAATGTACCTTCAAGAACGAACCTGAAATGTTTCTTCTAGGTCTTAAACTAGAAGAAATAAATGTGAGTAAAAGAACAGTGATATAGTACATGGTAACAACTGCCAGAATGATCTATGCTCAAAGTTGAAAAAATTCCTGAATTCTGGGACTGGTTAAGAAAACTGCTATTTATGGCAGAAATGGATAAATGGACAAGAAAACTTAACAACCTAGAAGCAGAAACTTTTTTGGAAGATTGGAATGACTTTAAAGAATAAATAGAGAAACATTGGGAAATGAAGGATAGCATATTGAGTTTGGAAAACTACTAGAGATGTAACAAATGTATACAATCAACAAGTACTAGTAGTAGTTGCAAATAAGTAAACTGCGTTACCTGTAGAATTTATATGATAACAGTGAATTAATATGTATTATGTATTGATAAAACGGTGGAAACAATGCTGGGAGCCAACAAGGGGGGAAGGGAAGTTGAAGAAAAGAATATGATTTATATTATTTTAGCTAAATTGTAAAGTATGGTATATCCTAATAAAATTTGTCTTAAAAAAAAAAAAAAGAGTTGAGGGGCACCTCTTCTTGGAGATCTTCAGGGGGAGGCAAAAGGTAGGGACCTGGCAACCTATAGGGATTAAAAACTAAGAAATAAACTCTTTTTTGCTATACTCAAGCTAGCTTCTAGAGTTGCTGTTCCTGCCTAGTGCTTTTTTGGGAAGCCTTAATGAGAGAAAATAAACAGCTAGCACTTTTTTTTACCTATTGATGTTTATTTTTGAGATAAATGGTGTCAATTCTGTGTGTCTGACTTTTTGTGAAAGGCTGAGGAACAAGGTCAGCAAAAACATGCCATAGATCCAAGCCTTAAAATATATATGCATGGGAAGACATTATCTATAAAATTATTTTAAATGACTTAAAATGACATCTGTATGGTCAGTCTCATAGAGAAAGAACAGTTTCGGTGGACTTATAGCAAGAGATAATATAATTGTAGTATTTTCATTGTATTTTTATGTATCTCCAGACATGTCTTTAAAAGTACTCAGGTCCTTTAAAAATGTCTATTATGCATTTTGGATATTTCAGTGCACGGCTTTTCCCCCTCATATTCAGAACTGGAGTGGTCAATTTTCCCCCCCAGCATTAAGTACATTTTCCTCCTAGGACAAATTGGCTTGAAGAAGACCCTCCCCCAGCCTCTGTAGTTCTTGGTTTGTTTTTCTTGTTTGATTAATTAAACCTAATGACATCTCAATGCAAGATAAATAGACCTACACTGGGCATGCCATGCTGTAGTCTTGTTTGATGGACTCTGAACCCCTCCCCCCATCCCAAGAGACTTTCATGATTTCTGGAAGCATTTCCTTCTTTAGGAACACCCTTATTTTGAACTGACCTGTTTTTGGTTCTCTGTCAGAATTACAATGTTCTCTGTCATTTGTCGTGATCAACACAGATGCAGTAACAATTAAGGAGTATAAAGAATAGTAAGAAAGGTTGGTTACTATGGGAAAACTACTTTCAGTTTATCTTGGATTACTTATGTTTGCTCCAAGTTCCTAAGAATGTGTATTGACAACATCTATATTCACTGTGTTCAAATAGCCAAACCAAACTAAGATCTTATTCCTATTAATGGCCGAGGACAGACTGGCAATTTGCCCTGGTAGCCAGTCGCGGCAAAAAAACCCCGGATTAAACAATACTGGGTTTTCCCGTCCACACAGCGGGGGCTGCTGCCGGAAGATACAGGACGGAGGCACGCGGGAGCGTTCAGACTGCCGCGCCGGAGGCGTGCTATATTCGCCGTTTCCCCATTAATTCGGCTGTGGGTGTATGTGCGCATAAGCACATTTTGCCAATTTTTTTTTTTTTTTTTGCCCTGCAACGCCGGCACCGCATTGGGCAGTGGAGCGGAGCACAGCCAATCACACCGCTGCTACCTCATGCCCAACGTGGGTTGCTCCCAGCTTTTCGGCTGCTCGTTCAGACTCCCCGGAAGCGGAGAAACGCGCGACGAATGCAGGCTTTCAAGATTTGCGCCGGCTTTTATCAGGTGTTTTTTTAATCCGGCAGTGAAGCGCAACAGCACCGGTAGGCTACGGGTGGTGGACACCAGGCAGATGTGCCTGTGTGAACATTCCATTTACTCCGGTATTGAATCATTGTCAGCCCGGGTCCCATCCCGCGGCAAATTGCCAGTCTGTCCTCGGCCAATATTTGTGCCATCAGTTCATTTGGTAGTCTAGTGACCTGAGAACAATCTGTATGCATTTGTATGCAACTTTGGATATACTAATTTAATTTAGGAAATTTCCAGCTTCACTGCAAATCCCCCCCCCTCAAAAAATCACGCAGCAAAAGGAATTATGAAGAAGATCTGAAAATGTAACAATGTTCTTTAACTTACTATTTGTACAAGCAGTTACAGCTGTGTGGCAAACAACTAAATATAATTAAGGGTTTAGTAGAGGGGTTCATTTTAGACTGAGGGGCATTGTTGCACATCTGATTTTAATTGCCTTGCCAGAATAATGTTTAAATCAGATCTCAAATAACTCAAACTATGCTATAATTATCTGCCTGTGACATCACACCAGAATGATATTAAGGTAAAGGTTAACTAGCAGTGAAATCCTAAATAGATTTATGCTGTTCTAAATTCAAGGGGCTGCAGTGGCTCAGAGGTTAAGACGCTGAGCTGCAGATGGGAAGGTCGGTAGTTCAGCAGTTTGAGACCCTAGTGCCATGTGACTGAGTGAGCTCCCATCTCTGGCCCCAGCTCCTGCCAACCTAGCAGTTTGAAAGCAAGAAATTACAAGTAGATAAATAGGTACCACTTTGGCGGGAAGGTAACAGTGTTCTGGGCATTTAGTCACACCGGCCACATGACCATAGAAATGTCTTCAGACAAGCACTGGCTCTTTGGCTTGGAAACAGAGATGAGCACCGCTCAACTAGCCTTCAAGCAAGGGAAACCTTTACCTTTACTAAATTCCATTACAAATGATGTATTTATAATTTATTTTATGATGTATTTTATTATTTTGTTATTTGCCTTGATGGCCCTGATTGGGCAAAAAGACAGGAAATAAACATTTTAAATAAATAATTAACTCTGTTTAAGATAATGATATAATTTCCCACCCCTGCATTTCATCTCCTGCACTTGATTAATGTAGTAATGGGAGAAAAAAAAATGTGGGGAACATCACAGCATCAATGAATCTCCCCAGGGCCTAAAAAAGAGAGAGAGAGATGCCAGAGCTATCAAGAGGGAAATGAAGCTTTCAATCAGTATACTGAAAACTCACAAACTTTTAAACATTTTTAAAGAATTTTGTCAGAGGTTCTTGAACTCTGTTCTGGCACATCCCTCCAGAAAAAAAGCCTTGAATCTCCCTATCCCCAGACTCAATCTCCTCAAATTCTCCCAAGGATTGCCAACACAGGCCTGACAATTTGGTTTATTAGGTGTTTTGCTGTAGTAGTAGACTAGTCCTTGCTGTCCCTACCATGCTCATCTTGAAAACTCAGAACTGATGTCATCACATTGGCATGACAAACTAGGATCCTCCCAAAAAATCCTCTGTGGTAAAACTATAGAATTTGAGAGGTTAACCTATAGTATGATGGTTTTACCATAGAGTTTTCATGGGATCCTAGAGCATCATGCGATATGCCAGTGTTGCCATGTAGCCACTTCAGATGGCATAGTTAAAGACTCTTAAATATGCCTGCTTTGTTGAACTGTGAAAAGAGTGAGTCAAGGCAATGGACAGAGCTATGTTCCCAAAAGAAGTGCTCTTATACTGGACTATGGAATATGCACTGTGGCCAAGGGGAGCCTTGTGCCTAAGAAGAATGCCAAAGCAGATGTGGACCTGGACTACAAAGCCTCCTGTCCCTGGACCTCTGCAGCCATACAAGCACCAGGATGCAGACCAGCAGCCCTGACCTCCATGCATACATGCCGCAGCAGACCAGAGAAGGAAGCCATGCTCTGTAAAAAAAAGATGTTCCTACACAGAAGCCATAAGAAACTCCTTTCTCCATCACTCAGGCATTTCCCCACCACCACCACCACCTTATGTGTTAACTTCACCAGGAAAAACACACATTTAGCCTAGGACAAAGAGATGTGCTCCGCATAAGACAATAAGCAGCGATCCAGCCTTCCTGCCACCCATCATGATAATGCAGCAGTCAAACATCCAGTCGTTAAGCCACAGCACTGGCCCTGCAACGAGAGTGGTTTCTACTTCTCTCCTTTCTCTCTCTCTATCTCTGCTCTCTCTCTCTCTGCTCTTCTCCTCACTCCCTACCCACCTCTTGGTTCCATTCCAGATCTGTTTGGAGCCACTCCATGTGTGTCGCTGGCTGACCCATGAACCCTTCCCTCCCTCCTTTTAGTTCCCTTTTTTTGCTGTACGAACCAAGTGTCTCTTTGGAAAGGTAAAGTATCACCCAACCAACAATCTTTCCTGCTCATGCAAACTGTAGCATATAAACTGTAAACTGTAATAAACTGTAGCATATTGGCTTACCATACTAGGAAGTCCGGGAATGCAACTTCTTAGCAAGAACAGTTTGATTTTCCAGATACAGTTCCTTTTTTGCTGTTGCTTGCAGCCAATCCAACTAAAATTGGGTTTTTTTCCCCTCCCAAAAGTTTCTACAGTGCTTAAAGAAAAAATCTTGATTGGATATGTAACTTCTACGTTACATTTCAAGGGACAACAAATCTGCAAACCTTACATTCAGCAGGTTAACTGTTGCATTGATCAATGCAACTGAAATGGTTGTATTCAGGGCTTTTTTCTGGGGGAATGTGCTGGAATGCAGTTCTGGAATCTCTTCAACAAAATTCTTTTAAAAATGTTTAAAAGTTCATGAGTTTTTAGTATGCATATTGAAAACTTTGTTTCCTTCTTGAGAGTTCCAGTACCTCTTAAAAAAAAAAAGCCGTGGTTGTATTTCACACAATTTGGAATCATAGGGTGACGTATGATGATCGCTTTTTTTCTGTGCAATAAAAAAATACCAGGATTAAGTCTCAAAGCAATAATTGAGAATCATGGGCAATTCAGTCTTGGTTAATTATGTTTGACAACCACTTTTAGAAATAAGAGGGAAATAACCTTTAGTCCTGATCCTCATATGCAACAATAATGGGTTGTATAGCAATGTCCTATAATTATAATTTAAACTTCAAACAGGAAGCACTTGTAATTCTGAGTTATGATTCTGAGGTCATAAATTACTAAAAGAGTAAATTACTGTTTCTGTATTCAGGCATTAATAAAAGTTTTCTGCAATAAGATGTATGATCAGAAAGAACATTGATTAAGGAACCAGTGTCTGCCAACTATAAGACTTGAGTTGCAAAATTTTGCAGAAGGGTTTTATGAGCCATAAAAATTATATAAAATTAGATTGTTAAGTAGAACTGTTTACCCATAATTCTGCCTTACAGAAGCACCATATGAGTGGAACATTATTTTGCATGAAGATTCTCCTGCAGTAATTATTTTTCTAAGTGCTGTGCTACCATTGAAGGAGTGTGAAAATTGGCTTCTAGTAAATATGAATTGTGATGGAAAACTCAACAGTACCTGATACCATACAATTATGTTATGTTTAATTTTTACCACATTGATGGTATGTTTAGTTGGAGATTATATTATGGAGAACATATGTGTTTATTAATTACAATGTATGGACCTTAGGCCATATACACAACAGATAAGAAGAATGTGTATTAATATATCTAATTTTCAACATGGCCCCATCTGTGGGTATATAACTCTGGATACATAAATCTGGACACTGGAACCATGAACAGACAAGACAGATCTACAAATCTAAAAAGCCCCAGGTATGTAGAAAAATCTTAAATCTACAAATAAGCAATAAATTTTAAAATTGGGGAGTTTAAAGCCCTCAAAACAATAGTTGTAAGAAACAAATGTCCTCTGCAGTGGCCATTGTGAGTGTTGCTAGGCAAGCACACCAGTTTTGCCAGCCTTTAAACCTTGGTTTCTGTCAGCAAAAGGAGGGGGGCCTTTTTGGGACTATTGTGACATTTGAGGGGGAACTTATCAGGGCCAGGCTTGGCAGCACCACTGGACTGCTTGCTATCTGAAATCTATTTTTAAAAAAATAGGGTTAAAGCTCTCCAAAATGATAGAAGCAGTGCCTGTAGCGAGACAATTCCTGAGTGGTTGCTGCTAAGAAACCACAGCAGGATTATCAGACTTCATAGTCTGGTTTCTGTCAGTGAAAGGCAGGGGGAAGGGGCAAGGCCTTTCGCTGGTGTGTTTGCTGGTGAGTAGGGAGGATGGAAGGAAGCAGGAAAAGTGAAGTGGCTACTGGGGATTTCAGGACAGGAATAGAGGAAATGGGGGGAGGGAACCCCCCTCAAGTCTTTGTGGGTCTCCTGCTTTCACTAATCCTGTCCTTATTAATATTTGAATTTTGGTTCCACCACATTCTATGCTTGCCATAATTGATTCGGCACAAGAACTGGCAGTCAGAGGACACTGGCCAGGGCTGACTGGCTGCTTGGCAAAGTCCCGCCCACGTCAGCCCCAGTCAGTGTGTTCGGCTCCGTCTGCTCCAGTCCTCCGACAGGAGAGGACCGTCTGGAGTGTGAGTGCAGGGACAGGCCCTCAAGGCTGAGGCAAGTGAGAGAAGCCCTTTTCCGCCCCCCCACATCATCCCCTGGGCCTTCTATGAGGGGACTAGGCCCAGAGAAGGCCTTTTCCATCCCCCACACAGCATCCCCTGGGCCTTCTATGGGGGCAGTAGGCCCAGAAAAGCCCTTTTCTGCCCCCCCCCACCATCCCCTGGGCAAGCTCTGGCACAGCTGTTCTCTCAAAGACAGTTTGACCACGTCGGCAGCTTCCCTCCATACCACTGGTGTGCGAGTCATTCCCCTGAGTGACGGGGAGAGCGACCACCATCGTTGCACCAAAAACCGGAAGTGGACCTTACTCTTGATGGCTGATTAAACAAAAGACGAGTCTCATTTGTATGGGGAATGATGCCTTCTGTATTAGAATAAAGAGTTGAGATTATATTGATTGCAGGCTGCCTGAGAAGAAATATATTTCAAGGAAACTATCTGAAAAATAACTAGATTACTGTCATCTTTTGATCCTCTTGATCTGGGTGCATTACAGAGTTCCGGTTTGGAAAAGGAAATTCCCCTATCTCAATTTTTAGAAACAGTACTTCAACACTGGTGGAAACATTATTTAAAAGAGTGTCCAAGAACAAGAGCAAATTTGCTTATCAGTGTCTTTGCAGAAGCAATATTAAAATTTCAATAAAAGGGAGGATCTCCTCCTGTTTCATCTTTAGGCAGAATGTCAGAAGCACAGAATGAGAACAGCAAGATACAATCTGGGAATGGTTAAAACTAAAGGTTCATGAATAGAAAGCTATGGAGTAGTGAGAAACAGTCTGGAGTATAGGATACAGTCGGGGAAGAAAACTGGTGATCCTAGATGTGAGTCAAAGTGCCTTCTGCATGTGCATACAGATCTCTGGATCCAAAATGAAAGAAAGAAAAATCTATTTTACATTGCAACATGTATTACCATCATGGAAGCACCATGTAAGTATGTATACAAACTCTCTCTTACACACACACACACACACTACACACACATGGAATAAGGCCCATTGTGGAAATAAATACAATGAGCTCTAGAAAGAGGCTCTCAGAGAGTGCCCCAGCCTTGGGCTCTCAGCATCAGTTTGCTGTGGTGAGCTCAGCAGGGTATAATGACACAGAGTCCACCATTTTCTCTAGAGGAACTGATCTCTGCTACCTGAAAAGCAGTTATTATTCGGAGTGACCTCCAGCCCCCACCTGGAGATTGGCAACAATGGTTCCCCAGGAGAAAATGGCTGGTTTGGAGCATGGGGTTTCTGGCATTGTACCTGTCTGAGGTCCCACCCCTCCACAAACCCCACCCTCTACAGGCTCCACCCCTCAAATCTCCAGGAATTTCCCAACCTGGAGTTGACAACCCTATCTCCCTCCCAGCCAAGCATTAACCTATCTTTATCTGCCCCTCTGATTTCAACTTTCCATCTCCTCCCCACTCCTAGAGAGCAGTTGTAATTCTGAGTGATCTCCAGCCCCCACCTGGAGATTGGCAACAATGGTTCCCTAGAAGGGAATGGCTGGTTTGGAGGGTGAAGTCTATGGCATTGTACCTGTCAGAAGTCTCACCCCTCCTAAAGAAGTGATTTCAAAAATGTATAAAGTTTTATTAAAATGGTATACTGAGGATGAGATTGTAAAAGAACAGATGGTAAAATGGGCTATAAATGTAAATAGAGAAATAGATACGTCAACTTGGGAGGGGTTGTGGAAAAGGTCAATTAAAATTTCTACATGTGTCAATGTGAAAGAAAATTGTTATAAAATGATGTATGTATGACACCTAAAAAAATAGCTAAAATGAATGAGAACATGTCTAACAAATGTTGGAAGTGTAAAAAAAAAGGAAGGCTCATTTTATCATATGTGGAGGACTTGTGATAAAGCGGTAGCCTATTGGACAGAAATTCATAATGAAATTCAGAAGATTCTGAAGTGTACCTTGAAAAAACAACTTGAAATGTTACTTTTGGGTTTGAAAATGGAAGAGATAAACCCCCAAAAAAGAACATTGTTGTGGTATCTGATTCCAACAGCAAGAATGACCTTTGCCCAATTTTGGAAGCAAGAAAAAATACCAGAAAAATGGGATTGGATAAAGAAGATGTTTTTTATGGCAGAAATGGACAAACTGACAAAGAAGCTTAATGGTAGAGAAGATGAAGAATTTTTTATAGAATGGAAAGAGTTTAAAGACTATCTCGAAACGAACTGGGATGTAAGAAATAAGTTACTCTGCTTTGATAACTATTGAGAATAGAAAAAAGAAAGTAATGACTGACAATTAGTTAAAGTGTTACCTAAGGGTTAGACTATATGTATCAATATGTTTTAAAGCAAGAATTGAATATGGGATAAGTTTTTATTGTTGCTGAATATTGAATGAAACAATAGGCGGGGCAGAGCATCGCTGGAAGCCGGTGGGGGGGAAGGGGATAAATGAAAAGGATGTATTCAAAAGTACTTTGAGATATGGAGCGTGTTAATATATCCTGTTAATAAAAGTTTTATTAAAAAAAAGAAGTCCCACCCCTCCTTAAACCTCACCCTCTCCAGGCTCCAAACCTCAAATCTCCAGGAATTTCCCCACCTGGATTGGGAACTCTTATCTCCTTCCCAGCCAAGCAGCAACCTGCCATTATCTGCTTCTTACTCTTTAGCTTTCCATCTCACCCACACACACCTGCAGGCTCTACCGTGCTCTGAAGCCCTGACTGCTACATCACATTGTCTGTCATGGGGGCATCTCAGCAAGGTATGAGGCACAGAGTCCACAATTTTCTCCAGGGGAATTGATCTCTGTCATCTGGAGAGCAGTTGTAATTCTTAGTGATCTCCAGCCCTCATCTGGAGATTGGTAACAATGGTTCCTGAGGAGAAAATATACAGTCTTT
Source organism: Gekko gecko (assembly GCA_029375565.1). Lineage (NCBI taxonomy): Eukaryota > Metazoa > Chordata > Lepidosauria > Squamata > Gekkonidae > Gekko > Gekko gecko. The sequence continues at coordinate 102,414,311 of JAPDNY010000007.1, forward strand.
TTGTGCAATGGGGACCAGAGCAGCTTACATCATTCTCCTCCCCCCTTTTGACTTGCACAACAACTCTGTGAGGTAGGTTATGCTGAAAGTCTTTGACTGGTCCAAAATCACCCAGTCAGCTTCCACAGCAAGAACCTGGGTCTATCAGACCCTGCTCTGAAGCACTGACTGCCACGCCTAGGGTAGCCAACCTCCAGGTGGAGCCTGAAGATCGCCAAGTATCACAACTGAACTCCAGACAACAGATCTCTCTCTCCCCCTGGAGAAAATTAGCTGCTTTGGACGGTGGCCTCTATAGCATTCTGTTCAGCTGAGGCCTCTCCCCTCTCCAGACTCTGGCTTCCTTAGATTGGCTCCCTTAGAGTCTCCCTACTTGGAGCTGGCAACCCTAGTCAGGACTAGCCCTAATGAGTTTTCTCCCAAAGGCCAAAATAAGTGAGGAAAGGGCCTTTTACTGACAGACTCAAGCTTGGTTGCCTGGCAACAGGCACTGAGGGGAAAGTAGGGTTCCCAGCTCTGAGTAGGGAAATATCTGGAGATTGGGGGGGGATGCTATGGAGGGCAGCTTTGGGGGGGCAGATGGACTCAACAGGAATTTCCCAACCTGGAGCTGGCAACCCTAGTCAGGACTGGCCACAATGAGTTCCTCACAAAGGCTTGGAAAGGGCTTGGTTTCTTTGTCTTTTTCCTAACAGAACCAAGCTTGGTTGACTATCAACAGCCACAGAGGGAAAAGTTAGTTCTACAGAGGAACCAAGCAGGTAAAGTGTCTTCTTCAGGAGAGAGAGTGTATTCTGACATGGAACAGTGGCTGGAGTGGGCGGGAAAGAGGAGCAGACCTAGCATCCAGACAGTGGCGCACAAGTACTCTTGAGTGGCAGCTGATGGGCCAATGGCTGATGGAGCGCACTGTGGCCAGGACTCAGGCAACACAGCCAGTGGATAGGGACAACTTCTGAGTGGCACATCATGGAGCCAATTGATTTAGGAGCATATGGAATGTTCAGAAAGTGCCACCCCACTACTCAATCATATACAAGGAAAGATAGATAGATATAGATATGTAATAAATGAAGTTCACAGAAATTCAAAGGAGATCATTAAAAAGATGCAGAATGTATGTAACACAGTAAAACCATGAGATATTTGAGTCTAGTAGCATCTTGGAGACCGAAATGTTCAGGGTATAAGCTTTCCAGAGTCAAAACTCCCTTCATCAGAGATGAGTTGGAATGGAGATCTCTGAGTCCTTTGTTCTGAGCTTGTTAGTAGAACCATGGAACAAGTTCCAAATAGAATTCAGTGACATCAGTTACTTACATTACCCTAGTTTCCAATGTTAACTGAATTCCAGCATCACCAAAATGGTCACGCAGCCTAAACAACCTCTGACTGACTAAGTCACCCATACAAGGGAGATATGGTCTAGATTTGTGCATGAGAATTTGTTTTGTTTCTTTCATTTTTGTTACTAATTCCAAAAGAACCATTTCATTGAGTTGTTTATTGGATTGTTTCATAAGGCTTTACTTCATTTTTGGTTCTTTTGTTATTGCATGGCTCTTCTTCGGCGCCCCCTTCATGGCTCCCGTTTCTCAGCGGAGAGACCCAGCGGGGTGGGTGGGTGGTCGGCCACCCCTCTCCTCCCGCTTCCCTTTGGCCCAGGCCAGCTCGGTGTGGCTGAGGGGAGGCGGTGCCTCCTCGGCAGCTCCTTGGCAACTGGACGCCGGGCCTCAGGCGCCCTCGCTGCTCCCTCTGCCAGGAAGCTGCTACGGAATGCAAAAGGCCTCAATCTATCGCACAGCCATGCTAGTCAAGTGAGCAGCTGGCATCTGTTGGTTCGGCGGCAGGAACAGGCAGGTGGACGGTGAACACCAGCGCTAATACCTGATAGCATTGACATCCCCATCCCCCAGTATTTTATTAAGGATAAGCTGAAGGTGCTGAAAGAGAGAGAGAGAAAATCCTTGCTCAGATATTGATGGAAGCTGGATTGTATGAGGATCAACTTATGCAAATACAAACTTTTGTATTTGCAGTCAGCATTTTATATAACAGCACTCTATTTTGTAGCAGTGGGAATTTAAATTGTTGTCTCAGGAGCAGAGTCTGTTGCTCATCATTCCCTCCATTGGGGGTCTGAGGCATTACGGAGACCTCCAGGGTAGTTAATGGCTGTGCAGCAAATCCTGGTGCTGTTGGGATGGGGGAAGTGCAGTGGGCCTAGGCGGGGTTGTAAGGGAAGGGCGCTGAGAAATAGAGCGGCTCGGCGCCCTTCCAGCCTACGGCCCATCCCGACGGTGGCTAGCAGTGGGGCCGGGATAGAGAACCCCCTCTGTCACTGGTGTTGTGTAACGCCAGGTCTATTAACAACAAAACAACAATCCTTCGGGATTTTGTAACAGATCAACAAGTGGACCTGGCGTGTGTGACCGAGACCTGGGTGCGGGAGGGCGAAACGGTAGCCCTTGCCCAGCTTGCCCCGCCTGGGTTCTCGGTTCTCCACCAGTCACGGACTAGGGGCAGGGGGGAGGAGTGGCTATCTTCATTCGGGAGGCTTACTCCTTCAGGGCACTTCCGCCAGCAGAGATTGCAGAGTCCTGATGCTGGAGGCTGGTGAGGGTTTGGCAATCTGGCTGGTGTACCAACCGCCTAACGCACTGGCCAGTAGCCTGCCATCCCTGCTGGAGGCCATAGCAGGCTGGGTGTTGGAGCACCCTAGGCTGATTGTCTTGGGTGACTTCAACGTCCATGCTGAGGACGCAGCCTCCAGCTGGGCTACAGACCTAGTGTCATCCATGGCAGCACTGGGACTCCCTCAATTTGTTTCAGCCCCCATGCATCAGGCCGGTCACATGCTTGATTTGATCTTCGCGGCGGGGGTGATGGCGGACCGGATCGCCAGAGGCAGTGCCATGGTCAGACCACCTGGCCCTGAGGGCCCGACTAAATGTTCCACCCCGACCCTGTTTGGGCGGCAAGCAGATTTTTGCTCACCCGCAGCGCCAGATGGACCCAGTGTGGCTCCAAATGGCCCTGCGGGATCCAAGGCCCCCTGGCGGCTCATTGGATGAGCTGGTGGAGGACTGGCATGTCCGGCTCTCCTCAGCCATTGACAAGATCGCTCCCAGGCACCCTCTCCGCACTCGTGTAAGGCGAGCGCCTTGGTATACCCAGGAGTTGCGTGAGCTGAAGCGAGAACTGAGACGGCTGGAGAGATGGTGGTGCCGAGCTCGTGACGAGGCATCAAGAACATCTTATAGGATGCTTATGAGGGCCTATGAGATGGCAGTCAAAGCTGCAAAGAGAGATTTCTATGCGGCCACGATTGCAGGTGCTAGCTCATGCCTGGCCCAATTATTTAGTACAATTCGGTCTTTGACAACTCTTCCACAGTGCAGGCAAAATGCTAGGGAATTGGATATTGGCTGTGAGGCATTTGCGAGCTATTTTGCAGACAAAGTCTTGGCGCTCCACCATGACCTCCCCACCACAATTGAAACAGTGAGTGAACTTGGGTTTCGGTTTCGGCATCGCGAATGGCGGCCGCTTCTCGGGACGCTCCCGGAGGCGGTTAGCCCACGCGCAGTTAGGGGGGTCTTCGCATGTGCGAAAGACCCTAGTGAGCCTTAGGCAAAGGCTCCGAACCGGGGGCGCTTGGGGAGTAGCCTCTTTGCCGGCAGACAGCCGGGAAATTGAGGCTTTCTCCCCGCCCCAATCGGCCCCGCTGCGGTGTGCCTGTAATGGGACTTAGCGGCGCCACCGATTTCCAGGAGTGAAGACAGCGCTATGGTTTAACATAAAAAGAAGAAGTAGCATCGAATCGTGAGTTGAAGATCTATTTTGAAGCGTAAATCGGAGCCCCCCTGCATGCGTATAAACGTTGGGAGGAGGGAGGAGTTCCCACCCCCTTTGAGAAGCAAGATCTACAAAGGGAGCGCGAAGGGGGGCAGAGAGAAAAAAAAAGTGTTGGTGAAAGTACCGTTGGGGTTGCATGGAAGACTACGATCATCTTAGCTTCCTGGGGGATGCGGCACGAACTTTTTAAAAGTAAACAAAAAAACAAAATGTCGATAATGGAAAAAGTCCTGCAGACACCGGAAGAGAAGAGAGGAGGGACTTCCGATCCAGACAGCCCCCCCCAAGAGCTTGCTGTCAATCAACAGGAAAAGGAGGTACTGTGCCCCCTGCTGGAACAATTGCAGAAAATCAACGAAACTCTGTTCAAAGTGGAAAGTGTTCTCATCAGTCGACAGAAACAGATATCGGAAACAACTAGAAAGATGATGGAGATCGAACAGAAATCGAATCTGATTCTAGGTTTCCAGGGCGTTAAAGAAGAAGAGAAAGAAGATCTCGGATTTACCTTGACAAATGTCTTGGCACCCCTAACTGGCAGCGAAGCGATAAAGTTAAAAGAAGAGGTGGATAAGGCTCCCAAAGCCTATTCCGCTTTTATAAAAGAAAATACTCTGCCAGTAGAAGGGGATGTCGAGCATAGCAGGCGACAAACTGGAGATCTAATTTCATCTGAAGAGTTTATGGAGCCCTGGAAGCTTGAAGGCCAGAAGTTTAAGGAAAAAGAGAAAAGAAAGAAGACGGATTTCATCTTCAAAATACAGAAACTTCTGAAGAGACACGCCAGCAGGGAGGAAGATGCAGCACTCAAAACTGGGACAAGTGAAGAAGACAGCAGCCCAGGGGAAAGTGGTGATGGAACGGAAGACTTCAAAGTTAAAATGGACTCAATCCATAACTGGAAGAGATTTAAAAAGAAGATACTTTGAGGACTGTTCGTGTAACATCTGGAAGGAGCTGTTTAATTACTAACCCCAATGGACTTTACTAACTGTATTAACAGAGTGACTTTGGACTTTGCAATAGTTAAAAAGAAGATCTTCTAACCATGATAGATGCCAAAATTGGTATTGGTTATTAACCTAAACTAACCCTCACTAACAGAAAAAAAATTCACTCCATCTTTCTCTTTCTCCATCTGTCTACCCTTCCCTTTTCTTATAAAAAGAATAAAATTCTCTCTTTTTTAAGAGAGTTTTACAAAAAAAAAAGAAACAGTGAGTGAACTTGAGGCCCCTTGCTCGGCTTTGGGGCCGGGTTTAGAATGTTTTGTCCCACTCAGCCTGGATGAAGTTGACAGACTCCTTGTTTCTGTGCATCCAACCACGTGTGACCTGGATCCGTGCCCCTCCTGGCTTATTAAAGCAGGCCATGAGGGGTTTTGAGGTGCCCTGCAGGAGATTATCAACATGTCCCTTTCCGAGGGATGGTTCCCTAGGGCACTCAAGGAAGCGATGGTCCGCCCCCTCCTGAAAAAGCCATCTCTGGACCCGGCCGAATTGGCCAACTATCAGCCAGTGTCCAATTTGCCCTATTTGGGCAAACTTATTCAGAGGGCGGTGGCGTCACAGCTGCAGGGTTTTCTGCATGATGCTTCTGTCCTCGATCCCTTCCAGTCCGGCTTTCGCCTGGGTCACGGGACAGAGACAGTGCTGGTCGCCTTGACCGACGATCTCCATAGGCATCTGGATCGGGGTGGGGTGGCTGCTCTGCTGTTGTTAGACCTGTCGGCGGAATTCGACATGGTTGACCACCAGTTGCTGGCCCACCGCCTCGCCAGTGTGGGGATTCAGGGGCTCACATTTCAATGGCTGGCCTCTTTCCTTCAAGGTTGGGGACAGAGGGTGGTGATAGGGGATTAGCGGTCCCGGAGACACCCCATTGAGTGTGGGGTGCCTCAAGGGGCCATGCTGTCCCCAATGTTGTTTAACATCTACATGCGCCCCCTCGCCCAGATTGCCCGGAGTTGCGGGCTTGGGTGTCATCAATATGCAGATGACACCCAGCTCTATCTGATGCTGGGCAGCCAGTTGAACTCTACCCCGGATGACCTTCATCGGGCTTTACAGGCTGTGGCTGGATGGCTCAGACTGAGTCGGCTGAAACTAAACCCGGCAAAGACGGAGGTCCTGGGCCTGAGTCGGATCGGTTCAGGGTTAGGGTTCTCTCTCCCGACCTTCGACGGGGTGCTGCTGGTGCCGGCATCGGAGGATAGGAGTCTGGGTGTGCTCCTGGACTCCTCTTTAACGATGGAGGCCCAGGTAGCAGCCACTGCCAAGTCAGCCTTTTACCACCTTCGGCTGGCTCGGCAGCTGGTCCCCTTCCTTGACCGTGATGACCTGGCCACAGTGATCCATGCGATGGTCACCTCAAGGCTAGACTACTGTAACACTCTCTACTTGGGGCTGCCTTTGTTGCAAATCCGGAAGCTGCAGCTGGTGCAGAATGCTGCAGCCAGGCTGTTGATGGGTCTCTCTAGGAGGGATCATATTCAGCCTGTGCTGAAGGTGCTGCACTGGCTGCCAATAGCATACTGGATTCACTTCAAAGTGCTGGTCTTGACCTTTAAAGCCCTGTATGGCCAGGGTCCAGCCTACTTGAGGGACCGCCTTTCCCCATATGTTCCCCCAAGGGCACTTCGGTCGGGGAGTCAACAGCTCCTGGAAATTCCAGGCCCCAGGGAAGTAAAATTTGCTGCCACCAGAGCCAGGGCTTTCTCGGTGGCGGCTCCTACCTGGTGGAGGGAGCTCCCGGAGGAGATCCGGGCCCTGTGGGACCTTGCTCAGTTCCGCAGGGCCTGTAAGACAGAGCTATTCCTCCAGGCCTATGATTAGGAGCCGCCGCCATGGTTAGCCATCTGCCATCGCACTACCGTCATCATTGAGTGCAGGGCGGCCCTGCCAGGAGAGGGGGTGATGAGCTACTGTTTGGCTGCTGTTTGGCTACTGGGGGTTAATGTTTGCCGGGGGCTATAATCTGCCCCATCTTGTTTTATTGCCTGGATGTTGTTTATATGTTTTCTGGTTTTATATTGTTGAACTTGTTTTAAAGTTGGCATGCGTGCCTTGCTGTTAGCCGCCCTGAGCCTTCGGGGAGAGCGGGATACAAATCCAAATAAATAAATAAATAAATAAATAAATAAATAAATAAATAAATGTTTCAAAGTTCTATTGCATAATTATTTTCCGTTGGTTTCAATGGAAGTCCCCTCCCCCTCAGGTCTGTTCCTTCATGGCTTTCCATCCAAACTGGACATATTTTTTTCCAGTTTTTAATCAAGTATATATAAAACTATTTCATACAATACATATATTTGTACTCTATTACAAACATCTACAAAAAATAGGATGACATTCATCTATATAACCAGAAAATTAGCCTTTATCCTTTTTTTTAAAATTCCCATATTCTACCTGCTTGATAAACCATCGTACAACTCCCTCAAAGTCACATTCTAACCAACATCTTCATTTGATTATTCATTAATTGTTAGCCATTCAATCTTCTAGCTTCCATCCTTTACGCTCAGTCTCTATAATTCTGTATTCTTCTATACCTGAAAAAAAAGCTGGACAGGGTTGCCTCTGAAACCAAGGGTTGAAGAGGAAACCCCTTCAACAGGAAGGTGTACCCTCCTCCCTACTACCAGAGGTCTTAAGGGGAGCACACCCTCCACCTCCTTACCATGCCCTCTAATTATTAACAATTATACTTTTATTAGATGCCACTTTATTTACATTAATAAGTATTTGCCACTTGGATTTAATTCTACATTCCCTTCTTGTTCTCTTTTAATTGCTCTCAACAAAGTCTAATTATACTGATAACATAAATACATTGTCTCTTTTCAGTCATCTCTGGCTGATTGCTTAATCACTGCTTCTAGTAGTTTCTTTCCAGAACGCTCATTATATGCTGTAAATGTCTTGCCATTAAAATTAACCACTAGATGGCCTAATGCCAGCCATCTGTATTTGATCCTGTGTTCTCTCAGTTTCTTTGCTGTGTCTCAAAGCTTTCTTCTCATGAGAAATATCTCACCTGGAATGTTGGAAAATAGAAACATAATTGTGTCTTCAAGAGACAAGCCCTCTTTTTCTCTGGCAATTTTAAAAAGTTTACTTTTAATCTCTACCTTCGTAAATTCCATCAGAATATCTGGTGTAGCAACCTCAGGAGCTGTTTTCGGTATGTTTAAACAGAAGGCGGAGGTGATAATCATTTTGGAGGGCTCTTATACCTCTGCTGAGTCAAGTATCTGCCGCAGCCATTTATTTAAAGATATAGTGAGGTCTTCTGCTTTAGAAAAGTTTAATGAGACCTCACCAAGTTTGGCCTTTCTTTCTCTTAGTTTGATATCTTGGAGTATGATTTTGTTTTTGGCCCAAGCCTCAAAGTCCTTTACCTTCTTCATTTTGTCTGCTGTTTTCTTTGCTATTTGATGAGCTGATTCTGCTTTTTTTCCTGTTGTTTTCATTGTTGAGGATGAAAAGCGGAAGCCTTGAGCTTCGGTGGCAGCTTTACAGAGGGGAGGGGCTTGAAGCACCACAGGAGCGATCAGATGTCAGAAAAGTGCAGCTAGAACCGGAGACTCAGGAAAACACCACTTGGGGACCTGGTATCAAAATACTCCATTTTAAAGGGGGTTTGATCTGGAAAGCGATGGCTGGGAACAGTGCGCAGATGTTGGGTGTGTGAACGTTCACACAAAATCTGTTACTGAAGTGTGCCAAAAGCATTTCAGATGTAGTGTCTGAATGCACCCTGTAAGGGTTCCCCCCCCTTCTTCCCCCTAGTCCTTCCCATACCTGGCATTAAAGTTTGTTCCTGAGTTAGTTTTGTTTTTGATAGCAATTCTGATAATCCTCAGTGGGAATGGTAGGAGCATGAGAGGGATGTGGCCAGCTGAAAGCTCAGCTGCCATGCCCCCCAAACTGGACCCATTTTATGAGAACTGCAGTACCTCCCCAGAACACCCTTGCTGCCAAATTTCAGTGGCAGAATAAAGGGATCCTCCTTTTTGAAGGAATTTGGCATTGCAGCTACTTAGCTTGAAGAACAGCAGCACATGGAAGAGGTATTTGGTGGAACAAGGAGGGCAAGGCATCTGGGTAGGCAGGAAGGCAGTAGCAGGAGGACCTTGAGGTATAGTTGCTTGAAAAGTGTATATGCATTTGGAGAGCAGCAGGCAAGCAGGAGAGCTGAGATTACAAGAGGAGATTTGGCACAGCAGGGCAGGCACTGGGAGGAGAGGGGGGAGCAAAGTCCCACCCTTCAGTACTGGAATACCTCACACATGTATGTGATTTTAGTGTTTCTAGTTTACAGTTTACAGTTAATCAAGAAAGCCCAGCGCTTGTGTCTTCCCCCTCAACCCTACGGAACATAGCTCTCTCATGCCTTATTAGTAAAATACTGAATGCCTTGTAAAAGTGAAACCAGTAGTCAGAGAAAGATAATAATGCAATAACAAAAGAAACAGAACAGAACAAAACATGTTTTTCAAAACAATTGTAGGTTCTTTATATGGGATTTTAAAATTTTTATATTAATTATGATAATTATGAAACTACCAATTTTTGCAATTATTGTAATTAATAATGAAAGATGTTGTTGAGGGTTTTCACGGCTGGAATTCATTAGTTGTTGTAGATTTTTGGGGCTGTATGGCCATGGTTTTGGCATTGTAGTACATGACATTTTGCCAGCAGCTGTGTCTGGCATCCTCAGAGACGTAACACAGAAAAATGGAGTAATCTCTGTGTCAATGTGAGAAGAAAAACAGTAGGCAGGTAATTTATATCTACTCAGGAAGGTGGGGTAGGGCTGAGTTATTATCTTGTAGGAGTTTCCCAGGCTGTGATATGCTAATAGAGGAGCTTTCCCGAGGAGGATCTTTTGCATATGGATTGGCTGTTGAAATTCTAATCTTATCTGTAGTGATGTTGTAAGATATAGAGTACCTCTGAAAAAAACTCAACTTTTCAATTAACCCCTTTGCCAACCATGTGTGCTGTAAAGGTCTAGGCAGAAAACTGCTGAAACACATAGACATCTTTCTTTGGAAGGTTTTAAAAGGGTTGTAAAAGAGAAACACATGGGGTGAAGATCTGCTTAAGCACACACTGCTAAATAATTTTTTAAATGGCACCAACTCAAGTGTGCTCTCTAGCTTCCCAAATGCCTTGATTTTGCAGGAGAAAGTTCAGACATCAGGAATTGCATGGTGAGACCAGTACAATACATAAAGGTCTGCTTTTTCAGGAAAGTCACCTGTGATTATGGGTCTCCGGTGACTGCAGAATGGGAGACAGATGTCACTGTCTGAACAATCTTTTTTTTTTTATTAATAAGGAAGAAGCAACGAAATTGGGTCAAACAGCCCGTCTGATCACAGCCAGTGTTTCAGGCTTTGTATACAAGTAGTTTTGAAATTTGAACCATCCAGTTTCCTTGCTTATTAGTACAATACTGAGCAATTGTCTCTCTCATTCTGTAAGACGTAATGACTGATGGGTAGCCATCAGTACAAGTAAACCACACACCCCTCCATTTAGGGTCCTTCCCTTTGGCTCTACATTTTCTTTCTTTTTTTAACCACACTCTTTCCCATTTCAACTTGCTTATTCTGGTAAAGAGAAGTCATTTTTTTATTTTTATTTTTTACTTTCTTGGTTGCATGACACAGAAAATTGTCACCCTGGGGATGCAGCCATAGTGTAAGTGCTTGGTTTTCAGTGGAAAAGTGGTATAGTATATTACTACACAGTATAATTAACATGAGAAAAGAGCTCATTTTTCCCGTCAGGTGAGTCCTACAGTTGGCAGTCTGTTTAAAATTCCATAGAAACAATCCAAGATGTTAAGAAAAGAAGAGTCCTTTGTACCTTCATCACTCCCCTTTTGATTCATAACTTAGGTTCATAAGACATCTACAACTACGAAATAATTTTGACTACTCTTTATGTTACTGTTCCCATTCGTACTGCTTAACAGCCTGAGCTATGGACCAGTAGCAGAGCCTGGCATCTCTATTCTGTTCCTCTGCCTTGCTTGCAAGGAAACTGCTAAGTTGTATTCTGTTCCTCTCCTTGTTATGAGGCACAGCAGGCACACATTAGTAAAAGCTTCTTTGGCTCCAAAAAAGCACACTGAATTTTGTTTGGGAGCCAGTATGAACAAGATCATATTTCTCTGAGTACCATTTAACATTAGTGAACTAAAAAGACTAAAAGAATGTGTCAGTGCATGAATATATTTAGTTTACCATAAATAGGGAACCAAGGCAATGATTTCAGGTGGACCATATATGATAGGGTTCCTAGCCTCCAGGTGGGGCCTGGAGAGCTCCTGGTTTTACAGCTGATCTCCAGCTGACAGAGATCAGCTCCCCTGGAGAAAATGGCTGCTTTGAAGGGTGGACTCTATGGCATTGTACCATGCTGAGGCCTCTCCCCATCCCAAACCCCACCCTCTCCTGGATCCTCCCCCAAAGTCTCCAGGTATTTTCCAACCCAGACTTGGCAACCCTAGTATACGACCAGATTTGACTGGTTGTTAGGGGCTGTTAATCTAGAATTAGATTATAGGCTTTCTGCAAGTTTTATGACCCTTTATCTCAGGGCTGACCATCTTCTCTAGTGGTCCAGAATATATTTGTGAATCAACAGCTGAGCATCCTTGCCAGGGTTTTCTCCTGCTTGAGGCTGTGATCCAGGAGTCAAGGCATGAATTACAGCCAACAATATTTCACAGACATTGTTCCAGCTATGTTGAATTAAAGCCAACAGTATTTCACAGACATTGTTCCAGCAAATGCTTTGAGTGAACTGAGGCCTTAAATACTATTGTAAGGAAGTGATGATACAGGCCCTTCCCTCCAGGAGGGGGCTATTGATACTCAGTGGGGCTGTGCCTGATTACAGTGGTGAGTACTGTCATGGAGCTGAGGTGTTTCTGTGCCCAAGTCTGAAGTTAGGGTTGTTTCTCAGAATGAGCAGGCTGACTAAATTTGCCAGCTCCAGGCTGGGAAATTCATAGTGATTTGTGGGTGGAGCCTGGAAAAGATAGAGTTTGGGCAGCAGAAGAAGCTCAGCAGGGATGTGATGTCACAGAGTCCATCTCCTGGAGCTGCCATTATCAGCAGGGGAACTGATTGCTGTGGTCTGTTGATCAATTGTAATTCTGGGATAACTCCAGGCCCCCACCTGGAGGCTAGCTAATACTGGCTCAGGCTCTTGGGCTTCTCCTGTATATAAAAAGGAGCTCCTGGAGGTGTTCCAACTACTTCAACTGGTGGTGGTTATAAGTGTTCAGCCTCATCTCCTCTGAGTCTTCAGCTCCCTCATCTGAGGAGGAGTCTGTATAAGGTCAATTACTGGTTTGTACTTTGCATTCTCCATTCTGTATCTTCACTGTGTTTTGTTTTTACTTAAAAGCATTATCTTATCACAGTTTGTCTCCCTTTAATGGAGAGGTAATGACACACTAGACTGGCTCATTAGACAATGGGTAGCTTGGTCTAAAAGACTAAATTGTTTATCTGATAACACAAGTGCTTTTGGGATTTATTCCAGAAGTTATAACATTGAAGTGATTGCAACTTTAAAACACTGAGCTAATTAAGAGTAATGCTCCTTACCAGTCTATTGCTTATAGAGACATGGATGCCTCTTTCTAAATGCCAAAACCCATCTACTCAAATTATAAAAAATATTAAACTATATGGTGTATAAAATGTATACTAGTAAAGCAAGTTCAATATTTCTTGTAAAAAGGAGCATGAGTGTTTGATCAGGATATACCTGTGGTTAACTTGTAAGATTCATACAGTTCTGAATTATTTACATAATGTGTTTGGGATGGCAAATTTAAAAATGACAAAGATATTGTGATGGACAGAAGGCTGTCCTGCCCTAAAGGGGAAAATAGCCACTCACATAAGCCTATGGGAGTGCTGCTCCAGCGTCCAATCACCTTTGAGAAGGGGGATGAAATGTTGGAGAGAATCTCAACAGGAGTTCAATTCAGTTCTGCCTCAGGGACAGAGCAGTGAGAATTCAGGTCTGATTTAGGAAAAGAGCAGACAGAGTGAAGGGTAGCTCTGCTTGGTACTGTGACAGAGTGGTTTGGCTCCACTTTTGACAGAGAAGAGAATACCTAATTATTAGGCCTGTCTCTGGCAATTAGCAGACCTTGTGCCATTTAGTCTGACTTTTGGGAAAGGGTAGGCTGGTGTGAGTGGAATTCTGTGTGTGTGTGTTAGGATCCAACCTCTTTTTATCTGTCTGGAGACCTGTGCTGCTGATCTATTCCTGGAAACCAATCTGTAAATAAATACATCTTCTTTATGTTTAATATACAATTCCTGCCTCAGTGAGCTCCATATTCTACTTGTGCACCCCAAAACTTACCTCATAGCTGTGAACCCAAAACCTATACACTCACTACCTTTATAACATCTGGTAACTGAGGAGGAGCTTTATGGTTTAAAATAAAATTAGTTCCCACCAAATCACAGGAGGCTATGTGGGTCTCCTCAGTTGACAGAAATGGCCTGTTACAGGTATGTTCCATGAAGAAACAACCTATCATGTATTTTATCCAGTACTACCTTCCTTTCTGTCTGAGTTGAAAGAATAATACAATGTGCTGGATTTTAGCCGAAGACTTTTCTGAACTCAGTGAAAGATTTTAAGTGGACCTAGTCAGAAGACATATTTTATAGGTCTCATCCCACGCCATGGAGAAGGAATCCTGCAGATGGCATGGTCCTGGCATTGTTTCTGGAAGCACACTGCAGCATTTCGATTAGTGCAGAGAGAAATGTATTGTCTGATCCTGAGCCATGTCAGTCGCTGGAAAATTGAAGGGGAAATTGGGATGTTTGTGTGCTTTCTTTTGCAGCTCTTTTTTATTGTTGAGAAATATATTTCTATCCTACTTTATTCAGATGATACCATGTTAATCTCTCATACTCAAATTGGCCTTAGAAGATTACTTAGACATTTTAGTTCACATTGTAAAGATAATCTACTGTATGTAAATTATGATAAATCCAAGGTCATGGTATTTGCTAAAAGACCGCATTATTATAATTGAAAAATGGATGATAAACCACTTGAACAAGTTTTGACTTTTAGATACCTGGGTGTGCTGTTTCATCAATCAGGTTCTTGGACTTCCCATATAGATCATGCTAAACATAACCTTGAAAATGCCACCATTGGTTTATTGCAATTTCATAGAAGAAGAGGTGGGTATTTGGTTCGCCCAACTGTAGAAATCTATAAAATGCAGCGATTACCTCAGCTTTTATATGGTGTGCCAGTATGGGCCTTGGGAAACTTTCACTCTTTGGAAATCTCCCCAAACAAGTTTACATGTAGGCTTCTTGCTGTCCCACCTTTAGCATCTTCTGCGATGACAGGAATGGAATCTTTACCCCAGATAACAACCTTAGTTTATAAAATAACCATCAATTTTTGGCTGAAGATTTATTTTCCATATGGCTTCTGAACTATTAACTTCAGCATATGGGGAAATGAAGGATAGGTCTTGGTGTGGTTTTGTTCTGAGGATAGTAGCCAATCTTGATTTCTCAGTCAACTATTTAAATCTCTTGGATTCCATACTGCTAAGTCTCTTATCAAGCGAAGACTTTCAGATCAGTGGGTGTAAGCTGATATGGGTATGATAGGTGACTTGAAAATCTCTGGGATTTATAAACAGCTATTTCACCCATCTTGGATATTGTCTTTGTATTTTGTTAATCTAAGTAATCCTAAATATACAAAGGCTTTTACTAGAGCACACTTTGATATGTTACCACTACTGGCCATTGAAGGTCGTTTTAAAGGGATACCATATGGGAAAAAAGTTTGTTCTTGTGATCAAACGTCTATTGAAAATTTCTTCCATGTCATATTTCATTATCTAAAATATGGGACTGAACAAAATAAATTCCTGTGTACAATTATATCTCCCTTCTTGGTAGGTTGGATCATGAGAAATTAGTATTCCTACTGTCTGATAGAGATAAATGTATTACTTTCCAAGTGGCAAGATTTCTTGCTGCTATTTTGGAAAAAAAGGAAAAGATGAGCACTGAGTTATATCAATCTTCTCTTACTTGACTCTTTGGGTTACTCATATTTTATGATTGTCATTAGATAATTTTAACTTTTTTATAGGTCAATACTGATATTATTGTTTTAACCGTATTGTGATATGTAGTTTTATTGATGTTATGCAATGTACCTTTTACTGGTTTGTTTCTTGTTGAGGTTTTTTTTTACTGTTACTTTTAGCTGCTATGGCATTTTGTTGCTAGTGCAATAAAGTTTGATTGATTGATTGTTATTTATGTTTGGTGACACAGCCTTCCTCTAGCTGTTGTTTCCCACATGGGTTGTGTCATGCAAGATGCAGTTGCATTGTTTCCCCTTCTGCTTGTCTGTGTCCTTTGTAAGTTTGTGAGGCTTTCTATTTGTTGTTGGTACTTGTGCAGTTTCTTGCATTGAATCTCTGATCCTTCAGTTGTACTGGATTTCTCACTATCTTCGAACACTGCCAGCATATGTCACCAGACTCTGTGGAAGTGGATCAGACATGTGGCTTGTTTCCCATCTTCATTTTGCCTATTAAACTTTTTGCAAAACTGGAACTTGTACATATATACATTAACCTTTAATTTCACTGCACTCCTCTTTCCTTGTCAAATCTCTTCTTTGTATAAGTCAGCCCTTTTCAAAGAAGGATTTATTTTCAATTCTTTATTAGTACACACATCCAGAAATTAACTAATGTAAATTCAGACTGAATCTTCTCTATTTCAATGTATTTAATATTATCCAGTCTCTAAAAACAATGGCAGCCACTAATTTTTGGAGATCTTTCGAAATTACCCTTATTCTTCAGCCCAGTACATGTTTTTCACAGTAGCATGAGTTAAGGGCCCCGGAGGATACAACAAGGAGGGAGAGAATTACCTTAGTAGATTAATTTAGGCCCTGGTCACACTGGAGGATTTGCCCTGCGAAACAGATGGGTTGAGGGCACATCAAATGGACGCAACCATATGGCAATATCTGGAAAGTGTAGTGCACCCGTCACCAACCTGTACTGTCGGCCTGAGGAAGCGGATTTAAAAAGTACCAGCAAAAGGGTAGTAGCAACTGGAAAACGCGGGTCGCAGGTGAGCGTCGGATCATGAAAGTGGAGTTAATCCAGCGCATCCGGCACACCCATGTGTCCCATCACACTGGATGTGTTTTTTCCAAACCTCCACAGTATGCAAAGAAATGTAAGATTGAACATGCGCAAGAATGCGAATGCGAAACCCATGCTTCGCGGAGCGCCGCAAAATTAAGCAGCACAGTGTGGATCTAGCCTCCGAACATAAAAGTTAGTAGGCACTGAAACAGCCAGTAGTAACATCCCCCCACCCATGGGTGCCACTGCCGAGGTACAATGCCGAAGGCCTATGGTAAGTCATGGAAGCGTCCAGAGACATTGGACCTGTTGGCTCTGTGGGGAGACAAGAAGATACAGGCCTCCTTGTCAGGGTCACACAGGAACATCAAAATATTCAATGAGGTGGTGGCAGGCATGGCTGCCTGGGGACATAAGAAGACCACCATCGAGTGTCATGCAAAAGCAAAGTCTATGCGGTTGAAATACAAAAAGACCATGGCCCTGAATGAGAAGTCTGGGCACAACACAGTAACCTGCTCCTATTATGAGGAGCTGCATAGAATCCTGCACAATGACCAAGACATACATCCAGAAGCAGGTATCGTACAGAGCCTTGAGAGGGGTCCTGCCTGAAAAGCCTCCCAGGGCCCCGCCTCCTCCTCAGAAGAGGCATCCCTGGTGCTCTTCTCTGAGGATTCCCAGGACACATCTGAGCTATGACCATCCACCAGCAGCCAGGCAGGAAGGTCTGGGCACCAACATGGCACACTGCCTAGGGCAGTGGCCATAAAGGGTCCACACAGAATGGGGGGGACACAGCAGACATTAGAGGGCCAGACCGTCTGCCCACAGCACATGCACCCACCCCAATCCCAGCCCAATGTACCCAGGGAGCATCTCACCACTCCAAAGGGTCCCACACAGGTGAACCCCAACAAGGGGAGGAGCCCCAGCAGACACCTCATGGTCCAAACCCCCAAAGGCAATCCCACAGCAACCCCCCAGAAGCCCCTGGCAACAGGCGAAGACACTGCACAGACCCCCAGTCCACGTCAGAGAGGATCACTGGCACTACATTCAGCAGCATCCCACAGCACAAGGTGCGGAATAGGAGCGGCGGGACAGTGGCAGCACACAGCCAGAAGACGAGGGCACATGTCCACATGGGCACATGCCAAGGGTATCACAAAAGGCCTGTATAGTGGCCCATAACAGCCCCAGTCAATGGTCGCACAACATCCAGCTGCAGTGGTCCTGCGTTGCCATGGAACATCCCAGGCACATTGAACATGGGGACAGAAGCTATCAACAGAGCTAAGAAACCCTGTTGTCTCCACTTTCCAGGTTGGAGTCCCAGTCCACAATCCAGCCACTGAGCAGTGACTCAGAGGGCAGCGATGAGGAAGCTGCCCACAGGGGCCGCCTGGCCAGCCAAGGTAGGCAGGGGGCCATGCGAGGCAGTATTGCTGGCCACCATGACAGGATCAGGTGGCAGGCCCCAGGGCCAATGGCTCCAAGTGCCAGTGTCCCGGTAGCCACTGCGTGAGGGGCCATGGAATATATGTCTACCTCCCTACCAGGAACACTAGGAAGACCAGTGGATGACGATCAGGAGGGTGCAGAACCAATGGAGGCCAGAGACTGGGATCCAGAATGTGAGTTGGAGCATGGGATGGGTGGGGCTGGTAGCAACCATGTTGAACACGGAACAGCGAAGACCACGAGGGCTGTTGCAGTAATACCCAGTGTGCACTGCTCCCCCCCCCCGAATTGCTGCCAGATGTCAACATGGCAGACCTAACAGCCAGTGAAAGAGTGGCCCTCACCAAGGCCAGGAAGAAGCGGGTCTCAGCCCTCCAGAGTGTTGGCGAACACCTTGCCATCCCACGCTGGATAAACCCAAGGTGGTAGTCATGCTGGTGCACTGTGGGGGAGACCGCACAGGGTACAGCAGGTCAGTCTGGGTGACAATGCGAAATGACTATGGCCAGAAATGACTAGGCTGGGCATCTGATCCATGGTACCCCACAGCTGGTCCGGGAATGCTATGGAACACGTCCCCACCTGCACCATCCCCTGGGAGCACCCTGACGCTATGCAGCAGCCACCGGTGCACATGGGACACTCATGGGTTTCATGGATGTCTGCCATGCCCCCCTCCAGGGTTCCCAGATGCTGGGCCATGGTCATATCAGAGGTTCCGGCTGCTGGTGCCAAGAGTGGCCTCTCCCCTGCAGGGAGAAAGCAGCAGGTAAGTGGCCAGTACTGTCACCCCTGGGGGGACATGGGGGGGGGTTATTTGCATTGGAGTCTGGGGCGGAACTGATCATGACAGGCATGCCACCTGAGGCCATTGCACTGTCATCTCTGGACCGCTCCCCTGCAGGAAATGAGCAGGATGTTAATGGGAGGGCTGGGCAATACAGGCTGGTAGGCCAGTCCCTCCATGGGAACCATGGTGCCTGACAACATTGCCCCCACCCAGGTGACTTAGGTGGCCAAGGCACCCATAGTCAGAGTACCCATGTAGGGACCCATAAAAACAAAAGGACATAAGAGAAGCCAACGTTGAATCAGGCCAATGGCCCATCCAGTCCAACATTCTGTCACACAGCGGCCAAAAACACCATGTGCCATCAGGAGGTCCAGCAGTGGGGCCAGGACACCAGAAGCCCTCCCACTGCTGCCCCCTCCAGCACCAAGAATAGAGTGCATCACCTGCCCCAGACTGAGAATTCCCATCTATACCCTGTGGCTAATAGCCACTGATGGACTTCTGCTCCATATGTTGATCTAATTCCCTCTTGAACCTGTCCATGCTTCTAGCTGACACCACCTCCTGTGGCAGTGAATTCCATGTGTTAATCACTCTTTGGGTGAAGAAGTATTTCCTTTTATCTGTTCTAACCCGACTGCTCAGCAATTTCATGGAGTGCCCACGAGTTCTTGTATTGTGAGAAAGGGAGAAAAGTACTTCTTTCTCAACCTGCTCAATCCCATTCATAATCTTATAAACCTCGATCATGTCACCCCTCAGCCATCGTTTCTCCAAGCTGAAGAGCCCCAAGCGTTTTAACCTTTCTTCATAGGGAAGGTGTTCCAACCCTTTTATCATTCTAGTTGCCCTTCTCTGCACTTTTTCCAATGCTATAATATCTTTTTTGAGATGTGGTGACCAGAACTGTACACAGTATTCCAAATGAGGTCGCACCAATGATTTATACAGGGGCATTTTGATACTGGCTGATTTGTTTTCAGTTCCCTTCCTAATAATCCCCAGCATAGCATTGGCCTTCTTTATTGCAGTTACACACTGTCTAGACATTTTCATTGAGTTATCCACTATGACTCCAAGATCTCTCTCTTGGTTTGTCTCTGCTAGTTCAGACCCCATCAACGTGTATTTATATTTAGGATTTTTGGCTCCAATGTGCATCACTTTGCACTTGGCCACATTGAACCCCATTGGCCATGTTGATGCCCACTCGCCCATCCTCAACACATCCCTTTGGAGTGCCTCACAATCCTCCCTGGTTTTCACCACCCTGAACAACTTTGTGTCATCTGCAAATTTAGCCACTTCACTGCTTACTCCCAATTCCAAATCATTAATAAACAAGTTAAAAAGCATCAGACCGAGTACTGATCCCTATGGTACCCCACTGCTTACCACCCTCCACTGAGAAAGTTTCCCATTTATACTCACTCTCTGTTTCATATTTATAAGCCAGTTTTTGATCCACAAGAGGACTTGTCCTTTTATCCCATGACTATTGAGCTTACTTAGGAGCCTTTGATGAGGAACTGTATCAAAAGCTTTCTGGAAGTCAAGGTAAATAATATCTATTGGGTCCCCCTTGTCCACATGTTTGTTCACTCCCTCAAAAAACACTAACAGGTTAATGAGACAAGATCTTCCCTTACAGAACCCATGCTGAGTCTGCCTCAATAGTTTTTGTTCATCAATGTGCCTACTAATTCTTTCCTTAATAACAGTTTCCACCAACTTACCCGGTATCAATGTCAGACTGACTGGCCTGTAATTTCCCGGATCTCCCCTGGAGCCCTTTTTAAAGATGGGAGTGACATTAGCTACCTTCCAGTCCTCAGGAATGGAGGCAGATTTTAAAGAAAGATTACATATTTTTGTCAGGAGATCCACAAGTTCACATTTGAGTTCTTTCAGAACTCTCGGATGAATGCCATCCGGCCTGGTGATTTATTAGTTTTTAAATTGTCCATCAGTCAGAGGACTTCCTCTCTTGTCACCGCAATGTGATTCAGGTCTTTCAACCCCCCCCTCCCGAAATCGGTGCTTCTGGAGTGGGCAAGCACTTCTCTTCTTCCACAGTGAATACAGAAGCAAAAAATGCATTCAGCTTCTCAGCCGGGGCACCACCACACCCCAGCACACAAGTGGCTGGTTGGTGTGGCCACCAGGTACTGCCAACGGTGTCCACTGACTCCTTCACCCCATCTCCCCAGGGGGGACAAAGCATGGTACATCGCCCTGCACCACGAGTACTGTACAGCAGCCACCTACCTGAGTCTGCCACACCGGCCTGGCCCGGAGGCATTTGCAGGGAGGACACCACCAGCAGTGGCTTTAGGGGGGGAAAGCCGCAGCAACATATAGGTACCATGAGTGCCATGGGCCACACAGGCCCATGTGCTATTGGCACAGGTGCCCACCAGAGGCCCATCTGACACTGCTGGCCATCAACTGCAGTGGCCTGAGTACAGACCCATCATGACATGCAGTCCGAATGGTGGGCAACCACAGATGATGCACCACCAGCAGGCATGTATCTCGGGCCTTGCCAAACGCATGTGTTCTCTCGGGCAGCAGTGTTCTGTGTCCCACTCACCATGTTCCTGCAGATCCCAGCCAGGATCCAGAGGGGATCCAGGATCCTCCGCACTGGTG
Organism: Gekko gecko; assembly: GCA_029375565.1. Taxonomy (NCBI): domain Eukaryota; kingdom Metazoa; phylum Chordata; class Lepidosauria; order Squamata; family Gekkonidae; genus Gekko; species Gekko gecko. The sequence goes on from JAPDNY010000007.1 coordinate 102,435,291, forward strand.
GGTGAGGCCACCCTGGCTCTCTTTGCACGAGGCTGCCCTGTGGATGGGAAGATAATGGGTGTGGTGGCACACCTGTTTATGGCAGCACTGGGTGGATGTGGGAGGGGGGATACTCACTGTTAGGTGTCCAGTGGTACCAACCAGACCACCCTCCTTGCTCCCACAGGGACCTCAGGAGGTCAAACCGGGGAGGGCACTCCCCCTGTGGAAGAATGCCCTCCCAGTCCTCAAGGGCATCAAAGAAGGTGGCCTTCTCCCTCTTGAACTTGGCCCAGGCCTGGTCCACCAACCACCAGAACCCCTCCGCTTGCATGAGCTCGGAGACCTCCTTGAAGAGGGTGTGGTTTCAAGATGGGTGGAGGTCATCACCCTAGCCCCTGCATCCAGACCATGGAGGGTCTTCAGCAGGCATTTGACCTCTTCGGGCAGCCACAGGACCCCCTTGGTAGGGAACGCCATAGTGCGTTGCAGTCCCTTTCGGCAGCGGTGAATGCACATGTTCCGACGAATGCGCTATGTCGCCTTTTGCCAGTGCACCAGGCGCCCCATGCATCTGCACAGTGAAGCGCATCCTCGGAGCCAACATCACATCCCCGTGGCCCCTTGCCTGCTCCGGGACTCCGGATGGGCCACATGTGCCAGACGTGGCAAACCTTGATGGCAGTGGCACCCTAGGGATGTGCAGACCAGACAGTCAGCTGCCCTGAAGAGACCACACAGCACTGGGGACTGCCAGCCAGCCATCGATGACCTCTGGTCTGCCACCCATTTCCTAACTGGCCCAGGCGCTGCATTGCATGGGGGCCAAGCCGTCAGCAGCTCTGCAAGCTGGCAATGCCACCCAGAGCGCCATCACAGCAGAGCGGCGGTGGACTGGTGATGGCGATCGGCAGACCCCCTTCAGATGGACTTGCTGGGCGGCCCTATGGAGGGCTACAGCCTCCAGGCGGGAGTGCTGTGGCATGCCCCCAGAGGCATCCTGCCCAGAGGGGGAGGGGAGCGGCACCCTGGGGGCCAGCTAAACAGATGGGTGTTTGGTCCTCTAGGGCAACGTCCTCTCCCAGAGGCCCGTCGCCCTCCCAGGCGCTCCCACCTGTCCTGTCAGTGGCCTGGATGCTGCATGGGTGGTGGGACCAAGCCGTCGCACCGGGGATGGTGGGGGACCGGGAAGGGCCCCCCGTTGCCATAGGATATGCACGCACAGTGCTTCACATCCCCACACCTGCGGCATTAGGGCAATTGGAACCAGGTTGGGGCAGCCCTTTTGGAATTTGGCCGCATCAGGACTTATTTCCGTGGAAGTGCCCACCTCCAATCATCTCAGTCACTTCCGCTTGGCTAGGCTGTGCGGTGGGAGGGAGGGGGAGCTGTGGGCCAGGCTGGCCCTGGCAGGTGGAGGTGGTGCGCTTCTATGTCACCTCCCACCTCAGTTGGCGGAGCTTGGGATCAATTCGGAGTGGGGGGAAAGCCGGTGGTGGGGGGGAGGAACGAATGCAGTGAGGCTTCACAACACTGTGGGAGCCCATCTCTGGCAGACGCCTGGCTCCCCGGCATCTCAGCATCCATTCCCAGGCAGCAGTGGTGAAGGATCATGCCCCCAAGCTACCTCCTGCATGGTTAATTGTTGTTGGTATGTTTACTGGACAGAGAATATTCAAAAGGTGATTTTGAAAGGGGAGGGCTGTGTGTGTTCGCATTCCATTTATGGTGTGTGTGTTTTTTGCCCCCCACCCAGGGGATTTTTTATTGCGTTTTCTATATACTACAAAACTACAACAGAAAAATCCAGGGTAGGGAACTACAAACTACAGGAGAAAGAAAAGATAATCTCTAAAAACCCAAGAGTCAGTGATCATACAATCAATGTGAATAAAAATCTGCCTCTTAAATGTGAATTGACTTTCACTGAAAATGATCATGTCACTAAAATATCATTCACTTTTCACTCACTAATACAATTATAGTTTCATAAAGAGCTGCCTCTTACTAATAAAATTCTTTCTAAGATACTCCAGAGAACAATAACAATCTACTTGCTCCCTCTTTTCCCCCTTAAATGATAGCTTGATTTGGGGGCTACAGCCCCCAATTTAGAGTCCGAATTCTCTGCGGAAGATCCAGTCTCTCCTTCTTCGCTCTCCCTGGTGCCATCTGGAGTGCCTTCTCCCTCTCCTGGTGGACAACCATGTTGATGCAAGAATTCACAAGCCTTTCTCGTTGAATCAATCCTTTCTTTACCATTTGAATACCGAAAGATTAGTCCCTCGGGAACCAACCATCTATACACAACCTTCTGGCTTTGTAAAAATGTCACCAAGTCTCTGTATTTCCTCCTCTTTCTTCTTATCTCAAATGGAATGTCCTTCATAACTTTAATTTCCTTGTCTCTCCATTTCAAGGTAGTCCCATTGGTCGCTTTCAGTAGTTGATCTCTTACTCTCCTTCAGGAGAATCTAACAGAAATTTCCCCAGGCAGCTTATTCTTTCTGATATACTCCGAATACGATCAAAAGACCGTATCTATTGTGCTTTGAAGTTGATCCGATGCCATATCCGCCAAAGGGGCCAACAAGTCACCAATGATTTGTCTCAGATTCTCCCCTCTCTCCTCTTTAATCCCTTGAAGTCTCAAGATATAGCTCACCCTTTCCATTTGCAGCTGTAATACATGAGACTCTTCGATTTGGCACTTTTTCTCAAGTGCCTGTTAAGTATGAGACTTAACAAGGTAGTGATTTCAATAAAGTGATTTCAGCTTTATTTAACAGCAAACAGATGATCAGACAACACAAACAAAACAGTGGAGCACAGCTCCCTTTTAAAATAATCCGGGCTGTCAAAGCCACGCCCATACTTCAGTTAACAACGAATCATAAACTAGGGATAAAGACAAATGAGATCTATTCCCTCCATAAAAGTATGTACAGTTCTTATTGGCTATGTACAAAGGTTTCACAGAAACAACCAATGGGAATGTCGACTCCTACAATCCATTTCACTGACTCAAGCTTAACATAATAAAAGATAGGACTGATTCATGAGTCAGAACATACACCTGTAGCTTTTTATTCATTTTTTTTAAGTTGGAACCAATCTCTTTAAGTTCCTGCTCCGCTTTTTCAATTTTCTTTGCGTTAACCGCCATTTGCGCTTGTTGTGCGTCAAGCTTATTATCAATAGCTGTGATTTTCTCCAGCAGAGGGTGAAGCGCCTCCAACAGCAACCTTTGGAGTTCTGCAGTTGGGTCCTATCTAGGCACCACACTTAGAGGGCTGGAACTTCTGGAAGAAGGTTTAACTTCCGGTATCTTGTCCTTTGCGTCTTTTGGTGGCTCCATGTTTGGGGATTGTTTACACTTAGCAAAAGTTCATCAAAATTCTTAATCCAGCCGGTAAGCTCACACAATCTTTTTATTTCACTTCATCTGCTTTCCCTTGCCGCTGCCCCCCTTTTTCCAGCTTTAAAATTGCTTGCAAGCATTCCTTATTGGGGGGGAAGTCCCCTCCCCTTCCCATTTTTGCTAGGGGAGATGCAAATGCACGGGTGCTTCTCGCTTAAACTCAACTCACACTTTCAGTGGTTGTCTCTCCACATTCATGCTCGCTCAATCACTGTGCGCTTGCGCCAGTGTGCTAATCTTGTTCCCATTTGGGACGCTCTATGGCAGGCCCTTTGGGGCATGGAGGAGCCCCCCTTCTCCAGCTTGGTGCACCGGGGGGGGCTCTCTAGTGCCTCTTGGCTGGGAGTCCCACCCTGAGACTCCTGGGATGACATGGACACTTGCGCCCCCACCCAGCTGCAGACGCTGGCAGACTTCTCCTGGAGCCCTGGGAGAAGATGACTGCCATGGCGATTGCCAAGACTGGAAGTTCTGCATTCCATTTATGAAGCAGCTGATGCTTTTACTTGCCCTGCTGTCCTTTGCAGGGGGGGATTAGTGTACATGGGGGATGTACATACAGGAGGGACAGGATAGGCCACTGGAAACAATGGGAAATGCTTGACAGCCCATTGGGATTAATGGGAGCCAGGAATGCCACTTGACTTGCATGGGCTCCATTGGAGGACCTTATGGGATGAGAAGACCTGCGATAACAACATGGGATGGATTGACCATTAGGCTCTCGGGGCCCAATAACATTACTCTGGGACTGGGAGGTGAAATCAAGGAGTGGAATGACAACCCCAAGGAGTGGTAGGAGTGTTCTGTAACTGCAATGGGAGATCTGGCACCCACCTTATGGAACTGTCACTATGTGACTGAATGTATGCTGTGGCCATCTGTTCCTGGCTGGCACCACCTCCTGCAGCAGATTTTCATGTCTGCTTTCAGCACACCATGTCAGTATTACATAGGTGACGCTGGCTCAAAAAGGTTGGATACCCCCGAGCTAGACTACTGGATAGGATATGTCACAGAGACTATGGAGGGGGTTCTCTGGGTCAGTGGTCAACAGAGTAGGCACTACTGTGTGAGGAACTCAGGCAGAGTGTGACATGGAAGGGGAACATGGAGGTACAGAAGACAGCAGAACTGGACACTGGGACCGGTAGAGGGACAGAAGACAGCAGAACTGGACACTGGGACCGGTAGAGGGACAAGGGCAATACATCATGAAGGAGGAGGCTCACATCAACCTCATGGATTCGTACAGAAACAAAGGAGCTGAGATGGACCTGTGGCTTGTCCAAGGACTTCTGCAGCTGCCAGTGGAGAGGTGGGGGAATTGAACCTGGTGCTCCCAACAGTGTGGTTGCCGAGTAACCAGTACCAGATACGTGGCGTGGCAAGGAATCACAGTAGCAGATGGCCTTTGATGTTGGTGTGTGACTGCTGCCCCACATTGGGAGGACGGCTCCTGCCATGGTGTCTTGGTGCATGGGTCCTGGCAAACTATCCTGGAACCATAGTGATGTCACGCTTCACACCTCTCCATGTGCGGTTCTGTTTATACATGTAGTGGGCAACAACAGCATACACATATTCCGGGGTCTGGACAGGGAATACAGAGTGGTGGCTCTCACATGCTCTATGGTGTTCCTCCTATGTTCCCCTGGGTTCATGCCCATAGGTTGTGGCCTTGACCACGGCCTACAGTGCACAATGCTCCTCCAGCTAGGAGTGTACGGAAGCCGTCCTCACACGTCATGGCCATCACACTGATAATACTGGATCATAGTATGTGGGAGCTGCAACTGGGATGGTCCCGGGTGGGTGGTGCCAGATTACATCCCCATACATCCCCACCTGAACTGACGTTGGCATCTGTCACTGGGACACTACTGTGACGCGTGGGTAGACCATACAGATCATCCAAAGGAAGGGACAGGGGCATAGTGTGTGGCAGGAACTCCCGGTCAACATTTCCGAACCATGGATCACTTCCTACTGTTGTTCCTCTTGTTGGTGCAGCTGTGTGGTCCCTTTGGTCTGCGTTTGGGGTGGGGGGTTGTGTCCATTGGGGTGTGGCCTACACGGTGTTGGGGATGGTGTGGAATGCCCTAATGGATCCTGGCCCGTCTACACAGGCATGTGGTGAGGGCCTCCCGTACCTCATTGCCTGCGTTTTCCTGCGCGATGTTCTGTAACCTCTCTGGGGCCTCCTCCTCCTCGTGGAAGACCCTGTATGCCCCCTCTGGCAGCACTTCCAGAATGGCATGTCCATGGTCCTCACACACATTATGCAGGATGACACAGGCAGCTACCATGTCGTTGACATTCCGAAGCTCCAGTGGGACCCTGAGTAGCAGACACTGCCACCGTGCCTTCAAATGGCCAAAGGCATGCTCCACGACATTGTGGACCCAGCCGTGCACTTTATTGAAGTGTGCCTGCCATGGGTTCAGGTGACCTTTGTAGAGTGGGATGAGCCAGCGCCAAAGGGGGTACGCAGCATCAGTGATTATGAGTGGTGGCACTTGGACACCCTTGATCATGCAAGTTTGGTTCCTGGGAATGAACTGTCCCACATCCATGGCATCCATGTTGTTGGAGCGCAGTAGAACATGGGCATCATAGCATCCTACCGCTTAGGCCCACGATGATATCCATGAAATGGCCCTCGTAATCCAAAGTGCCCTGCAGGAGTATCGAGGCATAGTGTTTGCGGTTCTGGTAGTCTTCTGCCAGCTGGACAGGGACTTTTACATGGATGTGGCATCCATCCATCGCAGCGACACACTGTGGGAAGCCCCTGGCAGCGAAGGCCCTCATCACTTGTGATTCACAAACAGATGGTTAGTGTTGCATCAGCTGCTCACGGGCCACTGCAAGCCACAGATGGGTGTGACATTCTGTGGGCCGTTTGGCTCCCATCCCGGTAGCCTCCCACACTGCCCACCCCTCTGCGTGCACTGCCCTCATGCTTAATAGGCCATGTTCCAGAGCATGCTCTCCTGCCCTCACCCTGTCCATGTTTCAGAGGTAGATGACTCTCTGGAGGAGCTGATCTTTGATAGCACATGTGACGTCCACGACAATGCCAGACATGGTGGACTGTGCTAGACCAAACTGCTGGCCTATGGTTCTGTAGGACATGGTGTTGGCCATCCACCAGACGGCAACAGCAACATGCTGCTCCACTGACACAGGGGTATGCATCTCTGTCTGCTCTCAGTGGAGTCTATCCCTGAGGGCATCCACCAGCCAGGTGAAGGTTGACCTGTGAAAACAGTGCCATGTAACTTCCACATTCTCTGCCTCTGGTGGTATTGTGGGCCAGTTGTCCAGTGCTCCTGACCCTAGATGGATGGCACCTGTGGTACCTGGCCATGCTGGCCACTGAGCTTCACAGTGCCAGTATGTGACTATTCTTACTGGGGCCAGGGCAGGGTGGGATGTCACTACCTGGACCAGGGCCTGGACATGTGGGGGTGCACATGTGACGCCACCTCAGCACTGTGCCTGGGAACAGGGTTGGGGGTTCTGACATGGGTGAGCTGTCCATTTCCCTCAGTGGCCATTAGGTTGTCTCATGGCCATGCCTTGTATTCCCCCTGCCCTCTGTGATCCACAGCATCGTGCCCCACTCCCCCACACCTACCTGTACCAAGTGGTCCATAGCCCGCTGGCTGGGGGTGTCATACACACTGTCCACAATACCTGGACATCCTGAAGTGCTTGAACCACTGTTCATTGCCCCAGATGTGTGTGACGAAATTGGTCCACCAGTCCTTGGATCTTGGTTACACCCACCAGCAGCACCCTGGCAGCTGCTCTGCCAGGCTAACGAGATGCAGGGTGTCTGCTGTCCGACAGGACTGGTGCCATCTTGCCCACGCTCACTGTCTAGCTGCATATCTTGTGGCTGCAGCGCACTTCTGTCTCCTCCCAGCAGCTGTCATCTCCTCCCACTGTTGCAATGCTTCCTGGCTCCAGCACCTGTGTGCTCCCACTGCCGCACATGCTGATAGGACGGTTGTTACCAGGAGGTTGTCCTTGGCCTCCATTTGCAACTATTAGCTGGGTTCCCATCACTCTCCATCTCCACAGACCCCTACGTGTGGATGTCGCATCTGTGTCTGGATCGGGTCTCCGCGCATAGGTTCTCCTTTGTGCACACGCTCACAGTTTCATGGTTTCGCTTTCCTTGTCATGTGCACACTGAACTTCCAGTTAGAAAAAACAACAACACCCTGACTGTCTGGTGCCAAGCGCCACACGTCTGATCGCACCATGCCGGTTCTTCCTGGCCTTTGATGTGCTTCAATATCACCGGCTATCGGCATCTGCGTGGCATCTCGGGGACCCATCTGATCGTGCTACTGTGCATCTTTTTGCGCCAACTCTAAATTGCCTCCCATCAGCAGTGCAGTATCCTGCTCATGTGACCGGGATCTTAGACAGGCATTTTTCAACCGGAAGAGTTAGCAGATATCCTGCTAATCTATAAACAATGTATACACTTTTGCTGGTCATTGCACTTACGATTTCCTGGATTCTGTAATATGTAAGCAGAAATGGGTCCTGTCAGCTTGCTACTTTGTTTTCTGCCTGTGCTATACTTTAGTGCTAAACCTGCCATTTTTCTTGTAAAGGATGAAAAATGTGATATCTTCAGTAAGACTTGAACTTTTCAGATATCCTGATAATTTTATGTAAAAGCTGCTTCTTTGATACAAATCCCTACCCCACCCCCATCATTCATGAAAGAGTGGGTTGATGGGAGGTCTGTTTTTAAACAAAATTAGACAGTGCAGTTCAGAGGAGCTAAACCCTAACCCCACCCAGTAGCTTATGGTACTGGAATTCATACAGGCAGGGAGGAAAATTTTGAATGGGTTCTCCTCACCCACACATTCTGGTTTTGGTTAAAATTAGACCCTCCCTCAACATGTTCATGCTAGAGAAAACAGGAAAAAACTATTAACGTTATGTTGTAGTGCCTCCTTCTGTTTAACCTGCAAGTCTTATAATTACTTATAAAAAGAGATTTTTTTAAAAAAAATCTGTTTTCCTGAAAATTAAATGGAAGGGTCCCTTGGTAAGGAGTTGCAGTCCTTGAAGACTTCATCCTAGATAAATGGGAGGAAAACATGGAAACAAAACACCAGTACAATAAAGACTCTTAATGGGTGCAATAAAAAAAGAATAAATATGAAAAATTTAAAAACTGAAGTGAACTGAAAACTAGTCAGCTGAAATTTTGTCCTCGCTAGTAAAGGAAACACAACACAGGGTGATCTTTCACCTGACTGGGTGAAGTCATTAAGAAGATATGTGCTGTACATCTTAAAAATATATATCCTTGAAACCAAAGTCTTCTAATACAGATTTCAGACTCAAAGAAAAAGTTGTGAAAACTGTTTTAGTTCACTGTTTACCACCATGCATACACATAGTTACACATCTCTAGGTTCTAGAATGATTAAATAAAGTTTTGTTTTAATTGTTTTAATTGTTAAAAAAAATGTTTTAAATGTTTTAATTGTTAAAAAAAATAAAAAGCTTCTCCTTTATTCTGACTTTCCTGTGCCCACATTCATGGCTATAGCCATACTGCACTGTCATAACTGCATATTTTTACAAAAAAAGGTCCCTGTCTTCAGAAGATTTAGAACCTCATAATGTAGGAGAAAGAATTAGCATTATATTACAGTTATTCACTTGAAAGATGATGTAAATTATTTTACTTAATTCCTTATTATAAATTACCAAAAGTAGCAAATCCCTGTATAAATATACTATCAAATAGAGTTCTACTTAAAATGATCTGCAGTATAACTCATTTCTAATGAAACCATTTCAGTTCTCAAAAAACATTCACTGTCAGAGAAAGGCATTGTAAGTGAAGAAGGCATATGGAGAGTTTTGCCATAAGCAACATTTCACTCTTCAAGAGTCTTATGTTCTACTAAAATTTTCCTTTGATCAGGTTAGCATTTAAGTTGTATTTATTACTTTTATTACAGTCTCAAGTAGCTGAGACCAGAGAATATCATTTTTTCCCCCTAGTTGTGATCTCAAACAAGCTAAGACCAACATTATTAAACTCTGGAACTCACAAAGGATAAAAAAAGAACATTATAACAACAGAAATTAAAACAATGAATAATGTGGACAGCAGCATCCCATGAAGAAAGTTTAAATGCAGTGTCGTAAGCCATAACTTGCATTGCTGCAGCAAGACTATGGGCCAATCTGCATTTGCATTTGCTCAGTTGTTCTACCAAACCCACACTGGAACAGAAAAAGATGCAGTTCAAAACTACATTCAACTATCCCAAGCCAACACTGTACTGACTGCAGAGTAACCCCCGAATGGCCATAAAACAGCCATAAATCTATGCAGACAGCCACCATTAAACCAGAGATCAAACGAAGTGAAAACAGCATGCAGTCTGGACACTGCCATAAAATGCGACATTCAATCAAAGTGAAAGTGGCATGCAATGTAGACAAGAATTTCTGTTCCAGTGTGGATTTGGTAAGACACTGGAGCAAATGCTAGATGCAGATTGGGCCTATAATTTTATTCTTTCCCTAGGGAGCAGACAGCTGGCTCTGTCCAGGGTTGCCTTGCCCAGGGACAAGGGCTATACCTTTAACTGTTCCAAGGCATGACATACAGTTCACCTTTCCCCATCACATTTCATCTCTAGTTTCCTGCCAATTAATTGCAAAAGGAGTGTGAGGACAGGAGTCAATAGCCGGGGCATGGGGTGTGTGTGAAATGACTATATCCTCATCATGCATTGGAACATTTGAAGTGCCTTTATATTGAGTCAGATCATTGGTTCACATGTCTGCTTTGACTGGCATCAACTCTTTAACATCTCAGTCCAGATCTTTCTCTAGCCCTGCTATAGGCTTCTGAAACCTTGTTAAGTCTTTCTGGAATTTTGAGCACAGATACTGGGCACCACCACAAAATGGGGGCCATAGGATGTGGCACCAGTTTCAAAGGCCATTTGCAGAATGTTGGAAGGTTCCAAACATAGTATTGCCCTATGATGGGGGTAGTTATTTCTAATTGGACACATCTTACAGACTGGAAGGAAATGCTTCCTGGGGTCTTCTGAAGAACTGAGTGTACCAGTGAGGTGGAACAAAAGAAGGATGGCATTTTAGCTTTGGGAAAGATATGCTATGTTGAAGAAGCAAGGAAACACCAGGAAACAGATTGATGGGCACCATGATGCTCATGGGTGCCACACTGGGAGCCCCTGTTTTAAAGAAAAATGTTAAGAACTGAACTAAGACATTAAATTGTGTAGATCATAGGCTCTACCTCTGAACTATGCCCTACCCCTTTCACAGGCAACATCTCTGAATGAGAACATGACATCTGTATATGCCAGGAAACTCACATTCATATTTCTGCTTTTTAAAATGCCACAATGAATACTTCAGAAGCATGGTGAGCAAATGATAATTGGTGTTGACTGTATCCTGTCCTGACCAAGAAGTGTTAGAGAAGCTTTTGGTGTAATGGTTAAGTACGCGGACTATAATCTGGGAGAACCAGGTTTGATTCCCCATTCCTCCACTCACAACTGCTGGATGACCTTGGGCAAGCCATAGTTCTGTCAAAGGTATTCTTCAAAAGAGCAGTTTCTGTCAGAGCTCTCTCAGCCCCACCTGCCTCACAGGGTGTATGTTGTGGGGAAGGTAAGGGAAATGAGTTTGTAAGCTGCTCTGAGACTCCGAGTGAAGGGCGAGGTATAAATCCAATCTCCTCCTCCTTTCTTCTTCTTCTCTGAAGTGAAAGAAGGGTGTTAATTTACAAGTTTCCTGGGAGGTCCTTGGTCTGAAGAGGAAAGTTCTTGTTCTGAAGAGGAAATGGTAATATGTTGAACCAGGATTCAAGAGAAGGGTTCTGGATTTTACTGTGTGTTCTGTTTGTTGGAATTGTTTATCATTATGGTCTGAACAATTGCCTGCAAATTTATGTTCCTATAAATCAGTATATATGCACTTCTGATAAATGGATATTTGAATAGTCTTTGAAGTGTGTCCCTAAAATTTTCCTAATGATATAGAAGAGTAAAGATGGAACATTGAGCCACTCAGATTCTATGGATGGAAATGGTTATGACTGAAACCTATAAAGTTGCTTCATGTCAAGAATGCTAGTAATTAACTACAGGGGTCTTCTTTACATGGGTTTAAATGTACCTTAATACAGTTCCCTCATGTTTATTACTGCGAAAAAAATTACAGGAGGTTAATGAGATTAAGTTATAACAGCTGTTGTCTTCTATAACTGGTCTCAGCTGTGAATCAGCCCCACTGGAATACTGCAAATTTAGCTTGAAAATATCCAGTCCATTTTTATCTGTCATCCATCCTGAACAAAATAAATAAATCGTTTTAATATGGTAGCTTGTTTTCCTCTTTCTCTCCCTCTCTTCTCCCTGCCTTTAACTAATGGCTTGGTTACTCCCTCTAGCCCAGAACTTTATAGCTTCTTTGACTGCCTTGGGCTTCTCTCAAATCAAGATAGGGCAAGCACATGAAAGGGGCCTATACTTTGGGCTTAAATGTTTTGCTTTGAGCCTTTGAGGGAAGGTCTGGCTCTATGGTTGGAAAATCAGCCTGAATAATGAACTGACCACTGCCTACTCAAGACAAGGGTGAACATGGTCCCAACAGCCTGCAATGAAGGAAGTCCGGTGAAAATGGTCGATTCATGGAGGCTCATGAATCCTACTGGATTCCAGGATGCTCTGGAGGATTTTAGGGTTACAGATACATGATCTGTTGAGGCTGCTGTAGGGCATGGGATGTGAAACCCCTTGGAACTATCTACAAGAATGTTGTGGGTCAGTCACAGCTCAGCTCCTCAGGAGAAGTTGAATCTTGTGTAGCCATCCTTGAATCAGCAGAAGCTGGCAAGCAGGGAGATGAGCTATCAGAGTTCACAGCCAACAGCTGATGCAGAGCCACCAACACCGTCTAGCCCTGATTCAACAGGTAAAACTTGGCCATTTCCAGCCCTCCAGTATCACCTACACCATTAGAATGTCACTGATGGAGGCTCAGATTAGAGTTACAGGAGAGATGACAAAGTGCATGCCTCCTGGCCAGACACCAGCTGCTTGTTGATAGGCAAGATGAGTAGCTGCAGGATTTCTCTCAATCATGACTCTTCAGCATATGGCAATAAAACTGCTCAAGGGAGGCTGTGAGGCATGGAAGCAACAAGTCACTCTCTGTGTGACCACTGTACTAGGTATCTCTGTGACCACTGCACTCTTTCTCACTCCTGTGACTTTTGGACTGACTCTTGACTTTGACTTCTGGACCTGCCTCAATCTTGTTTGTGAATGTCCTTGGACTGCTAGACCTTGCATCTCAGATGATCTTCTGGACTCAGCCTTTTGTCATCCTGGTAATCAATCTCTGGAGTGAACTCTCAGCTATGATACTTGAGACTAGTACCTCTGTCAGTCTGCACCACCAGACAAAGAGTTCTCCCTGTTGCCCTCTTCCATCCTGGAGGTAGAACAAGACTCCCTGATTTTCCATGGAGCTGGGCAACATGAAGAGATCAAGGAGACATCTAGCATGCTGTTGGCAGAAAACTCACACTGAATCTGAATATGCTATAGAGCCTGTTGAAATATTCATGAAGTGGTGGTGACAGTGGCACAGAAATGTTACTTCTTTGCTACTATTGCATCAGCTGGGTCAAGACCATCCTGATAGTTTAAGGTATCTTGGCATCTGTTTACTCCTAAACCTGAGCATTTTTTTGTTGATAAAATATTGCAGATACACACTGATCTGGGTATTGGTTGTAATATAGTTGGAAGAAATGTATGATATATTGTCTGGACCATTTTGAGTCAATTACCATGATGAATGCTGACAGGTTCCTGAGATCTGTGAAGGCCACTACTTTTGACATGGTCCTACGCTCATCTTTGCTTTTAAAAACATGTAAGGACCACATCAATGAGACTTTGGGGTTCATTGCAAATCAATCACTATCAGGATATCTTCTTCAGCCACTCAAACAGGTGGTTATCCATCCCTTACTTTAAAAAAAATCTCCAGAACAATGTGGCCAATTATGGTTCTTTTTCTAATTCACCCTTTCTGGACAAAGCATTTGAAAGAGCAGCAGATGACAAACTCCAGGTCTTCTTCTATAACTCATCTGCTCTGGACCCTTTTCAGTCTAGCTTCAGACTGGCCTACAGGACAGAGACAGCCCTGGTAGCTTTGGTAGATGACCTTTCTCTAAATGTAGTCAATGGCCACACCTCTTTGTTGCTCCTACTAGAGTTATCTATAGCCATTTGATACAGTGGACCATGGCATCTTGTTGAAGCTTTTTGAGACAGAAGTAGATATCATAGGGTGTGCTCTGGACTGGTTCAAATAATTTTTCACAGACCAGACTCAAAGAGTTGCCATCCTCTGTTTTTCAAGTTTTTATAACTATTATTCCCTCAATTTTACTCTTGAAATAAATAGAACCATTCATTTATTTTCAGCATTTAGTAACTGACCCTTCCCTTCACTGGTTCAAATATTCATGAATATTTCAGAACATCCTTTCCACCAGTGGTGGTGGTTTGATTGTATTCCTGGGTGAGTAGTAGATCAATAATTAAAATATTTTATATGCTGTGAATTTTGTTATAGACATTTCAGGCACTGGTAGAAGTTCTGAAAGTACACTTCTAGAAACAGCTGCTGTTCAGCAAGCCACAGAAATCTGGTGTAGTTATTGTCATCATCTTTATCTCAAAATAAACAGGATATAAAGGATTCAGCTTCCCAATGAAACTTACAGCAGTTTTTTGACGTTTTTCTTGCAAGTTTCTAGAAATTCTGCAATTTCACACACAGTGTGACCTAATTCATATTACTTAATAGTTCCATATTGTAGACAATTATTTGCAGGAAATGTGCATTCACACTACCATTTTAGAAAATCAAAATATTTTGGAAAGTAACCATGGTGTCTTTTAGTTGAGGATTTGGGAATCCCAGACCATTTTCTTATAAAGCTATGAGGTCATCTCTTTCCATTGAACTCAAGGGTGTGGCTTACCTTAATTCTAATTTCTAGGTTCTAAATATTTTGCTATATGAAATCAGAAAGGTGGTACTGCATAGTGAATTGATATATTCAATAGAAACCACTTCTTGTTGTAAGTTAATAATGTGCCAAAAAGACCACTGATGAAATTCCTAGGTTTCTTTCTCATTGTACATTGTCTTCTTCAGAGTGCATCAAAATCAGTAGCACATTCTCAATATCACTGGAACTAATTTTAAAAACATTATAAGAATTTAATATTTTAATATTGCTGATTTATAGCAGGTAAATAGCTGCCAGGGACATAAGAACATAAGAGAAGCCAATGTTGGATCAGGCCAATGGCCCATACAGTCCAACACTCTGTCACACAGTGGCCAAAAACAGCAGGTGCCATTAGGAGGGAAATGAGTAAGTAAGCCCATACCACGTATCAGCTCTGAATCCTCCTTTTCTAAAGCAGCCCTGCCTTTTTTAAAAGGCATGAGTGCTAATTTAAGGTGAGCCTGGTGTTCTTGGAATTGCCCCTGAAATCCAGACTAAAAAATCAGTTCGCCAGAAGGAAATGGCAGTTTCACACGGTAAATTCTATGACATCCCATCTCCTCTGAGCTCCCTCCTGTTCTCAAACTCTGCCCTCCCTTGGCACAACCCCTGAATTTCCAAGAATTTCCTAAGCCAGAGTTGGCAGCTCTCATACTAATACAGTAATGAACATACTAAAACCAACACAGAGAAAACATAATTGGTGTGGTAATATTTATAATATTAGATCCTTTTAAAGACACCTCTGAGTAATCCAAACACACTTTCCAGTAGACACTTTAAATTGTACCCACATGCACGTTTACTTGAGAATAGGGTTGCCAACCTCCAGGTGGAAGTTGGATTTCTCCCAGAATTACAACTGTTCTTCAGACTATAGAGTTCCATTTCTCTTGGAGGGGAAATGGAAGCTTCAGAGGGTGGGCTTTGGAGCATCACATCCCTGTTTAGCTTTCTCCCCTCCACAAATGCTACCTGCCACAGGCCCCATCCCCAGATTTCCAAGATTTTCCCATCCTGGAGCTAGCAGTCCCAAATAAGGTTGAATTCTTGAGAAGTACTCAAGGGCTCCCTCTAAGCTGGGTTCCCTCTAAGCTGAGTTAGTGTGAGCTAGCTCACTGTTTTTTTAGCCTCCAGCTCACACATTCTTGTCTTAGCTCAGGAAGGATTGCTCCAGAGCAAACTAATTTATGCAGTAGCCAAATCACTTGCTCACAACTTTAATGCCAGTAGCTCACAAAGTAGAATTTTTGCTCACAAGGCTCCACAGCTTTGAGAGACATTGCTCCAGAGTAGGCCAGTAATTCTAGTTTATTTTACACATGTATGTGAAGGCAATGCCTTGAGGGCACTATAGTTCTTTGACATGAGTGGCTAGCCAATTTTAGTCACACAGTGAGAGACAATATCCAGGCAGTAAAAGATAGAAGGAGTTTTATTCGAATAAGGAACACAGTATAACCAAATTTCAGCTCAGATGTTCAGTGGGTAACAAATCTAACTGTTCTCATTACAAAAATGGTTCCTTTATATTAATACATGCATATATGTGTATAAAAGCACATAAAAGAGTTTAGTTTGATTTTTCCTTATTTAAAATTAAACCATTATGAACTTCTGAACCCATTTCTTTGAAGTAGAAAGTTTAAGCATAAATCTCAACTCTGATAGCTTGTTAGTGTACCATCCTCATTAAAAAAGTATACTAATGTTTTATCAGGGTTGGAACACCTGTTCATTAGGAAATCCCTTTCTCTGACCATTAAATGAGATATAAAACACCTGTTTCTACAATTCTGCTTAGTGTTCACTGATTTGCCAACTTATTCCTGGAAAATTCCAAAGTCCTTTCCCAAAGGCCTCTGAAATGCCAGCAATAATCAATAGATTATCATTTGCATTTTTATCCTGCCCTCCCGGCTCAGGGTGGCTAATACACAGAGTAAAATTTCATACTTTTGGTTTCGGCGGAGTGAATGACGGTCGCCTCTCGGGATGCTCCTGGAGGCGATCAGCCCATGCACAGTTGGGGGGGTCTTCGCACAAGCGAAGGACCCTAGTGAGCCTTAGTCAAAGGCTCCAAACCAGGGGGCGCTTTGGGGAACAGCCTGACAGTCGGGAAATTGAGGCTTTCCCTCTGCCCCAACGACCCCACTGTGTTGTGCCCATATGGGATGCAGCAACGCCACCGACTTCCCGGAGTGAAGCAGCGGATGATGAATTAACAAAGGAAGAATCGGCAGCAAATCGTGAGTTGGAGATCTGCTTGGAAGTGGCATAAATGTGCTCCCCCCTATAATTGTATAAGCACATGGGAGGAGGGAGGAATCCCCACCCCCCTAGAAATCAGGACTGGTAAAGAAAGAGAGAAGGGAGGTGAAGCGAAAAAGCGGATTGGAAAAGATACCTACTGAAGCTAAAGAAATTAGCTTGTCTCCTGAGTGTCACGGCACGAACTTTGTAAAAATAAACAATAAAAATGTTGGGGCAGAAGAAGGTCCCAGACAAGCCGGTAAAGAAAATGGGAGGTACTTCTGGTTCTGGCAGCCTCCCCCTGGAGCCAGCTGTCAGTCAGCAGAAAAGTGAGTCACTGCGCCCTCCGCTGGATCAAATGCAGAAAATCAGCGAAACCCTTTGTAACATGGAAAGTGTGCTCAGTAGTCAACAGAAGCAATTAACAGATACAGCTAAGAAAATGGAGGAGATTGCACAGAAATGTTTGATCTCGACGGAAGACACCAAGAAAATCAAGAAAAAGGTCAACAAATTAGAAAAACATCAAGACATGCAAGAAAAAAGAATTTTAATGCTTCAGATGGAAAAATCAAACTTAACTCTCCGTTTTCAGGGCATAAAGGAAGAAGAGAAAGAAGATCTCAGAAGCATTTTGGCGAATGCTTTGGCACCACTAACTGGCAGAGAAGCACAAAAATTAAATGAGGAGATGGATGTGGCCTATAGAGCCTACACCAGCTTTACAAAGAAAAACAATTTGCCAGCAGAAGTGGTTGTCAAGTTTACCAAGCAGCGTACCAGAGATCAAATCCTACGAGCGACATCAGCAATGCCCTTGAAGATTGGTGAGCAGACCATCAGAATTTTAAAAGATGTTCCATATGAAATTCGTATGAAAAGGAAAGCATATAAAGGATTGACCTTGTTTCTACAAAGACATCAAATTAGCTACAAATGGTGGTTTCCCGAGGGACTGGTGTTTAAGTTTAATGACAAAAGAGAGAAGATTGACTCCATTTTCAAAGCTCAAGAATTCCTGAAGAGACACGCCAGTTCAGAGGAAGAGGCAGAACTCGCTAATTGGACAGTGTTAAGCAGCGAGGAAGACAGCGGCCCAGAAGAGGGAGATGCAAGAGTGGAAGATGAAAAAGTAAAAGAGGGCCCATCGTACAATCTGAGAGACTTAAAAAGAAGACACCCCAAGATATAACAGTTGTTCGTGAGACGACAGAATGGAGCTGATTAACAATTAACCCCAAAGGACTCTACTAGTCTATCTAACAGGTGTATTTTGGACTTTCGGTAAGATGAACAGAAGATCTTTCAACCACGGTAGAAGCCAAAAACTTTATTTGTACTAACAAAAAAACCTAACATTTTAACAGAGAATTCACTCACTTCTTTTCTTTACCCATCTATATATCCTACCCTTTTTCTATATAAAAAAGCAATAAAATTCTCTCCTTTTCAGGAGAGTCATATATATATATATATATATATATATATATATATATATATATATATAAATAAGAGAGTAAAATTTCATAAAATCACATCAATTAATATAAATACAATTTAAAACCAAGATAAATAAAAATAAAGTGCTAGTAGACATTTCCTCATTTTCTGGTCAGCTCTGAGGTCTTCTTCAGCTGTTTAGGGTGATTGGTCCAGGCAGTAACTAATTCTAAGTGTAGCTGTCAAAGAAATTTTATTTGCTTGTTTTTATAGCCAGTAACTTTAGAGAGATCTGGAAAATATGCAAAGATTGTTTGTTGCCCCACTCAATTTATTTTACCGAATTTAAAATTGGGAAGAACTACAGGCAACCATTTATTATTCATTCTAATAGCAAATATGGGTGGCTTGTGCCAAACACTATGCTCCTCAAATGGGGTTACCCACTAGGTGGGATGTATCCAGGGAAAGTACCAGGTATGCAGGAAAAAAGGGGCTTTCCACTTCACTCTGAAAAGGTAATAAGGATTAAGTGTGTCTACTGCCTTCGCATTGATACCATTAGGAAAGAACTCAAACACATGCTCCAAGTCTGTTTTGTGATTGCTAGGTTGGGGAGGGGGGGGACTGTGAACTGATCCTAATTAAGACTCTCCAAAGGACCATTTAAGCTGCAAAGTGGGTAGTGTTCCAAAACATTTTAGGGAGTTCTGTGAGATGTGGAAATTGGGTGTCATAGTGATTGGCACAGGCCACCCACTTTGCTATTTGAGGGAATATGGGTTATGGGAATGCACATATGATGCACCTCTCACCCAGGTCCAGTTTCAGTGTTCTTATTTTACTGTAGCTAAGCAAGCAGTTGCCTCCTGTTATCCTTTGGATGTATATTAAGAACACTCATGGGGTATGGGAGGGGGGAAAGGAGTGGATTTTCTATGCTGCTTCTCCCAGAATTCTTCTCAGGTCACATTTGTATTATATTAATAGCCAAACTTTAAGACATCAGCTGTCGTATCCCCTGTACACTTTCTGTAAATGAGTTCCTCAGAAATGAGTAGAAGTTAGTTCCCATTAAGCAGGCAGGGATACAAACCATTGCTATGTTTTAAACAAAACAATACCCCCAAACAGTGGGCATTAATGACAGAGTGGATAAAAAGTGATTATTATTTTTTTTAAGTCAGATTTCTTTATGCAAATCAGATATTTTTTAAAAAATTCTAGGTTTGTGAAATCAGGATTTAATATATCCCTAAAGCTGGACTTCTGAGTCTCTTTTGACCTTATGAAATATTTCTTTTCTTTGTAAAGAAAGTATGATACTGTGGAGAAAATATCTGTATCATCAAGTGGTATACTATACTTTTGACTTGATACTAGAAGCCATAGAATAGCAAGTCACCCAAAGTGTTTGTCCATTGATTCATCTGGCTGACAGTTTACTCCTGTTTTATGCCTAGTAGCTACCTCATCTCTGCAACTGACAGTACTCAAACTTTATGTAAATCATGGAACATTAATCTACTATATCATGGAATCTACTATATCATGGAACACTAATCTACTCAAGAACTAAATTAAATTATCGTATGGCATTGTGTGTAGAATAGCCAGGAGATCCGAAGATTATCTGGAAGCCACAAGTTCTAGCTCTTAGTGTTATGGTCAGTGTTCCCTGTAAGGTGAGTTAGTGTGAGCTAGCTCACAGTTTGTTAGCCTCTAGCTCACACATTTTTGTCTCAGCTCAGGAAGGACGGCACCAGAGCAAACTAATTTATGCAGTAGCCAAATCACTCACTCACAACTTTAATGCCAGTAGCTCACAAAGTAGAATTTTTGCTCACAAGACTCCACAGCTTAGAGGGAGCATTGGTTATGGTTGTGGTGAGCTAAACTTGTTTTTAGGGGCTGAGAGAGCTCTGAAAGAATTAGCCCAAGGTCACCCAGCTGGCTTCATGTAGAGGAGTGGGGAATCAAACTCCATTCTCCATATTAGAGTCCGCTGCTGTTCTACCAGCTTCTGGGTGAGATTATTTACTTTTTCATGGGGGTGGGCAGGGCGGTTGTGACCATGGAGACAGACAGACTAAATCATAAAGGAATTCTGGAAAGGTGAACTTTCACGTGACTACAGTAAACCAATAATGTAGGCTGAATACAAGGTCAGAAGCATTAAGTGATAAATATATACCATGTATTGTGAATCATCTTTTAAAATGGTATTTTAAAAAAGGAATTTAAAAAAGCTTTTGTGTAAAAGCTTTGTTCAATTTTATATCCTTTTTTCTTCCCATAACAACCAATTGGTATGCACTTATTTAGAAGTATCTAAATAATACATATTTTAAAGCCATCTTGATTTGAATAAATCTACCCTGAATCTTCCCTAACACAGCTTAGATTTAACTGTACAAATCCTTTCACAGATACCAGATGGGCACAGACAGGAATTGGTATCAGGAAAAATTGGTAATACTAATTTGCTTTGTATTTATGATGGCAGGGTATGAATTCTGTTTTGCAAATGTACAAAAAAAAATCCAAATAATATGAGCCGTATCAGGACAAACAGCACTCCACTCCTCAGAGGTAGGTGTCAGAAATGCTTGGAGCAGGAAACATCAACCAATTCTGGAAAAGCAGTTGTTGCACCCCTGGTCTCCTGTTTCCCCCACCTGTACTGCTCAATTTCCCACTATTTGCCATGCAGCGGCATTTTGACCCACATCTGTCCCCGATTTCCCCCACGCATTCTTGATCTTTAAAAATAAGGATCAAGAAAATATGGGGGAAACTGGGGGGGAGATAAGAACATAAGAGAAGCCAATGTTGAATCAGGCCAATGGCCCATCTAGTCCAACACTCTGTCACACAGCGGCCAAAATATACCAGGTGCCATCAGGAGGTCCAGCAGTGGGGCCAGGGCACCAGAAGCCCTCCCACTGCTGCCCCCTCCAGCACCAAGAATAGAGTGCATCACCTGCCCCAGACTGAGAGTTCCCATCTATACCCTGTGGCTAATAGCCATTGATGGACTTCCGCTCTATATGTTTATCTAATTCCCTCTTGAAACTGACCATGCTTGCAGCTGCCACGACCTCCTGTGGCAGTGAATTCCATATGTTAATCACTCTTTGGGTGAAGAAGTATTTCCTTTTATCTGTTCTAACCCGACTGCTCAGCAATTTCATAGAGTGCCCACGAGTTCTTGTATTGTGAGAAAGGGAGAAAAGTACTTCTTTCTCAACCTGCTCAATCCCATTCATAATCTTATAAACCTCGATCATGTCACCTCTCAGCCGTCGTTTCTCCAAGCTAAAGAGCCCCAAGCACTTTAACCTTTCTTCATAGGGAAGGTGTTCCAACCCTTTTATCATTCTAGTTGCCCTTCTCTGCACTTTTTCCAATGCTATAATATCCTTTTTGAGATGTGGTGACCAGAACTGTACACAGTATTCCAAATGAGGTCGCACCAATGATTTATACAGGGGCATGATGATACTGGCTGATTTGTTATCAATTCCCTTCCTAATAATCCCCAGCATAGCGTTGGCCTTCTTTATTGCAGCTACACACTGTCTAGACATTTTCATTGAGTTATCCACTACGACTCCAAGATCTCTCTCTTGGTCCGTCTCTGCCAGTTCAGACCCCATCAACGTGTATTTATATTTAGGATTTTTGGCTCCAATGTGCATCACTTTGCACTTGGCCACATTGAACCCCATTTGCCACGTTGACGCCCACTCACCCATCCTCGACAGATCCCTTTGGAGTGCCTCACACTCCTCCCTGATTTTCTCCACCCTGAACAACTTCGTGTCATCTGCAAATTTAGCCACATCACTGCTTACTCCCAATTCCAAATCGTTAATAAACAAGTTAAAAAGCATCGGACCGATCCCTGTGGTACCCCACTGCTTACCACCCTCCACTGAGAAAGTTTCCCATTTATACTCACTCTCTGTTTCCTATTTATAAGCCAGTTTTTGATCCACAAGAGGACTTGTCCTTTTATCCCATGACTATTGAGCTTACTTAGGAGCCTTTGATGAGGAACTGTATCAAAAACTTTCTGGAAGTCAAGGTAAATAATATCTGTTGGGTCCCCCTTGTCCACATGTTTGTTCACTCCCTCAAAAAACACTAACAGTTTAGTGAGACAAGATCTTCCCTTACAGAACCCGTGCTGAGTCTGCCTCAATAGTTTTTGTTCATCAATGTGCCTACTAATTCTTTCCTTAATAACAGTTTCCACCAATTTACCCGGTATCGATGTCAGACTGACTGGCCTGTAATTTCCTGGATCTCCTCTGGAGCCCTTTTTAAAGATGGGAGTGACATTAGCTACCTTCCAGTCCTCAGGAATGGAGGCAGATTTTAAAGAAAGATTACATATTTTTGTCAGGAGATCCACAAGTTCACATTTGAGTTCTTTCAGAACTCTCGGATGAATGCCATCCGGGCCTGGTGATTTATTAGTTTTTAAATTGTCCATCAGTCGGAGGACTTCCTCTCTTGTCACCGTAATCTGATTCAGGTCTTTCAAACCCCCTCCTGAAATCGGTGCTTCTGGACTGGGCAAACACTTCTCCTCTTCCACAGTGAAGACAGAGGCAAAAAATGCATTCAGCTTCTCAGCCATTTCCCTGTCATCCTTCACTATTCCTTTTACCCCTTGGTCATCCAAGGGCCCCACTGCCTCCTTGGCTGGCTTCCTACTTCTAATGTATTTGAAGAAAGTTTTATTGTTGGTCTTTATGTTTTTTGCGATATGCTCCTCATATTCCCTTTTTGCTTGCCTGATCACAGACTTGTGAGTTAAAATGTGAGTTAAAATGTGGCCACACAGCAAATAGTGGAAAATTGAACAGTAAAAGTGGGGGAAACGGGAAACCAGCGGTGCAACTACTGCTTTTGTGGAATCAGTCATCCTGTCTGTACTCCATAATTCTGTTCCAAGACATGAAGTCCACACATGCAAGATGTGAGGAGGAACAGTTGCTAGGTTTGCTTCCAGGCCTGGAGAAAAACGTCCTGTCCCTCTGATGGGGCAGCATGCCATCAAGTCACAGCTGACTTATGACAACCTCGTAGAGGTTTCAAGCAAGAGACATTCAGAGGCATTTTGCCATTACTTGCCTTTGAACATCAACCCTGGCCTTCCCTGATGCTCTCCCATCTGAGTTCTAACTGTGGCCAACCCTATTTAGCTTCCAAGAGCTAATGAGATTGGGCTATCCTGGACTATCCAGGATAGCGGCCTGTCTTTTAGTAGAGGGTTGATATGTGGAAATGGGCAGCTGAATCTTTTCATGGCATGGACACACAAATGGACACATGAAGCTGCCTTATAAAATAATTGGTCCATCAAGCCCTGTCCAGGGTCTCACACAAAGGTTTTCCACATGAATTATTTTAACTGGAGATGCCTGGGATTGTGCCTTGGACTTTTGATATGCCCAGTAGATACTGTACCATTGAAACATGGATCCTCCTGATAAATAACGTCCCATTAAGCCTATACAGGATTTTTTCCCCTCTCCAGGTGGCTGGCAATCCTCAACTGTCATCTTGAGAAACAAGGGTACAGGCAAAGAGAAAAGACAAGGAAACTATAAAGAAAATGAAGATTAGAAAGGTGGTAGCACAGGATGCTACTGTCTAGTATATTACAAGTAAAATTACAAGGTGATAATCTTTAAGGCAGCAGGTGGCCCCTTCCTGCAAGATTTCATTGTTCAGGTTCCTGGATGGCTGGTAACTTATGTGGCTTTTAAAAAGCAAATAGATTTATGGAGGACAAAGAAACAGATGTTAGCCCATCTTGGATGCACACCTTAAAGTGGTGAGGGTGTATGTGTGTCAACAAAGCTGAGAGCAATACTGTAAGGGGTCTAAACTCCTTGCTGAGTCATTGCTAAGATGTGGCCCTTTGGGGGATCAGTGGCCACATCAGCAGAAGAGAATGGACAGTTCCAATGGTGATGGGGGTGAGGAATCATCAAAGGATAGCTACTGGGCAGCAGCAGTAGTGGAAGGTGACACTGGTGGAGGATCTTTCATTGACAATAGCAGTAGACATTACAGCTAACCCTGGTTAGTACTGTGCAGAAGAAGGCAATGGTAAACCACTTCTGAAGAACTCTTACCTTGAAAACTGTATGATTAGAAAATCCAAAATAAAAAAGATATACACTGGAAGATGGAACCTCCAGGTCAGACAGCACTCAGTCAGCTACTGGGAAAGAACTGAGGACAACTGCAACTAGCACTATTCTTACTGAGGCAACTGGACTAAAGCCAAAAGGATGTTCAGTTGTTGACATGCATGGATGCCAAAGAAAAGTTCAAAGCTGTTCGATGCTGTGATGGACTGCACTTTTAAAAGCTTAAAAGTTCTGTGTAAACAGATAAAGGGTTATGAAGGGTTAATTCTTCACAGAGCCAGAGAGCCTTGAGTGACAGGCTGTTCCAAGGAATCTGATTGGTTAGCACCATCTGAGCACAGAAAAACTTCTGAACTGGATGCTGAGGAGAGAGGCCCTAGCTGAAAAGAGTTGAGTACTGATTGTTTTGGAATTCAGCCCTGACTGAGAGCAGTTTAACACAGGCAGGAGAACTGGGGAAAGTTGACAAAGAAGTTTGGGAAGTAGGTGAAGACTCCCAAGGAAAAAGGATAGATCTTCTAGAGAGAAATGAAAATTCCCTACCCAGTCAAACAGGGAATTAGCACTAAAGAGTGCAGAGATCTGGTATGGTTAGAAACTGCCTTTAAAGACCTTAAGAGTCAGTTAAAAACTCAAGACAAGTACTGGTGTTTCAAGAGAAGGAGTTTGGGTACTGGAAAGAGTGCACCAGCCTTCTGGAAACAAAAAGAGTCAAAGAATACTCAAAGAAAGTGTACTGAAGTGCTTGGGGAAAAGACTGGAACAAAAGCCTCTTAACATAATGATTTAAGTTACAGTGAACAGCTTAAGGAACTCTCATCAGCCTGAAACATAAGAACTGTGCATTTTACCTCAGTGTTATTTATATTGAGTTGCCTCAGAAAACTTACCTGTGATATCACCTGACCTTTCTCCTCTATGTTAAATAAAATGTGTTGTCAATTTGGAATATAAAAACTTCTTGAGTCCCATTTAAGTTAAAGGGGGCTCCCAATCCTTCCTTCGGGTTCCTGGACTGAGCAAACAGCCAAAATGTTATACTGTGACAGGGCAGGACATACAGAGTTCTTCAGCAAAGAAGAAATGAATGTGAACCAGAAAGAACTATAGTTTGAAACCAGAGATATTATCAAGGAAGAATGCATAAAGATTACTCCTGTAGCTAAAAGAAAAAGCCTTGATAGATGACTTATGAAACTCTTAAATTATTAAAGATAAATGAGAAGCAAAAGTAAAAGGTGACAGAAACAGAATCAAACCCCTAAATACAGCATTAAAGCAACTCACATGTAGAGACAAAGAGAACTATTATAATGACCAGTGTAAAGGAATTGAACAAAACAAAAAAAGGAGAACAAGAGATTTGTTCCATAAGATCCAAAAAAATCAAAGGGAAATTTAAGTCACAGTCAGGCATCCTGAAAGATTAACACAGAAACACATTAACTAAACAGGACAAAAATAAGGGAAAATATGGGAACAATACACTGAAGAACTATTCAAAAGAGATGAAAGAATGATGGATTCCTTCCAAGAAGTGTCTTGAAGAAAAACCTACAGTTTTACAAAGTGAAGTGAGAGCTGCACTGTTTCAACCAAAGTGCTGGTCTGGAGCTTGGTTGCCATGGAGGGTGTGTGTGTGTGTGTGTGTGTGTGTGTGTGTGAGAACAGGAATGAATACTTTCATTTCTGGTCACTGTATAGTTATTTGTCTGGTGTCTGGTGTAGCCATGAAACCTTGAGACTTACAATGTCTTTAGTATTCTCTTTCCCCTGGGAATTTGGTGGGCTTTTAGCTTAGATGCGATTGGCCAAGAGCCAATAATGTCTTATTTGATTATGCTATAATTGCTGGCTTTGTGTGCTTGACCTCGGTTCTAACAAAGAATGCTATGAGTCTGGATCCTATCAATGTCTCAATAAACTTTACTTCTTCTGAATGACTATTATTGGGAACTGATTTCTCCAGGGGCTCTAACAAACTGCAAGTAGTTGGGAAGACAAGTCACCAGGAGTAGATGGGATAGCAATAGAGCTATTCCAAGCCCCAGAAATGGAGTCCATCAAAATCTTAACAACATTGTGTCAACAAATATGGAAAACAAACCAATGGCCCACAGACTGGAAATGTCCAATCTAATTGTAATTCCAAAAAAAAAGGAGATATCAAAGACTGGAAAACTATCAGACAAGTAAAGTGATGCTCAATATCATACAACAAAAACTGTTACCATATATGGAATGAGAAATGCCAGAAGTTCAAGATGGATTCAGAAAAGGAAGAGACTCTAGAGATCATATTGCAAATGTATGTAGGTTACTGGAACATATGAGAAAATTTCAGAAGAAAATCAGTTTGCATTTTCTAGATTACAGCAAAGCTTTTGATTGTGTGGATCATTTTTTATTTATTTATTTATTTATTATCAGAACTATACCCCGCCCAGAGCTGGCTCAGTGTGGCTTACAAAGGAATAAAACAACAGATAGACAATTTAAATAATCCTAAAACCACATAAAACAACTCAACATTAAAAAGTGCTAACATTATAATACTAATAAATTATCAGATGCCCTCCTACCACAGTAGCAGCTGCCACCCCACTGCTGCTTCCTCCTCGGCCGCCTCTGAGCCCACCCCCACACCATCAACCCGGGCTGCAGCTCACTTGTGGAAGCGGTCTGGGGGCTGCTGCAGGGCCTTGGCCAGCCAGGAAGAGGTGGTGACATCGTCCTCAGGGCTCTGCAATGAGGGAAATAGAGGAGCTGAAGTGTGACAGGGCTCAGCTGAGGCACCACAGCTGCCGTCTTCTGCTCCCTGATTCCAGCCAGCGACCTCAGAGGGAAGGCAGCAGTGTGGCTTGGTGGGCACCCCTTCTGTGGGCAGGACTCAGCAACACAGCCAGCCAAACCAGGCAGTGCCTTCTGATTCGCAGCTGAGAAAGCCAACTGATTTTTGCGTGCATTGAATCTTGCCACTCTAAAACAGGATTGTTATATAGGAGAGATTCCTTGGCTCTATCATCAACCAAAAGAAGGACAGCACCCAAGAAAAATAGGTTTCACCCAAACAAAACATCAAAATTCAGGTTTACATTCTGTTCACATATTCAGAGAGCACCTTGTCAGTATCACAATCACTAGTCCTGATAGAACATGAGAGATATGTTATCCTAGATTGGTTGTTGTTATCTGCCGCAAGGGTTCCAATGGGACCCAAGAAAATATGCTGCTATCTTAAGAGTTTTTGTGCTCACAAAGAGAAATTATTGCACCTTATGTCCTTTATATATATCACAGTCCTTGAAAAAGATTGTATTATTTACAATTATTAGAGTCCCGTGGGACTAGTGATTGTGATACTGACAAGGTGCTGTCTGAATATTTGAACAGAATGTAAACCTACACTTTGATGTTTTGATTGGGTGAAACCTATTTTTGATAATATTTGAGATCAATATTTATATAACAGTATAGAAAAAGAAAAAAAGAAAAAGCACAAATTTGATTTACCTTGAACATACATCTAGGCCAAATGATGCTCCCTAGAAGCTAAAGTAGCTAAACTGAGGCTATCATATTTTGTTCACATTATGAGAAGTCAAGAGTCACTGGAAAAGACAATAATGCTAGGAAAAGTTGAAGGCAGCAGGAAAAGAAGAAGACCTAACATGAAGTGGATTGACTCAGTCAAGGAAGCCATGGCCCTCAGTTTGCAAGATCTAAGAATGGCTGCTAACAATAGGACAGTATGGAGTACGTTAATTCATAGGGTTGCCATAAGTCAGAAGCAAATTGATGGCACTTGCACACACAGAGACAGCCATAAGAGCTAAGTGGGTCAAGGTTCAAAAGCACAATGAGCATTGCCAACTACCTGGGTCATTGTGAGGACTCAACAGGTCCTTGTAGGCAGGATGAGATAAAAATGTGCTAAATATGTAAATAGTTAAACTATAATTGCATCAAGATTTAAGATCCCATAGAGATGAATGGAAGAAATATGCACCCAGTTTAAGCTCTGCAGAGGCAGCAATGCCATAGCTCCTTTTCTGAAAGGTTTCCTTGCAACACAGACACACAAACTATTTTTAAAAGTAATTTCTTTCCGTAGCCTGTTAATGCACTGTACACTCTGGCCAGTCTGAAGCTACCAGAGATGCAAATTACTGTTATGGTTACCGTTAATATTCTGAGTAGTACAACCTTGCAGGTTCAGCATAATGAATTAATTGCTAAAAGATTCACACATTGCTGTTTGCTTGGAAGCTCAAACTTTTGCATTATAAATGCTAGGTTATAGCAATAAATTGAATATGAAACCTTTTTATTGCATTGTTTCATTGCCTGTGACCCTCTGGATGTAAGAATTACAACCCATTTCCATCACAATTTTGTGTTGCATAGTTGATGAGGTTCTTCTCTCTGGTCATTTAATTCCATTTTCTGAATGAAGCATGAAACGGTGTGCAATACAATGTACTCCAGTAATTTTCACCTATTCTTTTATATTCCTATCAAGAAATAAGCATTCCAATCATTATTTGGTGCTGTTGCAGAGTCTTCATTAGCATTACATTATTCAGACACACAGACACACACACAACAAAGAACTCATTGCTATCTTAAGACGGTGTATCTACATTTTCATCCACATTGCATTAAATGTATCACTGGTAGGCTACAGGACAAAAGACAAAAACTTATCAAGAAAAACCACTGTAGAAGAAATTGAGGTGGATACAGAATAACGTAATGACTAGGACACCATATACAGCAGGTAATACATTTTGTATTGGAATTTTTCATACTATCAACCAAAATGGTCATGCAAGAAAAGTGGAGGGCAGTTTGCTTCCTCGTTACCCTAATCTGCCTCCTTCATATCCCATCTTTGTATTTGCATTTCTCCTGAGTCTCAAGTTTCCACTATATCTTCACCTTTATATACCTAATGTAATCAAAGATAAGGAAGCCACAACTACTCTTCTCCAGTTCCTCACCAATATTATCTGGAGTCATAAGGACCACAACAAGTGAGACAGAGGACTCAGCAGGAACTAGGTATCAGTATTGCAGCTGTTGTCCCTTGCTGTGCAACCCTAAACAGGTTCACTCTCCATGAATCCTATTCAGTTCAGTATGTAGTCTGTGTCTCAGTTGTAAAAAGTGGACCTTACATAACCCCTATAATTTACTGGCTGTTTACAGGGCCGGCTCGAGGGTTTTTTGCACCCTAGGCGGGGCTACCTTCTGGTGCCCCCCTGCGTGTGCCCACCAATCACGGGTTGCCAACTTCCAGGCGGGGTCAGGAGCTTCCCCCAGTGGGCCAGCGACAACTCCCCCCGCTTCTCCCCCCCCCCATGCCTTCTTCGCTGATGGACTTTCGGCAAAGCCAGAGCTGTTCATTCAGCGCCAGCCAAGAGCCAGGGGTGTGAGAGAGTGGCTGGAAGGGGGGGGAGAGAGAGAGATGGATGGAGCTTCAAGGGGAGGTGGCTTTGGGACTGCCCCTCAGTGGGGCTGCTGCCGCTGGTCGGGCTCTCCGGGGGCGCTATTGGCTACCCGCTGGCCCCCTTCCCTGCTGCCCCCGTGCCTTTCCTGCGCTCACAGGTGACCGGGCTGGTCTGATCTGGTGCACCTCCCTCCCGCCCCCTTCCCAGCCTGCTGGGACTCTGCACTGGGAGGGGCTTTGCCTCGGGTGGGGAGAAAGGAGGGAGAGGGTGGCCCTCTTTTCCCACTGTCCTGCAGCCCGGCACCTCCAACAATGCCTCCCACATGCACAGAGGCACGCCCAGGGAAGATGGGGAGACCAGCCGCCTTTGGATCCCCAGATCCGAGGACGAGGGGGAGGAGGGGCTGCAATGCTCTCTCTCTCTCTCTCTAGCCCAGCAGGATCGAGAAGCTCATTCTCCCCCCCCCACGCTCAGCGACTTACTTGTGAGGAGCAAACCTTCCCGGGGTCCGACTGGCCAGGCTTTTTCCTTCCTCCTCCCCCTCCCCTCCCCCTCCCCCGGTTCAACTCTGAAGGTCCTCCTGGGCGCCAAGGCAAGAGCCAAGCCCCCCCCAGAAATGCCCCTGCCTACCTGCCTGCCACCAGCTCCCTCGCTTGTGCAAGAGCTGCACTCTGGATCCTCCAGCAGAAATGAATCCCACGTCCTTGCAAGGCAGAACTTGTCCATGCCTGCCTGGGGGCAGCTCAACCACCCCCCCTCGCCCCAGGGAAGCCGCTATCTGGCAGGGAGAGGCCAGCCGAGCCCAGGTGCAGCCAGCCAGCAAGGTGCATCTCTTGGTTGCTGCCCACCTCCCTTGCAGACATCGCAAGGGCAAGCGAGCAGCAGCGTCCCACTGGCTCTGCTCTGGATGCCCCTCCACCAAACGGAAGTGGCAGCTGCACCCCTGAGCCTTCCGCCAGGGCATTCTTTGTTGGCAGCTGTGGCCACAGCCCCCACCTCCTCTCCCCCCCAAGGGAGAGGGGGAGGGCGGGCAAGCTCCGCTGCTGCCTCCTGCGTCCCACTGGGGCGCTCTTCACAGGTGGTGGCAGCGGCTTTTCGTGGGGGGGCAGGCGCACTTTGGCGCCCCTGCAGCCGGCGCACTCTAGGTGAGCATCTAGCTCACCTAGTGGGCGAGCTGGCCATGGCTGTTTACAAAGACCTAAATTTTATTTGGTGATCAGAAGGCTGATTGGGAAAAATGCTGTGATATAGTACTCATTTGTTTATAAAATAAAGTAACATCTTCCTTAATTATAAACAAAACATTTGAATGAGTTGCTAGCCTGTTAAATTGATTTTATCAATCAAAGTTGTCACATTTGCAGAGTATTTCATATCTCACAAAAATATTGCGTGGAAAAGATATTTGATCTATTTAAATAAGTAATTATACCTTTCTGTTTCTACTTGGAATTTTAAACAAATATATATACAATTGCTAGCAGGTCTGTTTAAATCACTGTTTGATGTTAAGATTATTGTATGACAAAAGGGACCCCTCCAGGACTTGTGCAGGTCACTTCATTCCCCCCCTGTATCCCTGTCCAAATTTTATTTCTTCTTTCTCTCCTTCCAGCAGCCTTCATGTCCTTTCCCCTTTTCCTGTGTGCATCTCTTCCTGTGCACACACCAACCAACCTCTGTGGCCATGTTGCAAACTCTTAGAGTTTCACTCTGGTGTTGTGTGGTGACTGCAGCCAGACCTGACCAAGTCACTCAAGTTGTGTGAAGGCCACCTCTAGGTCCAGGTGAGTTGTATGGCAGCCACCACCACCATACCTGGATGAGTTGCACAAATTGTATGGTAACAAGTTGCTTGATTTGCTGCTGGCTCTGATGAATCCTCCCTCAAGGTAGGAGGGAAGAAGCAAAGGAGGCCAAAATAGGCCTAGTAAGTGTTCTCCCCTTCCTTTTACTAACAGAAACCAAAGGCTGAAGACTGGCTATACAGTTGAAGTTGCCTAGAAACCTCACAATATCTACAGAGTTCATTCATTTCTTAAATACACTGGTGCTGCTTCTATATTTTAGTGGCTTCCTCCTCCCCATGTATTTTTTCAGCTTTTTCTCTGTAAAACTAACTTTTTTCTCAGGTTTGTAGAAAGATTTGTCTTATCTGTTTATGGCACCATTCTGTGTATTTAAGTATCCACAGATTTGGCCTTGTTGAGAATTAGGTATATTGATGTATCCTAAGCTTGCTACACAGGTAGGGGTGTCTTACAATTCAGCAGGAAGAGACAACTAAGTTTCTTGGGAAGCATGTCGTCCAAGCCCAGTACTGTCCTTCACTAGCAGTGGGAAGTCTCTCTCTCTCTCTCTCTCTCTCTCTCTCTCTCTCTGTGTGTGTGTGTGTGTGTGTGTGTGTGTTAGAAATGGGCACAAACAAGGAAAATGCAGTTCAGTTTGTGGCTGAACCACAAACAGAACCAGGAGGTTCATTCATTAACTGAACCAGTTTGTGCAGTTTGTGGCCCTGCGCTGCTCCCCACTGCTCAGGTGTTTCTGCAGCTTTCATGGGGAACAGAAAGCAGGGGTTTAAAGGGGTTTCTGCTCCAGCCAGGAGCCACCACAAACTGTTCTAAAAGTTCACAGAAGATCATGATGGTGAACTTGTAATGAACTTCTGTTCGTGAACCATGAACAGGGCAAAATTCATCACAAATTTTGCTTCGGGGTTCATTTCATGCCAATCCCTAGTGTGCGTGCGTGCGTGCGTGCGTGCGTGCGTGTGTGTGTGTGTGTGTGTAGAGAGAGAGAGAGAGAGAGAGAGAGAGATATAGGGCTCAATGGGCCTCTTTAATACTTACTGTGCACTTTAGTACTTATTGACTTCAAGGCTGAATGGTATACATTTTAAATGGATGTCTCTATTGTTGATAGATCTCCCCAGTGCATGTTTTGGCTCTGGAATGTCTGCCTGTGGCATACCTAATTTACAAACTGGATAGGGATTAGCTGAGATCCAAAGAAGAGTGAAGGGCTCAGCTCGCTGAAGTGAATAAATCATTCTGCCAGTTTCCCTTCTATATATTTTTTTACAATGATGGCTACCTAGAAAGAGACTTTGTCTTTTCTACATTGGGGATTTCTACAAAGAAAACAGCAAGGAAATTTTTGACTGTTGTCAATATTGTGTCCTGAGCTCATGTGGATTGATTGTCTGGGTCTCTTCCATAATAATAAGGTAAGGCAATAAGATAATATTTTTGGCTATTGATGTGACTATTCAGGAAGGTTTATTTAGTTAAAAGATTAATTTGTGAACCCGAATTTTAAGAAATACCAAACCATGTTGTGTTAGTACCAGAATGACCTCTAGTGGTGACAGATCATTTTAATGTGTATCTCATTGCTATTTTGATGAACATTATAATGTAAAATTTAGGAGAGTAGCCAGATTAATA
Source organism: Gekko gecko (assembly GCA_029375565.1). Taxonomy (NCBI): domain Eukaryota; kingdom Metazoa; phylum Chordata; class Lepidosauria; order Squamata; family Gekkonidae; genus Gekko; species Gekko gecko. The sequence goes on from JAPDNY010000007.1 coordinate 102,468,596, forward strand.
AATTGCTGTAGAATCACAGGATATAGTCTATTGCTCTTGAGATGCCATAAATCAGTAAGCAAGTGATTCCTGTTTGGAAACAATGTTTTCAAAGACTAAGCTTAATGATCAGTTGATTTGTGAAGTCACCACACTTTCACATTGAGGTCTAATGGAGCCTTCTGACATTACAATTTATGTTCCCTCTAATTTTCCCACCTACTGAGTGTAGCAGTTTACATGCAGAGCAGAATATAACTGCTGTAATCTTTAAATGGGCAATTGGCGGTGCAAGACCCTATGTTGCTCCAGATTGCTGCTGAGTGGGGCTTCCTGTGTTAATGAATGGCCACTCATGCACATGCCTTAGAAGGAATATCCTTACAATATCCATCGATGTCTCCTTTCTGTATTAAATTCTTTGTGAATCAAGAGGAATAGATCCAATTGGCTGTTGCATGGACAAATTAACACATCTAGTAGGATTTTTTAAAGGCTTATTTATCACATTTCTTATCTATCTGTCCTCATTTGGAGACTCAAGATGGATTACAAATCCTTAAAAGACTACATATTCTGGAGCTATCCTTATTTAAAATGTTAAAAATATCTCACCATAAAATGCCACAGATCTCACTCTATATTCAGCACTAAATCAGCTTCTAAATACCTAGTCCATTAACACACGTATAAACAATCAGAGTCACACAGTTTCTCAGAAGGTTAACAGAGTTGGAGTCTTCCTAGCCACCTCTGGCAGATCATTCCACGAAAGAGTAAGTGGCATTGAGAGTGTTCTAACCCAGATAGTCACTGACTTCATCTGTCTGCCCAATGGAATCATCTGCAATGTGGGAGGTGAAAAGTAATGCAGGGAAATATATTGGGACAAGTGTAAGGGCTCCAGGCTGTGAAGTATTCTAAAGGTAGTAGCTAGTGCCTTGAACTGAAGCTGGAAACCATCTTGCAGACACTGCTTATCTTTCCAGACAGGTGTAAGATATAATCCTTGATTAGCTCAACTCTACTGCATTTTGTACTAGCTACAGTTTATAAATTGGCTTTACTAACACATCTAATTATCCAGACACTTCAGCTGGTCCAAAAAAGTGGCCGTCAGGATATTGTTGAGGGCTGGATACTGGGATCTTATCACCTCAATACTGAAATATCTGCATAAGTTACCCATATGTTTCTGGCAAAATTAAAAAGTGCTGATTCTTATCTATAAGGCCCTAAACAATTTGGGATCAGGGTACCTGAAGGGGTTCTCCTTATGTATCATCCTGCCCACCTGTTAAAATCCTGTTCACAAGCCTCTACCTGCATAGGCAAAGCAAATGGCAAGCAGCAATGGAGATTTTCAGTGGGGGCACTTCACCCCTGGAACACCCTCCACTTTGAAACTCAGGTGGCACACTCTTCTTTCTTTTAGGTACCAGGTCAAAATGTTTCTTTCTACTTAGACAATATCATTTCTGTCTGAAACTAGCCACTCAGAAAGACGGGGTTTGCAGGATTGCTAGTTTGACCTAATAAGGTTGCTTGAATCTTATCAGATTACATGCTTTCATATATTTGGAGAGATGTGCAAACATTTGTTTGACTAATTCTTGCAATGTCTACCACTATTGATCCATACACACAGTTTGAGATTTTCTCTCTCTCTCTTTGGGATCATAAATAAAAGCATGCCTGAATTTAGCTTACCAGCTACGTTTAAGTAACAAATAATGTTGGCTGACAGCAGAAAGGTATATCTGGAAGAACCTAAACAGTTCCTTCTCTTCTTTTCCGTGAATCATAGGATTATTGCATAGCTTAAAAAAAAAGGATACTCAGGATTTCCAGTAGAAATTTGGCTAGTTTCTTCAAAATTACTTTTTTCCCCTTTGAAATTCCTTGGATGGATTCAAGAGCAGAAACCTTCAAAGTTGCATTGTAATTTTACTTCAGAAGGTTCTATATAGGAATCTACAGTTCTATTTTTTACCTCTTTTTATGGAAGAGCTGTTCATACTTTAAGCCCTGTACTTGAAGAGCATTAATATCATCCTCATGGTTTTAACTCATTTCAGAAGCTACAACACTCTGCACAGTTAGACTGCTTAGCTTTCTAAGTCCATTGGATAAATACCTTCCCTGTACACAAAATGGCTGCTAAAATCACAATTGATGTACATAATATGAAGATGGTGACAAGGGGATTAAGGATGTGTGTATGGATGGGGATAAAATGAAAACAGGCAATCTGATTAGTAGATTTTTTAGGGTGGCTAATAGAGGGTATGGTATAATGGGGGTATAAGCATCAATGTACTAAGTACTGGTTTTGCTGAACTACTATATAAATTACTAGGACCTATGTGCAGGCAGAGGTGAATTAATTGCATAAAGATATTTCAGAATTTAGTATTCAGAATGTATTTGTGAAAAACAACAGACTGATTTAAGTCATTTGTATATTTACAGGTAGGGTCATTCTTTGGGGCTAGACTATCACGGAATGTCAAACTCTGGGGAATTTCAGACAGATGATATAATCCGGAAGAGGAACGGTTCCCAAACGGTTTCTGGTCTGGCATTTCAGACAGAACCATTTTAGAACCGGTTCCCTACCGGAATATATTTGTAATTTCACACAGAATCGCTTCTGTCCAGTTCAGAAAACGGGGCTGAAGCATTTTACCTGCCAACCACTTCCAAGTAGTCGTCAGTTTCTTCTCCCGGATCCGATACGCTTTTTCCCGCCTTTTTTCGCCCGCGTGGGCGATCTCCGGCTTTTTTTTTTTTAACGTTCGCTTTAGAGCGTTATAGCGCTATAGCGCAATAGCATCCTAGCAACCCCATTGGAATGCCTGCAGTGTTGTTTTATAGCACTATAGTGCTATAGCGCTCTAAAGCGAACATTTTTTTAAAAAAAAGGCACGGCGGGAAACGGCGGGAAAACAAAGCGGTGCAGTCTGAATTGCCAAACCGCTTCTGATTCGGCTCTTTTCCGGTCAGGGAAAGCCATGTGTGAAATGGCAGCCCTGTACCGGTTTACTTCAAGACGAATCAGAAACGGCTTCAATCCAGCAGAATCTCGGTAATGTGAAATTCCATTCTGTTTCCTTGTGACAGCTGAGTGATACATTTGGCAGCTTTATGGGTATCCAGAAATGCTCTTAAAATAATAAATGTTCTACGTTATATAAATACATTGGTCTATTGCAAAATGGATAGTACTCTATCACTCTTGTCAATGAGTATAGGAATATGTAATAGCCCTAATAACAGGTTCAAGGACTTTTTCTTTGAGAAAGGAGCATTAGCAGTCCCATTCCAAATATTTGGTCTTACTATGAATTCCCCCCATTTTTATGGTATATAGTATTTTAATGGAAAACAATATGGTTAAGGAGCTTGGGAATGCTCCTGGATGCCTCCTTAATGATGGAGGCCCAGTTAGCAGCCACTGCCAAGTCAGACTTTTACCATCTTTGGCTGATTGGGCAGTTGGTTCCCTTCCTCAAATGTAGCAACTTGGCAATGGTAATCCACACAATAGTCACCTCATGATTAGACTACTGTAATGCAATCTACACAGGGCTGCCCTTGTCCCAAATTCGGGAGCCACAGCTGGTGCAGAATGCGGGTGGCCAGGTTGTTGTTGGGTCTCTCTCTATGACAACAGAAAGCATTGCAATGGCTGCCTATAGCATACCGAATTCACTTCAAGGTGCTGGTCTTTACCTATAAAGCCCTATATGGTCAGGAGCCAGCATACCTGAGGGACTGCCTTTCTACACATGTTCCCCAGAGAGCACTGAGTTTAGTGACACAAAACCTCCTAGTGCTCCCTGGCCCTAAAGAGGCCAGACTGGCCACTACCAGGACTAGAGATTTTTCTGTGGCAGCACCGCGCTGGTGAACATAAGAACATAAGAGAAGCCAATGTTGGATCAGGCCAATGGCCCATCTAGTCCAAAATATACCAGGTGCCATCAGGAGGTCCAGCAGTGGGGCCAGGGCACCAGAAGCCCTCCCACTGCTGCCCCCTCCAGCACCAAGAATAGAGTGCATCACCTGCCCCAGACTGAGAGTTCCCATCTATACCCTGTGGCTAATAGCCACTGGTGGACTTCTGCTCCATATGTTTATCTAATTTCCTCTTGAAACTGTCCATGCTTGCAGCTGCCACGACCTCCTGTGGCAGTGAATTCCATATGTTAATCACTCTTTGGGTGAAGAAGTATTTCCTTTTATCTGTTCTAACCCGACTGCTCAGCAATTTCATAGAGTGCCCACGAGTTCTTGTATTGTGAGAAAGGGAGAAAAGTACTTCTTTCTCAACCTGCTCAATCCCATTCATAATCTTATAAACCTCGATCATGTCACCTCTCAGCCGTCGTTTCTCCAAGCTAAAGAGCCCCAAGCATTTTAACCTTTCTTCATAGGGAAGGTGTTCCAACCCTTTTATCATTCTAGTTGCCCTTCTCTGCACTTTTTCCAATGCTATAATATCCTTTTTGAGATGTGGTGACCAGAACTGTACACAGTATTCCAAATGAGGTCGCACCAATGATTTATACAGGGGCATGATGATACTGGCTGATTTGTTATCAATTCCCTTCCTAATAATCCCCAGCATAGCATTGGCCTTCTTTATTGCAGCTACACATTGTGTAGACATTTTCAGTGAGTTATCCACTACGACTCCAAGATCTCTCTCTTGGTCCGTCTCTGCCAGATCAGACCCCATCAACGTGTATTTATATTTAGGATTTTTGGCTCCAATGTGCATCACTTTGCACTTGGCCACATTGAACCCCATTTGCCACGTTGACGCCCACTCACCCATCCTCAACAGATCCCTTTGGAGTGCCTCACAATCCTCCCTGGTTTTCACCACCCTGAACAACTTCGTGTCATCTGCAAATTTAGCCACATCACTGCTTACTCCCAATTCCAAATCGTTAATAAACAAGTTAAAAAGCATCGGACCGAGTACTGATCCCTGTGGTACCCCACTGCTTACCACCCTCCACTGAGAAAGTTTCCCATTTATACTCACTCTCTGTTTCCTATTTATAAGCCAGTTTTTGATCCACAAGAGGACTTGTCCTTTTATCCCATGATTATTGAACTTACTTAGGAGCCTTTGATGAGGAACTGTATCAAAAGCTTTCCGGAAGTCAAGATAAATAATATCTATTGGGTCCCCCTTGTCCACATGTTTGTTCACTCCCTCAAAAAACACTAACAGGTTAGTGAGACAAGATCTTCCCTTACAGAACCCATGCTGAGTCTGCCTCAATAGTTTTTGTTCATCAATGTGCCTACTAATTCTTTCCTTAATAACAGTTTCCACCAACTTACCCGGTATCGATGTCAGACTGACTGGCCTGTAATTTCCCGGATCTCCCCTGGAGCCCTTTTTAAAGATGGGAGTGACATTAGCTACCTTCCAGTCCTCAGGAATGGAGGCAGATTTTAAAGAAAGATTACATATTTTTGTCAGGAGATCCACAAGTTCACATTTGAGTTCTTTCAGAACTCTCGGATGAATGCTATCCGGGCCTGGTGATTTATTAGTTTTTAAATTGTCCATCAGTTGGAGGACTTCCTCTCTTGTTACCGCAATCTGATTCAGGTCTTTCAAACCCCCTCCCGAAATCGGTGCTTCTGGAGTGGGCAAACACTTCTCCTCTTCCACAGTGAAGACAGAGGTAAAAAATGCATTCAGCTTCTCAGCCATTTCCCTATCATCCTTCACTACTCCTTTTACCCCTTGGTCATCCAAGGGCCCCACTGCCTCCCTGGCTGGCTTCCTACTTCTAATGTATTTGAAGAAAGTTTTATTGTTGGTCTTTATGTTTTTTGCGATATGCTCCTCATATTCCCTTTTTGCTTGCCTGATCACAGACTTGCATTTTATTTGCCATAGTCTGTGTTCCCTTTTATCAACCTCACTAAGACTAGCTTTCCACCGCTTAAAGGAATCCTTCTTACCTTTTACAGCTTCCATTACTTTATTTGTTAACCATGCAGGCTTTTTTCTATACCTATTTGTACCTTTCCTAACCTGCGGTATATATTTTTTCTGAGCTTCTAGGATTGTCTTTTTAAATAGTCTCCAAGCTTCCCCAATGGTATTGACCTTCTCCACTCTTCCTTTCAATTTCTTCCTCACATGTCTCCTCATACCAGAGAAGTTACCCCTTTTAAAGTTAAAAGTGGTTGCGTCAGTCTTTTTGGGCAACTCCCTATCTGTACAAATGTTAAACTCAATGACATTATGGTCACTGTTCCCAAGTGGTGCAATCACTTTTACATCTCTCACCAGGTCTTGGGTGTTACTTAGGACCAAATCCAGGATCGCCTCTCCCCTGGTAGGATCTGTGACCATCTGTTCCACAGCACAGTCATTGAGAGTGTCTAAGAACGCAATCTCTTTTTCCCGACTAGAACTCATATTGACCCAATCAATGTGTGGGTAGTTAAAGTCGCCTATTACAACACAGTTATTTCGTCTAGCCGCTATCTTTAATTCATTCATCATTTTATAATCCTCCTCTATCTTTTGATCTGGTGGGCGATAACAAACTCCCACTGTTAAGCCTCCTTTTGGACCCACTATTTCAACCCATAGCATTTCCAGAAGTGAATCCAATTCTCTTACCCTCTCAATCTTACTGGACGGTATACCCTCTCTGACATACAGAGCCACCCCACCTCCAACCCTTTCCCCCTATCCTTCCGATATAATTTATAACCAGGAATCACCGTATCCCACTGATTTTCCTCATCCCACCAAGTTTCTGAAATACCCACAATGTCTATTCCCCCCCAACACCAAGCATTCCAACTCCCCGATTTTACCTCGGAGACTTCTAGCATTTGTGTATAAACACTTATAGTTTCCCATGTTTGTTAAGCCCACAGCCTTCCTCTTGCTGCCTCGAGACCTTGCCAGGCAGTTCCTATCATTAGCCACAGTCTCAGTGGACAATTGTAATCCATTTCCTTGTACAAAAGTAATAGCTACCCCTTCATCTCTTTGAGATGAGCCATCCCGAACCAGAGATTTTTCATCTCCTGTCGGCTTTCCCCCATTATTCAGTTTAAAAACTGCTCTGCCACCTTTTTGATTTTGAGCGCCAGCAGCCTGGTTCCTTCTCGGGACAAGTGGAGACCGTCCCTTTTGTACAGCTCCCTCTTGTCCCAAAAAGCATCCCAGTGCCTAACAAACTTGAACCCTTCCCCCTACACCACCGTCTCATCCACGCATTGAGACTCCTGATCTGTGCCTGTCTCTCCGGCCCTGCGCGTGGAACAGGTAGCACTTCCGAGAAGGCTACCTTGGAGGTCCTGGCCTTGAGTTTCCTGCCCAGCAGCCTAAATTTCTCCTCCAGGACCTCACGACTGCATTTCCCCACATCGTTGGTGCCGACGTGCACCACGACCACTGGCTCCTCCCCAGCACTATCTACCAGCCTATCTAAAACACGCGTAATGTCCGCTACCTTCGCACCAGGCAGGCAAGTCACCATACGGTCAGTACGCGGGTTCACCACCCAGCTGTCTACCTGCCTAAGGATCGAATCACCAACTACCAAGAGCCCCCTCCCACCCTTCCCAGGGACGGTTCCTTGGTACTAAAGGATACCCGTTCACCAGCTGAAGAAGAGGTCCCTTCTGAGGGCACATTCCCCTTATCCTCAGCATGGTGCCCCTTTTCCTCTTGACCCTCATGCTCCCTGGCAGCAGCCGGGCTGCCAGATCCAGAGTGGGACATATCTAACAAGTCCCCGAGAGTCTTCCCCGTGCACCTGAGTGTCCCTGCTTCTCCAGGTCAGCCACCTTGGCCTCAAGGGAGCAAACTCGCTCCCTGAGAACCAGGAGCTCCTTGCACCGAGCACACACCCAAGACTTCTGACCAGTGGGCAGATAGTCATACATGTGACACTCCATGCAAAACACTGGATAGCCCCCAACCCCCTGCTGGCATTCTGGCTTCATAATTGTTTTTAAACAAATACTTTTCTATAACCCCCCTTTTAAAACCCTTTGTATTTATATGGCTCCTGTTGTAGGAGTCTACTTACCTTACCAAGGAGCCAAGGTCCTGGCTTTCTGGCTCTTCCTGTGCTTCTTACAGAGCCCCTAGGCTAAGCGCCACAGGCAAAGAGCCTCGCCCTTTTGCTCTCGTCCTTCGGCTCGTGCCAGAGGCTCGTGCCTCTTGCAAACTTCCTGCCTTAAATGGAATTGTCTCCCAGGAGAGGGTGTGGCCAGCAGCTACTCCAAATCACCCAAGGCATTTAATGACGGTCAAACAAAGCCCCTTTCACACCCCAACTCCAGCAGCCAGGAGTCTGCTATTCAATTTCACCCAAGCACTTAATTACAGGCAAACCATGACCCTTTCACACCCTAACTCCAGCAGTCAGGAGTCTGTTACAACTCACCCACACACTCCCAAATACAGTCCCTGACACAGTACCTTCTCAGCTAAAGCACCTCAGCTGAAAGTAAATAAATAAAAATACCACTCACCCCTCTGGCAGCTCAAACACCTTGCTCCTTCTCAGAGCTCAGCTGGGTCTGTTCTCAGCTGGTGGAACGAGCTCCCTGAGGACACTGGGGCCCTGTGGAACTTTCTTCAGTTCCTCAGGGCCTGCAAGACAGAGCTCTTCCGTCAGGCATTTGACCACATTTAACATCCTGTCCTATTAAATAAAAGGGTAGTGGTCCGGCAGGGTTCTATGCTTGGCAAAATCAATTCGCTCCCTGGTATATCGCTCAGAATCTGTCCCTATCCACTAGCTGGGTTGACTGAATTCTCTCCCACCCACTGCAGCCTAGGCCACTCTTCTCTGATTGGGCCAGCATTTCAAGCTCATTTGCTGATTGGACTTCACTCCATTTCAGACCTCAAACTCCCCCCACCACCGCAAGACAGTTGGAATTGTCCGTTGCAACCTGTTGTATTCTGAGGTGAAATATGTCCTCACTCACACTTCCCCTTCAAAAGAAACAAACCCAATAACATAACCATGCCACACCACAAAAAAGACAGGTCACATCACAAGCAAAATACCACAAGGCAAAAAAAGCTCTGGTACTCATTCTGGCAGGGGACACTGTGAGTGTAGAAAATGATTTATCGACACAGTGGAAAATCTTTAGGAATTATTTGGTGCATTTACCATGGGGCACCCACCCAGAGCCTCTGGCATTTTCTCACTCTGCTGGCATCAAAACCAATTGAAGGCAAAATAAAGATATGGAGACTTTTCCATCCTGCTTTGCATCAATTTGTCTTTGTTGGCAATGGCAACCCTAGGCCTGGCTGGTTGCTCCTATTCAACAGGAGCATCCCTATGGAAACTGCCTGGGTGATTTTGGACCAGCCGGAGACTTTCTGCCTAACCTGCCTTACAGGGTTGCTGTACAGATCACAAAGCCGAAAAGAATGAAGTAAACTGCTTTGCTCCCCGCTAATGAGAAAGACAGAATCTTGCCTAGGAAGAGGCTGCTGAGAGGGGATGAGATAAAGTTGCCAACTATAGGTATGGAAATTCCTGGAGATTTGAAGGGTGGAGCCCAGAGAGGGTGAGGTTTGAGGAGGGGTGGGACCTCAGACAGGTACAGTGCCATAGACTCCACCCTCCAAACCAGCCATTTTCTCCTGGGGAACTATTGTTGCTAATCTTGGCCCAGTGGCCATCAAACCATTCTCTTCCACCCCCTGCTGTGCAGCTGTCTTTCCCCTATGGTTGCCAATCTCCAGGTAGGACCTGGAGATCTCCTGCTGTTACAATGGATCTCCAGATGACCAAGATCAGTTCCCCTGGAGAAAATGGCTGCTTTGGAGGGTAGACCCTATGACATTATACCCTGCTGAGTCCTTCTGCCCCCCCCCAATGCTGCCCTCCACAGGATCCACCCCCCAAATCTCCAGGTATTTCCCTACTTAGAGCTGGTAACCCTACTTTCCCCTCAGTGCCTGTTGGTAGGCAACCAAGCTTGATCCTGTCATCTGTTTTGGCCTTTGGGAGAAAACTCATTGGGGCCAGTCCTGATAGGGTTGCCAACTCCAGATGGGAAATTCCTGGAGATTTGAGGGATGGAGCCTGAAGCGGGTGAGGTTTCACAAGGGGTGGGACCTCAGACTGGTACAATGCCATAGACTCCTCCCATCAAACTAGCCATTCCATCCTGGGGAACCATTGTTGCCAATCTCTGGAAATCAATCAGAATTACAACTGCTCTCCAGGAGGGAGGGGGGAGGAGATGGAAAGCTGAAGTCAGTGGGCAGATAACGGTAGGTTGACAATTGGCTGGGAGGGAGATACAGTTGCCAACTCCAGGTTGGGAAATTTCTGGAGATTTGAGGGGTAGAGCCTGGAGATGGTGAGGTTTGAGGAGGGGTGGGGTCTCAGACAGGTACAATACCATAGACTCCACCCTCCAAACCAGCCAGTCCCTCATGGGGAACCATTGTTGCTAATCTCCAGGTGAGGGCTGGAGACCACTCAGAATTACAACTGCTCTGCAGGAGAGAGAGCAGAAGTCAGCTGAAGTCACTGGGGAAGATAACAGTAGGTTGATGGTTAGCTGGGAAGGAAATGGGGTTGCCAACTCCAGGTTGGCAAATTCCTGGGGATTTGAGAGGTGGAACCTGGAGAGGGTGGGGTTTGAGGAGGGGTTGGACCTCAGGCAGGTAGAATGCCATAGACTCCACCCTCCAAACCAGCCATTACCTCCTGGGTAACAATTGTTGCCAATCTCCAGGTGAGGGCTGGAGATCACTCAAAACTACAACTGCTCTTCAGGTAGCAGAGATCAGTTCCTCTGGAGAAAATGGTGGTCTCTGTCATTATACCCTGCTGAGGTCACCACAGCAAATTCACATTGTATGCCCAGAGCTAGGGCACTCTCCCAGAGCCTCTTTCTAGAGACCGTTGTATTTATTTCCACAATGGGCCTTACTTCTAGTCCTGATATAACTAGGAACCTCCCTGGGATTGTTTACATCACCTAAGTCTGTACTATCTGGGGCAGGTGTACTTCAGTCTGGGGCAGGTGATGCACTCTATTCTTGGTGCTGGAGGGGGCAGCAGTGGGAGGGCTTCTAGTGTTCTGGCCCCACTGCTGGGCCTCCAGATGGCACCTGGTATATTTTGGCCGCTGTGTGACAGAGTGTTGGACTAGATGGGCCGTTGGCCTGATTCAACATTGGCTTCTCTTGTTCTTGTTCTTATGTTATGTTCTTATGTTCTGACTCCTGTTACAAAAACATTAGAATCTTAGATTATGGCTGCCATCACATAGGAATATCTGTATGCATTGCACTTTAGATTTCATATGTTTAAAACTGTTTTAATACTTTTATGTAAGCCACCCTGAGCAGGCCTGTAGCTAATGGGGCCCGCCCCCCCACTGTTTTTCCAGGCCCCTCCCCCGATCCTCAGCTCCCTCTCCCTCCCTACGGCCCCCTCACCCCCTGATCGATCTGAGCCGGCATTTCCCTGTTTGAGCTCATCTGTGATAAATTGAGTCTCTTTAGGACCCAGCAGCAACTGGTGGTTGACTGAGTCACACACACATTGGTCAGATTGTAGTAGTTAGCTCCTCCTGTTGGATTTTCTGCTCCAGGCTTCAGAAAAGATCATTGGCTCAGGGAAGGAGGGAGGAGTAATGCCAATAAAGGTCTCTGTGTGTATGTGAGTGAGGGAGGAGCTCTCCTTTAAAAAAAAAAAAAAAACAGCAGCTTTCCTAGACCTTTTAGTGTCTATTAACATTGGGATTCTGGCTGGCCTCAGAGGAAGGCTCTAGTGGGGGCTGTGTGGGTGCATGCCAAGCAGACCCCCCCCCTTGCTGTGGAGCCTTTGATGTAATTAGCTGGTGGGCCTTCCCCAAGGCCCCTTCCCCCAAAATCCCTAGCTATGGAGCTGACCCTGGGCCTGCTTCTGCAGGGAAGGTGGGGTAGAAATCCAATAAATAAATAAATAAATTTAAGGTAAGAATGATAAGTGTGCTCCTATTCCCAATTCTAATAGGGTAAAAAGGCTGTAAATATTAGAAACATAAATATAGCTTTACTTCCCTGGTAAGAGTTACCACCTTGGATAAGTTGAGGTGGGTAGCCATGTTAGTTTGAAGTAGCAGAATAAAGTTTGAGTCCAATGGCACCTTTAAGACCAACAAAATTTTATTTAAGGTGTATCTTGGATAAGATAAGGGATAAAATTGTCATACTGGTTGAAATAAACCTGGGTTCTGTTAAGTGTTTGCTAGTCCTTTTCAGCAGTTTAGTTCTAATTGCAGTAAAATAAATTTATCTGCTTCTTTTCTGCTTTTTCACTTTACATGTCTACCAGTGTAATAGAAATCATAAAGATTTATTCTCTTGACCCTCTTGAAAAGTTAATTAGGTTTTATCTCCCCATTCTATGAGATCACTAAAGCTTGCTTCTTAACCAAATAGACACAGAACCAAGGACACTATACTATGTGTCACATGTGTAACAGAGATGAGATTTCAGATATGCATAGAAGCTGTTTCTGAGTTAATGTGATGCCAACTAAACAACAAAATTCAGGAATGTGTTTAAATAATATCAAAATATAAATGCTCCCACTAGGAATTTAAATGCTCTAATTTGTGGGAAAAATCAAGGTGCAATGAAAATGGGGGGGGGGGTAGCACCATCCATCTTCTAATATGAGGTAAGGAATATGTTGAAATAGGTCACTGGCTGCCTTAAATCTTATCCCTGGCATATCACTGGCTTTTAGTCTCATTTGTTATTTGTAATTCAATACAGTTCACATTTGAAGTGGTACTGTTATGGAGAAGGCTATATCTAAGGGTTAGAGTAGGTCACTGTTGACCTGTGTACTGGCCTGGCAACCAGCAGGACACTGGTGCAATGGTGACATGGGTGCACCATCAGCAATGGCGTATGTCACTTCTGAGGAAAATTTGGAAGTGATGTCATGCCTTTCCAGAAATCAGTATTTCAAGAGAGGAAAGGCCTCACTTCTGGGTTTTCTCCGGAAGTGATATCATGCTGTTGGCCTGACAGAGATTTTATTTATTTTTCTCCCACTGTCTTTAAGAGCAGTGGCAGGAAATGGAAGTAGGGGCTGGAGAATATTCACCCCATTGCAGGCTTGGCAGCCCTAGCATTCATGTCTACTTGGCTGATTTGCCGGTTGGAATCCTGGTTGCTAGACTAGATAGATCTTTAGTCTGATCCATCAGCATTCTAATCATATATCTGGACCATTTTTATATCTGTTAATTGGGGCAAATTACAGAGAAGGAAGATTTTCCTGAAACCCCCCCCCCCAGGTTGCAGTAAAACCTGAACCTTTTTAAAAAAATGGAGGGGGGTTAAATCTGAAATGGAGGATTGTTGTTTGCACTTGCACACATACAATATACCTCTGCTAGCCAGGCAGTGTCCACTGTCCTCAATGCATGCAGCAGGCAGTGGAGGAGTGGGAGCTGCTGCTTGAATTTTGGGAGGGGGGAGGCAGGAGCACTGTGGGTCAGAGAGCAAGTGGGAAAGTTTTTTGAGGGTGGCTGAGGCAGCAAAATTGAAGGTGGGAGTGAGGAGAAGCCTCCTCACCCACCTGCCATCCTATAGCACCATGGAATCACGGAACACTGGAACTGTGTGGTGAGACACTGAAACACTGCTACAGAAGAAGAAGAGACTGGATTTATAGCCTGCCCTTCACTGCCCAAAGAAGTCACAGAGCAGCTTATAAACTCCTTTCCCTCCCCCTCCCCAAAACAGACACCATGTGAGGTAGGTGGGGCTGAGAGGGCTCTGACAGAAACTGCTCTTTTTCAAGAACAGCTGTGCTAGAACTATGGCTTGCCCAAGGTCATCCAGCAGCTGCAAGTGGAGGAGTGGGGAATCAAACCTGGTTCTCCCAGATTAGAGTCCGCGCACTTAACCACTACAACAAACTGGCAAAGCTGCTGGAAACCTGGTGGGCAGGCAGCTGGTTGGAGGAAGAGGACTTGTGGCTCACTGACTGGCAGAAGGGCAGGAATGTGCAAGGATGGAGAGTAGTGGGGGGTGGCCATGCTACTAAACCATGGGCACACATCCACCTCCTATCCTGACTAGCCTACAAAGCTGCCCCACTCCAGGCTAGCATACTGTTCCTTCAGACACAGAAGCATGGGGCATGTGGTAAGGGGGGATTCTTTCCCACTTCGGTTACCCAGTGGGCTCAGCCAGGCACCTTTGGCCAAGGCAGCAGCAGGCAGCATGCTCCATTACCCCATGAGTTCCTGTAGCAGTAGCCTCAGCTTGCAAGGCAGGGAGGACAGCTGGCTGCCTCCTGCTGACTGTGCACTCACCACCTGCAGCCATCATCTTCTCTCCCCTCCCCCCATGCTGCTGAGCATTGGGTGGGTAGGATTCTATCCTTAACCTGAACCTCCCTTCTAAATTGAATGGACAAATGGAGTGGGGAATCAGATCTTTGCAAGAGGATGGTGGATGGCCAAGCTAGCAAAAGTCAGGGGCGGGGAGATAGAATTCCACTGCAAGTCTTCCAGGCCCCCAACTTGTATTCTTATATTTATTGCTTTCTTTGTGAAAAGTTCTTATTGGTTTGTTACACTTTTATCCTACCCCTCTTCCAAGGAATTCAGGACAGCCCAAATAGTTCTCCCTCCTCCATTTTATCTTCACAACTGTCCTGTGAGATAAATTATGCTGAGAGGAAATGACTAGCAGGAGATCATCCATGAACTGGGTCTCATCTCAGATGTTCTAGCAACTGTATTGCACTGGATTCATCTGGTTAGAAACAATCTCATTTTAAAATTCATGCATGGCTTTCTCCTCTGATACAATATTCATGCTGTTGTGCTTTCAAACAAACAGTTCCACATTTAAATCTTAAATTTGTACACCCATTACCAGAGGTCAGAATAAGCTGTGGTCAGAAATAGGGGTGTGCAAAAAAAAAAAAAATCAGTATTTTTGGGGGGTTTGGGAATATTGAACCCCCAAAATATCAGTATTTCCTGATGTTCCCAAATCCCAATGCCTGTATGATATTTGATTCACGATTTTTTCGGAAATCCCATTTTTTTCCAGCTCCATTATACACTATGGGAACCATTAGTGGTCCCCATAGAGTATAATGGGGAATTGATCTGGGGGTATCTATGGGTTGGGGGGGGTGTTTTATGTGGTAGAAGCGTCTCCTCAAAAGTTTTTTGAAAAGATGGGACCAAGGAGTGCAATTCTATGAGCCCCAAAGAAGGTACCCCCACCTCCATTGTCTTCAGTGGAGAGGGAAAAGGGCATTTAAAGGGATTGTTGTCCTTTTAAAGCCCTTCTGCAAGGTGAACATTTGCCCTGAAGGCTTTTAAAGGACTTGCAGTCCCTTTAAATGCCGTCTCCAAGCTGTGAGTTCACTGTGATCCTTTTAAATGCCCTTTATCTTCAGCTAGCCAAGGTTAGCCAAAAACATACTTAAATATATATTTGGCTGAGAGAAGAGACGAAAAATACTGGGGTTTTTTTCCAGTTTGTATATAGCCACATGCACACCCCTAGTCAGAAATGCAAGCTTTTCTGCATTAGCAGCTTGTACCCCAGACAGTGTATGGAAATTTGAAGCCTAGTGTCCTGGCCCCCCTGCTGGACCTCCCGATGGCATCTGGTATTTTTTGGCCACTGTGTGACAAAGTGTTGGACTAGATGGGCCATTGGCCTGATCCAACTTTGGATTCTCTTATGTTCTTATGTTCCTTTTAGATATTGCAAATAAAGCATATCCTGTTAGATAAGTGCTTCGTAACTTCTAAAGTCACTATCAGTAAGCATCCAAGTGGCACAATGATTTGGATAAAGACAAAAGGTACATACCTGTCATCAGCATACTAAAAACACAAGAATCATGTCTCTTTAGTATCTTTCTAAGTACAGGCTAAATAGTAAGAGCATCAGAGAACAACTATACAGTGAGCAACTTAGAGGGCTGATAAGCAGTCTCCAACTTTATCTGTTAGGAACAGTCATAACCATTTTATACTAGTTTCCTGAATACCTCCTGCTTCATTAAGCAATTAAGCTGACAAGTCATATCACACTATTTATGCCTCTCTGTTTAGAATTGTGTTCTGGCTTACAGGAACTATTTGCCATTCTTTGTCACATGTGTGAAGGATCAGGTCCCAAAATTGTTTTCTACATAGAGTCATACAGAAAATTCCCTGGGCAATCATTAGAGGTAGAACACATCCCTATACCCTAATTTATCTAAAGTTAAGAAGTAATGGGGAAAAATCAGTATTAAATTTCCTTCAGCTCTATTAAATGCATTTAATAGGGCTGTATGTGTAGCTTTTAATAGGCTTGCTAGAAAACTGGGAAAATGTATTTAATTAACTCAGTTTATATTCTTTAAAATCTGTCATTTCCAGATAAATGGTTGAATCCAAACTTTCATGATTGAAACTCATTAAGGGGATTTTCCCCCCTTACTCCTCTATCCAGTCTACTTGAAAAAAAGAAACTCCTGGAGGGTGTTGGTACTACATCTCTTAGTAGTTTCAAGGGTTTCCAGCCATCAGAGGCTGCTTTTAAAGGACACAGGTGAGAGGATAAAGACCCTTTCTGAGAGCTCCACTGAACTCAGAGAAGTTCAGTTCCAACACATTTTTCTTTGAAAATAACAGTTGGACAATCCTGAGTTTGAAACAAATAGCAGAATAATTTAAAAGAGAAAATACAAATAAACATTGTGATGTGCTGGTTAACACATTTAGTAAAACATTTTACAATCCGGAAGAGTGTAGGAACTTATCTGCATATTTGGTGGGAATGTGAAAAAATTAAAAAGTTCTGGCAAATGATTGATAAAATTCTAGAAGAAACTATTAATGTCAATCTAGAATTTAAGCCCGAAGTCTTCCTACTTAACATCCTACTGGTAGGAATTTAAAAAGATGATGTAAGAATTATACTTTATACAATCACAATGTCAAGGATTGCAATTGCTAGTGTTGGAAAAAAGATACTACCCCCAATAAAGAAGAAATAATAGACAAATTGATGGAAGTAGCTGAAACAGACAAGTTAAATCTATTACTCCTAGGAAGGGACGAGTCAATACATCAAAATAGATGGAAAAAAATTTATAAGTAGATTGAAAAAAATAGTAACTATCTATTTTGACCTCAAACTAATTTAAGTATGTTACCAGGAACTTATATAATTCTTTTTTCTTTTTCTTTTCTTTTCTGTATATTGAAAATGTATATAAATAAAATCTTTTTTAAAAAAGTAAAACATTTTACAATCTAATTATAAACGTTACGTCACATTATAGAGAAGTACATCCAGTTTGGTGTAATGGTTAGGAGTGCAGACTCTAATCTGGGCAATCCGGATTTCATTTTTCCCATTCCTCCACATGCAGCTGTTGGTGTGAGCTTGGGTCAGTCACAAGTTATTTCAGAGGTGTTCTCTCAAGAGCAGTTCACAAAGAGCTCTCTCAGCCCCATCTACCTCACAGGGTGTCTGTTGTAGGGAGGAGAAGGGAAAGGAGATTGTAAGACACCCTGAGACTCCTTCGGGTAGTGAAGGGTGAGGTATAAATCCAATCTCTTCTTCTTCTCTTCTTCTTGTAATATTACAAAGAGAAGTCCATCCTAATGATGTTACATCCTCATGATGTTACGACAAGCAAGAATGGTGCCAGGTTTTTTTGCACACTAGGCAAGGCTACCTTCTGGCGCCCCCCCCCGTGTGTCCACCAATTTTCAAACATAAATGCATTTTTGGAAGAATGAAAAACACAAAATTTGAAATTGCTAATTTCTGTGTGTGTGTGAGTGAGCAATTTGGCTCCTGCATAAGTTAATTTGCTCCGGAGCCATCCTTCCTGAGCTAAAACAAAAAATCTGTGAGTTGGAGGCTAAAAAACTGTGAGCTAGCTCACACTAACTCAGCTTAGAGGGAACACTGCTGGCAACCCTATGACATAATGAACCTGAGGCCAGAAAAAGCTTCTTCTACACTTACTTGTATATCAGGAATTGATTGGGGGGGACTATTTGATATATCTCAGGGTTTGTTGTTTTTCCCCCTCCCAGTACTGAAGAAAATTTTAATTTTTACTGAGACAATGCTCATCAACAAAATTCCGAGAGAGGACTTTTGCTGGCTTAGCCTTTTTAATCAAGTGTCTCTTGCTTCTTGGGAGCCTTGGATGCTTTAAGGAGTGGCTCAGCTTTTCAGACTTAGAAACAGTTATATTAATTAGTTCCTCTTTTGAAATATCAAGCTACAGAAATTTCAGGTTAGCCCATATTTTAGACAAATGAATTTTAGCCTTTTCTGTATCCACTGATAAAAGTAGCAAGTTGTATCTTGGGTCAATATAAGTACAGGATCTTCATTGAGATTACTAATATTTTAGCAAAAGACGAATGTTGATGTGTCAAGTTGCTACCTTAGCTGAGACTGAAAAAAGTCACCTATTGTAAGTTTCTAATTGAAGTGCATTTGTTGATAGGTTAGCAGGCATTCAATGTCTCAGTAATATTTTAATGACATCCCATTTCACATCAGTTGTATAAAGGTCTTGATCTGACACAATCACATTCAAACATATTATATGTGGAATACCATCTAGAACGACATATGATTGTTGTGTTGTTTTCTTGATTAGTAATTAATAGAATTACCAGAATTTATTGTGTATATAGCCAAAGGCCATCACAATACAGAATTGGGATTGTTGTTTTACCTATGTACGATTAGTAATTAGTAGTGGTTGGATTCCTAAGTCTATTTGAAAAGTAAATATCCTTTCCCCACTATATTGTTGATGGAGCTATTCATTACCATAGCATCTTCAACAGCAAGTTGTAATGTATCAGCACACCACCAAACTCCATGCAGAGTAACTGTATTCACTCCTACCATGCTGAAGTATTGATCATCTGAAGCTGCTATACTTGTTTCGTAATCTCTCCTGAGGTCTCTTTTCCACACAAGGCCTCATCATCTTAGCATTAGCAAAGAAACCTATTTTTTAAAAAAGTCTTATTTCAAAGCATCCGCAGTTGTTTATCTTATTTATTTATTATTTCAATTTATACCCCGCCCTCCCCACGAGCAGGCTCAAGGCAGCTTACACTAGTTGGTACCCTGTACCATAAAACCATATAAAAAAATTAAAACATTTAAGCATCATTATTAATATTACACAATTAGGCATTAAAACATTAGCATTAGAACCATCCAATAGTCAAAGTACTAGTGATGGTATCATCTTTGGATAATGAGATGGCATACTGAAAGTTGTCTCCAGCTTAATGATGTTCAGCCTGGCACGATGATATAATCTGATCTCTAAACCAGAGCCGACCCATAGCCACAGATTTTGTTGTTGGTGGTGTGGCGGCTCCTAATTGAAAGCCTGGTGGAAGAGCTCTGTCTTGCAGGCCCTGCACAACTGCAAAAGGTCCCACAGGGCCATGATCTCTTCCGGGAGCTCATTCCACTAGTGTGGAGCCACCACTGAAAAGGCCCTGGCCCTGGTGGCAGCAAGCCTGGCGTCCTTGGAGCCTGAAACTGTCAATCAATGTTGTGTTCCTGATCGTAATGCTTTCTGGGGTATATATGGGGAAAGGCGGTCCCACAGGTATGTCGGACCCAGGCCATATAGGGCTTTAAAGGTAAGTATCAGCACCTTGAAGTGAATCCGGTATGCTATTGGCAGCCAGTGCAGTGCCTTCAGCACAGACTGGATGTGCTCGCATTTAGGGAGACCCATCACCAGTCTGGCCGCAGCACTCTGCACTAGCTGCAGCTTCTGGATTTGCAACAAGGGCAGCCCCATGAAGAGAGCATTACAGTAGTCTAGCCTCAAGGTGACCATCGCGTAGGTCACTGTAGCCAGGTTGTCACTTTCAAGGAAGGGAACCAACTGCTGAATCAGCCGGAGAGGGTAAAAGGCAGACTTGGCAGTGGCTGCTACCTAGGCCTCCATTGTTAAGGAGGCATCTAGGAGCACTCCCAAACTACTAACCTCTGGCTCTGGCACCAATGGTGCCCCACCAAAGGTCAGGAGTGGGAGCCCCACCCCGAGCCACCCTGACTCAGGCACAGGACCTCCGTCTTCACCGGGTTCAGCTTCAGCCAACTTAGTCTGAGCCACCCAGCCACGGCTTGCAGAGCTTGGTCCAGATCTTCTGGTTTGGAGTCTGACTAGCCACCCAACATCAGATAGAGCTGGGTATCATCAGCGTAGTGATGACAGCCCAGCCCATGCCCTCGGGCAATCTGAGCAAGGGGGCACATATAGATGTTAAATAACATCAGGGACAGCTCTGCCCCTTGAGGCACACCACACTTCAGTGGGTGTCTCCTGGACTGCTGTTCCCCTAGTGCCACCCTTTGTCCCCGGCCCTGGAGAAAGGAGGCAAGCCATTGCGAGGCAAGCCCCTGGATCCCCATGTTGGCGAGGCAGTGGGTCAGCAACTGATGGTTGACCTTGTCAAATGTGGCCAACAGATCTAACAACAACAGTACTGCCACACCGCTCTGATCCACATGCCTCCGGAGGTCATCCGTCAAAGCTACCAATGCCATCTCTGTCTCCCGTGTCCTGGGCGAAAATCAGACTTGAAGGGATCTAATATGGAAGTGTCATCCATGAAGTCCTGCAGCTGTATCACCACCGCACTCTCAATTAATTTGCCCAAATAGGGAAAATATTGTAAATATTAGGTTCCCAAAGAGAAACTATACTACATTTTGGAGCAGCAGCATTAGGTACAAATATGTAACCATCTTGTTCAAAACCCAGGAAAGCTATGAAGCTCACTGGGATGCCATTCTCACAAGGTTGATACAAGACTGGATGACTATCCCCATGCATGTTTTCCTAGGAGAACAGGCAGAACACAAATATGACTAAGTACAAATAAATGATATTTTGGGACTACAGAAAGGTGATCGTCCTTATCCTCTCTTCGCTCCACAATTAAATTCCTAATCCGGTCATCCAGAATAAATTGCCACATAAGAGTTCTCTGTTGTGCTCTGAAGGACCAGGAGCTGATAGAAAACTGACCTTAAGAACGTGGCTGCTCAAAAGGACCGCGTCCTCCAACTACTCCCTCGTCACCTTCCTTTACTTGTCTTGAATTTTGGCGCAGATAAAAAGACCATTCTCTCTCAGGAAGTCCCCATCAAGGGGCTGTCTTATGCATTTCCTTGCCTGCCACCCTGCCTGACCCCTCCTTTGCCTCACCAAAAGCCCTGCAGGCTGGAGCGGCCAGTCGGGTGAGGAAGAGCACAGGCACAGCCAGGTGAGCAGAGCAGCAACCTCAGCCTTCAGGGCTTTTGGTGAGGTGAGGGAGGGGTCAGGAGGGGTAGCAGGCAATGCGTATGACAGACCCTCAATAGGGGCTTCCTAAGAGAGGATGGTCTTTTTTACCTGCACCAAAATTCAAATAAAGGAAGGTGACAAGGGAGTGGTTGGAGGACACAGCCGGGGAAGTCAAGAAAATGCCATGCCTGCCTGCCCACTCCCCCTGGATAAGAGCTCACCAAGTTGTCTGGTGGCAGGGAAACTCTCTGTCTTGGTGATGCTCCCTGCCACCACCACCCCAATGATGAAGGGGCAGAGACACCGTCAACAAGAACAGCACGGGAGACAGCATGCCCAGCCAGGAGAAAGCCGCCCAGTGTGCCTCTCCCTCTTTGGCAGGGATGCGGTGGCAGCTCATGGGGGGGGGTAGGCTGCACCCACACCCACCCCATTACTCACCAGCAGCCAGCAGAAAGGGTGTGTGGAGGGGAAGGCCCTGATCTCCTTGAGGGAAGGGGGCGGCGGCGGCACATTTCTCCAAGATCCTCTCCCCCCAGCCTAGCAGGGCATGAGGCAGGGGGAGGGTAGGGTGGGGCGGCAGGCAGTCCAGCCAGTGCTGTAGGCAAGCTGGTGCCTATGGGTGGTCCGGCCCTGACTACAGGCACCTGGGTGTAAGCTGGTCTCATCAAGGTCTTCCTCAGAAGGATTCCTATTGTCTTCGAAGTTATCATTCTCTTGTTACAATTCAATGTTTATACTGGGAGAAAATGATTTCACATTCACAGTACTGGAGAAAATACCCATACAGCAGAAATGATCTATGCAAAATATTGCTGCAGATATAAAATTATTGGATACATCATCTAAAATCTTATTTTCCCTATGGATTAAATCAAAATTATGATTTATATTGTTTTCTGTAAAAGTATTGTAATGTATAAAGAATAGGGTGTGAAGCCACTTTTAGAAGTACTGATGTGGGTGTTTAAATTGGGCTCTAGCCAAATTTCAGCTGAGGTGTCTATTAGCAGCTTTCACTTTGGATGGCAGATTTTTCCTCCTACTAAAAACATTAAGCTACACGCCCGCTTTGTAAAAACTTCTAGATAATTGTAAATGATATAATACAATTACAAAATAAAAATAGAAAGAAAAGATATTATATTTAAATGACATCTAAAAGTTGTTTACCTGGATTTCAGTAAAGCTTTTGACAGGGTTCCCCGTTATGTTCTAATGGGTAAACTAGAGGACTGTGGACTGGTCTTTAGAATAGTTAGGTGGATAGGGAACTGGTTGGAGAACCACACTGAAAGAACAGTTGTCAAAGGCATTTCATCTGAATGGAAGGAAGTGTCCAGTGGGATGCCACAGGGCTTGGTTCTGAGCCTGGTACTTTTCAGTATTGTTATAAATGGATGAGGGTGTGAAGGGGATCATTCCACTGTACACTGCATTGGTCAGGCCGCACCTGGAGTATTGTGTGTAGTTCTGGAAGCCTCACTTCAAAAAGGATGTGGACAGAATGGAGCGGAGGCAGAGGAGAGCAACAAAGATGATCGGGGGCTTGGAGACCAAGCCCTATGAGGAAAAGCTGAGGGACTTGGGAGTGTTTAGTCTAGAGAAGAGGCAGTTGAGTCGGGACATGATTGCTGTTTTTATGTATTTGAAGGGCTGTCACTTAGAGGAGAGCTGTTCCTGTTGGCAGCAGAGGATAGGACTCACAATAATGGGTTTAAATTAAGGGCAGGAAGGTAGCGGCTGGATATTAGGAAAAACCTTTTAACAGTAATACTTGAGCAACAGTGGAATCAGCTGTTTTATCCCTTTAAGAAAGAGATATCCAACATGTAGTTGTATGGAATTACTTAGAATAGTTTTCTTTAACTAGAGTTAGTTCCAAGCTTTTTGTAGAGAGCATTTTGCCAGCAAAATTCAAAAGGCTTTTGCATCCAGTTAGAGAAGAAGTTCAGGTCTGGCTTGCTCCTAATATAAACACTTAAGTGGCATTAAGAGGTAAGTTCTTAATAATATTTAATAATGTTAAAAATTATTCAATTCCATTCATGTTCAATTCCATTCATAAAAGACTCCTGTGGTTTGCGGAGAACATTTTGCCAGCTAAATTCAGAAGGCTTTGCATCTGTTTAGAGAAGAGGTTAAGGACTAGCTTGCTCCCAATATAGACACTGAATTGTAACAAGAGGCTGATAACTTGACAGCAATAGGAATACTCCTGAGGAAGACCTTGATGAAATAACCAGGTGTTTTTAGTAACATCATTTATTTATTTTATTTACGCACTTTTTGTATTTATAGCCTGCCCATCCCACGAGTGGGTTCAGGGCAGGTGACATCATAAAACAATACAATAAATACAGTTAAAAAAATTAAACAATTTATTATATTATGTTTTATTTGCCTAGAAGTTCAAGGAGATGATAGTAATTGTTTAACAAGCAACCACTGGTAGTGGATAAGAAAATAATTTTATTTATATTAAGTAGACACCGGCAGTGCAATACAGTCTAACTGGAAGGAATAGTTTGTATACCATTCCAAAACTGTATGATATTTGTGTTATGAACATGTGATGTGGAAAATAATAAAATGTACTATAAAAATAAACAATTTAAAACAGTAATAAACAGGGCTCTTTTTGTACCAGGAACTTCTTTGCATATTAGGTGACACACCCCTAATGTAGCCAATCCTCGAAGAGCTTACAGAGCTCTTCTTACAGGGGCTACTGTAAGCTCTTGGAGGACTGGCTACATTAGGGGTGTGTTGCCCAATATGCAAATGAGTTCCTGCTACAAAAAGAGCCCTGGACACAATCACAATTCAGGGAAGTCAAATGGTTGTGGGAGGTTCCCTGGCATATTATTTAGATTGATAGGTGGGTGACAACAACCTCAGGGAGGCCATATGGGGACATCCGCTGTCTCAGCCAAAAGCCTGATGGAACAGCTCCATCTTGCAGGCCCTGCAGAATCATGAGGATAGACTTCACTTTGTAATATCATAAGGGTGTACTTCCCTATAATGTGACATAAGATTTATAATTTGATTGTAAAATGTTTTACTAAATGTGTTAGCCAGCATATCACATGTTTGTTTGTTTGTATTTTCTGTAATAGAAACTGTGAGCCCGGGTTGTTTTTTCTAATTTAAAAGAGGAGCTGATTTTCTTTCTTATTATTTAAGTTGGGGTCTCATTTTAAATAAGAATACATCGTTCTGGACTATTTTGATATAAGTGTGAAATATGCATTATAACCTAGTCTTGAGTGACAGGGGATTCAAATACTATATTTGAGAGAGTCAGTTGAGAGTGGAGTCAGAACAGTGTAGGAAAATTAAGCAGAGTGATAGGATCAAAGGATACTGAATTTAGGAAGTTGGACAAGTAGCCCTTCCCTGGGGGAACTAGCTCCTAGTAAAGAGGGTGATCCCTATCAAGTGGTTAAAAGGGAAAATTGGAACTTGTTTTCCTGCCTTCACAAGCTTAAGTATTCTTGAGACAAAGAAGTTTATGCTTGCTTATTTAAGCAGTGACTGCCAAGAGACTTCTCTCTACAATTTTAAAGACCTGTCTGTATAACAAAACAGCTACTTGATTGTAACATACTGTCTATTGTTTATATTTATACAAAATTACCTCATTCCTGTTGCCTGTTCACGTGCCACATTCCAAACCTGATACCTACTTGACCTTTTCCCCACAAAAATGAAATAAAGCTGTTTGTTTTGAGTTACAATCAGGTTCTCATGTGCCATAATCTGACATATACAAATGAAGGATCTTTATTTATTTATTTTTGGTTCCTCAGTTCCCTAGGCTGGATCAGCATATATTGATATATATTTAAACAACTGGGTGGGAAAAACAGAGAAACAAAGAAGAAGAAAAAGTGACTGCTCAGCCAAGAAAAAAAAATAAAGGGAAGTGGGGGAAATCATTAAAATAACATTTAATTTTCATGAGATACAATTACTTCAAATGAGTGTTAATGGAACATTTTGTTTTTCTCAGTGCTTCAACTGCTGGGGCCTGGGTTCTGGTTCAGTCAGCAAATTAATTGGTGAAGCCAATAGCTGTTACATCTGTGAGTTACTTCAAACAAGGATTGCAAGAGATGAAAAAGTCCAGACAGGGTTGTGGCAATTTTCCTGTGTTGGTTTTGTTTCCACCTCCACTAATAAGCATGATTATAAAGTTTGACACTGAATGCATTTAAGCATTTAGAGTTGCAAGACCTAGCAGCATTACAAGTTAGCTCTAATGAGTCTATTCAGAAACTGTTCATTGATAATAAGTGCCCTGAAATGAGGGAGAAGGCTCCTATCACAATGTAGACACTTATGTGATTAGAATTATACAGTGCAGCACCACTACCATATAAAGATAGAATCAGACATGTATGCACCGGATTCATTAGCAAAATATCCTTCTGTTTTCATTTTTAATGTGTTGCATATTCTGATATTAAGTGGCTTTTAAGTGATCCAAATATATTGGGGATTGAAGTTTCAATTACAAGTTGGTTTGTATATGGAAAGAAACCTTGTTTTCTGCAATTTGGTGTTGAAGCAAAACTCTTGAATAGTAGACGTTCTGATTCTAAATGATAGAACCAATCAAAATGGGAACAAAATGGATTTCATTGGATGGCACCAACTGAGAAGAAAGAGTTGGGTGGGAAAGGGAAGAAAGATTGCTGAAGAGAATTCAGTTTAACACTGGCTGAGGACTGGGAAGTTTGGTAAGGAGGAGTGGGAGGATTGCTGAAAACCCCCATTCCAACCAGAAAAGGGACAGAGCTCCTAGTTTAGAGAAGTAATTCCCTGCCCAGTTGAAAAGGGAGATAGCTCTAAAAAGTGGAGTGATCCCTGGTGTGTTTAGAGAAGGATTTTGGGTACTTGATTGTGTATCCCTGCCTTTTGAAACTTGAAGAGAAAGTTAAACCCAAGAACATATACTGGAGTGTCTAGCAGACCAAAGCCTCTCATCTCAAAGATTCTAAGACTTTGTGAAAAGCTTAAAACTCTTACTTGCTGGAAACTGAATATGAACTGGAGTTTGTGAATTTAGTAATTTACCTCAGAATTATTATTGATTAACCTCAGGCATTTTACCCCTGATTTCAGCTGACCTTTCCCCCTCTGCGTTGAATAATATATATATATATATTAATTTTGAACTTTCAAAAGCCTCTCATGTGCCATTTTCAGAAGCATAAGTTTAAGAAGGGGATCTTTTCTCTTCCCTAAAGTTCCTGGGCTGAGCCAGCATCAAAATATAATAACATGACTGGGTGGGAGAGCCATAAACCTTCAGATAAGAATAGATAAAAGGGGCTGCTAAGCCAGAAAGAAGGGGAAAACAGAGGGAAAATCCTGTGTGTGAGGGAGGGAAAGGGCGATTTCACCATATCTACTTTGACTGGTAGAGGATCTCCAGAATCTTAGGTCTTTAACAAGATGTAGCGATGACTTGAGGGATCAGATGTTTGATTCCGTAACAGTTGGCCCTTTTCAGAGGGTTGCTTAGTAACCTTAACCACTGCTAATACTGGGTGGGGGCCTTCCTGTATCGCCTTACAGACAAGGAGGGGCAGAGGCTCCTTCCCAATGTGGGTAGCTTACTTATTATGTATGGTGGTGGGTCTTACTTAATGTTCATTGTGTTGCTTTGTAAGCGGGAGGGTGTTAAGGCACCATGCCCTCCAAGAAGGCTGCAACAGGGAAAAAGCAATAATCTCAGGGTGGAGAGAGACAAGCTTCCCAGGCTCTTGTGGTGATTTGGACATGGGACAGATCCTTTTGATCAGACTGTCCAATTCAGGATCTGTCCCTTTGCTGCTCCAATGCTCCTGCGGTCTAATCAATAAAGCTGTGGCCACTTTATTCTCCAAAGTCAATGTGTTGGTGTCATTTCCTCACCTGTGCCCCCCATGCCCCTGGGACCCACAATGCTTATTACCTCATCCTTTTAACTGAAGATGCGAGGAACTAAACCTGAGACCTTTTGCATGAAAACAGAGACTCTGCCACAGAACCATGGTCCTAATCATATTTGCTTCCAGATCAATCTATTATAATGCACTTCAGTCGGTCAAAATTGCTGCTCTCTTTTTGCCTGGTATGGGCTGGAAGCAGCCCATTTCACCAGTTTTGACTACTGGGAATTTTGAAGCTTCCTCAAAGATAAGTAAATATGGATTACTGGTAAACCCACAGTGAAGGAAGCATAATTTGCCACCTTTCTCTACCTTTGCACTTTCTTCCCACTTAATCCCAGGAACAATCAATTTCCAAAGGAGAAGTAAGTCAAGAGGCAATGGTTATTGCTCTGCTTAGATAGAAATCTTTAGAATTCTCTGAGTTTGGCTTATATCTGGTCACATTTGATGTAATGGATACTAACATTTTCCTAATATATCCCTACTGCCTCTGAGGAATGAGTATAAATGGTACTGAACATACATATGCATATATCTGTCTGAATCTGATATACCTCATGTCCATAGCATTAATTTGTTGCAGCAACAACTCTTGGTATAAGCAAGTACAAAAATAGTGTATTTATTTCTTACAAAAAATTGAAATTAAGGAGACAGCATAAATGAAAAAAACTATAGTTATCCTGATCCCATTGCCATAATACACATTTTCGAATTAACTTTTCCTGCCTCATTTTGTAGGTGTATCTTATATTGTCATAAGTCTGCATCCATATGTACTCGGTGTTGAGCTTTTTGCATGGAATCCTAAAGTATAAAGAAAAAAAAAGTTTTGATTTACAGGAGAGAGGTAATACCATAATTAAAACCACATAGCAAAAGTTGACTTTTAAAAATATCCCTTTTAGGCTTTTTCAGGAAACACAAATGCAGACAGCGTGGTGTATTATAAACTCCAGCATTCCATCAAAGCGAGATTTCTACGGTTTATTCCTTTGGATTGGAACCCTAATGGCAGGATTGGAATGCGAATTGAGGCCTATGGTTGTGCTTATAGTAAGTAACAGCTCTTTTTTAATAAGCTGAATTATTTATTCAGTTATAGAAGCTTTTCAAAATGAAAATGAAATTCAATTTGTCATATTAATTGGCTTTGTCTGTTACAAAGACATTTTATACGAGTTTTGTATTTTTGTATTCTGTAGCAGCATTTCGGTTTTCTTTATTATCTTGCTGTTTGCATATGGAGGTCAGTGGTACCATGTAATGAACTAGAATAGTTCTCAATCATACTAATTTAAGGGAAAACCTCACTTATTCATTTTCTCTTGCAAATTTAGATTTTGGCTGCATAATAGATTCTCCCCCCCCCATTAGTTTTAAATGTATCACTTTGTCCACATTTGTCCTCCAGAAAAATCTCCAGTCTTGGCTTCATAAAGTAATTTTAACAGAATGTTGGCTACCAAAAATAAACAAACAATAAATAAGTGCTGTTTTCAATATCATACATAATTCATATTATACAAGAAAATGACTATTGTGCTAACAGTATAAGGCAGTGTTAGTGATACTGTGGATGAAATGGATTTTTGTACTAATTTCAAAAATCATTATTGCAGAAATTGAGTTGTCTTTCATTTCCAGTATGATTATATTCTTAGGAGACTTCAGGAACATTTCTGACCACAGCATTGCTTTTGGTAAATTTTAAAGCCCTATAGACACAACTGGTTTTCCTGGTCCCAGCTTAATAATTTCATCAGTATGGAATTGGAACATGCTCAGTTTGGTACAGTGTTCGGTTTCTGTAGCTCCTTTTCAAGTCCCTCCTCCTTCCATTACCAATGTGACACTGCCAAAAGCAACTTTTTGTGATTATTTACACTTTGATTGCATCAGTATTGGTGTATGTGTTTACTGATACAAACATACACTCCTGTTTGCTGGCAAAATACTATGGACAAAGAATTTTGATATATCAGGCTTCATAAACCCATTAGGACTGTTTCTTTGCCCTGGCAACCCCCAAATGAAGGCACAAGACCAATGCTCCTTCTAAACTGTGGAGTCTCATGAACAAAAATTCTACTTTGTGAGCTACTGGCATTAAAGTTATGAGTGAGTGATTTGGCTACTGCATAAATTAGTTTGCTCTGGAGTCATCCTTCCTGAGCTGAGACAAAAATGTGTGAGCTGGAGGCTAACAAACTGTGAGCTAGCTCACACTAATTCACCTTAGAGGGAACACAGCACAAGTGTGGGTTCACCTAATTTATTATTTTCACTGTATCCTGCTTATATCACTGCTTATGATTTTTTAGGGACTGATGTTCTAGGTATTTCCATGGTCTGTCTTCTAGATAGATCCTCCCCAGCTTGAAACATGACCAGTGTTTCTGCCAGCCTTGCTTATCACAGCCATATGTGCAGAGAGGTGCCCAGCTTTATTCCTGTCCCCTGATATACCATAAGGCTACTATCAAGTTTAAAAGATGCTGCTCAGCACCAGGGGTGCTCCTTGTCAGCACACCCCACTGCAAGGCATGTGATGGCCTATTTCAGACACACTCTCAGAGTACTTGCTGATTAGTCCTACCTATCCATAGCAAGCCATCCTATTCCTTCCATTCAAGGAGGTTAGCCTAGCTTAACCCCCCCTGCTCTACTTGCCAACTATTATGTCATGCAGGCCTTGATGAAGACCAGCTGGGTAAATTTCACACCTTTCCTCAGATAAGTGGACACCATCATTTCTATACATGTGGGGCATATCATGGTGGATAGAAGGATGGGGTACAAAAGCTCCCACACTGCATTTTTGATGGCATTGTTGGCATTAAGCTCAGCCGTCTCAATGGCCAGAGGTAATGAGGTTTAATGAGGCCCCTCCAGACTTACTTTGGGAGGAGCTCCAACTAAACCAGCAACACTCTGGAGCAGTCTTCCTGAATTTCTTTAAAGTTCCTAATCACTCTTATTACTAGCACAACACTGGATAACAGCCTCAGGTCTGCACCTGCAGTGTTGTGTGGACACATCCCAACAAGATCATAGTGTGGCCAGCCTGGATCAATCTGTACCTGGGCACTTCCCATCACAGTGTCTGCTCTTTGGAATGGAGATCTTCAGGAGATGCTGCACAGCTTGTTTGTTTTCTCCGCCTTTTGATGGGGTATGAATCAGTAGGCATCTTTTGTGGGGTGGAGGGAGGGACTAGCTGTTTTTATTTCATGAAGGTTTAATCTGTTTTAATAATTACCTGTACACTGCCTTGAGTGAAGGGGCACAAAGTATTTTAATAAAGAAATAAAATTTAGGTAAGTGGAGAAAATATTCAAATGAGCTGAAGGATCTGAAAGCTGTGTCAAACTATGCATGTGTGGTATTTCTACAAAATTCAGATATTTTTTTAATGAAACAATTGATGATTCCTAATGTATCCATTTCCTGTTAGAGACAAAACTAGGCAATTCAGAACTCCACATCCTTAAAAGTAATACAGTTGGAAAAAGTTTCAGAACTATTCATAAAGCAATCATGTTATATATTTGCTTAACACATTTTACAACATGAAACATAGTCCAACAGTAACCATAACTAGAAATGATGAAACAATGGATTTAATGAAAACAAATTCAAATTAAGAGAATCTGACTTAGCCTTTTTTCTCTCAATTTATTTTAACTCTATGCATTACTTCATATGTTCAGCTAAGGAGATACTGAAATAGCTGGTGTGAAGGAGCATCACAAGTCCACTTCTTCTCTGTGCCTCCAGATAAACAGGTCCTCCATGTGAGTACCTGATTGTGGAGAATCCCTATTCACTCAAAAAAGGAGGGAAGAATCCAAATGATCTGGCACTTTCACAGAGGGCCTGATTCATACCGAACACTATTTCACAGTGAACAAAGGGGCTGATTGCACTCCTGCTCCTTCATTATGGGAATTTCAACATGACACCAGCTGCGTGCATGAATAAAGGCAGTATTCCAGAGTGTTTGGAGGAGAACTAAAAGTATGCACTAAAACTGATAAGTTTTAAAGACAGTTGTCTTTTCTGAAGACTGTGAATCCACTTACAGTTGCCTTTGGGAGAGAATTGAGATCACGTCATACAACTGGCCCAAGACAGTGGTGCAGGGGAAGGAAGCCAAGGAAGGCAGATTCAGGGAAACTGAGCATTCAAAGATGCTGAAGGAGCTCTGAATGGGAGCTTACAGTCACTCTAGCAATAGCCTTCTTTGACAGGAGTTGCTAGAAGGCTGTGGTGCCTGAGTAGGTCTGCCAACTCTGGGATGGGAAATTCTTAAAGATTTGAGGGTGGAGCCTAAGAACAGTGGGGTTTGGGAGGACCTCAGAAGGTTATAATGGCATCAAGCCCCCTGTCCAAAGCAAATATTTTCTCCAGGAGAATATCTGGTGTTCTGTAACAATATATCTTTGTGAGGAAAATCACAGCAGAATCTTTTTTGCTAATTTCTTTGCACACAAAAATGGAATATGCTCTGTGCAGTTGCTGTTCAAGGGACCATGACTCCAGTTACGGCAAATACAAATTGGGCCTCGACCATAGTTGGAACTGAATTGTCGGCCTCGGCCTCAAGTCCCTTGGGTAGGGTTGCCAACCTCCAGGTGGAGCCTGGAGTTGTCCTAGAATTACAACTGATTTCCAGACTACAGAGATCAGTTCCCCCTGGATAAAATGGTAACTTCAAAGGGTGGATTCTATAGCCTCACATCCCTACTAGGCTCCCTTCATTCCCAAATCTGCCCTCCCCAACTCCATCCCAAATATCCAGGAATTTCTGAATCCAGAATTGGTAACTAAGAGTAGGTGCATCCAACTATGCAGTTCCTCTGAGTGAGTGGCATTTCAGTTTGCAGAAGAGAGGACGGGAATTCCTCCACCAAAATTTCAGGAGACTTAGTGGGCTGCAGCAGGAGGGGAAATCAGGAAAGTCCTGTTCTACAAAGTTCACACATGGTTGGATCCACCCCATTGTTCTCTTATAAATTATACTTTATAAAGTAGCTCAGTGTTGTTTTCCTCATATTTCAGATGGGGGGTTGAAGGCTGACAGAGTTGTTTACCTAAGATGTCTTAGTAAGTTTGGGCAAAAGCAAGTCTTGGATTGAGAACTTTATGGAACACAGCTATACCAAATTCCCAGAATACTATGTAGTCTTCTTAGAAATAAAATAACCTAACAAGCTTACATTTGTCCTTATTGCAAACACAGCACAAATGAAGCTGTTGGCTGGGACCCTGCCATTCAGCTCAGCAAAGTTTGAAGACTTCTTCCATACTAAGGAGTCTTCCTGCAGCTTAAGCTGCTTTTCATCAACAGAAGACCTACTTAAAATGGATGAAGTTTCCTTAGGCTGGAGGAAAGCTTCAAACTTTGTGGAGTGATGCAGTAATATTAATGGCACTTCTTTTAATAAATTAAGTTCACATTTTGGCTCACTTTTGTCTTTTTTTAATATGAAGGTCAAAAAACAGAAAATCCAAGAAGGATAACGTACAAGATAGCATGAATAGGTTTTATTTTATCACTAGTGGTGATTGTAGAGGCACAAACAGTAATGTTAATTAATTCATTAATTGATTTTTATTTATCTGCTGCCCTGTGCCAAGGATGGATGGCAACATATTAAAAATAGATTGAACTTGTAATTTGTTACTGACTTGATGTCCCAGTTTTAATGGTCTAATTTTCTTGGTGGAAATGTGCTGATTAAAAAAAAAAGTGATGGATGCACTTGAGAGTTCCAGTGTCCTCCTTTGAACTGTCCTTACCAAAGTAAAACTTCCTCATTTTACTAGCAAAGGTGGGGGGAGAATTCCTAGTTGGATTCTGATGAATATTAATGGCTGGTTAAAAGGGAGGGATGTAAAATCTATCACATTCAATTCTGACTTCGACTCTGCATTAGCAGTGACAGGGTCAGATGGTGCCAGGGTGCCAATTTGTCTGTTTCTGATACTTTTTAGAGATTTCTTGGAAGTTTTAGGCCTACCATATGCTTATATGATCATTGCCCTTCCTGACTACATAAATTTACTGAATCCAAAAGGTAGGTGCTGCCTTCTAAAGAAGCCTATCCTGGATCCAGGAGATCTCAATAACTAAAGACTGGTCTTAAATGTTCCATTCTTCAGCATGGTTATTGGACTGGATGAAGCAGATTGCTTGGATAAGACATAAGAGAAGCCAATGTTGGATCAGGCCAATGGCCCATCTAGTCCAACACTCTGTCTTACAGTGACCAAAAATACCAGGTGCCACCAGGAGGTCAAGCAGTGGGGCCAGGACACTAGAAGCCCTCCCACTGTTGCGCCCCCAAGCACCAAGAATATAGTGCATTACTTGCCCCAGCCTGAGAGTTTCTATCTATATCTTGTGGCTAATAGCCACTGATAGACTTCTGCTCCATATGCTTCTGTAATTCCCTCTTGAAGCTGTCCATGCTTGTAGCTGCTACCACCTCCTGTGGCAGTGAATTCCATGTGTTTATCACTCTTTGGGTGAAGAAGTACTTCCTTTTATCTGCTCTAACCCGACTGCTCAGCAATTTCATGGAGTGCCCACGAGTTTTTGTATTGTGAGAAAGGGAGAAAAGTACTTCTTTCTCAACCTGCTCGATCCAATGCATAACCTTATAAACCTCGATCATGTCACCCCTCAGTTGTCGTTTCTCCAAGCTAAAGAGCCCTAAGCATTTTAACCTTTCATCGTAGGGAAAGTGTTCCAACCTTTTTATCATTCTAGTTGCCCTTTTCTGCACTTTTCCCAATGCTATAGTATCCTTTTTGTGGTGTGGTGACCAGAACTGTACACAGTACTCCAAATGAGGTCGCACCATTGATTTATATAGGGGCATGATGATACTGGCTGATTTGTTTTCAGTTTCATTCCTAATAATCCCTAGCATAGTGTTGGCCTATTTTATTGCAGTTGCACACTGTCTAGACATTTTCATTGAGTTATCTGCCATGACTCCAAGATCTCTCTCTTGGTCAGTCTCTGCCAGTTTGGACTCCATCAATGTGTATTTATATTTAGGATTTTTGGCTCCAATGTAAGAACATAAGAACATAAGAGAAGCCAATGTT
Organism: Gekko gecko; assembly: GCA_029375565.1. NCBI lineage: Eukaryota > Metazoa > Chordata > Lepidosauria > Squamata > Gekkonidae > Gekko > Gekko gecko. The sequence goes on from JAPDNY010000007.1 coordinate 102,503,020, forward strand.
GAATCAGGCCAATGGCCCATCTAGTCCAACACTCTGTCACACGGTGGCCAAAAATACCAGGTGCCATCAGGAGGGGGCAGCAGTGGGGCCATCACTTTGCACTTGGCCACATTGATCCTCATTTGCCACGTTGATGCCCACTCGCCCATCCTCGACAGATCACTTTGGAGTGCCTCACAATCCTCCCTGGTTCTCACCACCCTGAACAACTTCATGTCGGTTGCAAATTTAGCCACTTCACTGCTTACTCCCAATGCCAAATCATTAATAAACAAGTTAAAAAGCATCAGACCGAATATTGATCCCTGTGCTTCCCCACTGCTTACTGCCCTCCACTTAGAAAATTTCCCATTTATACTCACTCTCTGTTTCCTATTAATTAGCCAGTTTTTGATACACAAGAGGGCTTGTCCTTTTATCCCATGATTATTGATCTAACTTAGGAGCCTTTGATGAGGAACTTTATCAAAAGCTTTCTGAAAGTCAAGGTAAACAACATCTATTGGGTCCCCCTGGTCCACATGTTTTTTTACTCCCTCAAAAAACAATAACAGGTTAGTGAGACAAGATCTTCCCTTACAGAACCCATGCTGAGTCTGCCTTAATAGTTTTTGTTCATCAATGCGCCTACTCATTCTTTCCTTAGTAATGGTTTCCACCAACTTACCCGGTATCGACGTCAGACTGACTGGCCTGTAATTTCCTGGATCTCCTCTGGAACCCTTTTTAAAGATGAGAGTGACATTAGCTACCTTCCAGATCTCATGTAGGCAGATTTTAATGAAAGATTACATATTTTGTCTGGAGATCCACGAGTTCACATTTGAGTTCTTTCAGAACTCTTGGATATATGCCATCTGGGCCTGGTGATTTATCAGTTTTTAAGTTGTCTATTAGTCATAGAACCTCCTCTCTCATCACCTCAATCTGACTCAGGTCTTTCAACACCCCTCCCAAAATCAGTGGTTGAGGAGAGGAGGAGCGCTTCTCTCTTCCACAGTGAAGACAGAGGCAAAAATTCAGCTTCTCAGCCATTTCCCTGTCATCCTTCAGTAGTCCTTTTACCCCTTGGTCATCCAAGGGCCCCACTGCCTCCCTGGCTGTTTTCCTGCTTCTAAGGTATTTGAAGAATTGCCAGTCCTTATGTTTTTTGCAATATGCTCCTCATATTCCCCTTTTGCCTGCCTGATCATAGACTTGCATTTTATTTGCCACAGCCTATGTTCCCTTTTATCAACCTCACTGAGACTAGCTTTCCACCGCTTAAAGGAATCCTTCTTATCTTCTACAGCTTCCATTACTTTGTTTGTTAACCATGCAGGCTTTTTTCTATACCTATTTGTGCCTTTCCTAACCTGTGGTATATATTTTTTCTGAGCTTCTAGGATTGTAGTTTTAAATAGTCTCCAAGCTTCCCCAATGGTTTTGACCCTTTCTACTTTTCCTTTCAATTTCCTCCTCACATGTCACCTCATATCAGAGAAGTTACCCCTTTTGAAGTTAAAAGTGGTTGTGTCAGTCTTTTTGGGCAACTCCCTATTTATACAAATGTTAAATTCAATAACATTATGGTTACTGTTCCCAAATGGTGCAATCACTTTAACATCTCTCACCAGGTCTTGGGCATTACTTAGGACCAAATCCCCTGGTTCTGTGACCATCTCTTCTAATTTGGTTTTAGGCCTGGGACTGAAACAGCATTGGTTGCTCTGGTAGATGACCTACATCAGAAGAAGGACAGAGGGAGTGTGACTTGGTTAATTCTCTTGAACCTCTCAGTGGTATTCAATACCATTAATCATGGTATCCTTCTGGGCCACCTTTCTGTGCTTGGATTGGAAGTAGGGTTGCCAGCCCCCACCCCCCCGGTGGGAGTGGGGGAACTCCTGGTTTTGCAGGCTCTTGCCTGCCACCAGCCAGGGGGAAACACGCCCCCCCCCCACTGATCTTTTGGGGCCTACTTCCATTTGGGTGGTGACACTCTGTTTTTTGAGCAAAACTCTATGGTTTGAAGCCAAATTTACCATAGAGTTTTGCCCAAAAAACAAAGTGCCACCCCTGACCAGAATTAGGCCCAAAACCGGAAGTAGGCCTGAAAATGCACAATATACAGTCTCTCAGAAGGACATTAGGAGACCCCAGCTGGCCAGTTAAGTCAACCTGGCAACCCTAATTAGAAGACACTGTTTTGCAATGGTTCTGGGTCTACATGGAGGGTAGGTTTCTGAAGGTGGTGCTAGGGGGACTACTGTTTATCTCCTTGATCTCTGGTCTGTGGGGTCCTGTCCCCTATGCTGTTCAATATCTATAAGAAACTGCTGGAATTTTGGGCTGAGCTTTCACCAATATGCAGATGACACTCAATTCTTTCTCATTCTTCTGGCTGATCGCAGGGAGGCTGTAAAAACCCTGAACTGGTGTATGGAGGCGCTTTTGGAGTGGATGCAGGCTAAGAAGCTGAAGTTTAATCCCAACCAGATGGTGAGCGGAAGGTTTAACCCAGGATTTAAAGTCTCACTTGTTCTGGTTGGGGTTGCACTCCCCTTGAAGGAACAAGTCCTTAGTCTGGGGTGCTCTTGGACCCAGGTCTACTGCTGTATATTCAGATGGCAGCTGTGGCCAGTTTCAACTGGTGAGCTAGGTGCAGCCTTTCCTGGGCAGAAAATATATGGCCACAGTGGTGCAAGCCCTGGTTACATCTGGATTAGATTACTGATATGTGATCTACATAGCCTTGACAAGTGTTCAGAATATTCAGTTGGTGCAGAATGTTGCAGTCAGGATGTTGACTGGAGTGGGTTCTATGGACCATATCACTCTAGTCTTGGCCTTCCTACACAGGTTTGCAATCTGTTTCCATGGAAAATTCAAAGTGCTGGTACTGAACTTTAAAGCCTTATAAAATTTGGGATCAACATACCTGAAGGACTGTCTGCTCCCTTATGAATCTATTTAACCACTGCAGTTATTTTCTGAGGCCCTGCTTTCCCTACCTTCTGAGATTAGGCAGTGGGAACCTGTGAGAGGAACTTCTTTGTCATGGCACCAAAACTGTGAAACTGTCTACCCAAGACTTGTGTGTTCCCTACCCAAGACTTGTCTGTCCCCTTGTCATCTTCCACCAGCAGGAGATGAACTTTTTTTGTTTTGATCAATAGTAGTCCCTCCTTTTTGCCCAATGTTTGATTGTTTTTTATGTTTCTGTGTGTGCATTTTAGCTCTGTTTTTATTGTTTTAATGATATGTTTTAAAGATGTGATTTTATTATATACTAGGAATAAGACCCATTATGGAAATAAATACAACAAGCTTTAGAAAGAGGCTCTGGGAAAGGTCCCCAGCCTTGGGCACACAGCGTCAATTTGCTGTGGCAACCTCAGTGGGGTATAATGAAACAACCATTTTCTCCAGAGGAACTGATCTCTGCTACCTGAGGAGCAGGTGTCATTTTGATTGATCCCCAGCACTCCCCTGGAGATTGGCAACAATGGTTCCCCAGAAGGAACCAGCTGGTTTGGAGGGTGGAGTCTATGGTATTGTACCTGTCTGAGGTCCCACCCCTCTTCAAACCCCATTGTCTCTGGGCTCCACCCCTCAATTCTGCAGGAATTTCCCAACCTGGAGTTGGCAACCCCATCTCCTCTCCAGCTAACCATCAACCAACTGTTACCTGCCCTTCTGACTGCAGCTGACTTCTGGCCTCCCTCCTGGAGAGCAGTTGTAATTCTGAGCTATCTCCAGCCCTCACCTGGAGATTGGCAACAATGGTTCCCCAGGAGGGAATGGCTGGTTTGGAGGGTGGAGTCTATGGCACTGTACCTGTCTGAGGTCCCACCCCTCCTCAAACCTCATCCTCTCCAGGCTCCACCCCTCAAATCTCCAGGAATTTCCCAACCTGGAGTTGGCAACCTTATCTCCCTCCCAGCCACCCATCAGCCTACTTTTATCTGCCCATCTGTTTTCAGCTTTCCATCTCCTCCTCCTCCTCCCTCCTAGAGAGCAGTTGTAATTCTGAGTGATCTCCAGCCCTCACCTGGAGATTGGTAACAATCGTTCCCCAGGAGGAAATGGCTGGTTTGGAGGGTAGAGCTATGGCATTGTACCTGTCTGAGGTCCTATCCCTCTTCAAACCTCACTTGTTCCAGGCTTTATCCCTCAAAGTTCCCAACCTGGAGCTAGCAACTCTAGTCAGGACTGGCCCCAGTGAATTCCCTACAAAGGCCTGGAGTCTTTTTACTGACAGAACCAATCTTGGTTGCATAGCAACAGCCATTGAGGGAAAAGTTAGTCATGCAGGAGCCAAGCATTAGTATCTTCATCAGGAGAGACAGCCATTTGGCAGTTATTCTGACAGGGAACAGTGGTTGAGGTGGCAGTGGCTGGGGAAGAGGAGTGGACCCAGCACCCAGCCAATGGCATGCAATTACTCTTGAGTGGCAGTTGATGGGCCGATGGCTGATGGAGTGCACAGCACAGCTGTTGGGAGAGCTGGAAATGGCCAATACATAAGGGAATTATTATTAAATATGTTTGTAATGTGTTAGCTGTCTTTGTGACCATTATGAGGTCAGAAAGGCAGGGCATAAATTCTGTAAAATGAAATTTAAAAATGAAAAAAAAAATCCCAGGATTATCATCTTAACTGGGATAATGGAATTTCAAATGGTTTCTTTTATAAGACAGTACAGGCAAGATGAAATTGAATTTATTTAATTGCTTGTTGCAGTTTTACTGGGTTAGTTTGGCGAAGAGGCTGTGGCTCAGTAGTAGACCATATGCCAAGTTCAGTCCACAGCATCTCCATTCAAAAGGATCAGGTAGTGGATAATGTGAAAGACTCCGAGACTCTGCATGAGATGCAGAAGAGTTGCTGCCAGTCAGAGTAGACAATGCCATTCTTGATAGACCAGTGGTCTGACAGTATACAGTGGTCCACGTGAGCAGAAGCATATTTCTATTCTAGCTAGTGTAGCCATTTTAAACTCTTTCTTTCTGGTTGTTTCAGGCCCCCCCCCCATTTTTTTTCTTTAATGACTTGGAAAGTTGTGGTCTCCTGCTGTGAGGAATGTTGTGGTCTCTTGCTGTGAATACTTGCTAAACATTTCATACCATATTCCCCATAGTGATGTAATTGGATTGATCAAGCCATTATTGGGACACTGACTCTGAATGGTTGGTTTGTGTTTTCACAGTGGCTGATCTTTGTTCAGAGATAGCCCTCTATGTTAAGTATCCTTAGCAGTTTGTATAAGGTAACCTCTTAGGGTATAGGAAAAAAGGAACGTATGTATGAAAAGATTGATTAAAATAAAAGCAGTAAAGTTAAACACTGGTAAATTAAAAATTGTTGGTGACTATCAAGAAAAGAGGTGTGTGTGTGTGTGTGTGTGTGTGTGTGTGTGTGTGTGTGTGAGAGAGAGAGAGAGAGAGAGAGAGAGAGAGAGAGAGAGAGAGAGAGAGAGAGAAAGCTAGAAAAAAATTATTCTGGATCAAAAGTAGAAACTCAGTCTGCATCCCATTCTGTCAGGGAATCTACTAGCAGCTTGAGTAGATGAGATGGATCCTTTTAAGCTTCATTAATTTACAAAGAGATATTAACATTCCTCCTTTTACTTTTCCACAGGGAGGGGGGAAGTTACTACTTATTACTTTGTAGTGTTATTCCATTCACATTTTTGAGAAGAATTTTTTTTAAACACTTAACATAAAAGAACACATTTTTTTTAGAGATAAAACTAACATTGTGCTAGCATAGAAAGAGATTGTAGGTAGTTTCATTGGCCCTAAGCAAAACTGACTTTTTATCTTATGCACCTGGATAAAATGTATCTCTAGCTTTGTTAATATGGACTACCAAGAGAGACAATGTGGTATAGTGGTTAACAGGGGTCTTTTCCTAGAAAAAGACCTGCAGGAGCTCATTAGCATAAAGTATGCTAATGAGCTACTAGGCTATTAGCATAATAGCTCATTAGAATATGCCACACCCTCTGACATCACCAGAAGTGATGTCATAAGGTGAAGCAGGGGGGGCATCTTCAAAAGCCTCCCCTTCCCAGACAGCGGGGGGGGGGAATGTTGGGCCACAGTAGGAAAGGGGGAAGGAAAGAGAGAGAGAGAAGGAAAGAAGGAAGGAAAGAGAAGGAAAGGGGATAAAAAGAGAGAGGGAAAGAAAGAGAACGAAAGAAGAAGGGAAAGGGGAAAAGGAGAGAATGAAAGGAAGGAAAGAGAAAAAGAAGGGAAAGAAAGAGAGGAAGGAAAGGAGGAGGAAAAGGGAAAGAAAGAAAAGGAAAGGAGAGAAGGAAAGGATGGACAGAAGGAGGGCAAAGAGATGGGGAGAGGGAGGAAGATTCTCCCACCCACCCAGATCCCTCACTTACCTCCATCCATGCCTTCCCCCGGGCTGCAGTGCTCGATCGCGGGCCCCAGGAGGCCGGCCACAGTCCTCTTTGGGCCTCCCTGGGGCCGCAGTGCTTGATTGTGGGCACCCGGAGGCCAGCCACGGGCCGCTTTGGGGCCTCAGGAGGCCGACCACGGCCCTCTTCTGGCCTCCGTGGGGCCTCAGCGCCAGAGCGCGGCCCCAGGAGGCTGACCACGGTCCTCTTTGGGCCTCTGTGGGGCCACAGCGCCAGAGCGTGGCCCCGCAAGGCCGGCCACGGGCCTCTTTGGGCTTCCGTGGGGCCTCAGCGCCGGAATGCGGGCCCCGGGAGGCCGGCCTCGGGCCTCCTCGGGGCCTCGGCGCTGGAGCGCGGGCCCCGGAAGGCTGACCACGGCCCTCTTCGGGCCTCCGTGGGGCCACAGCGCCGGAGCGCGGCCCCGGGAGGCCGGCCACAGGCCTCTTCAGGCCTCCCCGGGGCCTCAGTGCCGTAGCGCAGGCCCCGGGAGGCCGACCACGGGCCTCTTTGGGCCTCCGTGGGGCCTCCGTGCCGTAGCGTGGGCCCCGGGAGGCCGACCACGGGCCTCCGTGGGGCCACAGCGCCGGAGCGCGGGCCCCGGGAGGCCGACCATGGGCTTCTTCGGGCCTCCGTGGGGCCTCAGCGCCAGAGCGCGGGCCCCGGGAGGCCAGCCACGGCCCTCTTCAGGCCTCCGTAGATCCACAGCGCTGGAGCGTGGGCCCCGGGAGGCAGACCATGGCCCTTGTCGGGCCTCCGTGGGGCCTCAGCGCTGGAGCGCGGGCCCCAGGAGGCCGGCCACGGGCCTCCCCGGGGCTGCTGCGGCTCGATCGCGGGCCCTGGGAAGCCAGCCATGGGCCTTGCCCAGGGGCCTCAGTGCTGAAGCACTGCCTGGGAAGCTAGCCACGGGCCTCTTCAGCGGCCCTGGGCCGCAGCTCTTCCGGGAAGGGAGCTGGGGGCGGGGCTTGTCGCCGCGGCCACCACGTGTCCCAGGGCCTGGGCTGCCGGAGCACCGCTCCGGCACGCTCCGGCCCCAAAAGAGCCCTGGTGGTTAAGAAAAGTGGACTCTAACCTGGAGAACCAGGTTTTATTCCCCCTTCTCCACATGAATCTTGCTGGGTGACCTTGGGCCAGTCATAGTTATCTCAGAACTCTCTCAGCCCCACCTATCTCACAAAGTGCCTGTTGTGGGGAGAGAAAGGGAAGGTGAGTATAAACTGCTTTGAAATTCTTTAAGGTAGAGAACAGTTGAGTATAAAAACCAGCTCCTACTCCTCTTCTTCTTCCTCCTTTGCTGTTAACCTTTTAAAGGATCTATGTACTTCACCTGGTCTTAGGGCCAAACTAGATGTTACTTGTGCCACAGGTCAGGAGGATAATTCAATCTCAGTGCACTTGGGATACCATGGGCATAATCAACCATACATTGTGGATTAATTTCAATGGAATTTGCACAGAGTTCTAGTGGATTGTGCCCAAACTGTGGTGCAATTTTTAAAAAATATTTTAGGTAAAGTTAGATAGCAGACTTAGAAGTCAGTCAATGAGTTAAAATGACTTTATATATTATTGGCTTTTTGTTACATCTTCATTTATTTCATAAATGTATCTTTCAAGAACTGTTACCTTCTTTGACTTCTTTACTTATGAAGTGTGAATACTCTATGAGCTTTACTCTACCATTATCAGTTCCTTTATATATTTCTAAGTCAGGATGTAATGGATTGTGGCAGATGCTATTTTATATTATTGGTCTCAAAAATCTTTTCTTTTTGGTGAAGTGAATACATATGACCTTGAAAGAGACAAGATAATGCATCATGAGACTGAAATTTGGTGAAATGCTGACACCTATTGAAGCTATGAAATTTTTATATATGCACTTTTGGCCAATTGTGGTGGGGGCAGTCAGTCTAGATGGATGCAAGCCCATCTCTCCCCCATCACTTATCCTTATACAATAGGGCTCTGAGGTTACTGCAGATTCCCCCTATGGGAAGCAGCAGGGGGACCTTGTGCTGTGTCTCATGCTGATTCCAAGGGTATCCTGAACATCAGAAACAGTTTTAGGGTGCCCAATGGTGTGAACCTGTAGAAGTCAAGGGAAAGTAGGAAGGGTTATTTCTATAAAAAGATTCCCTACTTGTGCTTCTTTAGATGCAATTTATGGTTACTAGAAGTATAAAAAATTAAAATTAAACAAATTGTCTTTTTAAAATGCAAACTGGATAGATCCAAGGGATGCCACTGAACCTGAAATAGCTTTCCACCACAACCACTACTGATAACTATTTTTCTGCTGTCCTAAAGCACAGGTCATTGCTTTTTGATCCATCTGTATATGACAAATCTGGAAACAGCCGTGACAGACACATTAGGAAAGCAATGTTGATTGTGTTGTTTATAGAGTGGAATAGGAAAATGTATTAAACATTCACAATGATTATCTCAAAAGGAAATAAATGCAATATTTGTCTTCTTGTTGTAAGAGATCCTTTATTTATGTTGCTTCTAGGGTCTGAGGTGGCAAATTTTGATGGGAAAAGTTTGCTGATCTTCAGATTTAATCCCAAATCCACAACAGCACTGAAAGATGTAATTTCTCTGAAATTTAAAACAATCCAGAGAGATGGGGTCCTGCTCCACAGAGAAGGACAGAATGGAGACCATATCACCTTGGCTTTAGCCAATGGAAAGCTTTCTTTACTCATCAACATAGGTACCATTTGACGGTTTATCTAATTCATAATTTTGAAAATGTATAAACTAACTATGTAAGTTCCAGTGTCCACTTTGTTTATTACCATAGACCTAACAGTTTGTTTTTCTCCTCTTGAAGGTGATGCTAAAATGTATTCTGCTGATGCCCAGATTAATATCACTCTGGGTAGCCTTTTGGATGATCAGCATTGGCATTCAGTCCTCATTGAACATTTCAATAATCAAGTGAATTTTACAGTTGATAAACACACTCACCATTTTCATGCAAAGGGAGAATTCAATTATTTGGACCTTGATTATGAGGTGTGAAAATTATCTTTCATTTATTAGACTTTGTTGTGAAAATGCAATTTGCAGTTATACAATTGAAAGGGGACATGAGCTGTTTGATGGAATACTTTAAAATCCAGACTCTTATTGGACCTTCCATACTGCCAGTATAATTAATTAATTAATTGAACCAGGTTCTCCAGATAAGAGTTTAACCACGACACCAAACTGGCTCTTTCTGCCAATGTAGTAGTAATAATATGCAAATCTGCTACTATGCAGATTAAAAGTGGAAGCTCCTGACATTTCTATAATATTTACCAGCCAGATATTTATTTTGTAAGTGTAATGTTTCTATTATACAGTCGGGGGGGGGGTTCCTTGTGGTCCTTGTGTAATATAGTAGTGCCATGTAGAACTAGGTGTTCAGAAGAAACAAAGATATAGCAGCAGCATGAATGTAAGATTTGCATCTTGAAGATCAGCCCTGTACCATTGAATTCCATAACAATAGGATGCAAGGCATTTGTGCCTTCTCCAGACTCCTTCCATCTCATGTTTCTGTTATCTATGCTTATCACTTATCTACAGGCAGACAGGGATAAGGTGAGTGACAAGTTTTGGAGCAGGAAGAGGCAGGAAAAGTATGGTCACCTGCAGCACTGAGCAATTTAATGCTACGCTGTTGACTTTTGGACTGGAAGCTGACAAAAACAGGCTGAGATGCTATTGCCTTTAGAAAAGGCTGGCTTTCCCCTTGCACTGGAGTGAACAACTTTATATTGGATTTACTGATTTTTGTTGTCAGTGTAGTGAGCCACAAAATCATGCCCAATTCAACAATTCAACAATGAGCCCATGTGGAAGGGTGGGATATAAATCCAATAAATAATAAATAAATAACAATATTATAAGGGTGTTGAAGGTTGGATACAATTCTTCCACCTGCAGCCACTTCATTTCAAATGCCAAAGCGGCTTCCATTTGTACAAATAGAGATGTCCCATGGAAGCTCACTCTCTACAGCAGGTTCTTCCTGCAAGTTGGCCAACCCACTCTCTGGATGGATAATATGGGAATGTCTGGTAACCTTTCTAGTGGTTGGGAAGGAATTTTTGGCCTTGTTCAAATTGGCTGGGAAGGGGATCGTTCCTCACCTGCTCCACAGTGCCTTAGAGAGGGGTGGTATTCTATTACTGTGTCCATAAAGGGCCATCAAATCACAGCCCCATAAAGTCGTTAGGGCAAGTGATTAAGCAGAGGTGGTTTGACATTATCTTTCTCTCCAGAATCTTCTATAGTGGGCTCCCATCCAAGTACCAACCCTGCTTAGCTTCCAAAGTCTGACAAGATCAGACTACACTATACCATTCCACATGCCAATGCTCTAATTAGGCCTAGTCTTTTGACTGATTAGGCTACAACTACTTTTGGCAGGAAAGGTGTAAGTTGCTACAGTATAGGTAGGGATACTTGGTAAGCACCCTGAGCCATCTAAGGATATCGAGCTGTTCTGAACTAGCCACTTGATGGCTCAAGGAGCTTGATGGGCTGGGGAGGGAACACCCATGGTGATTGAGCAGCATCAAACAAGTCCTTAGTTGTAGAAGCAGATTGTGGATGAATAAGGCTTAACAGCTCTTGGCACTGTTTTACATGCAGCAATAATGCTGGCTGAGTTTGGAGCCAGGGTAGGGTTGCCAGGTCTTACCTGGCTGCTGGCGGGAGGGGGGGTTCCTGGTCCTTCTCCGAGGCTTCTTCAGTGCACACACCACAATGTTGTCACCCGGAAGTGATGTCATTGCACAGGGCATTTTGCGGGGAATGCTCTATTATTCAAGGAAAAACTCTATGGTAAACATAGTTTTTTTTCTTGAGTGATAGAGCATCCTCCCTGTAACATGCCCTCTGCAACGTGCCCTCTGTGAATGCATTGGCAGGAACAGAGCGCTTTAGGGGTGAGGTAACCCCGCCGGCTGGATCAGGACCAGCATATCTGGGGGCCAGAAAGCAGGCAAACTCCACCCCTGTCGGTGGGATGGCAGCCCTAAGCCAGGGTGAGTTTGCCCCAAACACTAGTAGCTGTGGTATGCTGCCTGGTAGTGGCAACTCACACTAATTTCAGTGATGTAAATCAGCTGTTAATAAACTGGTTAACTCACATAGTGGTGTTTTGTGTCCTTATTTGGGGTACTGGTACAAGAACAATGAATACATGCTAAAGTGTATTGCATTTCATTGATCAGTTGCAATGGTTACAAGGATCTCTTAACTGTGATCTCTTAATGCAATGTAAACATTTTTTATAACATGCTGAATCAGAAAAAAATAAAAAACGGCATAAAATTTTTATAAATTCTAATGTACTAAATTAAGGTACATTTCCTTTATCAAAATGGCTGATTTTTTATTTTATTTTTTTTTCAGAATTAGGGCACATATATTCAATAGATTATTTCTTGCCTTCTTATTTAATTTGTTCTCCTGTGGTCTGAATTTTAAATTATATTTTAAATTAAGGCATTGACAATTTTAAAAAGATAGAAAATATTCATTCTAAATTGTCCAATATATGGCTGTTGCTATATCATTGTTAACATTTTTATCGTCAACACTGCAACCAGATTGTCTGAAAATTACTTAATACTATTATTGATTTTTCTTCTCTTTCTAAGCTCAGCTTTGGAGGGATTCCAATGCCAGGAAAACCAAGGATATTACCATGGAAAACATTTCAGGGATGCTTTGAAAATCTTTATTACAATGGTGTGAATGTTATTGATTTGGCCAAGAGACATAAACCTCAAATCAACATAATGGTAAGAGAAATATAAAAGAGGACACTTTAAATTGTTAACTGATTTATAAGGTCATTTAAATCATAGCATAAGCTTGCAATCCACAAAGCAGTTAGCCAACTGGATATAAGGCAACTGTGTCCCATTCATTTTATTGGAATGAAGCTGGTTTAAATTTAAGTAGTCCTGTTTAATTGGTTTGTGGATCAAGCTATAAGTCATGCAGCAGAAGCTAGTATTACTGAATCTTTGCATGAAGGATCTGCTAAAAGGACTGGAGGTGAGAATTATAAATGACTAGGAGTAACTCCTGTTGTGGGAAGAAATACAACAAGCTCTAGAAAGTGGTTCCAGGTGAGTGTCCTGTTTGTGGCTGGTGGGGGGCAGAGGGAAGGGGAAAATAGAGGGAGGCAAAGCCATGTTTATTTCCTTCTGCTTAACTATAAGGCAAGGCTGTCTCAAGTCATTTTGCTGCCCCAAGTGGGTAGTATGGGAGGACAGCCTCATGGTAACAGGTATGGTTCCCTCTACCCCTGACTTAAGTTGATTTGGGATTATTCAGTGGCAGCTAAGGTAGAAAAGCACCTCCTCCTATGCCATGTCTTTTGGGTTCTAAGGGTCTGGAAAGCTGTTATGTAGCTAGGTACAGGGTTTCCCACTCTGGATTGGAACATACCTGTAGATTTGAGGGGTAGAGCCTGGGGAGGGCAGGATTTTGGGTGAGGAGGGACCTCAGCAGGGTATAATGGCATAGAGTCCACCGCCCAAAGCAGCCATTTTCTCCAGGAGAACTGATCTTGGTCATCTGGAGATCAGTTGTAATAGCTGGAGATCTCCAGATGCTGCCAGGAGATTGGTTTATGTGGGGAGAGACTTCAGCAGGATATCTCTCTATATAATAATTCTGTTTTGGTAATGGACTCTCCTGAACATTCCACATGCATCCACAGCCTTTGGCTCCATGATCTGTCACTCAGAAGCTGTCCCTATCCATTGGCTGTGTTATTTGAGTATTGCCTCCAACATTCTAAACAGCTTGCTGTTCCTCTCCCCCCAATAGCGAGTCGGAACACAGAGGACATTTGCATATGCGGCCTGATTGGCCTTTGCCTCTAACATTCTAAACAGTTTGCTGTTACTGTTGGGAGTCACTGAATGTGTCCTGAGGTAAAGTACATTTTCCCTTAAATGGTCACTGGAGTTGCCAATCTCCCTGTGAGGCCTGGAGATCTCCCAGAAATCACCATGTTCCCCAGCCACAGCACATCATTTCCCCTACAGAAAATTTCCCAGCTATTACAATGGCTGCTTTGGGCTGGTTCTTACCTTTAAAGCCCTTTATGGTCAGGGACCTACATACCCAAGGGACCGCCTTTCCCCACACGTTCCCCAGGGAGTGCTATGATCAAAGTCCCAAAATTGACTGGCCTCCATGGTCACTATGAAATATGTTGTTAAATAGGTAGCTACCAGGCAGCTATCCAAAATATGTGAACAGGGGAATCCACAGATGGTGGAATGCTCAGTTTTTTAAAAAGGCAAATTAGCCTTCTTGCCTTTTCATTGTGGGTCAGTTTAGTTTAATATTAATATTAATGTGGTTTTATTTATAAAGGATTATTTTTTAAAAATACTGGTAATAAAACAAATACACAAATTTTATATGTTACTCATCCAAGGCCATGGCCAAGTGTTCACTTTTTTCTGAATTGTTTTATGGAAACTTTTTGGGTTTTATTCTAACCATTGAGTTGGATCCATTCATATAAGGTTTCTTTCTTGTCTGAAAGGTGCCCTTCTTCACATAAAATGAACTGTATGTTCAGAGTTAAACTTGCATTTATTCTAGTTAGTAAAAAAAAAAAATCTTCATTTTTGTTGTCCCAAGGCACTTGTCTTGGGGCCTTCAGTAGTGTCAACAAGCCTTATGTTTCTCCTGATTTTATTTGGAAAATCATTGGCTGTTACAGTTAAGGCAGAACAGATCATTAGACTGATATTTCTCAAAATGTCTGTTAATTGGATATTGTTATCTTTCTGTTCTTGTCTGTCTCATGGATTGAAACAGCCAAACCAAGCCAATATTATCCTTAATTCTTGCCCAGATACTCATACAGGCAGGCTGACATGAATGGATAGAATTCTCTTTCTCTGCTTTTATCAAATGTTTTCCTCATTTCCTTTGTTTCTAGGGCAATATATCCTTCTCTTGTGCAGAGCCCCCAATTGTTCCTGTCACCTTTTTGAACTCCAATAGTTTTCTTGCATTGCCTGGCACATCAGGACAAGATGAAATTTCAGTTGGTTTTCATTTTCGAACTTGGAACAATGAAGGGCTCTTGCTTTCAAGCAAACTTTTCCAATCTACTGGTGGCCTCCTCTTGTATCTTAGTGATGGAAAGGTTAAACTCAGCATCTATAAACCAGGAAAGGCACAGAGTGACATCACTGCAGGTAATAGAAAGGAAATGATTTCTATATGAAAATGATTGTGTGAAATTGCTTTTATTCATGTTTGAAATGCAGGCTTATGAAAGCAATGTGGAGAGCTTTTTGTCTTGGTGTCTTTCTTTCGTTTATTCTTTTCCAGATATGGCCTCTTTCAAACTGCAGTGCAACATTGTCTGAATGTATTGTATTTCCTCACATGTTCCTATATATGTCTGTATATAACACAGGCAAACTTCATGATTAGCTAATTATTTTGAAATCCAGCCAGGATGGAAGTTGTGAAGTTCTATAAACGTTGTCACAGTTCAAGGCTCAGTGCGCTGCCCAGAGCCTTATTGTTTCTCAGGCCGTTCTGGTTGGCCACAGGGAAAAGTGCACTTTGGGTTATATTCTGCAAAGCCATTCATATGTCTGACAAGGAATACCCAAGATAATATATGTAAATATGGTAGTAGTCATGCACAAGGCAAACTCTGAAGGGCAGAAGTCAGCAACATTTCCTAACTCCTGTATAAGGTCCTATTTAGATTCTAGTTTTGTCTTCTTATTCAGAACATCTGTAACCCACAAAATACATGCTTACAGTCCTGTTTTTCCATGTCTGCATATCAAAAATGCCTTACAAGTCTCAGTAATGAACAGTAACAAGAGTATAAAAATTGAAATAATTGAATGGTTGCCAACAGCAATCTGTTGTTTGGTTGATGATTTGCATAAATGGTTCAGCCTGGAATGGAAGCTTTGACATTGATTTTAGTAGCAGTAGGATCAACTGCAATGCATGCTAACGAACTCAAATAAATAATGCAACGAGTGTGCCAATTTATGACTAAGAGGTTTCCAAGGGCTCAGTATCTGGAAATGTTAATTCCATGGTAAGAGTGTCACTGATGTGCTGTTTTCTGTGATATATCTGACTTCCTCCAGAGCAGTTTAAATCACAGCGCAATTACACACAAGTTAATGACACAACCTTAGTTTAGTGTCGTTTTAACAGGTTTGCAGAATGCGCTGTCATTTCTAACTGGCTTACTGACACACTTTCATGACAAACTACTTAAGCTACAAACACAAATCTAAAGCGCTAAAATATTCTCCAACAAGAAAATCTTCCCAACAAAAAAAATCAAAGTGGTATGTTAAAGCAGAATTTATTTTATTGCATATGAGTAAAATGAACATCAAGAGTGGTTGCAAATTTAAATGTATCTTTTGTACAGTGTTAAATCTTTCAGTATGGTTTCTGCTTTACTTTCTGCAACAGCAAGCTATCTAGCCAAACCATACAAGTGAACTTTTCTTTGCATATGCTATATTCATTGGAGCAAATCAAGTCTGCATTTGGAGATTGCATAATTAAATCATGGATGGTTGGACAGGTTTGTTCCCCTACAGGCAAAGATTTATGCCCTGGCTTTCACATATACAATATGTGATAATTAAATTAGAGCATATTAGTTTGAACACAGTTCAGAGACTTTGTTATCAGAGATTTATAAAATTTTCTTTGTTCACGTACAAAGGCAGAAAGTACTATGTAATGATTGGTTAATGTACAATAAATCAAGATTTCCAATTCTGAGGGGGGTTCTCCTATATATCCTCTTTTGCAAGTTGGTCATCAGCGACCTAGATAATAGTTATGAGGAGGTTGAACCACCTTGTTTGCTATCCAGGTTCTTCATTAAGCTTTAAAACTTTGAAAATTGAAGTTGTGAACCTCCAGTAGGAATACGATGTCACATTTCAATATCTATAATTTACTCTAGTATGTTGCTGAAGAAGATTCAACACTTGATGGCATAGGCTCATCATCAAGAAGTGACAGCTAAACAAACAGGCATCTAGTAGAGTCAAGTAACTTGAACCAAGCAAAAGCAACTCAAGTGTATTTATTAATCTGTTGAATGGCACTGGCATTGGAAATGGCAAACCTATTTATTTATTTCCTTCATTTATGTCCCACCTTTCTCCCCAGTGGGACCCAAAGCAGTTTGGGATTACTTGTTTCAGCAGTCATGAGTCTTTATCAGGGGTCTTTTCATAGAAAAACAGCTGCAGGAGCTCATTAGCATATGGTATATTAATGAGCTATTAAGCTATTAGCATATGTCACACACCCTGACATCACCGGAAGTGATGTCAGAAGGGGAAGCAAAAGGGGGGGCGGCATCTTCAAAAGCCTCCCCTTCCCTTCCCCAGCCAGTCTGGGTGGGGGAGCTAAGAGAGAAGGGGTTTAAAGTTTAAACTCCTTCTCATGAGAGTTGGGCCACAGAAGGAGGAAAGAAAGAGGGAAAGAAAGAGAAGGAAAGGGGAGGGAAAGAAAGAGAGGGAAGAAGGAGGGAAACAGGGAAAGGAGGAAAAAAGAGAAGAGAAGAAGGAGGGAAAGAGGAAAAAGAAAGGAGGGAATGAAAGAAATTCGGCGGCAATTCGGCCCCATTATATCCTATGGGCCATTGAAGTCAATGGTGAAAACATAGGGTATATTCTGGGGGCTGGAGGGAGGGTTTGAGGGAGAGGCTCCAAACTCACAGGGTAGCTGTCGGAGTCTCTCCCCAAGATACCCAGCAAGTTTCAAGAACATTGAATTAGGGGGTCCAATTCTATGGGCCTCCAAACAGGTTGCCCCTATTCCCTCCATTGTTCTCTATGGTGGGAAAAAAGTAACTTTTTGTCCCACCATAGAGAACAATGGAGGGAATGGGGGTAACCTGTTTTGGGGCCCATAGAATTGGACCCCCTGATCCAATGTTCTTGAAACTTGCTGGGTATCTTGGGGAGAGGCTCCATCAGCTATCCTGTGAGCTTTGAGCCTCTCCCTCAAACCCCTTCCCCTCCAGCCCCCAGAATATACCCTATGTTTTCACCATTGACTTCAATGGCCCATAGGATATAATGGAGCTGAAATTGACATTCGGCTGCCTGAAAGACTCTCCGGGATGCCGGCTGGGGACGGGGCTTGGCTCCTGAGCTCCCGGAGCTGTGCTCCGGTGTGCTCCCCCCAGAAAAGACCCCTGGTCTTTATATTTCTGTATACCCTTGAATACATGGCATTTTTTTTCTTGTCATTATATTGTACTCTTGCTATGCTGTAGATCAGGGGTGTCAAACTCATTTGTTATGAGGGCCGGATCTGACATAGATGAGACCTTGTTGGGCCAGGCCATATGTGTCATAAAGTGTAGTGCCAGGTAGCAGAGATATAAACTTTATAAAGGACACAAACACAAAGGTGATTTGTTTTACTTAAAATAAAAACATGCTTAAAACATCAGCACTCTTGCAATATTTTGTTTATTTAGCAGTGTCTGATAACTGACACCTCTTGCTCTGAATTTTTGCATCAAAATGTCTGTGCTGTTGCAATCTCAAGTATGCTGTTCAGGTGTGTCTCTGTAAGCTGCAAACCTACAATGACACAGCAGCAGCAGAACTGGAAGAAGAAGCAGAAGACAGCCAGTTCCACTGCGGGCCTGATAGAAGCCCTCTGGGGGCCTGATCCTCCCCCTGGGCCTCATGTTTGACACCCCTGCTGTAGGATCCGACCATTCATTGTCTTCAGGAGCAAAGCTCAGACACTTCGCCCAGCCACATGTCAGACTGGCTGGAACCGGTTCAAGCACATGGCTGGCCTGGACCCACATTCAGCTATGGGTACATTACACCCCTCCCCCCTTGGTCCGAAAGACACCCACAGACATAGTCCTTTAAGTAGGCCGGAGGCTTTCTTTCCGTCATCGAGTGGCATGTCGCAGGGGCTGTTGGTGAAGCTGGCACTGATGTTCTTGGCGGGGAACTGTCCTGCGCTGGCAGAGCTGGCATTGCTACCGAGGGCCCATTTGCGGCAGTTGGGGACCCCGGGAACAGGTTGATGGGTGGTGTGGCTGGGATCTCCGCCAGGCTGGGGGACACCGGGAAAGGTTGTTGCTCCAGGGCCTCAAGGGCTTCAGGCTCCTCAGGGTCGTCCAGTTCCAGAGGCAACACGTGGTGATGGAGTTGGTCAATGTGTCGGTGAAGCATGGTTCCATCTTCACAGGAGACCTCATACGAATGGTGGCCCTTAACCCTTACCACCCGTGCCGGGATCCAAGGCGGACCTTTGGTGCTGTTCCTCGCGTGGATGGGATCTTCCGGGAAGAACCCTCGGGAGCTCCCTGGTCCTCAATGCCCGGCTTGCGCTCCGGGGCCCGGTCCGGGTGTAGCTGGTCCATGCGTGTCGTGAGGTGGTGACCCAAGAGTAGCTCCACTGGACTTTGTCCCGTGGTGGTGTGCAGGGTGATGCGTTGTCCAAGAAGGAAGGAGGCCAGTTTGTAGTCTCAGTCCAGGGAGTTGAGCTGGCAAAGTGCGTCCTTGGTGGTTCGGACCATCCATTCCACTTGGCCGTTAGTGGTGGGGTGGAATGGAGCCGAATGCACATGCCGGATCCCATAATAAGTAGTGAAGTCCTGGAACTCCCCGGATGTGAACGCAGTGCCGTTGTCAGTTACCAGGGTGTCTGGAAGTCCTTGGGCACTGAAGATCTGCCACATGGCCTTGATGGCGGATCTTGAGGAAGTGGATGGCACTGGAATGACCTCTAACCATTTGCTGTAAGAGTCAACCAGAATGAAAAATAGTTGCCCCTGGAATGGCCCTGTGAAGTCCAGGTGGAGCCAAGACCAGGGGCAGTGGGAGGACTCCCAGGCTCTTTCCAGAGCCCGTGGTGGGTCTGGGCATGAGGCCTGACAGGGCTGACATCTTTTTACCTTGTCCTTGATGTCCTGATCGAGGCCCGCCCACCAGACATAGCTCCTCGCTAACATCTTCATTCTTACCACTCCTGGGTGATGCTCGTGCAGAGCCTCTAAGACACACTGTAGTGGAGCCGGAATCACCACCTGACCTCCCCACATTAGACCCTTTGTAAGTCGACAGTTCGTCTTTCCTAGCAACAGAGTCAACTCGGGGCCCTCCTTGGCCATAGGCCACCCCTCACTACCCAGTCCAAGACATGGCAGAGGACCTTATCCTGGGCCGAGAAGCAGGCCACCTCCCCCACGTGGACCAGGCAGTTGGGAAGCATTTCCAAAAGGGCAACTGTGTGTGTGGGTGCTGGGTCAGGATCCGTGATGGGCAGAGGCAGGCAGCTGAGGGCATCAGCGTGGCCCATGGCTTTCCCGGGACAATGTATGAGGGCATAAGAGTACCCTGCCAGAAAGATGGACCAACTCAGGACCCGGGGAGAAATCATTTGAGGTGTCTGATGGTTGGGAATGAGGAGACCCAGGAGGGGTTTGTGGTCTGTCACCACCATGAAGGGTTGGCCATAGAGATAGTAGTGGAATTTTTTCACACCAGCCACTCTAACACCTCATTGTCTATCTGTGTGTAGTTGCACTCCACAGAAGACAAGGTCCTTGAATAGTAGGCGACTGCGACTTCCCGGGCATCTGGCAACCGGTGGCCTAGAACCACCCCAACCCCATAGGGAAAGGCGTTGCACATGAGGACCACTGGCAGGGATTCGGTAAAATGGTGCAGGACAGAGTTCGAAATGAGTAAGTCCTTGAACCCTTGGAACGCTGCTGCGTGCGTTGGCCCCTAGGCCAAGAGCACATCCTTGTCCATATCCTCACATCACCATTTGGCTTAACCAGCATGACAATGGGGGTCTCCCAGTGCATGGACACGACCAGCTCCAGCACCCCTTGCTTGACCAGGTGATCGAGCTCTGCCTCATCACAAAGGGAGGGACTCGGACCTTGATGTGGATGGGGCGCATGTTCAGATCAAGGTCCAGGGAAATAGGGGGCCCGGTGAACCTCCCTAGAGTCCCATCAAACACTTCGGGAAATTCCCCACAAATGACCTCAAAGTCCGCCATTCAGATCTGGTTAATTGCCATTTACTGGAGGCCCACGGGTTCGAACCAGGACAATCCCAGCAAGCTGGTGAGGTGCCCCTCCACCACCAATAGGTCCAGCATTCCTGAGAACCCCTTAAACTGGACCCTGAACTTGCCCCAGCTACGGACCGCCACAAGGTTCTTATTGAAGTCCTGCAACATGAAACCCTGTGGCTTGTGCAACCGGGGTCCCCCCTTCAGGCATAGGGAACAGAGAGTTTCAGCTGAGATGATAGAAAAAGATGAGCCTGAGTCAATTTCCATCGGACAGGGGGACCCCTCAATAAGGACAGTCACATGCACCTTGTCCAGGCCATCTGGGGGCAAGTTACATACCATCATTTAGTGGTGGGTCGAAACAGTGTGGAGATCCACCGAGTCAAGCTGCGCCATGGTCTTCTGGCATTGTCCCTTGAAACGGCAGACCTTTGCCAGGTGCCTCGCCTTGTTGCAAGTCCTGCAGATGATGTCGCAGAACTGGCAAGTCCGGTTCTCGAGAGTGTTGCTGCAGCTAGCGCAGGCCGCGGAGTACGGTGCCTTGGTCAAAGACAACCCTTTACCAAGTTGAGAGCACTGGGACGGGCGTCAGTTGACCTGGAGAACCTCTTCACCACTAGAGATGTCGGAACCTGTGGTCACTTAGACAAGGTGGACAGCCCTGGTGCAGCGGTTGGAGTGTGACTTCTCATAGGCCGCTGCTTCCCGGATTGCCTTCTCCAAGTTGAGATCATCCTGGCCGACGAATTTTCTCCATAGCTTGGGCTCCCTGAGACCCACCAGGAATTGGTTCAAGAGAGCTTCAGCTAGGTTCGAGAAAGCACATCTGGTAGTGGCCTGACGTAGCCCCGCTAGGAACTCAGAAGACGAATCGTCTGCCCCTGGACCCTTGCAAAAAAGTCCATTCTCTCGGCAAACTTGGTGGGTTTAGGGGCCAAGTGGTCTGTGAACACCTTTACCAGAATGTTGTATGTTGCCGCCGCGTCTTTGATTTGCTGAGGTGCCACCGGGTCTTTCAGCAAGAGGAGTGCCTTGATCCCGCAGTACCTTAGGAGGTACACCTTCTTCATTCCAGGATCCGTGATGTCGTTGATGGTGAAGTGGTTTTCAAGAGTTTCGAGCCATGTCTTCCATTGGGTAGGGCAAGAGATGTCAAACTTCAGAAAACCCTCATTACTGGATCTGCTTCAAAATGCTGGTTCTTACCTTTAAAGCCCTATATGGCCAGGGCCCGGCCTACCTGAGGGACCGCCTTTCCCCATATGTTCCCTCAAGGCTGCTACGGTCAGGGGGGCAACACCTACTGGTCATTCCAGCCCCCAAGAAAGTTAAGTATGCTGCAACCAGGGCCAGGGCTTTTTTGGTGGTGGCCCCTACCTGGTGGAATGAGCTCCCAGAGGAGATCAGGGCCCTGCGGGATCTTATGTGGTTCCGCAGGGCCTACAAGATGGAGCTCTTCCGCCAGGCTTTTGAGTAGGGGCTGCCACCGCTACTGTACCACCATCATATAGACATCACGAGGCGTACCGGCCCTGACATGGGACTACAGCTCTGTTAGGACACTACTGAAGCAGTGACAAATGTGCTTATTAGAGTGTGGAATGGTATAGATTTTGTATTGTGAATTTTGTTCTGTTGACCGCTGTTTTAACTGTTTTAGTGGTAACGGATTATTTATAGTTTTAATATTTATTCCTGGCTTTCGCTTCTATGTTTTAGTGTTGATGTATGGCCTTTTGCCTCTTGTTTGCCGCCCTGAGCCCATGTTGGAAGGGTGGGATATAAATCTAATAAATAAATAAATAACCTGTGGCCATTGTAGCAGCTCGTGACAGAGGCGGCAGTTGCAAGGATACAGTGGTGGCGTTTGCAGAAGCATGTAGCAGTGCGGTGCTGTGCTCAGAGTTAGAGGAGTGACAAGCAGGAATCAGCAAAGCGGAGGCTGAAGTGGAGCGGCGTGCTGTGGCCTCAGTGCCGGTGCTCGATGCAATGCTCAAATCTTCTTCTGGGTCATTGTTCATGGGAGGTAGGATTGTCACCAGTGAAAAGTACTGAGACTGACAAGTGATTTCAGCTCTCATACTTACTTTATTAGGTGAAGAACAAGACAACTTTAGCTGGCTCGCAGGCTGGCTTATATCCCCAAAGAAAACCCACACCCCAACACACATACACTCGTGATTGGCCTGTATACACTGATTGCATTATCTCTTTGGATCCCAGTCCCCCAATTGGAAGGGAGCTAGGATCCGGCCGTCCATTGTCTTCAGGAATGAAGCTCAGGCACTTCGCCCAGCCGTGTGTCAGACCGGCTGGAACTGGTTCAAGCACATGGCTGGCCTGGACCCACATTCAGCTGTGGGTACATTACACAACTTACCTTTATATACACCCCAGTCTTTAGCTTTCCCTCCTTCCTGTCAGACCCTTCCCAGGAAAACTGTGGCCTAGTTGTGCAGTGCTAGCTGCCTGAGAAGGCCCATTTGTGCAGTGCCAGCAGCCAGTCCAGTCCTAGTTGTATGGTGGGAACCTGCAAGGACTTGTAAGGAGCACCTCATTTTTCCTGTATCCTTCCCCTTTCCACATTAATTCCTCTTTCTCCCCCTCCAGGCAACCCTCATATACTCACTTTCCTTGCTTCCTTCTCTCTTTCCCACCCACTAACCTACCTTTTACCTGCTCCCCATCTTCAGCAACATTTATAATTTATTTAATTCATTTGTACCCCACCTTTCTCCATAAGAGGGACAGAAAATGCCTGACATCATTGTCTTTTCTGTTTTGTCTTCACAATAATACAGTGAGGTAGGTTAGATTGAGATTGTGTAATTGGCCCAAGGTCACCCAATGAGCTTTCTTGGCAGAGTAAAATTCGAAGCTGAGTTTCCTAGATCCTAGTCTCTAACTCTAGCTGCTAAACCACATTGGCATTTGGGGGAAGGAGTTAACCCCTCTCCTTTTAATTTCAGATTTTTCTGCAAACCTGGGGCATCTTTCAGGTTTGTAGAAACAAGGGTATTGTCTGTTTATGGTTCCAGGTTCTGGATTTGAGTATCCACAGATTTGGCTATGTTGAGAATGATACATTGATGATAGTTCTCATGCAAGAAAACGTTACCTTTGCAATCCCCTCTCCAGCATCTCTTGTTCTTTGTTGTAAAATAGAGAAATATCCCTCCCCAAAATGTGGCATTTGACAATAGCTGGAATGAAATTTCTAGCAATTCCTCTAAGTTTCTCAATAGTGAAAGGCTTCAGAATATCTTGCTGATATTTTTATTTAATCAATTCTGTTTGCTTGAAATGTTTTCTTTTTCTTTCAGGTGCTGGATTACATAATGGGCAGTGGCATTCTGTTCTTTTGTCAGCTAAAAGAAACCGTGTAAGCTTAATAATAGACAATGATGCAGCCTCTTCCTCTCATGCTTCAGTAACTATACAGATATTTTCAGGAGACACTTACTACTTCGGAGGTTAGTGGTATTTTTGTTTCTTGCTGTTTGGAATCTGAATTTCAAAGCAACAGTAAAGCTCCTTAGTGGCAGAAGATTGATATGAACATCAGTGACATTCAGTTCACCTTCATTTCAAAAGCAAGCTATTAGTCTATTCTGAAATTCTAAGATTAACTTGGAACAATAAAATGGTAAATTTGTTGTTGACTTTAATAGGATGTTAACTGCACCCTCGGACTCTTTAAGGAGGATTCAACTTTATTTTATTTTATGAAAACAAGTGCTACATTAAGCATAGTTCAAATAGTATGCCAAGGCTGATTCAGCTATAGTTGCTTATATGAGGACTGACTGAATTTAATAGAAGGATTATATTCAGAACAATACAAAAATATCCACAAAGTTTTAGTGTTACTTTCTATTTTCCCAAGATATTACAGCTTTCACATTGCTCTTAGAGAGAGATTGTTCATTTTAATGTATGAAAATATCATTAATTTCAGATGTAATTTACTTCAGTTTCCCCCATATATTTTTAGAAGTTAAAAAAATGAGTCCCTGTATCTTTTTTGATGAGAAGATTCATATACTGTCTCTGCATTTAGTGTACATAATACCCCTATGACAGGCTACTTTGAGCATTCAAAACCAGCAATGAAAAAAGAATATCTTTCATTTGTGTTTCATCTGTTTTAGCTTGATAAGAAGATTTAAAGCTACTTTAAGGCTATGTCACATTCTGCTAATGTTATGTAATGTGGATTTCCATATTATTTTTAGCACTACAATATCCTGAATCTGGATATGATCACTTTGAACACCAGTTTATCATGATACCTTTGATTCCTGAAGAGTAACTAAGCTGTGTTATGCTGTGTTTGTTGCAGCTTGTTGTTGTTTGAGGAAGGGGGCTATAGGTTAGTATCAGAACTTATGCTTCAATGTATAACATTTATGATTAAATCCCTTCGGTTAAAGGGAATATGCTTATATGTGTCTAGTTTCCCTGTTTTACTCAAAGTCACCTGAGAACTTGGACTAAGCTCTGATCTTGTGGCACATTGGGTGTGATGTCACAAAAGCTTTTTAGCATACATTAGGAAATAGATCCTTTGGTCACCAACTTAATGCCGGGAACACTGAAAACCAAATTCCTTATCTCATACCTCAGCCTCTGTTGATCAGACTAGCAATTTAAACTAGGGATACTGTGAATTCTGCCATGAACATGTTCGACAATTGGACTTAGCATATTCAAAGGTGTTGATCAGTTGTGAATCCATCACTCAATCTGTTCAGTTCATACTAAACAACCATAAACTCCTGCTGAACAGGTTTGCATGGTTTTGCCACAGAACTGATTAATGGCCATTAGCATCATGGGGGCAAAAGGCATTAGGAAATCACTCTAGGCATGGGTTTCTAATCCATACACCCCCAATCGCTGTGCTAGGGGAAGACTAAAACATTGCAAAGTTAGAGATCAGAGGGTTTGGCTGTGTTTCAACCTTCCACAAACATAGCAGTTTGAGAAGATAGGTTAGAAGACCACTTCTGGAAGTCAACCACATATTACATTTTTTCACTTTGGTTACACTTGTTTTTCATGTTCCCCACAGCCACACAGAAGTTCTGGAAAACTGCATCTTTAAAAAGAGAGAGCCCAGACAGGCTCAGGATTGTGCTGTGGGTGAAGGAAGGGCTCCTGCCACAGCAGTTTTTTCAAGCAAAATTCATGATATGGGGGCACAGAAGTTTTTTCAAGTGAAACTCATGCTGGAGGGAGTTATTTCACCAATTTTGCTGTTCTACATCAACAGATACTCCACATGGAATAGCAAAATTGATTAAAGCACTCTCCCAGTGCAGTTTTTACATGAGAGAATTGTGGGGGGGGGAGCAGGAGCCCTTTCTCCACCCGTGCCACCATTCCAAGCCTGCCAATGTGTTTCGCAATCTACCAACATGTTTTGGGTAACCCCATGTAAAAATCATGAGGATCCATGCTTATATGATTCTGCCAAGATATGAACTACATTATGGCAGTTTTTCAGTATTTCAATGTAAAAATCCTATGAATTTATGAGGATTCAGTTACTCCTAGAGAGTGGGTTTCTAATCTGCTCCCCTTTGTATGGGGAAGGCTGAAACATAACAAACCTCTGATCTCTAACTTTGCTGTCTTTCACTCAAAAAACAGTGATTTGGAGGAGCTGGATTATAAACCTACACCTAACTGAGTGGAAAGTTGATTTCCAGCCCACATCCAAAATGGCTGTATTTAGGGAAGTCTGAAACACAGCAAAGTTAGCAGTCTGAAACCTTTGCCCAGAAAGTGTTCACTCTGTGAGAACACACTAGGGGTGTGCATTCAGTTTATCCAAGCTGAAGGGTATTTTTTCAGTCGAATATCTGCTGGGATATTTTACTGGCTATCCAATATGACTGAGCCTGAAAAATCCCAAAAATGTTTGGGATTTCCCAGGGCCACTGAATAGCTGGTATTAACGGGTGTTTAAGGGATTACAGTCCCTTTAAACACCTTCCAGAGGAAGCCACAGTTTGAAGAAGGCATTTAAAGGGACTGTGAGCCCTTTAGTTGTTTTTGGAGTTTAGCTGCAGCTTGCAAAAGGCATTTAAAGGGGCCACATTCATTTGAATGTCTTTTCCTCTCCATTGGAAACAATGGAGAATGGGGCACCTTCTTCTGGGGCCCATAGAATTGGACCCCCTGGTACAATCTTTTTGAAACTTGGGGGGGGGGTTGAGGAGAGGCACCAGAAGCTAAGCTGCAAATTTGGTGCCTCTGCCTAAAAAAAACACAGCCCCCAGAGAGCCTCAGATACGCCAGGATCAATTCCCCATTATACCCTATATGAAGCACTGACTATAATGGTCACCATAGGCTATAATGGAGCAATTTTTTTTTCAAAAATCCCAAATATTTATGAAATCCGAATACCATACCAGTATTGGGATTTGGGTATATCAGGAAATACCAATATTTTGGGGGTTCAATATACCCGAACCCTAAAATTTGTTTGTTTGTTTGCTCGTTTGTTTGTTTTGCACACCCCTGGAACATATATGTGCAAAGGGCCAATTGTACTGTATGATTAGGAAGGAATATAGAGAAGAGATTAGGAAGGAATATAGTGAAGAGTGAACACAGATGAACAGACCGGTGATCTGTTGAACTGATCGTTGAAAAATCAGGTGCCTGTTCATGACTGGCAAACAGGATGCAAGCCAAACTGGCAGACATTTGAGTATCTCTAATTTGGACAGAGTAATCCATACACAAAGGGTCTACCCAGATAATACTACTGGTGTTCTGTGTATGGAATTCCCAGTTTTACATGAAGTTTACCAGGTGTGCAGAGGCCTGATTTATATCAGAAATATGATGCAGGGGGCTAAGGCATTGGGCTTTGTTGCCATTTTTTTCTGATTTGGAAAAAAACCAGGAAGCTGCTGATTCCCTTGTGGGGAAAACATAAGTAACAGGACAAAACTAGTCTCCCTAGGGCCATTTTTCATACAAAAATGCTGCAGGAGGGAAGAGAGAGGGAAAACCGTTCCTCCCTTCAGGCCATGATGAGAGAGCTTAAACACTGGAAGCTGTAAACTCAGAACTCGCAGCATGCTGTCTGGTTCAGCTTTACAATATGATAGAAAATATAAGCTGTCCTATTATTTCCCCAGAAATTGGTCCAAGTTTGGCCTTGTAAAATACAAGGTTTTATGTAGTTTGATTTCTTTGCTTGTAAACTGGAAGGCAGAATACTAAAAAGGTGTGGGATTTGCAGTTCGATGGAGGGTAGAAATAGATATTATTAGTAGGGGAATTCTTACACTTTTTGAAGCCAGTGTTCTTGAGAAGATTTTGTTAGATTTTTGAAAGGTATAAAGTGAGGGAGATGAATGAAAAATGAAAAAGCAAATAGACCCATTTTCTAAATTTTATAGAACCACATATTTAACTTTGCTATCAGAATTCAATAGACTGATCAAAATATGCTATTATTATTATTATTATTATTATTATTATTATTATTATTATTATTATTACCAGTAGTTCTGTTAATAATAGTGTGAATTATTTATTCTTTATCTGAATAATAAGACTGATTTTTTTAAAAAGTCAGAGGCATATGGAAGAGTCTAAGACAGTTCTTCGACCAATATGACCCAGGAGGCAGAATTAGTATTGATGCAATATTGCCTTGTGATAAAAATACCAGTGGGAAAAATGGAGTATAAATTATTATGTTTCATAACCTATTATCACTTATAGTTCAAGTTGACTGAAATAATAGTGATTATAAAAAAATAATTATTGATTTTAGAGGGAAAGGTTGTTAGAAATAAATTACTGGATTGGATCAGCAAACTGTCAGTGGAATGCACTGTTAGTCACAGAATATCTCTGTTCCCCTTCCCCCCCCCCCACCAGTCCTTTACTCCCTGGGAAAGTTTATTCCTAGAGTTTCAGTCCCATGTGGATTAATAATGATGACAGTCAGGAGGCTATAGTAGTGAGGGGAGAGAAGATAATATCCCCTTTCTGCTTCTTCCATCAGTGAAACACCAGTGATGGGAGAGATAAGAAAATGATGTTGCCCTTCCTGACTTATTCCACACAGGTCCTGCAAGCAAAGGAATAAAAAGTCTCCCAGAGTTGGAAACTGGTTGGGGACAGAACATGGGAAAGATGTGTCCCTTGCACCCACAAACTGCTGGATCTATCCAACTGTGTTTTTTCTTTTCTTTTCCTTTCCTTCCTTCTGTTAAAAAGCTACATGGGCTGAAAGAGGGCAACCAAACTTATATTGTTAAAACAAAGTTGCAGAAAAACCTTGCCAGCTGTGTTGTTGTGATGCCTCCTCACTATCATTGGCAGGAAGGCTTGAGCACACCCTTCTCCCAACGTACCTGTGGTTCTGGGCTATGATATGCTTAGCACTTGTACACATGTTTTATACTGCTGGTCCCTGTGAGCAGGCTCAGAGTGGATCACATCATAAGTAGGTAAAAAACATACATTAATAAATACAATGATATTTAAAACAAGTAATACAATTTAAAACAACTGTGTATAACCACAAACACAGTTTCAGATGGAGTGGATGGATACAGAGGTTTTCGTAATCTGGGATGAATAATGACGACAAACTTCAGTGAGGGAGGCCGACTTCATTGGACGCCCTCTGCCTCAACCAAAGGCCTGGTAGAATAGCCCTGTCTTACAGTCCCTGGGGAATGATAATAAGTCCCGCAAGGCCCTGATCTCAAGCAGGAGCAAACAACTACTACTGCACAAATTTGCCAACACTGCTGCAAACAGCAAAAGAATTCACAATAGCTCATTGCCTTTTATCATCCCATCATTTCCATTCCATTAATGTCCTTGCAATCTCCTGGCTGACATCTGGTGATACTACTCTAATAACACTTTCCTACAGGAGCAGTGAATGTTGCATGGCCATGTAATATCCCTGATCTCGTCAAAATATGAATTATACTTCTCTGTTTAATCCTTGTTTTGTTTAAAACAATATTAATTTAAAAAATTATTATATTTCTAGGATGCCCTGCTAATGACAGCAGCTTGGAATGTAAAAATCCATCCAGTAGTTTCCTTGGATGTATGAAACTAATTTCTATTGATAATAAAGCAGCAGATTTAATTTCAGTTCAACAAAATTCAGTAGGAAATTTCAGTGACCTACAGATAGATTTGTGTGGCATTATAGACAGGTAAGATTTTTTTAAAAAAAAAAAAATTCCCACAATATTGCATTTTTAGTGCTGCTTTTGCCGAGTGACAGTGTGTTTTTCCAGAGAGCTTTCAGTAGTGTTTATATTCTAGACCAAAGTGTTTTAGGGGGATTTGTTTGGGTTACATAAACTATGGTCTTTGCTTTTAATTTCGCTGTTTGTAAATGTAATGTGTTTAAATGTGCCATATATCAGATCTGTTTTCATACTGTTGCTAAACAATCCTATATATATATAATTCCCTTACATATTGGCCATTTCCAGCTCTCCCATTGGCTATGTAGTACACTCCATCAGCAAGTGGCCCATCAAGCATCACTCAAGAGTACTCATGTGCCATTGGCTGGTTGCTGGGTCCACTCCTCTCCGCCACCCACTGCCAGGTTGGCCACTTTCCTGTCAGAATAAACCAAAAACGGCTGTCTCTCCTGCTTGGCTCTGCCATGGTTGGCTGGCTACTGAGGTGGGTCAGCAGCCATCAAACCATTCTCTTCAACCTCCTGTTGTGAGGCTGACTTTCCTCTAGGGTTGCCAATCTCCAGATGGGGCCTGGAGCACTACTACAATTGATCTCCAGATGACAGGGATCAGTTCCCCTGGAGAAAATGACTGCTTTGGAGAGTAGACCCTATGGCATTATACCCTGCTGAGTCCTTCCCCTCCCCAAAAGCTGCCTTACACAGGATCCACCCCCCAAAACTCCAGGTATTTCCCTACTCAGACCTGGCAACCCTACCTTCCCCTCAGTGCCTGTTGCCAGGCAACCAAGCTTGAGTCTATCAGTAAAAGGCAGGGGGGGACCCTTTCCACAACTATTTTGGCCTTTAGGAGAAAACTCATTGGGGTCAGTCCTGCCTAGGGTTGCCAGCTCCAGGTTGGGAAATTTTGGGAGTGGCCTCAGTTGAACAGAATGCCATAGAAGCCATCCTCCAAAGCAGTTATTTTCTCCATGTATAGAGAGAGATCTGTTGTCTGGAGATCAGTTTTGATACCAGGTGATACCATAGCCAGTGTGGCATAGCAGTTAGAACTTCAGAGCAGGGTCTACCAAACCCAGGTTCTTGCTGCGGAAGCTGAGTGGGTGATTTCAGACCAGTCCCAAACTTTCAGCCTAAGCTACCTCACAGGGTTGTTGTGCAGACCAAAAGGGAAAGAGGAGAATGATGCAAACTGCTTTGGTACCAATTGCAGAGAAAGACAGTACTTTTCCTTCTGGGGAATCATTGTTGCCGATCTCTAGGTAAGGGCTGGAGATCACTCAGAATTACAACTGCTCTCCAGGAGGGAGGGAAGGGGAGATGGAAAGCTGAAGTCAGAGAAGCAGATAATGGCAGATTGATGGTTGGCTGAGAAGGAGATAGGGTTGTAAAATTCCTGGAGATTTGAGGGGTGGAGCCTGGTGAGGGTGGGGTCTGAGGAGGGGTGGGACCTCAGACAGTTACAATCCTATAGACTCTACCCTCTAAACCAGCCAGTTCCTCCTGGGGTACCATTGTTGCCAATCTCCAGGGGAGGGCTGGACATCACTCAGAATTACAACTGCTCTTCAGATGGCACAGAAAACAGTAAGCTCTGTGTCATTATACCCTGCTGAGGTAACCACAATAGATTAACGCTGAGTGCCCAAGGCCAGGGCACCCCCCCAGAGCTCATTATATTTATTTCCACAACAGGCCTAGTATGTTATAATGCAGTTGCATTAATAACCGTGGTATGGCTCCAACCATCCAAAAATGGAAGGCACACCAAGGTTCCCTATGTTCCTTCCATCACTGCAACAGCTTCCATCCCCCAGAAAAATCAGCCCCTCACCTTCTGTGACTAATCTTCCATTCAGGTCTCACAACCTAGGAATAATCTTTCTGGGGGTCTGAAGGGGCTGCACAGAAAGAACTAGGGATGTGCATTCAGTTCGGATGCCCCTTTCGGGCTGCTGAGAGCTGATTCAGATTCTCTGATCTGAATCGGCTTGCCGCCAAATTGCCACCAAAATTTCGCCCCCCTTATATCCTATGCGCCATTAAAGTCAATGGCGAAAACATAGGGTATATTCTGGGGGCTGGAGGGGAGGGGATTTGAGGGAGAGGCTTGAAACTCACAGGGTAGCTGCCACACAGGAACCCCAAAAGACCAACAGGAACAACATTTATACAGGTCCTGCCCTGTATAAATTGATGGTGCAACCTCATTGGACCTCTCACACCACACACACCTCAAAAAGAATATTTATAGCACTGGAAAAAATTGTCCAATTTTCTTGAAACTTGATGGGTATCTTGGGGAGAGGCTCCAGCAGCCTCCCTGTGAGTGTGGAGCCTCTCCCTCAAACCCCTCCCCTCCAGCCCCCAGAATATACCTTATGTTTTTGCCATTGACTTCAATGGCCCATAGGATATAATGGGGCCGAAATTGACATTCGGCTGGTTTTCCAAACTCTTCTGACAGCCCTACTTCTTGCAAGGATTTGGCCTTTATCCTTATTGCCCTGGCAACCTAGCAGATGACTGTAGTTGCCTAGGCAAGCTAAATGACGGCTGAACTCTTGCCAGAGGTTACTTACTAGAATTTGGGATACAGCACAGGACACAAAGAGCTTGCTGTGCTGCTTTTAAAGAAGAAACAGAGAGTAAGGATTAGCTGCTCTGGTTACAAAGTACAGAAGAGATGACAGGTGTCAATAAGTGAGTAGGAGGCTGGAACAGGTGCCACCCTCTATCCACTGTCTGAAGTGACTACTTCTGTTGGTGTC
Source organism: Gekko gecko (assembly GCA_029375565.1). NCBI lineage: Eukaryota > Metazoa > Chordata > Lepidosauria > Squamata > Gekkonidae > Gekko > Gekko gecko. The sequence continues at coordinate 102,535,518 of JAPDNY010000007.1, forward strand.
ATGGTAAAGCTGGCCCTGGCTGCAACTTACTTTGTAGCCACCTCCATCCCCGGCCATGTGTGTGAAATAAAATCTAGTGACTCATATACCATAACTGTTACCCAGTATGTCCTCTTTAGTTCCCTAGATACCTTTTCTTTTATTTATTTATTTATTTATTTATTATTTATTAATTTTGATTTATATCCCACCTTGCATTTACCCATTGGTCTACTGTATCACAGGTACCTATACTTGCAAGTACAGCTATTGTTTCATCAATATATTCATGTGTTTCCTTTTGTCCATATAGATGTCTGCCCAATTACTGTGAACATGGTGGTGAATGTTCACAGTCCTGGAATAGTTTCTATTGCAACTGTGCAAACACAGGTTACACAGGGGCTACATGTCATTCCTGTAAGTCTTAGAAACTTTCTTACATTTTTTAAAACTGTTATTTTAGAGACAGGAGATTTGCCTATGATTTTGTTGTTTGGTTGGAATGCACTGTGAACTCTAGTTTGAAATGAAACTGAAGGAAATTGGCCCTATGACACATGTGGAGCTACCTGTCCACTGAGAACGATGACACAGGCACATACCGTTGGGGGAGCTGCATCCTATAAATTGGAGTCACTGTGTGCATATAGAAATGTCTTAATTGGGGTATAGATATAATTCTGCCTCCAGTTTCAAATCAATAAGTCTTATTGATTGCAGTTATTTCACTGAGGCATTTGGAGAGGCTATTGAGGATTATGAATGTTTAAATGCTATGTTTACTGAGAATTATTTGTGGCACAATATATTTCTGCCTCATGTCTTCCCCTGCAATGCTGACAAGAGCTAAATTTGTCTGAAATCCTTCTGTGAAAAAATCTTTGGAGTTTTGCCATGTGCTGCAACAAAGGACAATTAAACAAAGAAAGGGTCTGAAATAAAACATTCTATAGTGTACCGATATTTTTCATGCTGTACTACTTAGGGCGTGGATCATCCTCCTTATGAAGAAAGATTTAAGAAGTCGTTTAGGAAAAAACTGGCTTTATAACTAAAGGGGGAAATGTGAGACAGGTTTACAAATAATAAAGTATTCAAAGGTAATTCATGGAAAGAGAGACTACAACTTGAAATCATCCAATCACTTATTGAATTCTGAAAAGAAAAGAAAAACCTTATGGGGCAAAGCTAAGAGAAGGTTCACTGAGAGCCAGTGTGGTGTAGTGGTCAGAATGTAGGACTAGGATCTGCGGAAACCAGGTTCAAAGTGAGTAGAGAATGATGTAAGTAACTTTGGGTCCCTATTGGGGAGAAAAGTGGGGTGTAAAGAAATATCAGATTTGTGGAACCATAATCTTTTTTAATGAAGTTTAGCAATGCATTTGAACCCAAACCTTTTCTAGAGTTCAGATTTATTCTAAATGGATTCATTTTGCCAATCTCCATGGCAGGTTCTCCTTCCAAGCTTACCAAAGACAAAGAGGCCTCAAATGTGGCCCCACAGTCCTTCGTGTGAGGCCTGGATACTGTGCTGGTGTCCACAGCATGGAAAATGTACTTTCTATACTTTCTGACATATGTGGATGTTGTTGCTAGGCTGCTGGCAGTGTTCAGAGCTACTTGGAAACATGAACTACTTTGTGGTATATGGATATATAGAAACAGAATTTATTGCCTCAGATGTTGCTGAAGTCAATATCCTAGAAAGCATTATAAAAATGACTACGTTCATGAAAGCTAGCTCTGCAGTAGCTAAAAGCGATAACAGCCAACAGTAATACATGGTCAGGAGGATGATATCTTTGGTTACAGGATGGATGCCAGTGGCTGGCAGTAGATGTGAGGCTCCTGGAGCAGCTGTTGCCTACCAGTCAAGACTGGCCTTTGATCTGATGAAACAATCTAATTCTTGTATTCCACCTTAGAATAATAAGATCAAATAGTGAATGCCCATCTCTCTTGAAGAAATATAGGCTCTGATGAAATTTAGATCCTGTACTGTAAATAATGCCATTGATCCTGTGCTTTACTTTCTATGTCGTGAAACTCCATCATTATTTATATCAGATGGTGCACTGTTCAGAGTCACCTCTCAGTATCATAACTCTGTACTACTAACCTTGCTGAATTTTCCATTCTATTGCTCTGAACCAATATTTATCATAAGCACTAATTGCATAATAACCTAGCAAAAGAAAATCATGAGAAATTATATTTCTATAGATCAGCAGCTAAGACAATAGCTTCCTTCAATGTTTAGAACATCTGTATTGTCCTTATGGAGGAAGCATTTCAAGAAAGTATGTGTGGGGAGGTCTTCTTGACCATTGTTTTGTGTTTTCCTCCTTCCCCCCATTTTCTCCTTTTGGAAACATTTTTCATTTATTTGGAAGGAAAGTTTCCATTTGACACTGTACATTCAAGGTTTTTGTTTTTTAAAAAGGCAAAGTATAAACATTTAAAGCATACAGCATCTTTAAAAGACAAAATGCAGTCTTGAACAGCATGATTATTGAAATGAAACTGATAATTTTAGGAGGTTGAACTAATGCACTTTTGATATGGAAATTTTACCCAGCTGTACTTTAAGTAAGTGATTTTTTGCTGTTTAACTAAAGGATGGCTAAAGGAGTCCTTTTCCCAAAGTTCCTATCAAAGACTTTTTCAAACTTCTTTAGCTTGACTGCCACAATAGAGGCTAGATGTTGGAGTGAAAAGCCAGAATTGCTAGAGCTTATTTAACTTTGAAATGAGAGATTTAACAATTAGTTTGTCCAACTGCCCAGAAAACAGAAACAAATCCTTCTAATCAACAAGGAACATGAGCAGAAAATGTCAAGTACTGTGTACTTCATTTTAAGTTTGAAGCATTTCCATAAGTTCCATATTGTTGGTCCAATCAAACGCATCACTGCACAGGTAAAGCAGATGAGTAGATTGGCACTAGGATCTCAGCACTGGCTCAAAGGAACAGCTCATCTCACTGAACTGGTGCTGGAAGTTAGCACTGCCCCCTATGGAACTAAATAGCAATCATCTGTGCTTATTGTGCCAACACTCTGCTGAAGTACTTACACAGCAGAGTTGTTTCTTACAAGGATTTTTCATTTTCTGAATATGATAAGTTTCATGTGCAACATTATATTAGATATTGGAATGGCACCATTTCTTAACACAAGTATATGTTTGTACTGCCAAATACAGTAGCCTAGTGCTTCTCAGATCTTCTGAGTTGAGGATTCATTTTAAACTTTATTTCCTGAAACTTAGCCACTGCCAGACATTGGAATGCATTAGCCATATGAGCACATGGAATGGATGCTTGCTTGCATTGGTATAGGAGCTGAGGCAAATGGATTTTAAAAGCTTTGCATAGCTCTGTCTTGATCAGTCTGAATAACCTCAGAGCTTGGAAGCTTAGAAGGCCTGGCCATGGTTAGTATTTGGATGGGATACTACCAGTTTGGTGCAGTGGTTAAGACAGGGGACTCTAATCTGGTGAAGTGGCTTTGATTCCCCACTCCTCTACATGCAGCTGCTAGGTAACCTTGGGTCAGTCACAAGTTCTCTCAGAGCAGTTCTCTTAAGAGCAGTTCTCTCAGCCACAGATTTGTCACATGGTGTCTGTTGTGGGGAGAGGAAGGGAAGGATATTGTAAGCCACTCTGAGACTCTGAATGAAGGGTAGGGTATAAATCATTGGATTTCTTCATCTTCAGAGGAAGGCAATGACAAACCACTTCTTCTCATCTCTTTCCTTTAAAACCCATTAATTTCATGGGGTTGCCATGAGTCAGTTGCAACTCAGTCGCACACTTTACGTTTATAGCACTGTCCTACTTGTCCAATGTGCAGTGGTAGGATATAGAAATGGGGAAAAAATGGATATTGTGTTGACCAATCAATATCAAGACCAATTGAAATGGTTAGAGTCCCAGTTCTCCACAATTCTGTGATAAAACAAGTTTCTTAATATTACTGTCTTTGTCAGGGCATGATTGCATAATATAGCCATGAGCCTCATCGTTATAGAAACAAAGACAGACACCCACTCAGTCATTTTCTTATGACAGTAGGAAATGCTGTTTACTTATACTAGGAGGAGTGCTGGTTTTATTGTGCAATTTTCTTCTGTTTCCCTGAGCTTTGAATGAATGTGTTGTATATTTTAACCCTCCCATTGTTCATGCCCCAAATAAAATGCAAAATGATGCCATTATGCTTGTGATGGAAGATGTTCTTTTACAGCCATTTATGAGCAATCTTGTGAAGCCTATAAGCACAGAGGGAACACTTCAGGCTTTTACTACATCGATTCAGATGGGAGTGGCCCCTTGGGGCCATTTCTTGTATACTGCAATATGACAGGTAAGGTGATAAACTCCCTTAACTCCTGGTTCTGTCTGCATGCATGTTCATTATATTATATTGAAACACAATCTATCAAGTAGGAAATGTATCTGTTCTGAAGCTCGTCAATTTAAAGTACAAGCAGATGAAGGTGACTTCTTAGCTCAGAATAAAGGGACTGAATTAGAAAGGGAAATTGCAATACAAATAATACTCAGACAGTGAAGCTATGATGGCATTCCTGTTGTGCATAAATGTGTTATGTGTGCTTTGTTTTCATATTCTGCACATTTTTAAAATTTCTCAAAAACTATGCAAGGAACTTAAAGCTGAGTTTCATTTTACTATGAGCTAATTATGAAATGCTTTAATTTGTTTAGACCTTCAGTTATAAAGTTAATGGTACTTATTTTTTCCCCATTCTGTTTTTCTTAAGTTATTTACAAAGGATTCCCCCACACACGCTTTTTTTAAAATTGCGTTTTAAAATTAGGACTGCTTCTTTTGAGACTGTAGTTTCAGGGCATCATCTAGTCAAGAGTTAAGGATGTTTTAAGTTCTTTGGAAAGTTAAACACATGCATATAGCAGCAGTCCTGTGTAGGCTGGCTGGGAAGTTAGTGTCATTCAACAAAACAGGTTTTACTTCAGGGTAGACCTGGCTAAGATTGGCATTATGCTGCATGCCACTGACATTTAATTTAATTAATCTTATTTCTGTCTGTCTGGATGGTTGTGCCTTTATATTGGAATATTTCATTGTGAATAAGTTCAGTTGTGTGCAAGCTGTTGTTTGTGCTTTTATTCCAGGATTATTCTGTGCAAAAGATCTGATGTACTTGAATAATTTCAGCATTTTGCTTGTATGGAGTTTTGTTTTGTGCCTTTCTGTAGAGCTTTGTTTAGATTTTAACTGCTGCAGATGAACAGCTGCACAATGTGTAATTAGAAAGGTGATCAATGCATTATTTGCACACACATTTTCCTGCAATCTATTTTTATGTAATATTTATTTATTTGACTTGTAGACTGCCCTCCCCAAAAGGGCTCAGGGCGGTGCACAACATTTCAATAAATATGTATTAATTTCAGGCCATAGTTACCCTGTAAAGAACTTACCTATATTTCTACCCAGCACAAGTACAGCAACTACGTACAATAGAATCCAAATAAAATTATTGCCCTATTCCTGTTCCCCCTTGGCATATGTGGAAGCTTGTATAATTTAAAGGAGCTCCTATAACTTGATGGACTGGAAGAGGAGGACTGGATAGTGATAGAGAAGATGCACACAGACCATCTGTTCCTTGGACTTTTGAGACATGCTTCCTGTGTGTGTGGTCAAAGGGGAGAAATAAGAATCTGTTTGCTTCCCAGCTATCTCTCTGTATATAACCATTGCATGCACATGGGGAAGCATCATACTGATGTATTATTTTATTTGATTCTGTTGCAGAAATGTGTTGCTATATAAACCACATAAAATAAATTATAAAAAGGTAAGCAAATGTAAAATAGGAATATTTACAGTGGCCCAATGTGGAACTAAAATATATATTTTACTGTTGTAATGTCTCAAATGTGTTGATTTGTTATTAAATGGGGGAGAAATTAACAATTTCCTATTTTTTTCCTGAAAATAGTTTATCGTATGTGGCTGTGGTCACACATACTAAATCCACTTTCAGTGCACTTTCCAGCTGGTTTTTACTGTGTGAACTGGCATAATCCAGTTTGAAAGTGCATTAAAAGTGAATTATTTAGTGTGTGTGACCGCAGCCAGTGACAGAGAACTTTGATTCTCAAAAGCTTACCCCCCAAAAAAAATCTGATTAGTCTCTAAATTGCTACTCAAATCTAGCTATTCTTTCCCTGTGTCATTTGGATAATATTCAAGGAAAACTGCTAACCCAATGATGAGTACCAAAGAAAGGGTCTGCAGAAGCTTTTCATTTGTAAAGCATTTAATTCTCTTCATTACGGTCCTGCAAAGTAATGTTAAAGTCAATATCATTATCCTGTCCTTATATATATTTGAATTCTGGTTCCACCACATTCTATGCTTGCCATAATTGATTCGGCTCAAGAACTGGCAGTCAGAAGACACTGGCCAGGGCTGACTGGCTGCTTCGCAAAGTCCCGCCCCCGTCAGCCCCTGTCAGTGTTTTCAGCTCAGTCTGCTCCAGTCCTCCGACAGGAGAGGACCATCTGGAGTGTGAGCGCAGGGACAGGCCCTCAAGGCTGAGGCAAGTGAGAGAAGCCCTTTTCCGCCCCCACACCATCCCTGGGCCTTCTATGGGGCACTAGGCCCAGAGAAGGCCTTTTCTGTCCCCACACCCCATCCCCTGGGCCTTCTATGAGGGAACTAGGCCCAGAGAAGCCCTTTTCCGTCCCCCACACCCCATCCCCTGGGCCTTCTATGAGGGGACTAGGCCCAGAGAAGCCCTTTTCTGTCCCCCACACCCCATCCCCATGGCCTTCTATGGGGCACTAGGCCCAGAGAAGCCCTTTTCCACCCCCCACACGCCATTCCCTGGGCCCTCTATGGGACACTAGGCCCAGAGAAGCCCTTTTCTGTTCCCCACCCCCCACCCCCTGGGCCTTCTATGAGGGGATTAGGCCCAGAGAAGCCCTTTTCCGCCCCCACACCCCATCCCCTGGGCCTTCTATGGGGCACTAGGCCCAGAGAAGGCCTTTTCTGCCCCCACACCCCATCCCCTGGACCTTATGGGCCTTCTATGGGGACAGTAGGCCCAGAGAAGCCCTTTTCCCCCACACACTGCCTACTGCCCCCATAGAAGGCCCAGGGGATGGTGTATGGGGGACAGAAAAGGCCTTCTCTGGGCCCAGAGAAGCCCTTTTCTGCCCCTCTTCCCTTCCTTTCCCCCTTTTTCTTTCTTCGTCTCTCCTTTCTTTTACTCTTCCCCGTATTCATTCATTCCTTCCTTCCTTCCTTCCTTCCTTCCTTCCTTCCTTCCTTCCTTCCTTCCTTCCTTCCTTCCTTTCTCCAACCCTCTCTCCCTTCCACCTCCCTCCCTTCCTTTCTAGGGCCCGTTGTCTTCCACCACAACGGGCTTTGCTCCCTAGTTAATTAAGAAAGCACATTTCTTAAAGAAGCAGTCACATGATGGAATTTGACCATGTTTACATTTGATAATTACAATTGCTAGCTGTATCTTAACTGAAGTACCAAAATGGTATTGTGGATTTTCCTGGATATACAGAAAAGTAAATGAATAATGATTAATTCTGAATAGTTTACAATCTAACTTTAAACAACCTAGGAATGATCCAGCCAAATTTGTTTAAATTTCCTGCCTACTAGCCTGAAGCCAAAGAATTCCAATCAATTAAATAAAATTTAATCCCAAATAATTCATCTTGACCTTTGAAGGTTACTGTGACAGGCCTTTACTAGCTACTGAGAGAACCCACATGACCTTTTTATGATTTTGGGAAACCAGGTTTGTTTTAAACTCTACACATTCCCCTCAGTTAACAGACGTTCTACAGGTAGAAAGTGTAAAGGCTTTGAGTTCACTGCCATGGAGTAAACTTTGTGTTCAGCAAGTGGAACATGGAGATCACTGAGATAGCAGTTGTATATAAATAACAAAGAAGATATTTACAGGTTGGTCTCAAAGAACAAAACAGGATCACAGGTCTCCAAAGGAGAAACTAAACTGGGTACATAAATTTAAGCTTGTTATGCCTTCTGATGATCCTGAACTGCCAGCTGCTCATTGCCACTCATGGGGTGCAGAATCAACTCCCCTGCAACTGACCCTCCCTCCAAGAGAGTCAGTGGGACCTTAGGAGCTCCTGAAGATTCCCTAAAACCCAGAAAGATTCAGTTATTCTCAGGAGCTCCCCAAGAGATTGTCTGCTCCGCTGCTCTGTAACTCAGAAGCAAACTGCCTGTTCTTTTGCTGAGCCAGACCTGAGTTTTCACGCCCCGAGACAGACCTGAACTCTCTCCTCCTATGCTTCCCTCCAACATTCCATTCTCCTTCTGAAAAGTGATTGGATGATGGAGCAGCACTCCCATAGTGTTATGTACATGGGCCACTACTAGGAGTCACAGCTACAGTGTGGAGCTTTGCTCCTCTGAACTATAGGACCTAGTTCCCCCCAGCGCTCACCAATAGCAATTTTGGTGGGAAATTCTAACCCCCCAATGGGACTGTAGGTGTGCTGGGGTGGGTGTATATAGTTGGCCTTGCAGGGCCATTTTTCAGTCTTGTTGTGAAGTACTAATAAACGCATCATGCCGCATGTCGTTGTCCGAGTCCTCCATGTGGCGAACCCAGTTCTTTACACATAGGCTCAGCTGAGTGGCTGTTTTTCCCTTCAGGAGCAGGACAGCCTCCTGTCCATCACAGTTACCCTTTCACAGTGCTGCAATAACAGTAAAAGCTATAGACCACAGAATTCTTCTGCTGTTAATAATTTAAATGATCTATAATCTGTATTTAGCACCTCTATCTTTTTGTTGTACAGAAGCTAGACCACCAAACCTACCTGTCCTTCCGCTTCTTTTCTGACAAGAGTCAGGGTGTTTTTGTCCCTAGGAATTCGCTCCTTTCCTACTTTGTGATAGGGTATCCTTTTTCACCTTTGCATCTCTATGCACATTGTTTCCTTGTATCCCTACTTCTGTGTTCTGAGCTCACTGTCTGCTTTACCCCACTCCTTTTAGCCATCCTATAGCCATTTTTTCCAGCCTTTTTAGCTTTTCTTTAGCTCTTTCACTCTCTTCCTGTAGCCTCTTCTGAAGTGCTTTTATTTTTCAGAACTTGTAGTATTATCTACTGCTTGACTCAGTTGGCTGATCTCTCTGCCCTTTTCCTAAGGTTTCCAATCTCCAGGTGGACCTAGAGTTCTGGAATTATAACTGATCCTCAAACTATAGTTACCAGTTCTCCTGAAGGAAATGGCAGCCCTGTAGGGTGCAGTCTATGGTACTGCCTCCCTGCTGAGCTCACTTCCCTCCCCCAAATCCATGTTCACTAGGCATCACCCCAAAATCCCTAGGAATATCACAAACCAGAGTTGGCAACCCTACCTTTTCTTTCTTTTGCCCTTATTTGCTCTTCTCTTAGGTCCTGGTTTCTGGTTCTGTTGACTGCTCTGTACTACCTCTGAATTTTCTGGCACTTAGCTTCCTGGGTTTTTGCCTAGAGTTTTTCTGGGCCCATGGGATATTACATGCCAGGTAAGCTTAATCAAGGCTTTTACCTCCACAAGTGCAACAGTATATCCACTATGAGGGAAATCAATTCCTTTCAATGCAACCTGATTCCATACAAATGTATTTAGGGCCCATTCTACATCTAGATGTGGCTCAAAACCACATTCAAATACCTCAGACCAATGCCGTATTGACTGAAGAGTCACCCCTGAATGGCTATAAGACGGCCATAAATCTATGCAGACAGTACCATAAAATTGAGAGATCAAAGGAAGTGAAACTGGCATGTAGTGTGGAGTCTACCATAAAATCTGGCAATCAAAGTGAAAGTGACATGCAATGTAGAGGGGAATTTCTGTTCCAATGTGGTTTTGTAGAGCAGTGGATCAAATGCTAGAATGGGCCTAGGGCTGTGGCTCTCTTAGAGCTTTAGGCCTGCCTACCACACATTAAAATTATGAATGTTTCAATTATGTAACTAGGTCTAATTTATATGAAGGTGTGTTAAGAACCAGAGTCTTATTAGAATACACACTTATACTCTATGACTCTTTGGGTTTAGTTTTATCATAACTTTTTAAGCATGTACCTAATAGGTAGCAACTTTCATAAGCACTAATTTCCACCAGGACTTGGAAAAGCTAGTATTCAGCTGGCACAGTGAAAGGTGCCCGTTCTCAGTACCTGTGAGTACTGTATACACACACAGAGAGAGCCCTGGATATCTATGTTCCCAGAGACTTACTGGAAGGCATCTCAGTTACAAAGCACTTCCAGGACCCTGAAGGGTCCTGCTTATTTTGAACTTTAGACATTCATTGCTGCAGCAATCATGATGCTGCTTATAAAGGGAGAGATACAACTATTCATTAATCTTTGACCAAATCAAAGGGAAAAAAGAGGTGCAGTTTACGCACTCCAGTGATTTTTAAACTGTGTCAGAAGGTGTTCAAGCCTCTGAGGTAAAACACAGTTTGATTTATCCCTGAGCACCCAGGAACAGCTGCTAGAGTTCTCATCAGTCACTCCTTATTCAACACATTAAGGAAATCTCATTGATCAGTTCCTCATCAAGATATGCAAACTGACATCATGAATCTTCAGTATTTGCTTTGTTTCCTGTTTCCTCATGGCTGGTATTCCCTTTTCCCACCAGAGGCAATGGAGGCAGATGCCCACATTTTGTCTGCTGCTACCTTGTCATTGATATTCATGTGACTTTCTTCTCGAGGCATCTGGAAAGGGAGGGAATGCTATCCTGCCTTGTTCTTGGAGGTCACTTTCAATGTTGCAAGGCTGTGGGCCAAAGCCTCAAATCAGATGGCAACACTTTGCATAGAAACATTGTCATGTTGTTCTTCTAGGATTGTGGAGGCAATTTTAGAAGGTTGTAAATGTGTTCCAAGTAGTTTTGCATTTAAACACAGCCAGGAGATCTGCCCAGCTAACGTTGCTGAATGCACTTTCAAAATATTGACCCAAACGCATGTACTAATGGATAAATATTAAAGATGTATTTGATTATCGGAGACATGAATCTCTATATTTTATACTCCTGTCATAACTGATTTACCTGTCATTAAAAATCTTCTTGCTGCCAGTCATTCCCAGTCTTCCATAAATAAAGGAAGTTGAAGGCAAGGTGTCCTGTTCTGCAGCACAGTTAAAAGACTTAACTGTAAAATATTGATTCAGTTTCTCAGGAGAGTATGTCTATAAATACATTCACTGAATGGATTGGCCAATATTATACCAGTTAGTGTCTACATAAGGTAGGAATCTAGCAAGGGCAAAGGATGATTAACTAATAAAATAAAGTTGGACAAAATATATCCAAAAACATGCTGAGCAGCTGGTTCTAAATTTGACTGCCCTGCCTAGCAAGCTGCCAGTTCCCTGCCATTGTTTTCTAGAAAATAGGATTATAATTTGTATTACACTGTTATAAATCATTATTTGGAGAGCACAGAGGGTCAGCACACAGAAGGACAGGCTTTTAGCTGACAAAATAGACAGGACAATAAATGTCATTGCAATTTAGAGGGCAAAATATCAGTCCAACACTACTATAAAATGAGATAGAAGTTAGTCTGTGTGGCCCAACAGCAAGTCTGCTTGATTGTTTGCTCAGCAAGGAAAGAAGCATTTTTTAAAAAGTTGGAAAGCATTTAATATCTATGCTTCTAGTACATCAGAATGATCTATTTGATGTCACTCATTTTTATTACCTGACCTTCTTTTGTGGCCAGCAAGGCCATGTATTAAAATCTGGTAATATAAGACAATTGAAGTATGAAACACTGGAAGCCCAATCCTAAATCCCCCCTGCCAAAACATCCACAATGCTGCTCAATTCTGTCCTTCTATCAGAGTCACTCCAGCACTGCACTGAGAGAGAATGGAATGGTGCTATATCTAGATATACAGGTGTATCTCTCACTTTTACTAGAATAGCTTGAGGATCCTGTATAGGAAAAGACTTTCCTGTTTCATTCATACTAGGCCCCAAATGGCCTAGGTGCTGACATATCCCTGTGACTTTTGTCACCTGCACAGATGCATGTCAGATGCCAAGCCTGATATCCATTTCAAAAGCCACTTTGGCACCTCTAAGGGGAAGACCAGACATTGAGACATCTTCTCATGCTGATTACACTTCAAAGCTCAAGCAGACGTACTTTTAGGGGTGTCAGCAATGGCTGCTCCTACATAGTTAGACACGGCTTTCCATCTTGTCATGATTGGGTAAATGGCCATACTCAGTTATGACAAGAGTAGGAGGGGAGTGTGGTCACCCTATGGAAATAGAGACAGAACTCTCTTGGAAGGAGGGCCCCTTTCTAAGAGTTAATTTCTGTTTGGATTACAAACCTGCAACATGAAGTGGGCAGTGAAGCTGGGCTTAATTGCTCACAGCAAACATGGTTTTTATCCTGAAGATTTCCTGGTGCCATAACGCACATTGAATGACTGGTAAATATGAATACCTATGTGTAGTTAGAGCTAAATAAGCTATAGGCCTGGTTCATTGTTTTATAATCTTTGCAAGTCTGATTGTATGCGTGCTTTGCTAAATAAAGAACTTATTTTGCTCCCTCATGGATCACTGCCTTGTCGGGGTGAGGGGGCTTGCGTGGTTCGATGAGGCTGTGGGCTATGCCGTGGAGGGCCACCCAGGACGGACAGGCCACAGCAGAGAACTCAGACCAAGCATGATCCCCTGGAGAAGGAAATGGCAACCCACTCCAGTATCTTTGCCAAGAAAACCCCATGGACAGTAACAAAAGGCTAAAAGATATGATGCCGGAAGATGAGCCCCTCAGGTCGGAAGGTGTCCAATATGCTACTGGGGAAGAGCAGAGGGCAAGTACGAGTAACCCCAGAAAGAGTGAAGCGGCTGGGCCAAAGCCGAAAGGACGCTCAGTTGTGGATGTGTCTGACAGTGAAAGGAAAGTCCGATGTTGCAAAGAACAATACTGCATAGGAACCTGGAATGTAAGATCTATGAATCAAGGTAAGCTTGACGTGGTCAAAAATGAGATGGCAAGAATGAACATCGACATCTTGGGAATCAGTGAACTAAAGTGGACAGGAATGGGCGAATTTAACCCAGAAGACCATTATATCTACTACTGTGGCCAGGAATCCCGTAGAAAAAAATGGTGTGGCCTTTATAGTCAACAAGAGAGTGAGAAAGGCAGTATTGGGATACAACCTCAAAAATGACAGAATGATCTCGGTCTGAATCCAAGGCAAACCATTCAATATTACAGTAATCCAAGTCTATGCCCCAACCACTGCTGCAGAGGAGGATGAAGTGGACCAGTTCTATGAAGACCTCCAACAGCTCATAGAACTAACACCAAAAAATGATGTCCTCATCATCATAGGGGACTGGAATGCTAAAGTAGGAAATCAAAAGGTAACCGGAATAACAGACAAGTTTGGCCTTGGAGAACAAAATGAAGCAGGGCAAAGGCTAACAGAGTTTTGTCAAGAGAACACGCTGGTCATAGCGAACACCCTTTTCCAACAACCTAAGAGGCGTCTCTACACATGGACATCACCAGATGGGCAACACCGAAATCAGATTGACTATATAATTTGCAGTCAAAGATGGAGAAGCTCTATCCAGTCAGTAAAAACAAGACCTGGAGCTGACTGTGGCTCAGATCATGAGCTACTCATTGCAAAATTCAGACTTAAATTGAAGAAAGTTGGGAAAACCACTAGGCCATTCAGATTTGACCTAGATCGCATCCCCGATGAATATACAGTAGAGGTGAAGAATAGGTTTAAGGGACTAGATTTGATAGACAGAATGCCTGAAGAACTATGGACAGAGGTACGTGACATTGTAAAGGAGGCAGCAATCGCCGCCATCCCAAAGAAAAAGAAATGCAAGAAAGCAAAGTGGCTGTCTGATGAGGCTTTACACATAGCAGAGGAAAGAAGGAAAGCTAAAGGCAATGGGGAAAAGGAAAGATTTGCCCAACTGAATGCAGATTTCCAGAGAACAGCAAGGAGAGATAAGGACGCTTTCCTGAATGAACAATGCAAAGTAATAGAGGAAAACAATAGATTGGGAAGGACTAGAGATCTCTTCAAGAAAATTGGAGAAAGCAAGGGAACGTTCCATGCAAAGCTGGCCATGATAAAGGACAAAAACGGTAGGGACCTAACAGAAGCAGAAGAGATTAGGAAAAGATGGCAAGAATACACAGAAGATCTATACAAGAAGGACCTCAATGTCCTTGACAACCACGATGGTATAATCACTGACCTCGAGCCAGACATCCTGGAAAGCGAAGTTAAATGGGCCTTAGAAAGCATTGCTAACAACAAAGCTAGTGGAGGTGATGGTATCCCAGCTGAGTTATTCAAAGTCTTAAAAGAAGATGCTGTTAAAGTGCTGCACTCAATTTGCCAACAAATTTGGAAAACACAACAGTGGCCACAGGATTGGACAAGGTCAGTGTACATTCCAATCCCAAAGAAGGGCAATGTCAAGGAACGTTCAAACTATCACACAATTGAACTTATTTCACATGCTAGCAAGGTCATGCTCAAAATCCTACAAGCTAGGCTCCAACAGTACATGGATAGAGAACTGCCAGAAGTACAAGCTGGGTTTCGAAGAGGTAGAGGAACTAGAGATCAAATTGCCAACGTTCGCTGGATTATGGAGAAAGCAAGAGAGTACCAGAAAAATATCTACTTCTGCTTCATTGACTATGCTAAAGCCTTTGATTGTGTGGATCACAATAAATTATGGCAGGTTCTTAAAGAGATGGGAGTACCGGACCACCTCACATGTCTCCTGAGAAACCTGTATAAGGGTCAAGAAGCAACAGTTAGAACCAGATATGGAACAACTGATTGGTTTAGCATAGGAAAAGGAGTACGACAAGGATGTATATTGTCCCCTTGCTTATTTAATTTATATGCAGAGTACATCATGCGAAATGCTGGCCTGGATGAATCACAAGCAGGAGTTAAGATTGCTGGGGAAAAGATCAATAACCTCAGATATGCAGACGATACCACTCTGATGGCAGAAAGTGAAGAGGACCTAAAGAGCCTCTTGCTCAGGGTGAAAGAGGAGAGCGCAAAAGTGGGCTTGAAGCTCAACATCAAAAAAACTAAGATCATGGCATCTGGCCCCATCACTCCTTGGCAAATAGAAGGGGAAGTTGTAGAAGTAGTGACAGACTTCATGTTCCTAGGATCCCAGATCACTGCAGATGGTGACTGCAGCCATGAAATTAAAAGACGCCTGCTCCTTGGGAGGAAAGCGATGGCAAACCTAAACAGCATGATAAAAAGCAGAGACATCACCTTGCCAACAAAAGTCCGCATGGTCAAAGCAATGGTATTCCCCGTAGTAATGTATGGCTGCGAGAGTTGGACTATAAGGAAGGCCGAGCGCCGAAGAATAGATTCTTTTGAACTATGGTGCTGGAGAAGACTCTTGAGAGTCCCTTGGACTGCAAGGAGATCAAATCAGTCAATCCTAAAAGAAATCAACCCTGATTGTTCCCTGGAAGGCCAGATCCTGAAGCTGAAGCTCAAATACTTTGGCCACCAAATGAGAAGGGAGCATCCACTGGAGAAGACCTTGATGCTGGGAAAGATTGAAGGTCAAAGAAGAAGGGGACGACAAAGGATGAGGTGGTTAGGCAATGTCATCGATGCAACGAACATGAAATTGAGCAAACTTCAGAGGACAGCAGAAGACAGGAGGGCCTGGTGTAATCTGGTCCGTGGGGTCGCGAAGAGTCGGACTCGACTGTGCGACTGAACAACAATTATATGAGTTTGAGTCCTGTGTTGCAACTGGATCTCTAAGGCTAAATTCCGTGGCCTGGGGCTGACTTAGCTGATGTGGCTACCACTGTGTGTTAATTAATTATCTGCAGCTCTGGCCCAGAGCTGATAAGTTATTAATTCCCAGAAACCAAACAGGAGGTGGGACCTCTCTCCTGAGCCTGTTGGGAAACCTAGTTCTGAAGTCCTGGTGGCAGTCTACTGATTTAAGTGTTCCTGAAGCATGTGGGATTTTGGTATCTCTCATTCCTGGAGGGGCGTTAAGGGTAAGATCCTGCACATGCTGGCAGAGTATCAGGAATTGTGCCTCTCTTATCTCCTGGACTGGGGCTCTGAGGGGAACAAAACCTGTGCAGATCCACTGCATATCTTCAGTATTCACCATCCACTCAGAGATAGGGCTTAATATAGTGCTATAAAGTACCAGTACTAATGCAACTCTATAATCATTGTAATACCAAATATTTGGAACCCAAGAAACCTAAGAGAATATGTGGAAGGGAGTACATGTGGTAGACAACATCCCTCTTGTATCATCAACTTCCAATCAGTTGTCAGCACAAAATTATAATAGTCTAGATATGAATTAATGTGACAGGTCTGCACCCTACAAGATGGGGTACAGATTTCTTACTAGAGAAAGCTAAGCAAAGCAGTTTGTGGTATGATTGCAGACTTGTATTCTAGACAAACAGTTCCAGGTTTGAGTAGTGAAGGAATTCTAATTTTTTTTTCCAATGAACTATTGTTTACTTTCATTTGGATTTCATTTCATTTGTATTCATTTGTATTCATTTTTGATCAGCTTTCTGTAAGCAGTTACTGATACAAAATCTGGGTAAATATAAATAATTTAGAACCTGGGTAAACTGAAGAAGACAGAAAGATATTTTTATTTCCAGTCTACTAGCAGTGACTCACTAGTGAATACCACTGACATTTCATGCAGTGGTCTCAACAGGGATAAGATATGATGAAACTCTGCAAGACCTTATAGGAAATTTAGGAGGAGGATGACAAAACCCATAAAACATAACTGCTGGCACCATCCCCTCACTAATGAATGAAAAAAGCTACTGTATTTAGTGGGGAGTCTTTTTGTTATCATTAGCTGCAGCTCTGGCTTTGTTTGTTTGCATTCCAAGATCTACACTCTGATCATCTGCAATTGTTTACCTTTATTTAGAAATGGTCACAATTGAACAATTTTATGCTGGTTATTCTGAACATATACAGGATTCTTATGCAGGAAAGGGTTGGGAGACATTGACAAATTCTTGTAAACTCTTGTAATTCCATTGTTTAGGGCACCCTTGAACTATTTTCTGTTTGAAGGAGGCAGCAAAAAGAGATATTGTTACCACCAATGGCCTGCCTTGTTGTTTGGGGAAGTTAGCTATGTGGCAGAATAGGCCACTGGGGTACAGGAATTACACACCACTTGTATACTGAGGTCTGGCACAGTAGGAAAGCTCCAGATTTGAAGAGTAAATTCAATTGTTTTTATTAAAGTATATGCCAGGGGTGTCAAACTCATTTGTTATGAGGGCTGGATCTGACACAACTGTTACTTTGTTGGGCTGGGCCATATATGGCATAAAATGTATTGCCAGATACCAGAGATATAAACTATATAAAGAACACAGGCAAACCCAACTAACAATATTATTTTTTACTCAAAATGCAAACAAAAAAAATTCCTAGCAGTGAATGCAATTGATTTACTGGGGAACCCACAAACCCCCCCCCAAATGTATTTAATCATATGCAAAACAAGTTTTGTCCTCCCAAGGTATACCATAAAAGGGGGGGTTTCTTACACTTCAAAAAAACTTAGCTGCTTTTTGTATATATAACAGTTTTAGGAGATGAGTTGTTGTCCTTGCAAGTAAATAAGGTAGTTTTTCAGCACCTCCCCATACACATAGCCTCAGCAGCTGAGCACAGCTACAAACTGTCTCTTGCTATTTGTTTTCTCTCTTCCCCCATCCTGCCTCTGAGGATCTTGAGGAGGCACATCAGTCTCCCTACACACCTCTCCGACAACAACCCTGTGCGGTGGGACAGGCTGAACAACCCGCCCCAGGTGACTCAGGTGACAGGGTCCTGGCTCGAGGAAGAGGGTCTAAACCAGACTCTTCCAGATCATCCTACCCCCTATTCTTATTTCTCCTGCATTTCCCACAGAAGCAGTGGGGCTGAGGGAAGGCCTGACAGAGAGGTTGTTTCTGAAACCTCCAGGAAATGCCTTTTGACCTCCTGCAGCCCCTTTTCCCTCATGGGCTTAGGACAGGAGGGGGGAGGGGAGAAGACAGGTTTGAAAAAATGCAAAGCCAGTTGATGCAGCAATGGTAGTGCTGTCCAGTTGGCTCTGCCCCCATGTAGTGGTTTTTCAAATCCTCACTGATCTGCAATCAGAGGAGGCAGGAGGGAAAAAATACCACACCTCCTCTTTCTTTGCCTTCACTTCCATTCCCCCACACACTTTTTAAGCTAAGCTTCTTAAGTCCCACACTTTAGCCACTTCCTGTCTATTTCTTGACAGCTTCAACCACACACACACACACACACACACACACAACACCACATGCACATGCTTGCACCCCCACGCAGCTTCCTGCCTTCCCTCCCTCATACCAGTTGCTTGCGAGCTGGGTAAGAGCCCTGGATGGGCCAAATCTGGCCCCTGGACCTTATGTTTGACACCCCTGGATCATGCATCATTATCATCATCATTATTAAAAAATACATTCTACATACATATCACTCCAAAAAAAAGAAAATTAAAAAAATGAAATATTTTTGGATGTGGAGTAAACTTTAACAGTATATTCATAATAACAGAGACATATGATCAAGAGGAGTATCAACAGGAAATCAAGGCAGGGAAGGTCAACATTACATCTCAGATTTGAACAGAAAATTGCCTGTACAAAATATTTTGGAGTTTATACCCCATACATCAGGAGAAGGACCTCTTCTGCACCCTCCTTCCCTGAAATACCTGGGACCTGGATCATACATTTTAATCACATTTTTGCCTTTCCCACATTTTAGAGTATTCAGACAAGGAATGATTGAGATGAATTCATCATTACCACTCGTGTTCCTGACATAAGATTCATCCTATTTTGTTATTTACAATACCTTGACCCCTCCCCCCCCAAAAAATGTTTTCTATTTGTTAGTAAATAGTGCTATCACCAGATGAGGACATTGATTGTATTCCTAAGGACCACTTCTGGGCAGTATGTGCCATTGAATAACATTGGATTTACTTATGAATAGATCTGCTTGGGATTGTTTTCCTTGGGTAGGATCCTATCAGCTCCACTCATTGTTGGACCTTTGATCAACACATCGAACCATTCCCTGCTTAAAAAAAAAAAAAAAGTGGGCTCTGCTAGAAGAAAATTCCTTGTGCTGGTGAAAATTTCCTAGGACCAGAGGAATAATCCACCATTAGCAAAACTGCTTCACAGGAACATATCCATACTTGCAAGACTAATTTACCTAGTGAAAATAGTAAGGGGAAATCTTTTCATGCACTTCTAAGCAAACTCTTTTAAAAACCTTCAGAAGTTAACAAATATATGACATACTGGGAAAGAATAAGGGAGGGAGAATCTAAAGTGAAGAAGGAATACCCCAAAGCCAACAGGAGTGTTCATGCAGTCCTTCTGTGACTTGCCTCTCTATCTCTCTCAAGTATGACTTAGAAATGGTGCTTGCCATTCCATAAATTCAGGCTATAAATAAACTGCTTGCCACATATTTACTACAATTTCAAAATTCACTTTTGATTTTCATTTGCAAAGAAGGTACAAAGTTGTTGTTTTTATTCTTTTCACACTGATTTTTTGTGATATTTTATAGAACAGAGCAATTCCTTTAGACTAATTATGACTAATTTTGTCAGATCACCTTATCTTACAATCCAGAAAACTTAGTAAATAAATAGCTCCAATATGCAGCCTGTGTTTCTTGGATAAAAGTTCAACAAAACTACCTTGTGATATGGCCTGGGGCTCCGGGGGGCGGGGGAATACTCATTGTGCACAGAAATCCTTATTCCAGGTTTTCATCCCTTTATATCTCAGGAGATTGCAAAAAGGCACTATTACTACAGATGTGTTTATAGTGCATTGCTGTGTGCACATTTGACTTCCATTGTGCTTTCTGTCTTTTTTTTTTTTTTTTACAAGACACCACTTGGACAATTATACAGCACAACAACACAGAGTTGACCAGAGTCAAAAGTGCGACTCGAGAGAACCCACATACTGTGTTTTTCAAATATGCTGCCAACCTAGAACAGCTTCAGGCTACAATTAACCATGCAGAACACTGTGAGCAGGAGCTTGCTTACCACTGCAAAAAGTCACGCCTTTCAAATAAGCGAGGTAAGTAATGCAGACAAATCTTATTATGCTGTGTAATGTGTGATACCAAACAAACGCCTGTAGATGTTTAATTCTGCCAAGGTTATGGCACCTTGCCATTATAGTTTGTCTTTTTTAAAAGATTTAGCAGACAAATCCCAACCCTGCAAGTAGCTGAATAGCTTCTGAATGAGAAAACCACCAAGGTCAATTTATAATGAGCTTCATTCAAAGCATTAACTACTTTCAAACTCAATTTCTATTTAATCCTACAGTTTAACAGAAATTAGAACAAAGCTCCTTCCTGAAC